>OY740782.1:101208881-101808881 GCA_963514005.1 Raja brachyura | reverse complement strand
TCAGACAATTGCCCTGGAAACTACCACATCTAACAGCATCTTGTACTCTATCCCAGAAATTTAGACCTGAATTTCAGAGGTAAAAATATGATGTGGTTAAATGAGTATATTGCATTAGTACCACTAACCATGCTCAGTACCACTAACCATGGAGTTCTGATCACAGTAACCCCCCCCCCCCCCCTAATTAGTAGCCTGCAGCCTTTAGTCTGAAAACTGACATTAGTACCTTCAAGTATACCATCCCTCCCACTTGTATTTCCTTTGGCCATATTTTTTTTCATTCTCATTTATATTTTTCCTCTTTGCTTATAATTAATTTGTTCTGTCCAACATAAGTGCATTTATGGTACTGGTAAAAAAAGGTGCAGCTTGATCTAAGGCACAGGCTCACTTATCAGCATTTATGGGGCAAGCCAAGTATAAATTTCTGAACAAGGTTTCCCTTTTTAACCTGCAGTACACACAAAGGCAGCATAAGATATTGAAAGGCTGCATTTTCCCATTGAAGTGCAAACTAGGTGGTGTTGACAGAAAGGTCAACTAATTATTTTGGATGATACAATGAGATCTGAGCAATACAAATACTTTGATGGTGAACAACAGGAAGCTTTTGTTGCAGGATGTTGGTATGTTGGTAAATGTGGCCCCCTTTTTCAGTACACCTTTTCCAGATGACTTCAAAGTCTTCAACATCAAAAGCTGCTATGATCACACATTGGCTCATATTGGTAGGTAAGAGCATAAGCTGTTCCGAAAACCTGAGTAAATGACTATTCCTTTGTCTGCGCTGTCTACAAAAGCTGTCAAGACCTCTCAATGTTGGCATTGGTGAGGGCTTACTATTGTCAGATTTACCGGGATACAATACAAATCTTTTTGTGTTCAATTCAAAACTATACACGAGTTCAACAGGAAAAGTTAAATGAAACAGAATGTAGTTTTGCAGCTACAGAGAATGCTCAGATTTTAAAAAAAACTCAAGGGCTGCAATATGGAAGATTGAGAAACTAGTAACACATCCTTAGCATATGAGAGGTATGTTCAAGAGTCTGATAACAGCAGGGAAGAAGCTGTCCCAGAATGTGGTGGTACATGTTTTCAAGCTTTTGTATCTCCTGCCCGACAGGAGAAGGAGGAAAGAATGATCTGGGGGTAAGTGGTCCTGAATTATGTTGTTAAAGAAGGAACTGCAGATGCTGGAGAATCGAGGGTTACACAAAAAGCTGGAGAAACTCAGCGGGTGCAGCAACTCAGCGGGTGCAGCACCCGCTGAGTTTCTCCAGCTTTTTGTGTAACCCTGAATTATGTTGGCTGTTTTCCCAAAGCAGCATGAGTGGAGATGTGAGATACTTAAACTACAAAAATTAAAATGTTAAATCAGTTAAAACCTATTCCCAGGAAGTTCCCAAATTGGGCAACGTTTCTTCCTGAGTGTCCATAAACGTAACTGTTTATTAGCAGGAGAGGGGACAAAAACAGGGAGAGGATTACAGAAACAGCTGTGAGGGAAGAGCGAGCAGTCCCAGGAAGAGTGGCTGCCAGCCAGTCTCAACAAATCAGTGAGTGGCCAAGCGAGTGTGCTCAGCGCTCCTGCTATGCTCATCTTGACCCAGCTCCTAATTTTCGCAGCCTCGTGAATGTTGTGGGGAGCAGTGGGATGAAAAAGCATGTGGAAATGTCCTATTTCCACCCGGCATTGATGCCTGCATCCCTGCAGTAGCCAGTAAATCTATCCTGTCGCTCTCCTAAATGTTCAATCATAAGTCAGGCCTTCAGTACCCAAGGAGAACTTGTATAAATATAATTGTAAACAAAAAATAATTTAAAGATGTAACTTATTTTCGTGTCTTTTGTGAAAAAATTGGCACTCAGGTTCCTATTAATTCTTTCCCCTCTCATCTTAAACCTATGTCCCCTAGTTCTTGACTCCCTAATCTTGGGGAAAATACACTGTGCATTCACCCTATCTGTGCTCCTCAAGATTTTATACACTTCTATAAGCTCACTCCTCAGTCTCGTATGCTCCATAGAATAATGTCTTAGCCTGCCCAATCTCTCCCCATAAATCAGTCCCTCAAGTCCTGACAGCATCCTCATAAATCGCGGCTGCACAATATCCAACTTAATGACATCTTTCCAATAGTAAGGTGATTAAAATTGAACACAGTACTCTAAGTGTGGCCTTGCCAATGTCATGTACAACTGTAACATAATGTCCCAAATTCTATACTCATTGCTCTGACCAGTGAAGGACAGTGATCCAAAAGCCACTGTGTACTTGTACCACTAGGTTCTTTTGTTCTACAAACACCCCCCTACCATTCACTGCAAAAGTCCCACCCATGTTTGACTCCCTGAAATGTAACACCTCACACATATCTGATTCAAACTCCATTTGCCATTTCTCAGCCCACTTAACTAGCTGACCAAGATCCTGCTGTAATTCTTGATAACGGTGTCTACAATATCACCTAGCTTAGTGTCATCTGCAAATTTACTGATCATGCCTTTGACATTCTCACTCCAAATTATTAATATGATGACAAACAACATTTGGGCTCAGCACCCAGCATACCATTAGTCAGGGGCCTCCAATCTGAAAAGCAGGAACTTGTACTGATTTCAGATGATCAGCCATGATCATATTGAATGGCAGCGCTGGATCGAAGGGTCGAATGGCCTACTCCTGCACCTATTTTTCTATGTTTCTAACATCAGTCTCTGCTTCCTACCATGAAGACAATTCTGTATCCAATCAGCTAGCTCTCTCTGGATTCCATGCAGTCTAACCGTCCACAACAGCCTACTATGCAGAACCTTACGAAAGGCCTTGCTGAAGTCCATATAGGCTGTATCTACTGCCCTCATTGATCTTCTTGGTTACTTCTTCAACAGACTCCATCAAATTTATGAGCCATGGTCTCCCATGCACAAAGCTGTGCTGACTATGCCTCATCAACCATTGTTTTTCCAAATGCATGTAAATTTTATTTCTCAGAATCCTCTCCAGTAACTTACGTTCCATGGATGTCAGGCTTACTGATCTATGCATAAATGTTGTCACTCAAGAATTTATATTTTTCCATTCTGCTTTATCAGCCGTTATTTGTGGGAACTTCCCATGAAATGCAGAGACTCAGCGAAGTCCCAAGGAACACTAGGACAAGCGCCTCTTTAATCTTCATGCACACATGACGTCTGGGTTCTAGGCAGGTGTCTTTTGAGTTACGATTGCAATGAAGGCCTTCTTTCCACAGTTTGCTTGCCAGATACCAAGCACGTTGTTGTTATGGTTAAGGTTTGTTGATTTGTTTGGGCTCAAAAGAACACCTTCCAATCTACAGAGTCGGTCTCAGCTCGGGTATAACAATCATCTCAGTTAGCATACAGAAAAACTAGAAATACACTGATCAGGGCCCATTGCATGGGCTGGTGCAATGTAACCTAATCATTTGACAGGACTACAAAAGCTTGCACCATGAAAGTTGTCAAAATCTTTGTCAACTCAACTGTGGGTGGTTTTAGAATTTTCATGACATTCAGAACTAATAACAATAAAGTAAATAAAACAATAATTGTTTAATTGTTTACTTTTCATTGTTATAATTGCAAAATTTCTGCTCCAATGAATGAGGATGGGAATCTTAATCTGGAGTAGAATGGATGAATTGATTCCCCTCAATTGCGAAGGAATCTCAGCAGGTTTGTGCTTCACTGCTGAATTGTCTGCCAACACCAGCAGTGGAGAAAATTACCTGGTTCACCAGTAGAAATGTGTCAAAATTTCAACTTCTGCATCTAGATACCTGCACATCCAAGTACCAATTGGTTGCATTTCCAGCAGTACTGCTGGATGTTGTCCTGGAGCTATCAGCACTTACCCTCAAGATTCAGTACAATATATTTCAAACATCACAGAACAGAAAGAAATTAATGGTTACATCAAATAAATTACAATACATGGCTAACGTGTTTAAATCAAAGCAAGGCTAGTCTTAATCTGTCACAATACAAAGATATTTGACATCGATTTTAGTAACTGTTCCTGATTTAATTTTAACTCATAATAGCCATGATCATTTCAAATCTGAACAATACTAACAGTCTTCATAACTTGAGCATATGTAGCCAAATCCTTTTGTTCATTTCTCTAATTTCTATTAATTGTATCCTTAACTACTACCAAGAGTGATTTAAATTCCATCTTTTCCCTGTGGAAAGCTAACATGTGACACCATAAGCCAGCAACCATTACAGGATAGTTACTCTAATGCATGTAGTAGGAACTTAATCCCTGCACTACAAGAATGCTTTCAGGTACTTGACATCACTTTGACCCTCAATACATATCCAGCTATTTCTCCTTATTACAGAGTAGCTAATCAATTTAAAAATATCTAACAAGATCCAATGCTGTGCCCTAACACCATACATAATGCACATATGCACTAACGGAATTGATTCCAGCAGAGATTTTAAAATACAATTTACCAATCAACCAATACAAGACACGATTTTTTTCTAAATTGCACTGAGATTCTAATATTACAATGGCATATTTTACTAATAGCTTTTGTAAAAAATTAAAATTGATAATGCAATGCAAACCTAAAGAGCTGATGAATAAAATTGTTATTAACTTCTAAACTGAGCAGGAAGATGACACAGAATATTTATCCTATGCTTTTAGAAACATGTACTGCAGTTTGGAACAAGGTTTAACATAGTGCAAGTTCCTTCATTCTTTTAAATGCAGACTTCATATTGTGTGAGATATACATAGTTTTATTTTCAGAACTCTTACATTTCCAATCAAAGGACACTAAGATCCATACTTGATCTAGTACTTGGCAGTTGGTCAAAGAATAGTGAAAAAAAAAGTTGTGAAGAACCACAGAAACATTGATTAAGATATTACATATTTATATAATATAAAGGGAACAAAATATATATTAGGGAACAAAAGTATTCATTTATCCCCATTTAAAGGGCAATCTGATTTAAAAACAATGAAAAGATCCAGTTAAATCTCAAAGTTGATGCAAAATTATAAGGTTAATGTGGAGGAAACATTTGTATCCTGCAATGCAGGGGTATTCAATGCATGGATAACACAATCTCTACAACATTAACCACTGTAGATTGTGTGTTTGTGAGGTGTGCTTCACAAGCATTCACATAATATAGGAAAATATATTTCACCTGCTTATTTTTAACTCACTAACTACAATCCAATATTTTGCTGAGGCTGCTTCTACAACTTCTCCCACAACCTCAACCAACAAGAAATACAAAGGCAACAGGCACAAGGGATCTCTATTAACTGCAAGTCTTCGAATTGCACACCATCCTAATTTGGAAATATGTCACCCTCATTCATTGTTGCTGGTTCTAAATGCCTGAAACTCTACGCAACAGCACAGAGCAAGTTTCTCTCTACATCAGAGGACTGTAGCAGTCTATGAAGGCAGGTCACCATGCCTTCCCCGGGGTAATAATAGCTAGTCTTGCTAATATGCCAAGATCCAGAAAAATAAATACATAAATTAGTGAGAAGCCTCACTTCTGGCCTTCCCATTGATGAAGTACTTGAAGACGGTTGAACCTAAAATTCTGTCCTGAGCAGTCCCCCCTTTGATGCCTTGAGGCTGGGCTGATTGATTTCCGACAAGCACAACCATCTTCCTCTCTGCAAGGTAGACTCTAAACATTGGAATCTTTTCTCCTTGATGCCCTATGACATTAGCTTTACCAGAGATCTTTGATGTTGGTGTTCATAAATCTCAGATGTTAACTATGTTTCTGTCTCCAAAAATTCTGCATGATTTTCTGAATGTTTTCACTATGTACAACTATATATTGCAGAACTGCAAAGCTTTGATCTCATCTGTTAGCTGTGCTCTTTCTATTGGAGATTTTTCTGTTTATTATAGTTATGGTGGTGAGGTGTAGCTTTACTAGGTTGAAACCTCATTTTCCATGCTACTCTCTGCATGTCCCTTTGCACTGCTCCTTGAGCAATTAATGGGACATGGGAGAAGAATGTATTGAACATGACCACAGATGTGAAATCGTTCTTTCCTGCAGCATTGCATCCAGGCCATCAAGGATTGATTCCTTTTTTTCTTTTCAGTTTCTGGCTGCTCCAACTGCTACACAATATGCCCAGTTGTTACTCTGGTTCTCAATGGATGGATAACCACCAATGCCTCCCAAGTCAAATGACAAAAATAAGGCTATATGCTCTGTCTATTGCCCAAGCATGCCCTCGGCAAACTGATTCCAGTAGGGCTTCCATTTCTGTTCAGAAATTGTCTCTTCTTGATGAATTATCAGCTGATTTTAGTTGACATAAGCATTGACATTAGCACTGACAGCTGGCCACAGGAACTAAGATAATACATTTTGTGCACATACTACCTATTGCATCAAACGGGGGCACGTTAAACACATCATGATTTCATCAGCTATTGAAATACAGTGTATTGTACTCTCAGAATAACATTAGGAATATTTAGTGCTTTAAGCAAATTTATGAACTATAGCTTTTAGGACCACATATTAATAATTTAGCCACTGACTCCAGAAACAATTTCAATCTAATTAAATTCACAAAATGCATCTGTTATGAATTTGTTCACTCTATTGTCCCCTCTTTAATATGTTGCCTTTATTTTACCAGATAGCACAACATTTGCTGAGTGCTTGTGAGTGTTGAACATAAAAATAGTTTTGTTATGTACTACAATCCAGTGGGAATGGATTAAAACATGCAAGACTCTAAGGAACACATCCTGAAGCCATCACTTTCTCGCATTCTGATTGAAATGCAAATTGCAAACAATTACATGGCTTTAGGATACAACCATTAAAGTATAAATAAATGTTTGTCTCTCTCACAGCCACAAGAAGTCAGAGAAATTTGTTTTTTTTGTTTTAGAAATAATGATGTGCTCCTACAAGGGCCAAGAGAGTGAGGACAAAATGGGATCTATACTTTGCAGACATTATATGTACTGAGGAAACTTAAGTCATAAAAGTAGACCATTTTAAATCTTGAGGGAACTACAACATAACATCTTTTAAGTTAGTATGTTTGGTGAAAACATGTCAAATTTATATTTTATTGCAATTGTTCTTCGATGTTGCTGGAAGGCAATTGAACAATAAGGGGACTTTTCTAACAAATCATTACATTGTTTCAGGACAGGAACAAGTGATAAATATTTCTAGAAATATTGGATAAAACATTGTTTTTATTACAAAAGTGAGTACAAAAGAAATTGGATTATGTAGCACCTTGCCTTTGTACACCCTGATCCAACATCACAAAAATCAGTGTGTTCTTGTGACTTGCAGTTGACGATTTTTAATCTCAAGCTGGAGAGCTGAGTGCTGGCCATTACAGAAGCAGAAAATCGTCAGTGACTGTGTGCAGCAGATTTAAAATTACACTATGCTCTTACCTAGTCCTTTGAGGATTAGACAAAGGAATATATAAGATAGGATAATTGATACATCTTAATATATGAAATAGGAGCAGGAGTTGGTCATTAGGCCCTTAAGGCCTCGCCACCATTTACTAAGACCATGGCTGTTCTGATTGTAACCCCACCTACCCCCAGTCACGCCCTCTTATCAAGAAACTATCTCCCTTCACCGTAAAAATATTTGATAACTGATTCCATAACTTCTAAGGAAGAGAGTTTATTGGAGAAAATTGGAGGAACAGCGGCGTATACTCCACATGGGCAGTTTACAACCCAGCCATATGAACGTTGATTTATCCTGTATTCCTTCCCCTCAACTCTCCCCCCCCCCCCCACCATACCCTAGTCATCCTACTAGTTCCACTGTTCGACTCCCTCCCCACCCTTGTATCCCTGTCAGTAGCACATCTTCCCCAGCCAACAATGGGCCATTATGGACCCGCCCGTCGTGAGGTCATTTGTTGCTGGCCCTGTTTTGTTCTGGCCATTTCTCACCTCCAACTCTTCCCCCCCCCCATCATTCAGACTGATGAAGGGATCTGACCCAAAACATAATTTATTCCTTTCCTCCAGAGATACTGCCTGACCCGCTGAGTTTTTGCATCTATCTTCAGTATAAACCAGCATTTGCAGTTCCTTCCTACACATCATTATTTATGGGACTTAACAAACATCATATTTATATTTCCCTCCACAGATGCTGCTTGATGATGCACCTTATAATTTGCTGAAGATTCCAGCATCTGGAGTCTCTCTTGTCTTCATCACTACTTCTGAGTTTGTTCTTCTGCCAATTAGATAATGTGTTTCCCTTTCATTTTTCCCATCAAAATGGCTATTTTCACATTATATTCCATTTGCATATTCAATTAAGCTCTCTTTTTGTATCTTCCTTCTGTACCCTTCATAAATGATATCTCACAAAGCAGAAAATGACCTATAACTCTCTGCAGCCTGTTAACCAGCTAGTCTTCTATTCACACCAATATGATGTGCAATTTAATTTTATGCTCTGCAATATCCTTGCAAATCTATGTATAGCACATCCACTATTTCTCCTTTAGCTACAATCTTGTGGTTTACTGTCATCTTCTGTATTTGTGCTGAATCATTTACCAAAATTATCAGTAACAGTGTCATACATGCCATCTGGTCCAACATATCCATGCTGACCAAGAGGGCATTCTATGCTAGTTCCATTTGTCTGCATTTGGCACATATACTTCACGTCTCTTCCTAGCCATATATCTGTCCAAATGAAAGTGGCAATTGTATCCACTTTAAGTGAAAAAAATTGCCCACGAGGTCCTTTTAAATCTCTCCCTCACATCGTAAGCCTATGAACTGTAGTTTTAGTGTAGAAACAAGGAATTGCAAATGTTGGTTAATACATAAAAGGACGCAAAGTGCTGAGTGCAGGTCAATCAGCATCTCTGGAGAACATGGACAACTGACGTTTTGGATCGAGACTCTTCGTCAGGTCTGCCTGACCTGTTGAGTTACTCCTGTACTTTGTGTCCTGCACTTTGTGTCCCACTCGTTTTAGAATCTTCAAACATGGGAAAAGGACCGTGAGCATTCACTTTATCCATGCCCTTCACCATTTTGTGTACTCCAATAAGGTCACTCATCAGCCTCTTATACTCCAAAAAAAAGTATCAGCCTATCCAGCATCTCCTTAAAACTCAAGCCCGCAAGTTCCGGCAGCATCCTGATGAAATCTCTGAAAAATAATCCATCACAGCCCCTTTCTATGTATTCAAGAGAGAGGTAGATATAGCTGTTAGAGCTATCAAAATTAAGGGATATAGGGAGAAAGCAGGAACGGGGTACTGATTTTGGATGATCAGCCATGATCATATTGAATGGCTGTGCTGGCTGGAAGGGGCGAATGGCCTACTCCTGCACCTATTTTTTATATGTTTCTCTATTTTTCTATGTTTCTCCTCGCCAATTTTGGATCCGATTGGCTAGCTCACCTTGGATTCCATGCGAACTAACCTTCGAAGTTATTCATAGTTGCTAGAGTGTAAAACAAGAAAACACAAATTTGGGGGCACAATCTGCAGTATACAGCAAAGGCCCTTCAGAAGAGTGCAGTCACTGGAGGTATTGCTTCAGTATTGATGATTTGTTCAAATCAGTATTGGCTAGCAACATGGCTCTCATTCTTCTCCAGTGTTTATGCTTTGGAGTAGAATCATGCTGGTTCAGAAATGGACGGTAATGCACACTGTTGCAAGATAAAAAGACCTACTGCTGCTCCTAAGGTGTTGAGCATTGACTGCGATAGTCAACCTATGGCCACATCTGCATTGAACATCAACAGAGTTAAGTCATTTGTATTTTTATTCATCGAGAAATCCTCATGCGGCTCCTTAAATGGCACATGGGGGTATCTGATAATTATGCCAGCATGAAGCCTGCAGTCCCGGTCAGTTCATATATGTGCACTGACTTCTCTCCTGAAAGACAAACTTCATAAACTTGACAATGTAGAAATGTGTTCCAGATTGGGAGATGTTGTTAGATTGCTTGCACAGCCTAGATAGACATGGAGCTGTAAGAATTTATATCCATCACCACCACCAACGTGGTTTCGGGCCATCTCTTCTGCTGCATGTGTAGCTATTGGGGATGGCGTACTTCCATTAGCACCATTTGGTGATTTTCATTTTAACACTCTGACATGCGAGTTATGGACAAGCAAGCAAGTAAAACATATCCTGGAACATAAGTGGAGTGCGATTGAGTGGAGGAAAATTCATGATCTACACGGTTATGTGTAAAATGTGTAAAATGACTTGAACTTATAGAATACAAATCAAACTACTGGAGGAACTCAGCAGGTCAGGAAGCAACTGTGGAGGGAATTGGACAGTATGTTATGGGTTGAAGAAAAGTCCCGATCCAAAATGGCATCTGTCTATTTCCCTCCATAGATGCTGCCTGACCCACTGAGTTCTTCCAGCAGTTTGTTTTTTTATTTCAGATTCTAGCATCAGCAGTCTCTTGTGTTTCTGTCTTAATTCATGGAGTGTTGATTCTGTCCTTATTAAGGTTGAAGTGAAGTAGTTTCCTTGTATGTATCATAGAAGCAAGTATATTGATCATGATATCGTCCATAATTTTATTATCGGGAGCCTATTACTATTTTTAATCCCCAAGATAAATCTCAGTGTGCTTTGCTCAATGAAGACAAATAATTTATTTTCTGCTTAAAATTCAGAATTTTTTCGCTTACAATGTTCAATATGAGCTGGAAAATTCTAACTGGCATACAGGTTTCTTAATAACTGCAAAATAGAATTCTATCCCATTATATAAGCAGGAAATAAATAGGCAAAGGAACTTCAGGAATAACTTTCAATTGAAGAAGTGCTGCAACAATCACCAGTAACTAATTTTAATCCATGACGGCATAATATGTATTTCATTCCAATATAACAATTTATTTTGAATATTTGCAATTATGTTCATTTTTTCCAACCCAAATCTGTCCCACATACAACATACTCTTGTACTGAAAAATGATCAGTTAATTTTTACCTGCTTAGTGACATCTCTTGTCCATGGTGCCACATCTTGTCCATCACACCAGCCATTTCTGCCATAGAGCCAAGTGCCATGTTCATTTGGGACCACACCCTCTGAAACCCTGTCAGCGCAACCTAAAGAAGTGCCTAGGTAGAATAAAATTAATGTTTAGTTTATGTTAACTGCGTGAAAAATATCCTTTATAAATGCCATTTGTTACATGTGGTCTGTATTTCATCACGAGTGTCTGTAGGGGAGCTTTAATGCATATTTTCAATGTCGGTCATAAGGAGTAGAATCAGGCCATTCGGTCCATCAAGTCTACTCCACCATTCAATCATGGCTGATCTATCTCTCCCTCCTAACCCCATTCTCCTGCCTTCTTCCCATAACCTCTGGCACCTACTGATCAAGAATCTATCTATCTCTGCCTTAACATTATCCACTGACTTGGCCTCCACAGCCGTCTGTGGCAAATAATTCAACAGATTCACCACCATGACTAAAGAACTTTCTCCTCATCTCTTTCCTAACAGAACGCCCTTTAATTCGGAGGCTATGACCTCTAATCCTATGACCTCTCACACTAGTGGAGACATCCTCTCCACATATATATCCAAGCCTTTCATTATTCTGTATGTTTCAATGAGGTCCCCCCTCATTCTTCAAAACTCTAGTGAGTATAGTTGCCGACAAACACCCATCATAGGTTAACCTACTCATTCATGGGAAGGAGGCAAACTATAATGTACAAATATGGACTATTGAACTCAGATTATCTCACTTAGGTTTTTTTAATTCAAAACTGATCATGCCAATATCAATGACACATCCATGACAGAAAGTTTAATATGAACAAGACAGGTTGCACTTTTCATCAATGTAATTTTGCCTTTTAAAATACATTGAATTTTGAAAACTTGTCTCCACACAAGTCTCCGTAACGAAAGGTAAGAGAAAGTAAAAATACACTTACATTTTCTCAAAATCTTTTTAAATCCCAGAACATCAATAAAAATTGTAGCACTGTAAAACAGCCCTTTGTTGTACAGTTGATGCACGACATCGACCTCAGAGACAAAGCTTAATTTTTTGGAACCATAAGACGCAAACAGCTAAAAATTATTTAGCTTGCTCAACTGCTCCTTCAATTATTAAACAAAACCTTTCCTAAATCTTTTGAGATAAATATGTTTTACCAAGAGGATGTGTCGTCGCATATCATCCACGTTATCTCATCTGTACCTACCTTCCCAGAAACTCTGACAATTACAAAGAATAAGAGCAGCAATGTCATAGGAATGCTGGGATTTTCTCCAGATTGCAACATTGTGACATGGATATAATCTGTCTCTCATTCATCATCATTAGTCAAAATCATAAAATCCTGATATTTCATTGTACAAGTATCTTCAGATATAACACTGTTGCCAACTTTTGAAGTAAATAATGTGCCTTTTCCATATGAACGGACATATGTTATTGCCAGCACATATAGCACTGATGCTTTTTAAGGCACTGGTCAGACTGCAATTTGAGTATTGTGAGTAGTATTGTGCTGCATATCTGAGGAGGGATTCGCTGGCGTTGGATAGGGTCCTGTGTAGTTTTACAAGAATAATCCCAGGGTTGATTGGATTACTGTTGGATGAGTGGTTTACAGCTCTGGGCTTGTAGTTACAGTAGTTTAGAGGGATGAGGGGGATCTGATTGAAACTTACCGAATAATGAAAGGCCTGCATAGAGTGGATGTGGAGAGGATGTTTCCACGACTGGGAGAGCCTAGGACCAGTGGGCACAGCATCAGAATTATACGACTTAAGGGCCTGTCCCACTTACGTGTCCTTGGCACACAAATTACGCGACCTCGTGGTCGCGTTGAGGCGCACAGGCATCCTATGGCCACGCGGGGCCGGTCCCATCGAGAAGCGAAATTTCATGCGTACGCACAGCCGTCTGGAGCGCATGACGTCATTTGAAGACGTACACAAAGCAGGAGTAACTCAGCGGGACCGGCGGCATCTCTGGAGAGAAGCAATGGATGATTTTTCGTGTCGATATGCTTCTTCAGTCTGAAAAGAAGGGGGTCTTGACCCGAAACGTCATCCATTGCTTCTCTCCAGAGATATTGCCGGTCCCGCTGAGTTATTCCTGAATTTTGTGTCTATTTTCAATTTTCTTGGCCCTGCTCTGGGGGTAGAAGTGGGGGCGGTTCCAGACCGCAATGGCCGTGAGCACCAGGCTGAGTTTGGCGATAGTTTGCCTGCTTCTGCTGCAGTTGGAGGTGAGACGTTGTGTCCCGCCAGGGTCTTGGGCCTGTCCCACTTTGGCCATTAATTCCGCAACAGGCCGTTGGTTCGCGACGATTTTGTTCGCTACAAAAATTTCGGAGCCCTGCGCAATGTTGCGCACAGCTACATACCCCTCCGCAATTCTCAGTGGGACGATGCCCGTGCGCCTCAACGCGACCACGAGGTTGCGTAATTTGCGTGCCAAGGACACGTAAGTGGGACAGGCCCTTTACCTTCACAAAGGAAAACAGACACAAAATACTGGAATAACACAATGGGACAGGCAGCATCTCTAGAGGGAAGGAATGGGTGTTGCTAAACAGTTTAACTCCCCCTCTGATTCCAGACCTTTCTGACCTGGGCCTCCTCCACTGTCAGAGTGAGGCCAAATGCAAATTGGAGGACAGCACTCATATTTCACTTGGGCAGCTTACAACCCTGTGATATGAATATTGATTTATCTAACTTCATGTAACCCTTGCTTTCCCCTCTCTCCATCCCTCTCCCACCCTAGTTCTTCGACTAGTATCACTGTCATTAATTTTACTGTTTGTATGCCTCGTTGTCACATTCCCTTGTACTTCCTAGTGCCTCTGAATTTCACAAAAAAAGATAAGCCTGAAGGATGGAATTTTTAATTCAGAGCTTTGTCATGCTTTCCTTGAGTCATTTTGCTCTACATAACAGAATACTATCGATAGACACAAAATGCTGGAGTAACTCAGTGGGTCAGGCAGTATCTCTGGAGAAAATGGATAGGTGACGTTTCGGGTCGGGACACTTCCTCAGACCGATTGTAGAAGGCAGAGTGGGGAAAAAAAACGGAAGCGAAGAAAAAAAGAATACTGTTGATCTTGGTTACATTTGCATGCATTAAATTCTTACAATTCTTTACCTTTGTAGTTATGCAGTTGCAAGTCTTTGAATGTTTTAAATTGTGGAATGTACAAACTATTGATTTGTGAGGAAATAAAACAGCTGTTTAAAATGTCATAAGCAGTTGTGAGACACGTCTCTGTTATTAGTAACCCTAGTTCAAACAGTAAATTGAGGGACCTCCATACATAAAGACTCCGCAGTGGCTACAATAGCCAAGTGAACAAGTCTCAGCTTAACAACAAAAGGCCAGAACTTTTCAAATCAGATCTGCTTAGTTTATTCCCATATAAAAAAGGGTACAATGAAATTCCTAGTTGACATGAAGATCATACAGTAAACAATAAACACAATAAATACAATGACTAATGCAAAAAGAGCAGAAGTGTGCAAAGGTTTCAGTGCAACTGCATACAAGAATAATAGAATAACTGGAAGTCACCTATCCATGTTCTCCAGAGATGTTGCCTGACCCACTGAATTACTCCAGCACGCCTTTTTGTGTAAACTATCATCTGCAGTTTCCCGTTTGAACGAGGTAAAGTTAATAATAGTACATGGCCGCATGTCTGGAAAGATCGTGTGAAAGAGATGATTGCTTCATGAGTCCGAAAGCCATGAGAAAGAAGCTGTTCTTAAATGTGGATGTTGGGTTTTAAGCTCCTGCATCTTCTCCCATAAGGTAGAAGAGAGAAATGGGAATGGCAGGGTGTCAAGATGAACTGGATGGACCATATCTGACACTTCCATTCCTTCTGCCATCTGAGATGGATATCTATATGTCTCCATCGCAGGAGACAAACTATCCACTGACATTTACAATAAACCCTCCCACAGCTACCTAGGCTACTCCTCTTTCTACCCTGGGATGGATTCCACCCATTTCTCCCATTTTCTTTCTGTGCCACATCTGCTCTCAAGATGAGACCTTCCACTGCTACCCACCCTTTCCTGACCCCTGGCACTATCCCCTGCAACTCCAGGGATGCAACACGTGTCCTGTGGCTTCCCCCTCGCCAATATTCATGGACCTAAACAGCTCTTCCAAGTGAGGCAAAGATTCACATGCACATCCTACAGCCTCGTCTTCTGCAGTTGATGCAGAGTACCTGAGTTCTTTCCACATTGGACATCCTGAACTCCCACTGGCATGCCATTTCAATTCCTCTTCCCACTGCCACACTGAACTGTCCATCCTCAGCCTTCTCCACTGCTAAGGTGAGACCCAATGCAAACTAAAAATAACACCTCATATTCCGCTTGGATAGTCAAAAACCCAATGGCATGAACATTAAATGTTCCTACTTTAGGTAACACTCGCTGTAATTCCATCCCTCTTCTCCCAATGCTCCTCCAGTCCTACCATTTTTGTCCCTTTTCCTATCCTCCTCCAACCCCTCATCTCCCATTGTTGTCCCCCTACTGCTTCTGCATCCATGGACTCCCCTCACCCCCATCAACTTCTGGTTCCATCTGTCATTCACCTCTCCCCCAATTATCACCCTCACTCAACCATGGTGTCACATGGCAGAACTTGGTAGACTGTGGTGCCATGCCTGCCCCCTATCAGGAGGCCTGGCTCATCCACTGCAGAGCTGAAAAACCCTCCACCAAGAGGCAGGCTGCTGAGTCCCGCCCTGCTCTTCCCTTGGGCCTGGGAGGAGGTGATGAAAGTCAAGATGGTGGCAGCAGATGCATGGAACAAAGCGCCAGTAAGTGGACTGGCTGTGGGAGACAGTGCAGTGCATTTCAACGGTGGAGGCCCTGCAGCAGCTGGATAGGGCGCCGCTCCAAGACATTGAGCGTGCAGATCTGCAGTGGCACAGAGCAGTGGAGCACATCAACGGCTACGCTTGGCCAGACTGACCCTGCAACACTGCCAAGCCAATGGGCATTTATGCCCAGGTTAAGAACTCTACACTTATGACAACTTGGACTTGAAAATGGCGCCAAATCTGGCACCACTTGTATTCTGTCTCAGTGTACTATTCTTAGATGTGCACTGAATCTATGATGTGCTTATGTATAGTTATAATTTCACTGAACTGTATGCAAAAAAGAATTTCACCGTACTTGTCACCATGTGACAATAAAGTCCTATTGAATCAATGAACCTTTCAGACTCTAGCACCTGGTATCCTTTATATTGCTGCTTGTCACCCTGCAACAGCTATCTCCACCTTCACCAACCCCTCTCCTAGTACCGGAAGGAGATAGACAACTTGGTGAGTACAAGAAAGAGATAGACATCTTAGTAACACGGTGTCAGGGGAGTAACGTTCCCCTCAATGTCTGCAAGATGAAGAAGCTGGTTTTGAGTTTAGCAAGCATGGTAGAGTGCATGCCCCAATCAACATCAATGGTGCCGAAGTGGAAATGGTGGATAGCTACAGGTTTCCTGATGTTAATATTACCAACGATCTGTTGCGGACCAGCCACATTAATGTAAGAGCTGGGGCGCTACACCACCGCATCTATTTCCTGAGGAGACTGAAGAAATTTGGCATGTCTCGAATGACTCTTATAAACATATTCAAAAGCTCCAAAGAAAGCATATTGTCGGGTTGCATCAGATTGATTTGGGAATAGTTCTGCCCCACACTGCAAGAAATAGTAGAAAGTTGTAGATGTAGCCCAGTTCATCACAGAAAACAGATTTCCCACCATTGACTTCATCTACACTTCACACTGCCTCAGAAAAACAGCCAACATAATCAAAGACTTGCCCCATCCCAGTCATTCCTGCTTCTTCCTGCTCCCATTTGGCTTGAAAGCTTGAAAGAATGTAACACCTGACTCAGGAACAATATCTTTCCTATGTTGTCAGGCTTCTGAAGATTCTTCCATAGCTGTTCGAATCACTGTTCAAAGCTGCTCCAAGTATTGTTCCAATCACCTTGACCGCATTGTGAACATTGGACTTTGTCAATGGAACTGGTATGATACAATGCTGAGAACTATATTCTGAATTCTGTACCTTCCCCTTTGCTCAATCTATTGAACTCAAGTTTGATTTGATTGTATTAATGTATAGTATATCTGATCTGTCTGGATAGCATGCAAAACATTTTTTTAAACTGTACCTCTGTATATGTTACAATAATAAACCTAAATTTAAAACTAACTCTAACTGGATCTCACTGCCTGACATCCTTCTCCTCTCCTCTGTCCACCAATCACCCCTGGCTCAGACCTCACCACTCCTCCTCACATCTTTATATTGGCCATCACCCCTCTCAGTACTGTAACAGGGTTTTGACCTGAAACGTTTTCCATTCCTCCACCTCCCCCACCCTCCACAGATGCTGCTCAGTCCACGCAGTTCCTCCAGCAGATTGTTTATTGCTTCAGATATTATTCTGGTTTTAAAGTCTAACTCTGCTGGCAGAACATCAATTTACAGTCCTCACACAATAGAAAGAGATTGATGCTGTATCCTTTCTTCTAATTTTCAAACATGATGCATGAACTACTTGCAAACCGTATGGTTTCAGACCATATGTGAAGAAAAATGAATATTGCAAACATTTCCTTACCAGCTTTATCAAATATCCTTGAATTATTAAATATGCCATTAATTACAAAATGATGAGAAGTGACACAGAACTCTCCACAGCCATTCTCATCACTTCCATGGCCTGTAATCACAGCATAGAGATCGACCTGAAACAAAATAAAATGTATGACAGAAACACCCTCAAAATTAAATTATATACATTTCAGTGAAGACTGATTATCTCATTATTGCACAGTGAGATTTATTAGTAATGTCTAATCATTTATTTCGTTAAAATTACAAGGATGTGTTAATTTCTAAAATATGTTTCCAGTGTAGATTGTAAAACTAAGGGTAAATATATATTTCATTCCAGAATCCGAATGCATCAACATAATTTAATATGAAGACACAAGGAACTGCAGATGCTAAAACCTTGAACAAGATACACAGTGCTGGAGGAACTCAGTGGCTAAGGCAGCATTTATGGAGGAGATGGATACGTGACATTTCAGGTCAGGGCACGTCTTCAGACTCATATTTAATATAATATTCTTAGTTTAGTATTTCCATTTGATCATTTTCTAGGGTAATTATCTGCTTAGTAAGAAACTGACAAATGAATCATTTGGCAATCTTATCAGAATTTGCTTCATCTTATCCAAATTACATTAAAAATAAGGCTCAACATTGCATGGAATGGATTCTCCATCAAATTACTTCCCAGGTGTTATATTGAAAACTGTATAGTACACATGCAATTGTGCAGTACGCCAGGCACCCCATTGTTACCGGGTGAAACTAGTCAAGTAATTATTTTTGAAAGGAACGTCTGGAATTCTTGTCTAGAATCTGAGAGTGTAAGACAATGTGTGCTTTTGCTTTAAGATCAAGAGTGATTTGGGCCACAAATGCGCCTGCTTTCATTGATGGATCTGTATGGAGCAGCTTCAAATTCATGGACATTTAACATCTTGCATGACCTATTGTGAGCCCAGCACACAGATGTAATCATGAAGAAGGTGCAGCAGCGCCTCTACTTTTGTGGCAGCTTAAAGAGATTTGGCATTTC
Organism: Raja brachyura; assembly: GCA_963514005.1. The sequence goes on along the minus strand of OY740782.1, from coordinate 101,790,116 downwards.
ACCGAATATTCTTACGGACTTCCACAGATGGACTGTAGAAAGTATCCTGACTGGTTGCATCATGGCCTGGTACTGCAATTACAATGTATAGGTACACAAGTGGCTGTAGAAATGGTGGACTCATTGTCGTCCATCACAGGCACAACCCTCACCACCACTGAAACCATCGACATGAGACACTGTCGCAAGAAGGCGGTATATATTATCAAGAATCCCCAGCATTTGGGCCATGCCTTCTTCTCACTGCTACTATCGACCCAGCTCAGAAACAGCTACTTTCCTACAACTATCAGGTTCTTGAACCAATCTGCAGACCCTTAACTTACCTCGACTATGGAACACTACAGAAAACCACTAGCACTACCATGGATGTTTGCTCTAATCATGTTGTTGCACTAATGTCTTGAAATTTTTTATGTTAACTTATGTATAATTTGTGTAATTGATGATGTTATATGTTCATCTGAGTCTACATGCCTGTGATGCTGCTGCAAGCAAGATTTTCATTGCACATGTATTTCACCATATTTGTGCATATTACAATAAACTTGACTTTCCTGCTGTGAGATTGTCTCAAGTCTGTACTCGTACCTCAGGCACAGATATTTGTCTCCCACTGGCAGAATAAAAGGACGTACCTTTAGAAAGGAGATAAGGAGGAATTTATTTAATGGGAGGATGGCGAATATGTGAAATTCATTGCCACAGACGGTTGTGGAGGCCAAGTCATTGGGTATTTTTGCAGCAGAGATTGACAGGCTCTTGATTAGTAAGGGTGTCAAAGGCTACGAGATGGCAGGAGAATGGGATTGAGAGGGAAAGATAGATCAGCCACGATTGAATGTCGGAGTAGATTAGATGGGCTGAATGATCTAATTCTGCTCCTATGACTTATAATACCTGGATGTTTACGTGTAATTTATGTTTCATTTCGGAGTCACGTGAGTGACTTCGTGAAGAACCCGCCAGCACGCATGCGCGACATATCGTCGCTACGCATTTGCAGTCGACGGCTGGAGGTGGAGCGCGGCTCACCACCAGCCCTTCATAAGGGCCACTCAGGTAAGTACAGGCAACCTTGAGCTGGTTGTCCCTGCTGTTTTGAATTGTTTTTTCTCCAACAGGGACATGGATAAGAGGAGTACGGGCCGCAGGACTTCCGAAAGGAGTCGTCGGCCGCTAATCCCGGAGCTCTCTTCAACGACAGCACCCGCTAGACGGGCCGGGAAAAAGGCGCGAAAATCGGGGAGCCCTGTGTTTACAGGACCCGACCCACCGACACAGCTGTGCACAAGCGGGGTTCCCACAGAGCAGGAAGTCGGTACGGCGCCGGAGCAGGTAGACCCTGACTCCATTTCATTATCGCCAACAGGATCGTTGGCTGATATGAGCAAACGGGTTTCACGTGCTGCTGCACGGCCCTTCTCCCTGAGCCTTCGTGGAAGAGCCAAGGATAGAGCTCAACAACTAAGCCCTTTTAGGGCAGAGATTTCACCAGAGACCGCTAGATTGCGGACTGGTGGGTTAGCGAGACCCGAGTCCACTGGCAGACCAGGGAGGGCCAGTGTAGACTCACCACCTAGTTGGACCAGGAGGAGTCATACAGGTGGAGTCTCGCCACGGTCACCGCATCCCCCTTTGGCGGCAGGATGGGACCGTACGCCGTCTGGGTCCAGGAAAAGGACAGTCGGCAAGCCCGCGTGGATGTCGGGTCACCACGCTGCGGCGTTGGGTGCTGACTTCACACCGCATATGCCCTTGGAGGCAGTCGGGCCTAGCTCAGCCAAAAGGAGGCGTATGAGCAGATCCGCGCAGGAGTCGTACAGTTTCGCTGAGGCGGCTGGCAGCGACTTTTCGTCACGGCACCGAGATTACCTCGATGAGGCCGATGATAGGAGCCTCAGGAGTTCCTTTGGGCATGAGGACTCTGACCGCCCATTCACGCACGATGAAGGGCGCATTGAACGGATGGAGAGGATGATGGAACGGATCCTGCAGCAAAATCAACGGCGGGAAACATCCAGTTCCAGGGGACTCTTGGACATATCCCCATCATCAATGGATAGCATGAGGCAGCCAGAAGAAGAGGAGATCTTGGTACACGTACCAGTGGCACCTGAGGTCCCTCAGGAAGAACCTCTGGACGTGGCAGCCAAGTTTGCATTACCCAAATCATCGGGACAACCCCTCAATACTAAACTGGCCGCTACCATTGATTTCCTCACCAACCATCAGCTACAGGATCAGGTCCTTGCAGAGGCCATGAACAGACACAAGGCACCGAGTAATTGTAACTCGCTCAATGTGCCTATTGTGAACATGCCTATTTGGGGCAATATTAGCCCGGGCATTAGAGCAGAGGAAGTAAAGTTACAAAGAATCCTGAAACTGCTCACATCTGGGATTACCGCTTTTGCGAGGTCGGTGGACGGTATGGACTTGAACACCGAACAGGAGGATGCTCTTGCATTATTATGCAACACGCAATATGAAATAAATGCGTTTCGGAAAAGCATCATCAAGCCTACGTTAAACCCCAAATTTGCGGGGCTATGCAGAGCATCCCCAACACCACCACCCAGACAGCTATTCGGAGAAGACCTTCCGAAGCAGGTCAAGGATTTAGATGACCATGCCAAGACAGTTGGTCTTATGAGGTCACACACCTTGACCAGACAAACGGCCAGGAAAACATCATATTTCAGGCCGCGGGGTCAAACCGAAAGGCCAGCAAGGACCTACATACCGGCGCCTCCACAATACCAACATTTTCAACAGCCCAGGCCTTTTTTAGGGCAAGGCCCGCAGTGGCCAGCATGGAAGATGCGGTTACCGCATGTCTAACCTCACATGTTGGGAGTAGACTACGGTTTTTTAAGGAGGCATGGGAAACCATCACCTCAGATGAGTTTATTTTACAAAGTATTCAAGGCCATGAGATTGAGTTTATAAATGGTCAACTTCCTCCACCTCAGCATATGCCGAATCGCAAATTTGCACTTTCCAGCAAGGAAACAGCAGTAGGCTATGCTGAAATCTTGAGACTACAAGGGAAAGGCGTGATGGAAAGAACTATACATGAACCAATTGAATTTGTATCTAACATATTGACAAAAACCAAGAAAGATGGTGGATGTCGGGTTATTATAGATCTAACCCATTTGAATACTTTTGTAAAATATACCCATTTTAAAATGGACACGTTCGAAACAGCCAAATCTTTGATTTCTGAGGGCTGCTTCATGGCATGCATTGATTTAAAAGATGCATATTATTCAGTATTCATTCAGAAACATCACAGGAAGTTCTTGAAGTTTACCTGGATGGATCAACTTTGGCAATACAAAGCTTTGCCCAATGGGCTTACCACAGCCCCCAGATTGTTTACTAAATTACTCAAGCCAGTGCTAGCAACACTGAGGAGGCAAAACCATACAGTTATGGCTTACCTGGATGATATCCTAATCATTGGGAAAACACTGGAATCAGCAAAATTGGCAGTTTCAGCCACTGTGGAAAATTTCAAAAAATGGGATTTATTATCCATCCAGATAAATCAAAGTTCTGTCCTTCACAGATCATGGACTATCTGGGATTCACGGTTGATTCCAATCGCATGATTGCCACCATACCAACTAACAAAGTTGGGGATATCATTCAAGCATGTAAGAATCTGGTCTGCGCCAGTATACCATCAATCAGACAAGCTGCTAAGGTGATTGGGAAAATCGTAGCAGTTTTTCCAGCTGCTCAATTCGGACCTTTACATTATCAAAATTTGCAAAGATCCAAGATTTCAGTGTTAAAATTGAATGCTGGACATTTTGACAGACCCATGCAGCTGACATTTAAGGCAAAAATTGAGTTACAATGGTGGATTAATAATATCCGTAACTCATTCAAACCCATCATTGTGCCTCGTCCGGTGGTGTACTTACAAACAGACGCAAGCTCCCATGGCTGGGGAGCTACGGACAACAACACAAGTTGTGGAGGCAGATGGGATACCCTTGAATCTACCCTGTTGTTATCACAAGGGATAAATTATTTGGAGATGCTAGGAGCATTCCACGGACTTAGAGCTTATTGTTCAAACTTTACTGACACTCATGTCCGTCTCCAAATAGACAACACCACTGCGGTGGCATATCTAAATGATATGGGCGGTACCAGGTCAATTTTATGTGATGAATTGGCAAATACAATTTGGCTCTGGTGCATACATCGGAATATTTGGATTTCAGCTACCTACTTACCAGGTAAGCTCAATACAGTGGCGGACACCAGGTCACGTAAATTTAATGACAACATTGAGTGGATTTTAAATCCCCAAATATTCGCCAGAATTACAGCCAAATTTGGTAAACCGGATATTGACCTTTTTGCGTCACGGTTAAACCATCAGGTACCAACATACCTGATGGTATGCATCTTTTATGATGGAGAGGCCCGGGGAGCCGTTGGAGACACAGGGTGGAGCTACCTGCTGTGAGTATAAACCTAGCGCGGGGCTTGCTGACACAGAGGCCCTGGGAGCCGTTGGAGACAGAGGGTGGAGCTAACTGCTGTGAGTAGACCAGCAGCTGCAACGTTCCATCTTCCAGTGAGGAAATCTGGTGGGGAATCTGTGTAGCCTCTGATTGGTTGAAGAGGACCAGAGGAAGCAGCTGATTGGCTGCAACCCGGGGTTTACATTTCTCCATTTCTGCCTTCAGGTTTAAGGATTCTGGGTGCTAAGGATTCTGGGAGCTCAGGACTCTGGGTGTTATTTATTATTTATTTATTTATTATTATTATTATTATTATTTCGTTATTTATTAGTAAAGTTTAAAGAATAAAGTTTTGTGTTTAATAAAAACAAAAAAATAAAAAATAAAATAAAATTAAAAAATATATATATATATTTAATAGAGTAATTTGGGAGTAAGATGTCAGTGGAGATTGGTCCCGTGGTTTGCTCAGCCTGCAACATGTGGGAGATCAGGGATATGGTTGGTGTCCCTGATGACTACATTTGCAGGAAGTGTGTCCAGCTGCAGCTCCTGGCAGACCGCATTGAACGATTGGAGCTGCGGCTGGATTCATACTGGAGCATCCACGATGCAGAGAAAGTCGTGGATAGCACATACAGCGAGTTGGTCACGCCACAGGTAAAAGGTAAGAGGACAGAAAGGGAGCGGGTGGCCAATAGCCAGCAAAACAGTAGGCAGGTAGTGCAGGAGTCCCCTGCGGTCATCTCCCTACTCAACAGGTTTACCATTTTGGATACTGTTGAGGGAGATGGCTCATCAGGGGAATGCAGCAGCAGCCAAGTTCATGGCACCATGGGTGGCTCTGCAGCACATGATGGGGGAAAAAAGAGGGGAAGGGCTATTGTAATAGGGGATTCAATTGTCAGGGGAATAGATAGGCGTTTCTGCGGCCGCAAAAGAGACTCCAGGATGGTATGTTGCCTCCCTGGTGCAAAGGTCAGGGATGTTACTGAACGGCTGCAGAACATTCTGGAGGGGGAGGGTGAACAGCCAGTTGTCGTGGTGCATATTGGCACCAACGATATAGGGAAAAAAAGGGATGAGGTCCTACAAGGTGAATTTAGGGAGCTAGGAGATAAACTCAAAAGTAGGACCTCAAAGGTAATAATCTCTGGATTATTACCAGTACCACGGGCCAGTCAGAGTAGAAATAGGAGGATATTGCAGATGAATACGTGGCTTGAAAAATGGTGCAAGGGGGAGGGATTCAAATTTTTAGGGCACTGGGACCATTTCTGGGGGAGGTGGGACCAGTACAAACAGGACGGTCTGCACCTGGGCTGGAATGGAACCAATGTCCTTGGGGGAGTGTTTGCTAGTGCTGTCGGGGAGGATTTAAACTAATGTGGCAGGGGGATGGGTACAAGAGCAGAGAGGCAGGTGGGTGTAAAACGAGGGTGGAAGCAATAGGGAGCAAGGTGAAAAGTAAAAGGGGTAAGAGCGTTGTAAAAACAAGCCTGAAGGCCTTGTGTCTCAATGCAAGGAGTATTCGTAATAAGGTGGATGAGTTGAACGTGCAGATAGCTATTAATGAGTATGATATAGTTGGGATCACGGAGACATGGCTCCAGGGTGACCAAGGCTGGACGCTGAACATCCAGGGGTATTCAATATTCAGGAGGGATAGAGAGAAAGGAAAAGGAGGTGGGGTAGCATTGCTGGTTAGAGAGGAGATTAACGCTATGGAAAGGAAGGACATTAGCTTGGAGCATGTGGAATCGGTATGGGTAGAGCAGCGAAACACTAAGGGGCAGAAAACGCTAGTGGGAGTTGTGTACAGGCCACCTAACAGTAGTAGTAGTGAAGTTGGGGATGGTATAAAACAGGAAATTAGAAATGCATGCGACAAAGGCAAAACATTTATAATGGGTGACTTCAATCTACATATAGATTGGGTGAATCAAATTGGCAGGGGCGCTGAGGAAGAGGATTTTTTGGAAAGTATGAGGGATAGTTATCTAAATCAACATGTAGAGGAACCAACAAGAGAGCAGGCTATTTTAGACTGGGTATTGAGTAATGAGGAAGGGTTAGTTAGCAGTCTTATTGTGCGTTCCCCCTTGGGCAAGAGTGACCATAATATGGTCGAGTTCTTCATTAGGATGGAGAGTGACATTGTTAATTCAGAAACAAGGGTTCTGAACTTAAGGAAAGGTAACTTTGAGGGTATGAGACGTGAATTGGCCAAGATTGACTGGCAATCAATTCTAAAAGGGTTGACGGTGGATACGCAATGGAAGACATTTAAAGACTGCATGGATGAACTACAAAAATTGTTCATCCCAATTTGGCAAAAGAATAGATCAGGGAAGGTAGTGCATCCGTGGATAACAAGGGAAATCAGGGATAGTATCAAAGCAAAGGATGATGAGTACAAAGTAGCCAGAAAAAGCAGCATACCAGAGGACTGGGAGAAATTCAGAGACCAGCAGAGAAGGACAAAGGGCTTGATTAGGAAAGGAAAAATAGATTATGAAAGAAAACTGGCAGGGAACATAAAAACTGACTGCAAAAGTTTTTATAGATATGTGAAGAGAAAGAGATTAGTTAAAACAAATGTAGGTCCCTTGCAGTCAGAAACAGGTGAGTTGATCATGGGGAACAAGGATATGGCGGACCAATTGAATAACTACTTTGGTTCCGTCTTCACTAAGGAAGACATAAATAATCTGCCGGAAATAGCAGGGGACCGCAGGTCAAAGGAGTACTTGAGTGAAATCCAGGTTAGTCGGGAAGTGGTGTTGGGTAAATTGAATGGATTAAAGGCCGATAAATCCCCAGGGCCAGGTAGGCTGCATCCCAGAGTACTTAAGGAAGTAGCTCCGGAAATAGTGGATGAATTAGTGATAATCTTTCAAAACTCTTTAGATTCTGGAGTAGTTCCTGAGGATTGGCGGGTAGCAAACATAACCCCTCTTTTTAAGAAGGGGGGGAGAGAGAAAACGGGGAATTACAGATCAGTTAGTCTAACATCGGTAGTGGGGAAACTGCTAGAGTCAGTTATTAAAGATGGGATAGCAGCACATTTGGAAAGTGGTGAAATCATTGGACAAAGTCAGCATGGATTTACGAAAGGTAAATCATGTCTGACGAATCTTGTGGAATTTTTCGAGGATGTAACTAATAGCGTGGATGGGGGAGAACCAGTGGATGTGGTGTATCTGGACTTCCAGAAGGCTTTCGTCAAGGTCCCACATAAGCGATTAGTATATAAACTTAAAGCATATGGCATTGGGGGTTCAGTATTGATGTGGATAGAGAACTGGCTGGCAAACAGGAAGCAAAGAGTAGGAGTTAACGGGTCGTTTTCACAATGGCAGGCAGTGACTAGTGGGGTACCGCAAGGCTCAGTGCTGGGACCCCAGCTATTTACAATATACATAAATGATCTGGATGAGGGAATTGAAGGCAATATCTCCAAGTTTGCGGATGACACTAAGCTGGGGGGCAGTGTTAGCTGTGAGGAGGATGCTAGGAGAATGCAAGGTGACTTGGATAGGCTGGGTGAGTGGGCAAATGTTTGGCAGATGCAGTATAATGTGGATAAATGTGAGGTTATCCACTTTGGTGGCAAAAATAGGAAAACCGACTACTATCTAAATGGTGGCCGATTAGGAAAAGGGGAGATGCAGCGCGACCTGGGTGTCATGGTACACCAGTCATTGAAAGTAGGCATGCAGGTACAACAGGCAGTGAAGAAAGCCAATGGTATGTTAGCTTTCATAGCAAAAGGATTTGAGTATAGGAGCAGGGAGGTTCTACTTCAGTTGTATAGGGTCTTGGTGAGGCCACACCTGGAGTATTGCGTACAGTTCTGGTTTCCAAATCTGAGGAAGGACATTATTACCATAGAGGGAGTGCAGCGAAGGTTCACCAGACTGATTCCTGGGATGTCAGGACTGTCTTATGAACAAAGACTGCATAAGACTCGGTTTATACTCTCTAGAATTTAGGAGATTGAGAGGGGATCTTATAGAAGCTTACAAGATTCTTAAGGGGTTGGACAGGCTAGATGCAGGAAGATTGTTCCCGATGTTGGGGACGTCCAGGACAAGGGGTCACAGCTTAAGGATAAGGGGGAAATCCTTTAGGACCGAGATGAGAAGGAATTTTTTCACACAGAGAGTGGTGGGTCTCTGGAATTCTCTGCCACAGAGGGTAGTTGAGGCCAGTTCATTGGATATATTTAAGAGGGAGTTAGATGTGGCCCTTGTGGCTAAGGGGATCAGAGGGTATGGAGAGAAGGCAGGTACAGGATACTGAGTTGGATGATCAGCCATGATCATATTGAATGGCGGTGCAGGCTCGAAGGGCCGAATGGCCTATTCCTGCACCTAATTTCTATGTTTCTATGTTTCTATACGTATCATGGGAACCAGATCCTGGGGCAATGGCGATGGACGCTTTCTCGCTAGACTGGGGGAAATGGTTTATCTATGCATTTCCTCCATTTTGCCTCATCAGTCGGGTATTGCGGAAAATCCAGTCAGATGCTGCTAAAGGCATTCTTATCATACCCGACTGGCCTATTCAGCCATGGTATCCGGTGGTCCTTGGAATGATCAGTCAACCATGGGTCCTCTTAGAGGATTGCCCACAATTGGTGACGAACCCTGTTACAGGGGAACATCATCCCTGCCATAGTCACTTGAAATTATTGGCTTGCAGGTTCTGAACAGACCATTACTGCAGTATGGTCTCTCATCAAGGACAATGGATACAATTGGAGCATCATGCAGGGAGTCCACAAGACGGCAATATTTAATGCATATCAGCAAATGGGAAACCTACTGCGGCCGCTTGAACATTGCATATGACTCCGTTTCAATTACAGATGTGCTGGAATTCCTTGCGGGGTTGCATCATGACGAACACCTCAGCTACAGTGTCATCAATAGCGCCAGGAGTGCACTATCATTCTACCTCAATATTGAAGTAGGATCCAATAAACTGGTGTCCAAACTGATGCAGGGAATATTTAATTCCAATCCGCCAAGACCCCGTTACAACGCCACCTGGGACATTGGGAAAGTATTAACCCTACTCAGGACGTGGTCGCCCATGGCTGGGCTTGAATTGGACAAACTCACCCTGAAGCTGGTGATGTTATTGGCACTTACTTCAGCACAAAGGGTACAGACACTTCATAAGGTCAAGATTGACAGAATGATCTCTACCCCAGAGAAAGTAATTTTCTTTGTTGATGAATTACTAAAGCAGCATAGACCTGGATACAGAGGGCTGCAGCTGGTGTTTCCAGCATACCCCGCTGATGCTAGGCTATGTTTAGCCACCCATATCCGCCACTATATAAGAGTGACGTGGAAATTAAGGGGAATGGAAAAATACCTGCTAATCAGCCACAAAAAACCTCACCATAGAGTGACAGTACAGACGATCTCCAGGATGTCTTGAACGAAGCAGGTATTGACACTAATGTCTTTAAATCCCATTCCACCAGGGCTGCATCAACGTCGGCGGCTAAGGTCATGGAGGTGCCCATGGACCATATTCTTGCCACAGCGGGATGGGCTAGTGAAGCCACCTTTCAATGGTTTTATAACAAGCCTGCTACCGCTCCTGTAATGTTCGCAGAGGCCGTGCTGAATGCGGGTCAAGAACATACAACTACTCCCCAGTGAGGGTTTTTTTCTTTTTGTTATAATTAATAAATATTATTATTTTTCAGTACAAGCAGTCTGAAAATTTAATTACTCCTATCCATCCTTACAGTGGCGTGTGTGACAGCATGGACGTTGTCCAGGGCATGAAATCACAGAGCTTTGAAGTCTTCACGAAGTCACTCACGTGACTTCCGAAATGAAATAGTAGGATTAAACTAGAACTTACCAGTTTGAAGTTTGATCTTTATTTTATGAGGAGTTGCGATGAGGGATTTCGTGCCCTCCGCTCCCAACCCTCGATCATAAAGTCAACTGGTAATTAGAATCTCTTCAATCTTGCTATAACAAGTAATTTCTTTGTTTGTTGGTTCTGTGATTCCACACCGCTGCTTTGAAGAATGTCGCGCATGCGTGCTGGCGGGTTCTTCACGAAATCCCTCATCGCAACTCCTCATAAAATAAAGATCAAACTTCAAACTGGTAAGCTCTCGTTTAATCTTACTATTTTAGTGCATTGTCTTAGTCTGTGTGCCTGTGATACTGTTGCAAGGGAGATTTTTTTGTACATGTACCTCACGGTGTTTGTGCGTATGACAATAAATTGAGGGCTTGAAATAGCTTGTGTTGCCACATGAAAAAAGGAGAAAAATAATATTGTGTGTAGGAGGAGAAAAAAACACTAAATTCTGATCTATGAGGCTTAGCTGGATGAACTTGCAATGTGGGTTAATAATCACCATCGCATTTTCAACAACACAATATTTTGGTGTACTTTGCATTGCAGCAGTACTGGTGTGATCTTTAAAAAGGTCTACAGGAAGGATGGCGTACATTACCGCAGAGCATAGTCATATTGTTTAAAAATATCACCAGATTGTAAATGGTTTCATTTGAAGAAAAGTATTTCAGTAGTTTGTCAGAATTAAAGGATTAAATTAATAAGTTGTTGGTATAATTAGGATAAAGACAATATGGTACTTATTTTTCTCACTGCTTTGTTGTACATATATTCATTTGCAGCGAAGAAGAAAGCAGCTGCAATCAAATTCAGATGCATGTCAGTGACAGAAAATATGATCGCTCAGAGTTTGTTTATTTTATAGTTATTATGTTTTTAAACTTCTAAAGGCTACATTGTTAATTTAAATGCCTTTAACTATCTATCTATCTATCTATCTATCTATCTATCTATCTATCTATCTATCTATCTATCTATCTATCTATCTATCTATCTATCTATCTATCTATCTATCTATCTATCTATCTATCTATCTATCTATTTCTCTCTCAAACTCATGTCTTGTATCTATCTATCTATCTATCTATCTATCTATCTATCTATCTATCTATCTATCTATCTATCTATCTATCTATCTATCTATCTATCTATCTATCTATCTATCTATCTATCTATCTATCTGTGTGATTTAATGTAATCCTGAAATTAGACCAAAACGATACACAATAGCCCTAATTTTTTTGCACCATCTTACTCGCCATTGTCCTGTGGTGGTTTGTGTCAAGTTTCATTCAGATTGATGTTATATTCATAATTTTAAACTTTATAAATTCAGGTTTAAGACAAATTTAGCAGCTCAACTCCTTGCTGGCCCAGCTTGCAACAAGGTTGCAATTGAGGAACACTCAATCCTTCCTGCAAGATTCTAGCTGAACAGGAGGGGAAGGGGGGCAATTGCATTATTTTTTAAAGTTCTTGAAGCAAGAGGAGGGGGAGGTAGTGCTGGAGGATACACCCCTGAAGTTGGGGACTATAGGTGAGTGCTGGAATATGGGGAATGGGTGAGTGGTGGAATATTGCATTGGGGTACAGTTTGTGTTGGAGGAACCAGGCTTCCCATTGTCAGGGACCCAACGGGTCCCATTTGCTCTAGGATCTATATAACGAAAAGTCTCATCTTGACCACTTCCTGTTTGTGCTGTATATTGATTTTAGAAAAAACGCTACCATTTATCGCTATAATTTTTGGCCATCTTACTCATAGGATTTTTCCAATCGATGAAACATGAAAAAGTTATGAATGTTTAATAAATCTTGAGATCAGCTGATTGGTCCTCTCGCCTGTCGATCACCATGATGAAGGTAACACCCCTTCCAGGGGGGCAGGACTATAAAACCCGGACGCCTGAATGTGAGTCAGTCACTCTGGAAGATAGCGAGGGAGAGGCCACAACTCTGATTCTGCTGTGAATCTACTGAACTGTGAGTCTACTGAACTGTGCGTCTACTCTTTATGTGCTTTATGTGGTTATGTGCTTGATATGGTTAACCCTTCATATGCTTGCAATAAATGATTTGTTAGTCAGCAATCTGCTTGCAATGAATGATTTGTTAACCCTTAATATGCTTGCAATAAATGATTTGTTAGCCAGCAATGTGCTTGCAATGAATGGTGATTTGTTAACCCTTAATGTGCTAGCAATAAATAATTTGGTAGCCAGCAATGTGCTTGCAATGAATGATGATTTGTTAACCTTTAATGTTCTTGCAATAAATGATTTGTTAGACCTTAATGGAATGAAATTAGTTGTTTGGCCTGCCCTGTGCTTGAAATTGAAATGGAAATGGAAATGAAATTAGTTATTTGGCCTACCCTGTGTGTTTGCTTTTGCTTTGCCTTTGCTTTGCTTGACCTCACCTGAAATGAAAGCAAATGGATTGTATTGTTGGCTGACCCCGCCTGCCCTGTGCTTGACTTCACTGGACTTGACTTGACATGGATTGACTTGACGTGAAATGGATTGTTGGCTATGCACTCACTGGTGGTGGGGGGGAAATGAGGGAAACCCTTCAGTCACTTCCTCGATGGAGAGGCGATTTTTTCATGTAACTTCTCCGCCTCCCTCGCAGGCCTAACAGCTTGGATTGGAGCAGCCTTTCCCAGAGCTTCAGCAGCATGGATTCTTCCATCACGGAGCGGGGGCGAACCCTTGCCGTGGGTCACCAGAAAGGAGTGCTCCGATCGCTGACCTGGCGACTTTGGCATCATGGGGTGGTGGACTGCGGAGCCGCTGGCCACGGGCGTGGCGTGGACTTGCCGTCCGGAGTCTGGGATCCCTTGCCGGGGATCGCCGGAGAAGAGCTCCGACCGCCTGTTTTAAGTGAGTTGTCATCGACAAAGAGCAGCAACAAATGAACTTACTGACTTAATAAACAGTCTTAATGTAAAATTGCTCTTATACACTTTTGATGCAGGGGTGTTTAAAACATTGTTTTTTAAACAAAGTGGCACTGAACTAACAAAAGCAATGAAGTTATGGTACAAGTTGAACACCAATTTTCCAGCACCCTCGATTTCACAGCCTTTCTGGGTTATCCGTTTTTCCAGACCAACAAAGGTCACCTGATAATGAAATGACAATACACCCCTGGCCCACTAATGACACCCGTCCTGTGTACCTAAAGCACCATGGAGCACCACGGAGGTACACGACCAGAGAGAGCGCTCGCCACTTGCAATGCCATATGCGGCTGCTCAGGGAATTTCAACTGAGCTCTCATAATTTTGTTGGCTTGAAGGGCCGTATGACCTACTCCTGCACCTATTATAAGGGTGGGCGGATTATAAGGGTGGGCGGATCATCAGTTGCTGGAAAATCGGTGGTTCAACCTGTACAATTAATGCTGTTGTCTCTCTGCATCATCAATACTGAGAGCTAACCTATAACAGGAAAAGTGAGCTCACTTACATAAAACAATGAAAATATGGTCGTTTGGTGGATTATCAATAAAGTGGCTTTGTTGTTGGTCACTGTAATAGTTTTGCTCCATAGAAGGAAAACTATCTGGACAAAGCAGGATGCTTTTATTCCAGGATGCACATTTGTTAGTCCTACTGCAGGGGTCGTGAAATTTAGACTGATTCTTCTTGAAGTTGAAAAAGGTTTTCTTAAAAAAAAGAGCAGCAGCAGAACAGATTGGGTTGAAGTAGCAAAATGAGTCAGTGCTGTCTCACTGTGTACATTAATTATTTCCTGACCTTTGAATAATTGTGCCATTCATTGTTCTGGTGTATTATAATTCACTTTCTTAACACTAAGATTTCAGAATTTTTGGTCAAGAACATGTAGCAAGATGATAGTAATCAATATAAAGTGTATACAGTATTGTCCTTCAGTTAAGCACTATTTACTCTGGCTTTGGAAGAAAAAATGCTGAATGAGATACTGTAGCAAGCTACAGTTCAACTGGAAGTATGATCCAACTGGGTGTTACTGCATGCCAAATGCCTGCACTGATACCCAACAACCATGGCCACAATGTGGAAGCACTGGGGAAAAACCCTAAACTTCGGTTATGTCTAGGAACAGATTTAGTTTATTGGTATGTCAAGAAATGGTGAGCATGAGTTTCAGTGGATTGCATCAGCTGCTTAATAGGCAGTTGCAGAGGAAACAGAAATCCTATGGCTGAGTAAGCAATGGCTGGATCCCTAAACCTTAAATGTGAGTTGGTCCTTTTTCACCATTTAAGATGTAAAAGCTTTGGTTTTGCAGTCTGCCACAGTGCACCTCATTCTGCTTGAGAGAGAAGGGGATAACCAGTAGGTGCTCTGTGGGATCTACACGTCCAGTTCACACTGGCACACAACCAGGATGTGATGTTGCAATTGTACAAAACACTGGTTAGGCCACACTTGAAATACTGTGTGCCGTTCTTGACACCAATCTACAGCGAGGATGGGATTGTGTTGGAGAGAACACTGAAGAGATTTACCAGAGTGTTACCTGAATTAAAGGACTTTAATTATGGGGAGAGATGAGTTTAGTTAATTTTTTTACAGATACAGCATGGAAACGGGACCTTTGGCCCACTATGACCACGTGTCCAGTCCCCATTCTCCTGTCTAGTTCTGTTCTACATACTAGGGACAATTTACAGAAGCCAATTAACCTACAAAGCAGCTTGTCTATGGAATGTAGGAGGAAACCGAAGTACCCGGAGAAAACCCACGCAGTTACAGGGAGAACATACAAACTCTGTACACAGTGCCTGTATTCAGGATCGAACCTGGGTGTCTGGTACTGTAAGGCAGCAACACTACTGCTGCACCACTGTTCATAAGTTGTAGGAGAAAAATTAGGCCATTCGGCCCATCAACTTTACTGCACCATTCAATCATGGCTGATCTATCTTTCCCTATCAATCCCATTCTCCTGCCTTCTCCCTATAACCCCTGGCAAATCAAGAATTTATCAATCTCCACCTTAAAAATATCCATTGATGGCCCTCACAGTCTTCTGTGGCAAGGAATTTCACAGATTCTTCACCTACTGACTAAAGAAATTCCTCCTCATTTATTTTCTAAAGGTACGCTCTTTTATTCTGAGGTTATGGCCTCTGGTCCTAGACTCTCCCACTGGTGGAATCATCCTCTCCACATCCACTATATCCACACTTTTTATTATGCAAACCAATTTTCTCTGCAGTAAGGAATGTTGAGGAGTGACACGATAGAGATATACAAGATTATGGGCAGCATTGATAGGTGATATCAACGCATGGAGTCAAGCATCAAATCTACGTGGATGCTGAAGAACAATTTTATATTGAGATCTCTTGTTTATAAATACAAAATATATTTTATCAAATTTTTGAGCTTGGGACATGCCTGGTTCATAACTGCAGTGATCCAGAGATGCTTTCCCACTAAATGGTTTATGTCTAACTGACAGCTAACCTGGAGTTCTGTAGAGAAATGTTGGCTATATCACTCTGCAGATGAAGAACAGAGCAGGTTAGTGCATCAGTGGTACAGCTAGTACAGCTAGTACAGCTAGTCACATGTCCAGTGACCTGTTTGATCTTGACTGTGCCCGGTTCATCCTCATCGTGACTGTATTATTCCCCTGGGTGCTCTGGTTTCTCCCACATCCCCAAGACATGTAGATTGGTTGGTTGGTTGCCTTCTGCAAATAGTAGGTTCAGGTGGGCTGAGCATGGCATTAGGGTAGAATTGGTATATTTGCATGTTGAGTGATTTGGAATAAAGGTATAATTGATTAAAAAACTGGTAACTTTAATATTTAATTTTTAAAAACGCTTTCCACCATTTCCAAATGACTCCATATGCTCAAGTACGATAGTCAGATTTGAAAAGTTTTTAGGTAGGCACGTGGATATGCAGGGAATAGAGGGTCATGGGTCACATGCGAGCAGAGGAGATTATCTTAAACTGCACTAATGGTCGGCATGGATTCTGCTGTACTGTTCTATTTTCTATATTCAAATAATATCAGGCCACCAAGACTATCTCCAAGGGCCTCAGTTTGCACTGCTTGGGGTCTACTTGCTGTGTCTTGTGAAACCACATGTCTTGTGAATGAAGGCCTCAAAGAGAACTGTACAGCTGCTAAAGATATGTGTGAATGGAAGGGCATTCAGGCCACTATGTCTGATTCTCTAGTATGTACATCCCTGGGTTCAATGTGGATGTGTACAGGAATGGATGAACAATACATTCTGAGCCGCAATAACTGTTGATTTTAAATTCTACAAAATGTCACATTCTGACAGAGAAGCAATCGGTTTTAAAATGGTTTAAAATACTTTTTTTGGTATTAAAAGTGGCTAAAGTGGAGACATTGACAGATAATTTTAAGAAATAAAATACAATGGATACCTTTAAAAAAAGTCTCTAAAACTGAGAAGATCCACAGGTTAACTTTTTAGTAATTATGAACTACAGATCTGAAATCCATATCAAGAAACATTAATCTTTAAATCTCAGCCCATCGCACAAAATACTGATTATCTTTTACTACCCATTATCTTTTATTGCTAGTGACAACTCTGTGTGGGAGGCTAACAATCAGCCTCTGACTACAACAACATCACTCATGTATCAAAATGAAATAAAATCTCATGTACAGTATAAAATTTCTCTCAGCTGCACGAGTTATTTATATTATACTAATCAAACTGAGGATTGAAAATTAATAAGAAAAATGTTAAACAGTAGGTGAGGTAATACTAGCAGTGGGGGATGAGCTATTAGACTACCTGCTGATTTTCCTCAAATGGAGTGTACCAAACCGTTATTACCCATTATATACTACAGTGAGGCTGAGAATTACCCCCAGCTATGAGAAAGAGCTACATAATTAATTATGCACTTATTTCAAAAACAATTTAAACTAATTTTGAAACCATGTATCTTAGTTGCTGCTAAAAAAAAAAATTACTTTCTCACTGTCTTCATCATGCTACAGTCTTGCCTGATGAAATTCTGTAGACTTACGAAATGGCTTTTACCACTTCAGCACTGGTACATATTTTGGAATGGAACAAAGGAAAGAAAAAGGTTTTCTACTTGGTTTAATTCTGAAATTTCCAGTCTGAATGAGAAGGTTTATATTTTTGTAATTGCAATTGTAACTAATTAATTTATTAGCCAAGTATGTGAAAACATTTTCAGTGGCTCATGCCAGCAAAAAGGACAAATGGTGTTAGCCAATGGAATTCCCTAATTTCTGCCACAATTAAATAAAATGTCCTGTGATATATAGAAAATGTGGCAAGACAAGAGCAAAGGCATGCTATACAGTCCCTCAGGCCATCTCTCCCTCTCAGTGAAATAATGTCTGGTCCACTTCCAAACTCATCTACCTCCCTCGGCTATGTATTTTTTGATATTATGAAGCTACCAAAAATGTATCACTCTTGTCCCTGATATAAAATTAATAATTTAGTTAGAATTGTGGTGGAAAGATTTCCATATTTCACTTTTGTGTGAAGAATTACTTTTCTGAATGTGATACAGTGCCCAGAATTGTACACTGTGTACCAGAATACGGGCAATAACATCACAAGTAGATCTGCCTCATGCAAGTGATTCACTTCAAAGAGTTTATTGATTCGCAATGTTACTCCAAAGTCAAAGTCAATATGACCAATACAAGATCATTAAATTGCAGTTAAAAAAAAGCTACTGTGCTCTGAAGCAGTTCTAAGATAATTGCATGAGTGAGGGTGATGTATTTCTGATGAAAAATCAATCCAACAGCTCCCCCCCACCCCGCCTTCTCAAATCAATGCAAAAGGTCCCATGCCACTATTTCATAAAAATACAGGAGGTGCCAATATTCATTCCTCAAACAAACAAACAAATAGATTATCAGATAATTCACTCATTACAGTTCCCGTCTCATGTTATGAAAGGTGCTACAAAAATGAAACATCTTTTTATCATTAATCTGGCTACAGAAAAAACGATGAAAGACATAGGGCAGTATGTAGATAGACAATGGTTGGGAAGCAGTGCTCCACAAGGGTCAAGACTGCAACGATTGTTGTGCAGAAACAAATTGAAGTTTAGAATCAAAAGTATAATTTCAAGAATTACAAGACCAAATGTTGGGGCATCATGTTACAGCGGTACAAGACGTTGGTGAGACTGCACTTCAAGTATTGTGTGTTCTTTGGGCGAAGGGCCTGTTTCCGCTCCGTATCTCTAAACTAACTCAAGTAGGCAACTTGATTATTATGGATGTGTTGTGCTTAAGGGTCTTATCGGTGCTGTTCAACAAATCTAGGGCATATCTCATAATTAGTAAGATTGCAGCAAAATAAGAAAAAGCATTAATAAATGTAGAGTGGGCATGTAATGGGGAATGATTTTTTGTAAGATCGATTGGAAGGATATGGACCACATGCTCCTTGCAAAATGAGCGTTTAAATTAGTTGGATGATTAAAGAGATCTAGTAGAACAAATGTGCAATATTATCAACATGGAGGCAAAACTTAATAAAGCCATGAAAATGTATTTATAAAGAGTTTCCGGACTAGTTTCAAGGAGTATAGTATAGAAGAGCAGAGAAGCAAGACTTGCATAGACGCTGGGAGGCTACACAGGTATTCTGTAAAGTTCTCGTCTCCATATTATTGAAACAATACAAATGCACGGTAGATTCACATACAATGTTAAATAGATAATACCTGAGGTTATGCCTATCACTAATAAAACCAGTAAGGAATTAAGAAAATAAATGTCATTTACACAAAGTGTTTAAAATATGGAATTTGCTACTATAAGGGACAATTGATTTGAATGGCTTTGGTGGAGAAGCCAGATATTTTCACAAGGGAGATAAATTAGAAGAACCTGCTGATCAGGTTAAGTGAAGTAAATTGGGATGAGGATGTGAAACATAATCACAACACACAACCTAATAAACTGAATGGGTTCATTTTAATTCAGAGCTTCATTAAAAGTGCAATCACCAAGGAAAAAAAACAAGAATAAAACATACTTAATAATTGCAGAAATATGTTATTTTTCTTTCTTCATTATAATGATAAAGAACCAGAAGAAAAGCGAAAGGCTGCAGATGTTGGAAAAGACAAAGTAGGTCAGGCGGAATTTTAGAAAAGAACAAGTGCTGCCTGACCAGCTCAATATTTTCTGTTTACACTGGGATGATGGTTTCTATTTGTCAGACCAACTGAGATTTGGGTTTGTAGCAGAAAAAAGGAGGTTAATCCCTCCATTAGGGAAGCACAAAGTGGTGCACCAATATTGACTTTCGCTATTGCCTAGAATGGCTATGGTTTGTTAATTATTGCTTAGTTCACAGGTGCACCTATGTATTGATTACCAACCACATGTAATAGCTACATTTGATTTGTCTGAACCTATCTGGATCATCTCCTTTGGGTGTGCAAAGACCAAATGGGAGAAATCCCGGGGGGACCTCCCCCACCCCCCCGTTTTGAGAGGTGGGGGACGAATCCCCCCATTTTTTGTAATCCGGATTTTAATACTTGGTAAAATCTCCGCTTTCCGCAAGACAGTAGGGGTGGGACTGATCAAGGGCACTGATTGGACGAGAGAGACGTCAGTCAGCAGGCAATGAGGGCGGAAAATGATGATTCAGCGCAATAATTGGAGGAGGGAGGTGTTGGTCAGAGGCGGTAGTAGGGGGGAGGGTGAGACTGAGGATAGAGCGCGGTGATTGGAGAAGGGAAACGTGCCAAAACACTCTCGGAAGCCCTGGACACAGACATGCGCCTCATCCGCAGCCAGGATCGGCTCCGGTCTCTGGCGCTGCAATTGCTGCCACTGGACCATCCCCGTCCCCACCCGAGTGCCCCCCCCCCCCACGCCCGGGGATGACCAGAGACGTTGGGTATCAGATGGGAGCTGTGCCCCCAGGCCCACAGCCAGCGCAGAGAAGCAGCGCTAAACCCAGCTCAACTCTGCCTGTCCCGCCAGGTTAACCGACAGTCCTGCCTGGACTTCCAGGAAATATGGCCCAGGTTTACAGCCAACGCGGAGAAGCAGCTCCACGACTCCAGGCTGGTGTCAGTCCAGGCAGGGCTGTAGGTTAACCTGGCGAGAGAGGCAGAGTTGGGGTGCATTTTGCGCTGGATTGAGCCTCCAAAGCCTCATGTGTGTGTGTGTGAGTGTGTGCATGCGCATGCGGCTGCCAAGAAATTGTGTCTTCTCCTGTCCCCCGGTCGCCTCCATATTTTGATAGCGATTTCTGTGCCTGGAGAGGCATGTTGAGACGTTACTGATTTTCAGGGATTTACTATTCTACTTGTTGCTATAGATTGTTAAACATTCATGTTGGCCTGCTCTGTGATCTTCCAGAGCAATGAGGAAAATATGAGAAATATTTATACATTCTAAGAGATTTAAAACCTATGTTCATATATTGATGGACAGCATGTATTGAGAATGAGTGAGGAGAGGCAAGCCAGAGCATAACAATGATGGTGACTGTGCATTCTCCTCTCCCTCATTGCAACTGCAGGGCTCGAAATTTGCTGTTGCCAGGGTGCCAATGGCCACCTAAAGTCCCGCCGGGCAACCTAAAAGTCATGTAATTTTGCAAGCACCCGGGACACCTGCAGTTCAACTCTGTGCGGGCCCCCCTCTCTATCTCTCTCTCTGTCACTCTCCGACTTCGCCGGGTCTCCACTCTCCGTCCACTCATCCGCTGGCACGGCCGACCGCCCTGCACATCTTCCCCCTGCACATACACACAACCACGGCCAGCATATCTTCGGCCGCCCTGCACATGCGCAATGCCACGGCAACTGGTCGGCGCCGGCACTTTCTCCCTCCCTTTGCATTGTGGGAGATCTGGCCGCCATTGCTGTCCGGTCATGACTGCCTCGCTGTGACTGCTGAAAACCAATGCAGAATCACTCCCTGGAGCTGGAGTAACTCCCTGGAGTAACTCTTGCTTCTTGGTTTCCTGGTCCTCCAAAAATATTCCATATGTAATTTAAACTGGAGGTGGTGGAGGTGGTGGACCATATATATATATATATATATATATATATATATATATATATATATATGGTCTATGGTATATAAACACCATGAACCTTTATCTCCTGTTCTGTATTATGTTTACATATTCTGTTGTGCTGCAGCAAGCAAGAATTTCATTGTCCTATCTGGGACACATGACAATAAAACTCTCTTGACTCTTGACTTGGACTTAAGCAAAAAAGGGTTCTTGGGGGGAAAAAAGAGCTACCTTAATTTAAGTTGTGTCTGGTTGGGTACCTATGGTAGGGTGAGGACTATTCCATGCATTAATTGTGCGGGGGAACTCCATGGAATAGCCAACACCTCTGGATAGAAGAAATTGGGTGGCGTTTCGGGTAGAGACCCTTCTTTAGACTTCCTCCGGTTTTAGTGCTTCTAGTTTAAATTAAAGATATAGCGTGGAAACGACCAGCGATCACCCGTACACTAGTTCTATCCCACACATTAGCGACGTAAGTCAAGAGTCAAGAGTGTTTTATTCTTTCACGTCCCAGTTAGAACAATGAAATCCTTACTTGCAGCAGCACAACAGAATATGTAAACATAGTACTCTGTAAACAATGTTCTAAACGAGAAAACAAAACCGTGTATATTTATACATGAATGTATAACTATATAAATATATATATATATATATATGTGTGTGTGTATATATGTATAATATATATACACACACACAATTTCCCAAACTAGGATTAATAAAGTTCTGTCGTATAGTATTGTGTGTGTAGGAAGGAACTGCAGATGCTGGTTTAAACTGAAGATAGACACAAAAAGCTGAAGTAACTCAACAGGTCAGACAGAATCTCTGGACAAAAATAAAATATTACGTTTTGGGTTGGGTCTGAAATAGGTTCCTGCACACCTTTGGAACGTGGAAGGAAACAAGAGCACCCATGCGATCAAAGGGAAAAGGAGCAAACTCCTTACAGACAGCACCCATCTTCAGGATCAATTCTGGGTCTCTGGAACTTTTAGGCAGCAGCGTTTTGGCCAATGTACTGCCCCATAGCCTTGAACTGAATTAAAACATACAATAGCTGTAAAGGGGGACATAGCGCCACTTAGAGATTTAAGACTGAAAATGGATAGTTTATTTTTTTTAGTAACCAATGTTATAAAAGTATAATTTTTTGTGTGTTGGAAAATATAGTGGCACAGCTGGTCGACTTGCTCCCTCACACGCCAGAGATCTGTGTTCGATCCTGTTCTCGGGCACTGTCTGTGTTGAATTTGCATATTCTCCCTGCAAGCGTGTGGGTATCCTCCCACATCCCAAAGACGCATTGGCTTTGTAGGTTAACTTGTCTCTGTAAAATTGCCCCTATTGTGTAGGGAGTGGGTGAGGAAAGTGGGATAACCGAACGTGTGAATGAGTAGACAACAATCCTGGAGAAACTCAGCGTTTGAGGCAGCATCTATGGAGCGAAGGAAATAGGTGACATTTTGGGTCGAGACCCTTCTTCAGACTGATGTGAGGGGGGGGGGGGGGGGGGGGCGGGAAGAAGAAAGGAAGAGGTGGAGACAGTGGGCTGAGGGAGAACTGGGAAGGGGAAGAGAAACCTGAATTTGAGGAAGTCAATGTTCATATCGCTGGAGTGTAAACTGCACGAGCGAAATATGAGGTGCTGCTCCTCCTTTTGGTGGGCCTCAATCTGGCCATGGAGGAGGCCCAGGACAGAAAGGTCGGATTCGGAATGGGAGGGGGAGTTGAAGTGCTGAGCCATCAAGAGATCAGGTTGGTTATTGCGAACTGAATGGAGGTGTTGTGTGAAGCGATCGAGAAGCCTGCACTTGGTCTCACCGAGGTTGATCATACGCTGAATAATCCAACCACATTTTTCTTTGGAAGTGGAAAGAAATAAAATAAATTGTATCCATTGCAATTTGTAAAAAGAGTTGATATACAGTATTATAATTTTGCAACATGTCATTGTGGTATATACTATGTCTTGATAGGTGAATATGTTTCATTTGTGACTTTATTTGAAGCAGAAATAATATGTGAATATTATATTGATCATAATTCCGACTGGTAACTACGCACTTCGTCCGAGACAATTATCGCACGCGTCATGCAAACCGTCTTAAATGACCACCTAAACTGTCATTTGGCAACCTAAAAAGCTGCCAAGGTTGCCCGGCTGGAAACGGAGAAAAAAAGTTAAGTGAGAGCCCTGATGTGTCATATTGAATGTATGGAGTGTGCAAGAAATGCATCTTTATTCCCATTGATGCTTATAGGTTGAGGACCCTGGATATTACGTTAATACAGTGGTCACTTAAAAAAAAATGCACTGACATACTTCACTCTTGTTTGGGTTACCCATGAGCTAATGGGTTACTGGACATCCCATCCCTTTCATAAGAAAATTGTAAACTTAAGGGCCTATCCTACGGGCGTTATTTGCACGTCACAAAGTTGGCGCGCGAAGATCTTGTGAATCCCAAAATCCTGGGGTGCCGCGCGCGTCCACGCGTCACTGCCTACACCACGTCTCAGCATGCGCCACTTGCGTGTAATGCATGCCATGCGCGCGTCACGACGCATGCGTGACACGTAAATGATGTCGCGTTGTGCGTCGTGACGTGTAAATGATGTCGCGTAAATGACGCGCAAATAACGCCCAAGTGAGACAGGCCCTTTACTTTTCAACATTTAGATTTGCCCAAGAGACCTGAAATGATCCATCACTGAGCTATGTAATGTAACAGTACCCATCTGTACCACTTCCAATGGTTCCAATATTCCAAACATTTGAGTTAATGTACATAGGTGTGCTACATATCATCACAGTTAAGTACAATAGTTCTCATTTTCTTTACCTTCTTGGTAGAGGGTGGCACAATAAATTTAAAAGGCTGATACTTCTTGTTGTAATTAATGTTAAAAATGCCACCGGTGAAAAGCCGCAATAGGTGAAAGGGATGCAGTATTGAACTGTAGCCTAGAAAACAAAAAAATATATACATTGTGTCAAAGTATATAGAACTTCAATTATTTAGAGCTAGATTAAATAATGTAATATTGCTAAGAAGATTCACTAATAATTTATTGTATTTATAACTACATATCTGATTAAAATTTGTTTTACCCTTGCTTCGAGCAATCCCCTGACTTGAATATATTTATTTAACAGTATATCAGGGGTCTCACGTATCCATTAGTTATTGTGACGAAAACAGCCTTTTATATTATTTTTGCAGATTTTAATTACTAATGCAGATTTTTGATTTTCCTCAACAGCATAACAGCCTAAATTTTAACACTGGCCATATTAACAGTGAATATGTTTGAGGTATTTCATTCAGCAACATCATAAAGAGCCAAAACACAACTGTTAAATATGGGCATTCCAAAAGGGGTTAGGGTTAGGGTTAACTTGATGAATAATGATCATCAAATGCAAACTTCCATTTCACCATATTTTATAATCAGCATTAATAATGACATTACATTTTTTGAGATACAGAGATTTCATGTGTAACATGGACAACGGTGTCCTCGTAGTTTATCTAGAATGGTAGATAAAATGTACAAAAGTGGACGTCATTAATAGTTGAAATACAGCAGGAATATATGCATCTTGTGCCTATTAAATTAACTTTAATTGAACCAACTGTCAGGCGTTAAGTATAATGGATAGCCAATACTCAAGAACATAATCATCTTTAATGGTCAAAAGACAAAGCTTTTTACCTTTAAAGTATAAATAATTAATGAGATCATTTGGGGAAATAAAACTTAAAATACAGGAAATTAATTATGAATTCTAAAAACAGGTGAATGTAATAGATTACCTGTCTTTCCATTACTCATATAGAACATAGAACAGTATAACATCGGAACAGGCCCTATGACCTACCACGCCGAGGCTGAACACGAAGCCAAGTTAAACTAATCTCCTCTGCCTGCAGGTGATTCATATCTCAAATTATTTCCATTGGTTTCAAGTAGTTAAAATGCAAATCAGCAAAGGAAGACTAAATAAAGCTCTTACTGTCAAGATTTAACCCATGTTTTTCACTTAGCGTTGGTTAATAACAACAGAGCCATACATAGTATGACACACCCAACAACGAGTGAAGCAAGTGAAACTAGAGGAAGGGAGGTCAGAAAAAGAGCAAAACCACAGTTCGGTCTTGACCAACGTGAAAATGTATCCATTTTTTTAATTAGCAATTACTTCTTTTTTTTTAACTCAACATTTATTGACAACAAAATACACATACTGACAAAACAAAGAGACACACAAAAGACAATCGCAAAATGACAAAATACAAATCACCTAACCTCTATTAGCATCGCATCAAATCCTCTTAACATTCTATCATAGAAGCATCTTATTCACAGGCACCAGAGCAAGCTCACCCATTCATATCCATAATCAATCTTGGCATTTGTAACAGTACCGGTTTCCATATAATATTTAAGGCATCAGTCCTCAACTGGAGTTTAGCAGTTATACTTTCCATCAAGTATACATTTTTCAATCTTTCCCTCCACTGTTGAACATTTGGTGGCGTATCCTTTCTCCGTAGCACTGTTATCATCTTTTTAGCAATCAACAGCATCACCCCAAGCAAATATTTCTGATTTTGAATATTTGTCGCTGCTGGAGTATCTCCTAATATAAAACAAGCCGGTTCCAGAGGTAGATCCACTTCCAGAATTAATTTAATCTCTACCTGGATGTCTCTCCAGTATTGGTACAATTTGGGACAATCCCAAAAAATGTATGTGATCACCTATCTTCTCACATTGTCTCCAGCATAGATTTGAGGTGTTACTGTATCTTGCCAACACTTGAGGGGTCCTAAATACTCTCATTTAAATTTCCCACTCGAACTCCCTCCAAGAGGGGCTGCTTGTCAGCTTATGGCCCAAAAGACATGTCCTTTCCCATATTTTATCTGTTATAATAATGTTCATTTCCAATTCCCATTTCTGTTTTGTTTCTATAGTATTTCCTTTTATATAGTCTTGAAGTCCTTGATATAAATGGGATATCAAATTATTTTGTAACACTCCCTCTATAGTCATCAAGAAAGTATTTTCCAAATTTGAAGGTAGTCTACATATCTGCTCCCAACCTACATGTGTCTGTAAGTGGTGCCGTATTTGGAGGAACCTAAAGAAATCCGACCCTGACCGTCCAAATTCATTCTGCAAGTGCTCATAAGATTTCAAGACTCCCCCACAAAAAAGCTGGTCCACAGTAATAAGCCCTTTATCTGCCCAGTTTCTAAATCCCTTATCAATTTTGCTAGGTATAACATTGGGACTGGCAGCTATCTTCATTGCTCTAGATATCGAATTTAATTGCTTTCTGATAGCTAACCACGTTTTTATCGTGAATTTAATCCAATCATTATCTACTTTTAATTTCTTCCAATTTATTTGAGTTAGAAATGGGAGCCCAGCCAGGGCAATACTAGGACATGCATTTTGTTCTATTTTCACCCATCCCGTTTCCTCATCTTTTGTTAACCATGCTATCAAGGTACTCAGCTGCACTGCCCAATAATAATATTTAAAGTTGGGCATATTTCGGCCCACTGTTTGTTTTGATAACAAAGGTGTATTAAGTCTGACTCTGGGTCTCTTATTTTGCCACACAAATCTTGTTAACTCTTCGTCTAACGCCTTAAATGCCGCGCCAGGGACCCCTACTGGTAAAGATTGAAATAAGAAAAGCAGTCTGTGCAAAATGTGCATTTGAACAACCTCCACTCTACCAATTAGAGATAAAGGGAGAATATCCCATCTGTCCATGTCTGCCTTAATGTTCTTGAGTAATTTACCATAGTTAGCTCCATACAATGCGGTGATAGAGGAAGTGATAACAATACCTAGATATCTACAATCCTCCCGAGACTAATAGAACCTGACCTGGTCATTTAATTGCGAGGGCCACAGACCTGACAGCATCATTGCTTCTGATTTTGAGTCATTTATTTTATATCCAGATATTTCTCCATATTCCTGTGAGACTTGCATTAGGTGAGACACTGAGGAAATGGGATTACTCACATAGATCATAACATCATCTGCAAATAGTGAAATTTTTTGTTCCCCCCCCCGATCATCTTTAATGCCCTCAATATAGTCATCTTGCCTAATAGTTTCTGCAAGCGGCTCTAAACATAGGTCAAAAAGCAGGGGACTCAAATTATTTCAATCCAGAAAATGGTACAAATCATTTTCATGTTTTAAAGTATAAAGTTGGTGCTTCTTTGTTGTTCATTTACAGGATGATGGATTTGCAAACATTGGCTGTGTGTATAGTTCATTAACTTCTAGTGACAATGGTGGGGAGATGACTTCTTGAATAGCTGCTACATTGTGGTGGAGTTACTTTCACAATGCTGTCAGGTTGGGAGTTCAAACATTGACCCAAAAATGATATTTTCCCAAGTCTGAATGGAGTGTAATTTGGTTTGTGTTTGCTGCCAGTGGAGCTCCCTCTCATTTGTTTCTAGGTGGGGAAGCTTTTTGGGTGAGAAGAAAAATCAAAAACTCCAGAGGTACTGGAAATCTGAAAACAAAATAGAAAATGATGGAAGCACTCAGTAATACCTGTGGAAAGATAAACAGAATTAATATTTCAGGTCAAAGGTCCTTGTTTTCTTTCCACAGATCCTACCTACATTTCTGAGGGCTTTCAGCGTGTTCTTTATGACCAGTTTCGCAGGTGCTGGCAAAAAGCCTTGACGAGTTGTTGCAGTGCATTTTGTAGACAGTGCACCCAGCTGGCAAGGTAAGCTGGTAATAGATGGAATGAAAGCTCAGTGCCAGGGTCTCAGTGGAGAGGGCTGATTTATTCTGCGTAGTGTTTGACTTCTAGAATGTTCCTGCAGCTGCATTTGTTCTTGCGGGTGGATGTACTCCATCATACATAAGACATGACTTGTCGATGGTGAGAAAGAGCACATTCAGGAGGTGAGTAACTGAACACCTACTATAATTCCCAACTTGCTCTCATAGAGATAACATGGCTGATCCTATTAAGTTTTCCATCGTTTATCAATTCTGGATGATGACAGTGGCCGTGGGGAGGAGAGAGACTTAATTTAGATATTTTGTTTGTATTCAATACAAAGCTGTGATAAAGTCCTATTGCTATCCAAAATAAACTTTGGTGAATGGGTTAGAATAGAATAGAATGCCTTTTATTGTCATTCAAACAGACAAGGATTGAACAAAATGTAATTCCTGCAGTCATGACATTACAAAAAAAAAAACAAGACACACACTTAACACAATTTACACAAACATCCATCACAGTGAATCTCCAACACCTCCTCACTGTGAAGGAAGGCAAAAGTCTTATGTCTTCCCCTTGTTCTTCTCCCGCGGTCCAGCAGTCCAACTGCAACGTCGAGGCAACTGGGGCTCACGATGTTAAAGTCCCGCGACCATTTAAGCCGCATTGGGCGATATGAGGCCCTGCTCCGAGTTATTTAAACCCTGCGATTCTGGCGGGAGTAGTTGCCGTTGCGGGAGCTCGGAAAAGCGGTCTCCCACCAGGGACCTGCAAGCTCCCATGTTCCTGTCCACCGAGCCTGCGGCCGGAGCCTCCGAAGCCCCGAAGTTGGGTTGCACCCGCGCGCCACCATAGCTCTCCCCACTGCGAAGTCGGCCAGCTCCACGATGTCAGGTCCGCAGGCTCCGCGACTGGAGCCCTCAGGTTGGTTCCGGTTGGAGGCCACCGCCGGCTCCACGATGTTAGGCCCAACGACAGGGAAAAGGTCGGGTCCCCATACAGGGAAGAGAGTAAACGGTTTCCCATCCACCCCCTTCCCCACATATACACAACTAAAAAATAATAAAAATTAGAACCAAAAACATACATCTAACGTGAGAAAAGTTTAAAAAAAGACAGACAGACAGATGGACAGCAGTCGAGCCGCTGCCATTAGGCACCGCCACTAGGAACAACTGCTGCTTGGCAGCATTTTGACAAGACCTACTAAAACTTGGCAAGCTACTGAAAAGAGACTAGATTGTATTTGTCCTGTTTTTTATAGATTGAAATACCCAGGTGCTTTTCTAAATTATGTGCTCGAGTTAGATATGAATGTCTTGGCTGCAGTGAAACAACTTGACTAGAGGTGCAGTTAATTTTGGAAACCACACCTCCAACATTACACCAAGGATGTTGTCAGGATCCCAAGGGTTGCTGTATCCACTGTTTCAAGTCATATCAGTTGGCAAGAATAAAATTGTCTGAACTTTGGCATCTATGATGATGAAGATATGAGGAAATTGGAAATACAAAGGTACAAAGGTATTTATTGGTCACGTACACCCCAAAATAATGTTTTTTTGCCAAAGCAGCACATAAAAAAGAATACAGACAACAATAATAGAGAGATTTTTAAACACAAAAAACATCCCCCCACAATGGTTCCCATTATGAGGGAAGGCACAATGTCCAGTCCCCATCCCATGTCCTCCCATAGTCAGGCCTATTGAGGCCTCCGCAGTCGCCTTCACAGAGGCCCAATGTTCCAGGCCGTTCTCGCCGGGTGGTGGTGCCCCGGCGTCGGGAGAATCCTCTCAGCGGCTTGGGACACCTGGAACGGCCGCTTCCGAAGCCAACAAGGCCGCGCTGAATGAAGCTCCCCTCCACTGGCTCCCGATGTTGAATTCAGCGCTGCCGCCCGCAGCTGGCCGCTCCACAGACCCGTGGCTCTGCGATGTTTTTTGTTTTGTCGGCGGTTTCAGCTCACCGGAGTTCCAACGCGGCGACCCAGGCAAGTCATCGCCCGCTCCGCCCCGCGATGGGCTCCAGTGCTGAGCCGCTGCCGAAGCCGAGGTTCTGGGCTCTCTCCTCAGGAAACGCTGCTCCAGGCCCGCTGGTAGGCCGCGAGGACGGGTCAAAGATGCAGCCCGTAGAAAAGCTGCCTCTCCGACCAGGTAGGGACCAGGAAAAGTAGTTTATAAGCCTCCACAACCCTCTGGGATAGCGAATGTCAAAGGCACATCACCTTCTTTGTGATGACATTTCTCTTTATCTGCATCCTAAATGGCCTTTACATTATTCTCCAAATGTGGCCTGAATCCACAATGGCTCAGTCAGGAGAAACATCCTCTCAGTATCTAGCATGTCAATCCCTTTAAAATCATAACAAGCATATTCCGGAAAGAGTTCACACTTTGTTAAAGGTGACATTTAATTACTTAGGTCAGCATTTTACAAAAGAAACCATGAAATTAACATATTTCCAGCATCGCATCAGCTTGTGATTTTATTCTCTGCTAATATTAAATAATAATCATCTCCAGGGATGCTGCCTGGTTGTTTCTGTAATATTTCTAAGGTTTCATTTCAGATTTCCAGCATCTGCAGTTTCCTTGCCTTGGTCTCAAAGTACTGTTGCGCTATTTTCTGCAAAATAATGTTATTTTGCTTATCACTGAAGGAAATTTAATTCTCATTTAGAAATTTCGGGCACAATCGAGGGCAGGGATATAAAAAGGGAGGATGCATCGCAATGTTCATTGGGAAATTAACTTTATTTAAAATTACGAGATTGTGAGCAGTTATGGGCCCCATATCTGATGAGGAATGTACTAGCGTTGGAGAGGGTCCAGAGGAGGTTTATGAGAATTATCCCGGGGATGATTGGGTTAACGTATGATGAGCGTTTGATGGCTCTAGACTCGGTGGTGTTTAGATGACTGGGGACCTCATTGAAACTTCCTGAATAGCGAATGCCTTGGATACAGTGGATGTGGAAAGGTGTTTCCACTAGTGGAAGAGTCTAGGACCAGAGGGTACAGCATCAGAACCAAAGGATGTATCTTTAGAAAGGAGATGAGGAGGAATTTATTTGGTCAGAGCGTGGTGAATCTGTGGAATTCCTTGCCACAGACTGCTGTGGAGGCATTGTGTTTGGATATTTTTAAAGCGGAGATTCATAGGTTCTTGATTAATAAAGGTGTCAAAGGTTATAGAGAGAAGGCAGGAGAAGGTTGCGAGAGAAAGCTAGGTCAGACATAATTGAATGGCAGAGTAGACTCAATGGGCCCAATGGCTGAATTCTGCACATATAACCTCCAATCCATTGCGCTTTAATTTTGTTTCATAACCCCTAAACTCTTTTCAAAGTCATTGCTTACCCATTCCAAAATGCCTACCTTATTTTCTAGGCTTGACTTGACTGGGTCAGTAAATGTTGCCCTTTTTATTGATATTGCAATGCAAGAAGTATTATCTATGCTAAGTACTTTTAAAAGGCAGTACGTGTATGTATTTAAGTAAGAGTAACTGGAAATGCTTGCCAGACATGGCGACAAAACAATCTGTTTTCCATAGACAAAGATAATGGCTATTTTGTTATAAAAATCTTTAAGAAAAATTATGGTGTTGCAGTGACAGCAATGAATGTGTTTCATTTCAACGTTCATGAGGAATATATTACCATCCCTGTCTTTTTTATATATTCATAATTTTATTGCCTAAGATATTGCAAATATCAAGAGACTTCAAACTGTGCTCACTCAGAGGAAACTCAACATTCTGCCTGCCTAGAGTCATACAGGGCCGAAATGGTCCTTTGTCTCACCCTGGCCACGCCGACCATCAGATACTTCTTTATATTCATCTAGTTTACCAACAGTTGGTTCATAGCCTATTATGTCTTTTCAATTCAAGTGCTTGTTCAGATACTTCTTATAAGTTGTGCAAGTACCTGCCTCCACCGTCTTCACATGCGTAAGACGAGCTCAATGCGTTTTACGCACGCTTTGATAGGAAGAACACTGATGTGCCTTGCCGAGCCCCCATTCGCCGTGATGGTATTTCAGTCACAATAACAGAGGCCGACATCAGAAGATCCTTCAGGGGGGTGAACCCTCGGAAAGCGCCTGGACCAGATGGTATACCTGGCCGTGTTCTAAAAACCTCTGAGGACCAACTGGCTGGGTGTTTTACAGACATTTTCAACCACTCACTTCTCACGTATGAGGTTCCCACCTGTTTTAAAAGGGCATCAATAATACCGGTGCCCGAGACGTGCAAGGTGACGTGCCTCTATGACTATCGACCAGTGGAACTAACGTCTGTGGTGATGAAGTGCTTTGAGAGGTTGATTATGGCGCAAATCAACTCCTACCTCGACAAGATCCTCGACCCACTGCAGTTCGCTTACTGCCACAACAGATCAATGGTGGATGCGATCTCACTGGCTCTCCACTCCGCTCTGGACCACTCGGACAACAGACTACAGCTCGCCGTTTAACACCATCACCCCCTCCAAGCTGGTTACCAAGCTCTCAGATCTGGGTCTCTGCGAATCCCTCTGCAATTGGATTCTTGATGTCCTCATCCACAGACCACAGTCTGGTCTGTACTGGTGGAAATGTGTCATCCTCGATAACAATCAGCACGGGAGCGCCTCAAGGCTGCGTGCTCAGCCCTCTGCTGTACTCACTCTATACTCATGACTGTGTAGATGGACATTGTGCGAACTCCATATGAAGTTCGCTGACGACACCATTGTTGTGGGATGAATCACTAATGGTGACAGTCAGAGTATAGAAGTGAGATCGACCGATTGACCAAATGGTGCCAGCACAATAACCTGGCTCTCAACACCAGCAAAACCAAGGAACTGATTTTGGACTTTGGAAGGGGGAGGATAGGGACCCACAATCCCGTTTATATCAACGGGACGATGGTGGAAAGGATCAACAACTTAAAATTCCTGGTCCCAGCACACAATTATAAAGAAAGCACATCAGTGCCTCGACCGATGATTAGGGAGAGTCGGTATGTCAAAGAGGACTCTCTCGAACTTCTACAGGTGCACAGTAGAGAGCATGCTGACTGGTTGCATCGTGGCTTGGTTCGGCAACTTAAGCGTCCACGAGCGGGAAAAAATGCAGAAGGTTGTGACCACTGCCCAGTCCATCATCGTCTCTGACCTCCCCACCATCGAAGGGATCTATTGCAGTTGCCGCCTCAAAAAGGCTGCTATCATCATCAAGGACCCACACCATCCTGGCCACACACTCATCTCTCCACTGCCATAAGGTAAAAGGTACAGGAGCCTGAAATCTGGTACATCCAGGTTCAGGAACAGCTTCTTCCCCACAGCCATCAGGCTATTAAACTCACCATCAAACAAACTCTGAACTATAATCAGCCTATGTAGGTCAGGATGCGAAGCCGCAGAGAAAGCCACTAAGTGGCTTTGGATTAAGAGGGCTGATCCATGGGCGGTTGATGCTGGGACGCAAGTCGGGGCCTGATCAACCCCGGCTGGTCGCCTGGGCGAGGGTGTCTGATGTTGTGAGGCCCAAAATACTCAATGACCCCAGGTAACATCACTGAGGATGTGTCCCAGCACATCTAGAAGATGTATCTTTCACACAGCCTATTGTACTTTATCTGTTTATTTATGTGTATATATATGGTCTATGCTATATAGACACACTGAACTGTTCTGTATTTATGCTTACAATACTCTGTTGTGCTGCAGCAAGCAAGAATTTCATTGTCCTATCTGGGCAATCATGACAATAATCTCTTGACTTGACTTAATTTAGTAATTCCAGATTACACCCACTCTCTGGGTGATGAGATCCTTCTCCAGATCTCCTGAAAACCTCTTACTCTGCATTCAAAATGTATGCCCTCATTACAGTCGTGAACACCACTGTAATGGGGACTCTACACTATGCCTCTCATAATTTTGTGCATCTCTAATAGGTATCCCAACAGTGTCCTCTGCTCCAAAGAAACCAACCCCAGCCTGTCCAGTCCCTCCTCTTGACTGAAACCTTCCAGTTAACATCTCCTCTGAACCCTCTCCATTGCAATCACATTGTGGCAACTAAAACTACACCCAGTCTTCTAGCTGTGACCTAAGCAATGTTCTACAATATTGTTCTATATGTTCCATAATTCCTGTTTCTCTGATATCCTATTCCCTGGCTTATGAAGGCAGACATCCCATATGCCTTCTTCAGCACCCTATCTACATGTGCTACCATTTTCAGGCGGCTTTGCAATTGTACACCAAAGTCTGTAAAAAGAACTGCACCCTTTTGGTATTTAAACATCCTGCCAAAATGTTTTTGTTGCATTGTCAATTTAAAATGTCCCCCTCTAAATTCACTTCCATAGTGTGAACTGAATTCGCAGACAAGCAGCTTACTCTTTCTGTACTGCATCACCTTTCTATATGCAGTCACTCTCAAACCCATATCTGTCCTTAAAACTACTCCCCATTCTTATTTGCTCATTCTTCCTATCATCATGTACTATATGTCAGCCTGCAGCAGATCACAAAATCAATCTAATAGGATATACATCAATCTATACCTGCATAAGGATGGTGGATATTTTGAATGAGCTGGTAGAGGCAATTATAACATGTGAAAGACATTTGGATGGAGCTATGGATGGGATCAGTTTAGATGGATATGGAAACACAGGCAAATGGGAGTAGCACAGATAGGCAACTTAGGTAGTTGAGGCCAGTTCATTGGCTATATTTAAGAGGGAGTTAGATGTGGCCCTTGTGGCTAAGGGGATCAGAGGGTATGGACAGAAGGCAGGTACAGGATACTGAGTTGGATGATCAGCCATGATCATATTGAATGGCTCGAAGGGCCGAATGGCCTACTCCTGCACCTAATTTCTATGTTTCTATGTTTAGTCAGTATGGCAAGTTGGGCCGAAGGGCTGGTTCCTATACTGCTCAAGGTGCTGACATCTGTAGTTTGATCCAATTTCTAGACCTTTTGTGAGGTCAAGGCTATTTACCAGCAACAAAATAAATTTTGCTTGCTGTTTCCTTGACCTACTTGAAAGCACTTCCATTATCAGCAAGCAGTGCCATATGTTCAAATTAATGAATACAAAATTAGTAGGATTTGTACAACATTTCAAAATACAGACTCTTAATAATTGACATGTGCCAGTCGCATACAAGTAAAACAGAGTTACATTGCATTACAAAGCAATCATTTGTTACAATTACCAATGAATTTAAAGTCAAATAGACAAAAATGCTGGTGAAACTCATGTTGCCTCACCTGCTGAGTTTCTCCAGCATTTTTGCCTACCTTCGATTTTTCTAACATCTGCAGTTCTTTCTTAAACAAGCTACATGGACAATGTCACTTTAAATTTGCCTGATTGAAATTTCTAATATACTATTTCAATTGACCATTTTTCTCTCTTTCTTATTCTCACAGTATGAACTGGCGCCTAAGCATGATCAATGCATTATTTTGGTTTCCAACACATTATTTGAGCTTTCAATACATGAGATGCCTCCTGTTAAATATTTCATTCCTTCCTACATATGCTGATTCCTTTACAAAGTATAATAAAATAAGAATGAACATTTTTGGTATTATTTGCTTTATCCCGAGTAACAAATACATTAAACATAAATGAAATGCAGTTGTTTCCT
Organism: Raja brachyura; assembly: GCA_963514005.1. The sequence goes on along the minus strand of OY740782.1, from coordinate 101,754,220 downwards.
ACCTGCAATTATCTGGCCTGCTATAGTGAAACGAAGGTTTAGTGATGGCTTCCAGGGCATGGCCCATGGCACAGTCTTCATTGTGAATGTGCACTTTCTAGCATTAAGCAAGGGTAGAAGTGGTGAGACATCTGTTAACCAATGGCCAATGCGTCTGTAATTATAAAGTTGAAGATAGACAATAGACAATAGGTGCAGGAGTAGGCCATTCGGCCCTTTGAGCCAGCACCGCCATTCAATGTGATCATGGCTGATCATCCCCAATCAGTCCCCCTTTCCTGCCTTCTCCCCATATCCCCTGACTCCGCTATTTTTAAGAGCCCTATCTAGCTCTTTCTTGAAAGCATCCAGAGAACCAGCCTCCATCGCCCTCTGAGGCAGAGAATTCCACAGACTTACCACTCTCTGTGAGAAAAAGTGTTTCCTTGTCTTCGTTCTAAATGGCTTACTCCTTATTCTTAAACCATGGGCCTTGGTTCTGGACGCCCCCAACATCGGGAACATGTTTCCTGCCTCTAGCTTGTCCAAGCCCTTAACAATCTTATATGTTTCAATGAGATCCCCCTCTTATCCTTCTAAAAGCTGAGTGTAACCTTTTTGGCAAAGGGAAAATAAGTGGGCGAAAAAAGAAGACTTAGCTACTCACCTTTATATAAGGATTGAAGATGTTAATATATAACTATACTACCTCTGACCTGCACATGCTGAAATTATGGAGGAATGAGCATAAATCAGAGAAACGTCTAAAATAATTCCCAACATGTATTTGCAGCATATTATCAGATAGATAATTTACAAATTGAATATTCTGGATGTGTCTTTCCAATTTAACAACCGCTCCCCCACCAACCTCTCCCTCCAACTACATCTTTCAACCAACTTGCTAACTGATCAATACCTATAAACCAGGATTATTCACTTCAGAGTCATTATTACCATCACCAATTTTTGTATCATCTACAAACTCTATTCATATCTGCGTTATTAATGCACATGGCTAACAGCAAAGTTATTTGCCCATAAATTGGGACAAAGCTAATTTTGATGGCATTGAAAAGAACTTGCAAAGGTTGGTTGGGAGAGGCTGTTTGCAAGAAAGGGATATCTGGCAAGTGGAAGGAGTTTACAAGTGAGATGGAGTGAGTTCCAGACCAGTACATTCCCGTTCAAGTGAGAGGTAAGATTAAAGGAATCCTGGATGACAACAGATTTCGGTTCTGGTCAGAAAAACAGCGTAAGCACATGTCAGGTAGAGGCAGCCAGGATCAAGCTAATCCCTTGACAAGTACAAGGCAAGTAATGAGGGAAATCAGGAGGACAAAAAGAAGACATGAGATAGGTTTGGCAGGTCATTGCACTTCCCCAACTTTTCTGTCATTTTGACCAGCTTCTCAATTCTGACGAAGGCTCTGTAACTTGAAACAAGAACCAATTTCTCTTTCCATAGAAGCTGCTTGAATGGTTGAGTTCTTCCAGGAAGCCGTTGGAGAGAGAGAGTGGAGTTACCTGCGCTGTGAGTATAAATCTAGCGCGGGGCTTGCTTTTCACAGAGCCCCGGGGAGCCGCTGGAGAGGGTGGAGTTACCTGCGCTGAAGGGAAGTTTCCATACTGAATAGAGAGGTTTCTGGTGGAAGCCACTGATTGGTAGAAGCAGACTAGAGGAAGCAGCTGATTGGGTGAAACCTCTGGTTAGTATTTCTGCTTTCTGGTTAAAGGTACAGTGGGTTAGTAAAGGTACAGTGCTTTAGTAAAGGTACAGAGGGTGAGTAAAGGTACAGTGTTTTAGTAAAGGTGCAGTGCTTTTGGTTTGTATAATAAAGGTGTAGTTTAAAGGTCAAGAGGGAGCAGCTGTTTGAGTCAAATACCTGCTGATTTCTCACAGCAGTTTCCATTATATTATACTGGTATCGGATCCAGGGTAAGGCGAGAGAATGTCAGTCAGAGCAGTGTACTGTACTGCATGTCAGATGTGGGAGGTCATGGTGTCGGATGCCCCTCTTGACGTCCACATCTGCATCAGGTGCAGAGAGATGGGGCTCCGAAGGGACCGTATTAGGATCCTGGAGCAGCAGCTCGATGACCTCTGCCTCGTCAGGGAGAGTGATGAGTTGATAGAGGAGAATTATAGGGAGGTGGTCACTCCAAAACCACAGGAGAGAGACATGTGGGTCACGCTAAGGAAGGGCAAGGGGCAGAGGCATGAACGAGTGAGTACTCCAATGTCAGTACACCTGGCAAATAAGTACTCCTGTTTGAGTACGGATGGGGGTGACAGCCTACCCGGGGGTAGCGACAGCGGACGGTCCTTCAGCACAGAGACCGGCCCTGTTGCTCCGAAAGGTAGGGAAAAAAAGAGGAGGGCAATAGTAATTGGGGACTCTATTGTTAGGGGGTCGGATAGGCGATCCTGTGGACGCAGTCGGGAGACCAGGATGGTGGTCTGCCTCCCTGGTGCCAAGGTCTCGGACGTGTCTCCAGAGGGAGAGGAGCCTGAGATCGTGGTACATATAGGTACCAATGACATAGGTAAAAAAATGGAAGAGGTCCTGAAGGGAGGATTTAAGGAGTTGGGAGGAGAGTTGAGGAAAAGGACCAAAAAGGTAACAATCTCAAGATTACTGCCTGTGCCACGCGACAGTGAGGGTAGAAATGGAGCAACGTGACGAATAAATGCTTTCTGAAAGACTGGTGCAGAGGGCAGGGATTCAAGTTTCTGGATCATTGCGACCTTTTGGGGTAGGTGGGACCTGTACAGAGAGGATGTACAGAGGGTTGCACTTGAACCAGAGGGGGACCAATATCCTGGCGGGGAAATTTGCAAAGGCCACTGGGGAGACTTTAAACTAGAATGGTTGGGGCGAGGGATGCAAATAGCAAAAGCTAGTAGACAGAATGGGAGGCAGGAAGCAGAAAAGGGAAGCACTCGGACACAAGGGGAGAATGAAAAAAAAGGAAATAAACAGAATAAGAGATGGGGGGGCTTTCTTAAATGTGCATATTTTAATGCTAGGAGCATTGTAAGAAAGGTGGATGAGCTTAGAGTCTGGATAGACACCTGGAAGTATGATGTTCTGGCGATCAGTGAAACATGGTTGCAGGAGGGCTGTGATTGGAAACCAAATATTCCAGGATTTCGTTGCCTCAGGTGTGATAGAATTGGAGGGGCAAGAGGTGGAGGTGTTGCATTGCTAGTCAGGGAAGATATTACGGCAGTGCTTTGGCAGGATAGATTGGAGGGTTCATCTAGGTAGGCTATTTGGGTGGAAAAGTGTGAAACACTTATATGGGTATATTTTATAGACCGCCAAATGGGGAACGAGAATTGGAAGAGCAAATATGTAAAGAGATAGCAGATATTAATAGTAAGCACAAGGTAGTGATTGTGGGAGATTTCAACTTTCCACACATAGACTGGGAAACACATTCTGTAAATGGGCTGGATGTTTGTAAAATGTGTGCAGGATAGTTTTTTGCAGCAATACGTAGAGGTGCCTACTAGAGGAGGGGCAGTGCTGGACCTCCTGTTAGGAAATGAGACGGGGCAGGTGGCGGAGGTATGCGTTGGGGAGCACTTTAGGTCCAGTGATCACAATACCGTTAGTTTCAATATAATTATGGAGAAGGACAGAACTGGGCCTAGGGTTGAGATTTTTGATTGGAGAAAGGCTAACTTTAACGAGATGCGAGATGATTTAAAAGGAGAGAACTGGGACATTTTGTTTTATGGGAAAGATGTAGAAGAGAAATGGAGGACATTTAAAGGGGAAATTTTAAGAGTACAGAATCTTTATGTTCCTGTTCGGTTGAAAGGAACCAGTAAAAATTGGAAAGAGGCCTGGTTTTCAAGGGAAATTGGACATCTTGTTCGGAAAAAGAGGGAGATCTACAATAATTATAGGCAGCATGAAGTAAATGAGGTGCTTGAGGAGTATAAGGAATGTAAAAAGAATCTTAAGAAAGAAATTAGAAAAGCTAAAAGATATGAGGTTGCTTTGGCAAGTAAGCTGAAAGTAAATCCAAAGGGTTTCTACAGCTATATTAATAGTAAAAGGATAACAAGGGATAAAATTGGTCCATTGGAGAGACCGTGTGGACAGCTATCTGCAGAGCCAAAAGAGATGGGGGAAGATATTGAACAATTTCTTTTCTTCGGTATTCACCAAGGAGAAGGATATTGAATTATGTGAGGTAAGGGAAACTAATAGAGTAGCTATGGATACTATGAGTTTCAAAGTAAAAGAAGTACTGACACTTTTGAAAAATATAAAAGTGGATAAGTCTCCAGGTCCTGACAGGATATTCCCTAGGACATTGAGGGAAGTTAGTGTAGAAATAGCCGGGGCTATGACAGAAATATTTCAAATGTCATTAGAAACGGGAATAGCCCCGTGGATTGGTGTACTGCGCATGTTGTTCCATTGTTTAAAAAGGGTTCTAAGAGTAAACCTAGCAATTATAGACCGGTTAGTTTGACTTCAGTGGTGGGCAAATTAATGGAAAAGATACTTAGAGATAATATATATAAGCATCTGGATAAACAGGGTCTAATTAGGAACAGTCAACATGGATTTATGCCTGGAAGTTCATGTTTAACTAATCTTCTTGAATTTTTTGAAGAGGTTACTAGGGAAATTGACGAGGGTAAAGCAGTGGATGTTGTCTATATGGACTTTAGTAAGGCCTTTGACAAGGTTCCTCATGGAAGGTTGGTTAAGAAGGTTCAACTGTTGGGTATAAATGCAGGAATAGTAAGATGGATTCAACAGTGGCTGAATGGGAGAAGCCAGAGGGTAATGGTGGATGGCTGCTTGTCGGGTTGGAGGCAGGTGACTAGTGGGGTGCCTTAGGGATCTGTGTTGGGTCCTTTGTTGTTTGTCATGTACATCAATGATCTGGATGAAGGGGTGGTAAATTGGATTAGTAAGTATGCAGATGATACCAAGATAGGAGGCGTTGTGGATAATGAAGAGGATTTCCAAAGTCTACAGAGTGATTCAGTTGGAAAAATGGGCTGAAAGATGGCAGATGGAGTTTAATGCTGATAAATGTGAGGTGCTACACCTTGGCAGGACAAAATGGGACGTACATGGTAAATGGTAGGGAATTGAAGAATACAGTTGAACAGAGGGATCTGGGAATAACCGTGCATAGTTCCTTGAAGGTGGAATCTCATATAGATAGGGTGGTAAAGAAAGCTTTTGGTATGCTCGCCTTTATAAATCAGAGCATTGTGTATAGAAGCTGGGATGTAATGTTAAAATTGTACAAGGCATTGGTGAGACCAAATCTGGAGTATGGTGTACAATTTTGGTCGCCCAATTATAGGAAGGATGTCAACAAAATAGAGAGGGTACAGAGGAGATTTACTAGAATGTTGCCTGGGTTTCAACAGCTAAGTTACAGAGATAGGTTGAATAAGTTAGGTCTTTATTCTCTGGAGCGCAGAAGGTTAAGGGGGGACTTGATAGAGGTCTTTAAAATGATGAGAGGGATAGACAGAGTTGATGTGGATAAGCTTTTCCCTTTGAGAATAGGGAAGATTCAAACGAGAGGACATGACTTTAGAATTAAGGGACAGAAGTTTAGGGGTAACATGAGGGGGAACTTCTTTACTCAGAGAGTGATAGAGGTGTGGAATGAGCTTCCAGTGGAAGTGGTGGCAGCAGGTTCGTTGGTATCATTTAAAAATAAATTGGATAGGCATATGGATGAGAAGGGTATGGAGGGTTATGGTATGAGTGCAGGCAGGTGGGACTAAGGGAAAAAAGTTGTTCGGCACAGACTTGAAGGGCCGAGATGGCCTGTTTCCGTGCTGTAATTGTTATATGGTTATATGTTATATGGTTATAGAATGTTTGTCAGTACTTCAAAGTTTAAAATGTAATTAAAACAGATAGCGCTAGTCCTATCCAATGTTTATAGATAAAAATGGAATTGGTGGAACAAGGTCTACTTTAAATGAATACATCTGGGTGGCACGGTTGCGCAGCTGTAGAGTTGCTGCCTTACAGCGCTTACAGCCGGGTTCGATCCAGACTACAGGTCCTGTCTGGATGGAGTTTGTACGTTCTCCCCGTGGCCTGCGTGGGTTTTCTCCACGATCTTCAGTTTCCTCCCACACTCCAAAGACGTACAGGTTTGTAGGTTAATTGGCTTGGTAAATGTAAAAATTGTTCCTAGTGTGTGGAGGATAGTGTTAGTGTGCGGGGATCGCAGGTCGGCGCAGAACTAAAACTAAATTAAAACTAAAAACAGAAGGATTCCCCTTCTCTCAATCAACTTCAGTTCCCCTTCACCTGGATTCACCTATGGCTCTTAGGCACAAAATGCTGGAAGAAATCAGCGGGTCAGGCAGCATCTCTGGATAGAAGGAATGTGACGTTTCTGGTCGAGACCCTTCTTCACCTATCGCTTGCTACCTCGTGCTCCACCCCTCCCCTTCACCACTTTAGGTTTCAGTTTTATTATTATCACATGTATCGAGGTACAGTAGAAAGCTTTTGTTTGCATGCTATCCAATTAAGTCGGATAATACTCCAATCAAGCCAAACACAATTACAAAAAGTAGAGGGAGGCGAAAGATACCAGAGTGCAGAATATAGTTTTACTTTAGACTTTTGAGATACAGTGTGGAAACAGACCTTTTGGCCCTCCGAGTCCACGCCAACCAGCAATCATCCCATATATTTGCATAATCCTACGCACAAAATTTACAGAAGCCAATTAACCTACAAACCTGTACGCGTTTGGAATGTGGGAGGAAACTGCAGCACTTGGAGAAAACCCACACGTCACAGAGAGAACATACAACTTCCATATAGACAGCACCTGTGGTCAGGATTGAACCTGGGTCTGTGGCACTGTGGGGCACCAACTCTACTGCTGCTGCCACTGTGCCGCCCCACAACATTGCAGAGTAATAGTTCCAGTGAAAAGTCCAATGGCTGCATGAAGTAGGTTGGAAAATTTGGACCGTACCCTGTCCAATGAAAGGACCGTTTGAAATCTGATAATAGAGGGAAAGAAGCTGTTCGCGCTTTCAAGCTTCTATACCTTTCGCCTGACGGGAGCAGAAAGAAGCACTGACCCGAGTGGGAAACATCCCTGATTATATCGACTGCTTTCCCGAGACAGCATGGAGTGTAGATGGAGCCATTAGTGGGGAGTCTGGTTTGTGAATGGATGAGGCTATATCCACAAATCTGCAATTTCTTGCAGCCTTGAGCAAAGCTATTCCCAACCAAGTTGTGACGCAACCCAACAATATGCTTACTACAGTGCATCTGTAGATGCTTGTATGAGTCGTGGAGAAATACTAAACTGCCTCAATCTCCTGAGGAAGATGTTGGTGTGTTTTATTGGCTGTCGCTTCAATGCGTTTGATCCACGACAGCAAAACGATGTGTTGGTAACATTTACACCAAGAAACTTGAAGCTTTATATTGGCCATCACCCCTGTACCTCATCAGTCTACGTGAAGGGTTTCAATCCAAAATGTCAACTGTCCTTTTCCCCCCAGCAATGCTACCGAATTCACTGAGTTCCTGCCATAGCTTATTTGTGGCTCCAGATTTCAGCATCTGCAGATTCTTTTGTCCCCTCCTCTCTATACTTTTGATTCAATGATTGATTACTTCCCTATTTGGAACCTCCCTATTAATTGAATTTATCCTTCTTGCTTCAGGAATAAATTATCCTTCCATCTAAATATACAAAAAGCCCATTTGTAATCCCAAAGAGCCCTGCAATGGCTTCATGAAAAAGTAGTTGATAGATTAATTCTGTTTGAGACATCTTCAAAACTGTCAGATTTTAAATGTCATATTCCAAAAACTCAGTTTCCTTGGAAACAAATTGTATTAAATTTGCTAATCTGCTTTTATTTTAGCTTGCAAAGTAATACGTTTTGGTCAGCCTGCTATAGAAAAGTATCTTGTTAAGCCTCCAGGAATTTCTTTTCTGCAAAGTTATCGATTTGGATATGATATTAAATTTTTGTTCAAATACATTAAGTTTAGTTTAGTTTTTTAGTTTAGAGAACTCGGGACCGTTGGAGCGAGTGGAGGAGGGTCAGGAGCGGTGAGTACATAAATCCAGCGTGGGGCTTGTTCAGGCAGAGGCCCGGGACCATTGGAGCGAGTGGAGGAGGGTCAGGAGCGGTGAGTACATAAGTCCAGCGCGGGGCTTGTTCAGGCAGAGGCCCGGGACCGTTGGAGCGAGTGGAGGAGGGTCAGGAGCGGTGAGTACATAAATCCAGCGCGGGGCTTGTTCAGGCAGAGGCCCGGGACCGTTGGAGCGAGTGGAGGAGGGTCAGGAGCGGTGAGTACATAAATCCAGCACGGGGCTTGTTCAGGCAGAGGCCCGGGACCGTTGGAGCGAGTGGAGGAGGGTCAGGAGCGGTGAGTAGATAAATCCAGCGCGGGGCTTGTTCAGGCAGAGGCCCGGGACCGTTGGAGCGAGTGGAGGAGGGTCAGGAGCTTACCGAAATCCGGAGCATTCCATACTGAATAGGGAGGTTTCTGGTGGAAGCCGATGATTGGTGGAAGCAGACTAGAGGAAGTAGCTGATTGGGTGGAGCCTCTGGTTAGTATTTCTGCTTTCTGGTTAAAGGGTACAGTGGGTTAGTAAAGGTACAGTGTTTTAGTAAAGGTACAGAGGGTGAGTAAAGGTACAGTGGGTTAGTAAAGGTACAGTGCTTTTGGTTTGTATAATAAAGGTGTAGGTTAAAGGTCAAGTTGGGAGCAGCTGTTTGAGTCAGATACCTGCTGATTTCTCACAGCAGTTTCTATTATATTATACTGGTATCGGATCCAGGGTAAGGCGAGAGAATGTCAGCCAGAGCAGTGTACTGTACTGCATGTCAGATGTGGGAGGTCATGGTGTCGGATGGCCCTCTTGACGTCCACATCTGCATCAGGTGCAGAGAGATGGGGCTCCTAAGGGACCGTATTAGGATCCTGGAGCAGCAGCTCGATGACCTCTGCCTGGTCAGGGAGAGTGAAAAGGTGATAGAGGAGAGTTATAGGGAGGTGGTCACTCCAAAACCACAGGAGAGAGACATGTGGGTCACGCTAAGGAAGGGCAAGGGGCAGAGGCATAAACGAGTGAGTACTCCAATGTCAGTACACCTGGCAAATAAGTACTCCTGTTTGAGTACGGATGGGGGTGACAGCCTACCCGGGGGTAGCGACAGCGGACGGGCCTTCAGCACAGAGACCGGCCCTGTTGCTCCGAAAGGTAGGGAAAAAAGAGGAGGGCAATAGTAATTGGGGACTCTATTGTTAGGGGGTCGGATAGGCGATTCTGCGGACGCAGTGGGGAGACCAGGATGGTGGTCTGCCTCCCTGGTGCCAAGGTCTTGGACGTGTCTAAACGTGTCCTCAAATCAGAGGGAGAGGAGCCTGAGGTCGTGGTACATATAGGTACCAATGACATAGGTAAAAAAAGGGAAGAGGTCCTGAAGGGAGGATTTAAGGATTTGGGAGGAGAATTGAGGAAAAGGACCAAAAAGGTAACAATCTCAGGATTACTGCCTGTGCCACGTGACAGTGAGAGTAGAAATGGAGCAAGGTGGAGGATAAATGCTTGGCTGAAAGACTGGTGCAGAGGGCAGGGATTCAAGTTTCTGGATCATTGGGACTTCTTTTGGGGTAGGTGGGACCTGTACAGAAAGGATGGGTTGCACTTGAACCCGAGGGGGAGCAATATCCTGGCGGGGAAATTTGCAAAGGCCACTGGGGAGACTTTAAACTAGAATGGTTGGGGCGAGGGATGCAAATAGCAAAAGCTAGTAGACAGAATGGGAGGCAGGAAGCAGAAAAGGGAAGCACTCGGACACAAGAGGAGAAAGAAAAAAAAGGAAATAAACAGAGAATAAGAGATGGGGGGGGGTTCTTAAATGTGCATATTTTAATGCTAGGAGCATTGTAAGAAAGGTGGATGAGCTTAGAGTCTGGATAGACACCTGGAAGTATGATGTTGTGGCGATCAGTGAAACATGGTTGCAGGAGGGCTGTGATTGGAAACTAAATATTCCAGGATTTTGTTGCTTCAGGTGTGATAGAATTGGAGGGGCAAGAGGTGGAGGTGTTGCATTGCTAGTTAGGGAAGATATTACAGCAGTGCTTTGGCAGGATAGATTGGAGGGCTCATCTAGGGAGGCTATTTGGGTGGAACTTAGAAGTGGGAAAGGTGTAGCAACACTTGTAGACCACCAACTGGGGAACGAGAATTGGAAGAGCAAATATGTAAAGAGATAGCAGATATTAGTAGTAAGCACAAGGTAGTGATTGTGGGAGATTTCAACTTTCCACACATAGACCGGGAAAAACATTCTGTAAATGGGCTGGATGGATTGGAGTTTGTAGATTGGAGATTGGAGAGGTTACTAGGGAAATTGACGAGGGTAAAGCAGTGGATGTTGTCTATATGGACTTCAGTAAGGCCTTTGACAAGGTTCCTCATGGAAGGTTGGTTAAGAAGGTTCAACAGTTGGGTATAAATGCAGGAATAGCAAGATGGATTCAACAGTGGCTGAATGGGAGAAGCCAGAGGGTAATGGTGGATGGCTGTTTGTCGGGTTGGAGGCAGGTGACTAGTGGGGTGCCTCAGGGATCTGTGTTGGGTCCTTTGTTGTTTGTCATGTACATCAATGATCTGGATGAAGGGGTGGTAAATTGGATTAGTAAGTATGCAGATGATACCAAGATAGGGGGTGTTGTGGATAATGAAGAGGATTTCCAAAGTCTACAGAATGATTTAGGCCAGTTGGAAAAATGGGCTGAAAGATGGCAGATGGAGTTTAATGCTGATAAATGTAAGGTGCTACACCTTGGCAGGACAAATCAAAATAGGACGTACATTGTAAACGGTAGGGAATTGAAGAATACAGTTGAACAGAGGGATCTGGGAATAACCGTGCATAGTTCCTTGAAGGTGGAATCTCATATAGATAGGGTGGTAAAGAAAGCTTTTGGTATGCTAGCCTTTATAAATCAGAGCATTGAGTATAGAAGCTGGGATGTAATGTTAAAATTGTACAAGGCATTGGTGAGACCAAATCTGGAGTATGGTGTACAATTTTGGTCGCCCAATTATAGGAAGGATGTCAACAAAATAGAGAGGGTACAGAGGCGATTTACTAGAATGTTGCCTGGGTTTCAACAGCTAAGTTACAGAGATAGGTTGAATAAGTTAGGTCTTTATTCTCTGGAGCGCAGAAGGTTAAGGGGGGACTTGATAGAGGTCTTTAAAATGATGAGAGGGATAGACAGAGTTGATGTGGACAAGCTTTTCCCTTTGAGAATAGGGAAGTTTCAAACAAGAGGACATGACTTTAGAATTAAGGGACAGAGGTTTAGGGGTAACATGAGGGGGAACTTCTTTACTCAGAGAGTGGTAGCGGTGTGGAATGAGCTTCCAGTGGAAGTGGTGGCGGCAGGTTCGTTGGTATCATTTAAAAATAAATTGGATAGGCATATGAATGAGAAGGGTATGGAGGGTTATGGTATGAGTACAGGCAGGTGGGACTAAGGGAAAAAAGTTGTTCGGCACGGACTTGAAGGGCCGAGATGGCCTGTTTCCGTGCTGTAATTGTTATATAGTTATATGGTTATAGATGCAGCGCGGAAACAGGCCCTTCCACCGGGTCAGCGCTAACCAGCGATCCCCACGCATTAACACTATCCTATACCCACCAGGGACAATTTTAACTCCGAGCTTGCTCCTGACCAACCAAGGTTCAGTTCCAAGCCCACAGAAGAAGCATAAACCTTTCCCCTCAATCATGTCATTTGCCTGATTTCCACCCCTCGCTATCTAATTTCTATCTTTTGCCATTTAATTGAGGAGGAAGCATCAATTTAGATAGAGTGTGGGCAAGGGATCCTTGTGTGCCAAACGCTCATTCTATAATTGCCTATTATGTTGATTTATTATCTTAGATTCTTATATTGTACTGGTTTACCTGCGGAATGGTGTAATCCATCTGCCCAGTTCAGCGTTGCATAATGAACTGTTTTCTTTACAACAGACGTAAAGTTCAATTCTGTGATCCCAATGTGCACAGGTTTCATCTGATGTTCCAGGACATGACAATGAAACATCAAGTTCTAGATGGTTAAATGAAAATATATCTGTGAAAGGCAGAAGGAGATGTTTCAATTTTATTTATCATTTAGATATTTGCAGTACTCACCTCATCAAATGTCATGCAAGGTAACTATTCTGGCCTCTTACAATCTATTATCCTTAATTGTATCATGCCATTGCAACCTTTCAGAAGTGGCCACAAGGCTTCTCCTCTTTCTTAATTTTCTATTCTGATTTTGTCAAGTATTCATGAATATAGCCTTTCCTTTAATGGGGCAGCACATTTCTGAAAAAAAACCTCTTGAGCAGGGGAGGAATTTCTGATAGGATGCTGAATATCCAACTCTACAATTCCATCTACAATTGAGGATGGCAAGGGTATGAACTGTATATTTTGCTATTCTGCTCTGCCAGTACTATATTAGAAAATATGATTAGGACAATCCAGTATGAAACAAGGAGCATCCTAAAAGTTCTTGTATTCCATTTAGAAAATTTAAATTGATTTTTATGAACCAGAGCATGATTGGAGACACGAGATTGCTGGAATCTTGAACAAAATGCAAAAAGTGCTGAGGTAACTTAGTGGATCCAGCAGCATCTGTGGAATGAATGGATCAACAATGATTCAGGTCAGGTGTGAAGTTGCCCTTCAGGCTCCTATTAAATCTTTCCCCTCGCACCTTAAACCTATGTGCTCTGTTTTTTTAAATTATCCTAATCTGGGAAAAAGACCATATCTTTTCTTCTCACGATCTTATAGAACTCACCCCTCATCCTCCTGCGCTTCAAGGAATAAAGTCCTAGCCTGCACACTCTCTTCCAATTGCTCAGTCCCTCAAATCCTGGCAACATCCTTGTAAGTCTTCTCTGCAATCTTTCCAGCTTAACAATATCCTTCTTCTGGCAGGGTGAACATACTCCAAATGCTACCTCACCAACATCTTGTACAACTGTAACATGACATCCTGATATCTATATTCTATACAGTCTGACAAAGGCCAATGTCATACCTGCCAACATTTCAAAATGAAAATCTTACTCTGAGCATTTGATGGAGTGCGAGCGGCAAAGATTATGGGTGGGGTCCATGGGCCCGCCTTAGCTCCTGGATTTTAAGGTTTTTTTTAGTAGTTTGCAGATATCGCGATATATTCAGAGCTGCCAAATTTTGTCAGAGCATTTCACCTGTACCTGAAAATAGTAAGATTAAATGAGAACTTACCAGTTTGAAGTTTGATCTTTATTTTATGAGGAGTTGCGATGAGGGATTTCGTGAAGATCCCGCCAGCACGCATGCGCGACATTCTTCAAAGCAACGGTGTGATAAATGACTTGAGAAAAGAAATGACTTGTTATAGTAAGATTGAAGAGACTCTATATACCAGTTGACCTTATGATAGAGGGTTGGGAGCGGAGGGCACGAAATCCCTCATCGCAACTCCTCATAAAATAAAGATCAAACTTCAAACTGGTAAGTTCTCATTTAATCTTACTATTTCATTTCGGAGTCACGTGAAGATTTCAAAGCTCTGTGATTTCATGCCCTGGATCACGTCCATGCTCTCACACATGCCACAATATGGATGGATAGGAGTATAAACATATTTCAGACTGGATGTACTGAAAAATAATAATGTTTATTAATTATAAACAAAGAAATAAACCCTCACTGGGGAATAGCTGTATGTTGCTGACCAGCACTCAGCACGGCCTCCGCGAACATAACAGGAGCGGTAACAGGTTTGTTATAAAACCGCTGAACGGTGGCTTCACTAGCCCAGCCCGCTGTGGCAAGAATATGGTCCATGGGCACCTTTAGGACCTTTGCCGCTGATGTGGATGCAGACCTGGTGGAATGGGATTTAAAGACATTAATGTCAATACCTGCTGCATCCAACACGATTCTGAGCCACCTGGAGATCGTCTGTATCGACACTCTGTGATGTGGTTTCTTATGGCTTATCAGCAGATATCTCTCCATTCCCCTTAGGGTCCGCGTCACTTTAATATAATGACGAATATGGGTGGCTAAACATAGCCTCACATCAGCGGGGTATGCCGGAAAAACCAGCTGCAGCCCTGTAAACTCAGGTCTGTGCTGCTTTAGTAACTCATCAATGTAAAATATTACTTTTTCTGGGGTAGAGACCATTCTATCAATATTGACTTTTTGTAGACTCTGTACCCGTCGTGCTGATGTTAGTGCCAATAACATCACCAATTTCAAGGTGAGTTTGTCCAAAGAAAGTCCAGCTATGGGTGACCATGTCCTGAGTAGGGTTAATACTACCCCAATGTCCCAGGTAACATTGTAACATGGTCGGGGTGGATTTGAATTAAATATACCCCTCATCAATTTGGACACTAGTTTGTGAGATCCTACTTCGATGGTAAGGTAGGATGATAGTGCACTCCTGGCACTATTAATGGCACTATAGCTGAGGTGTTCATCATGGTGCAACCCCGCAAGAAATTCCAGCACATGTGTTATGGTTACGGAGTCATATGAAATGTTCATCCGGCTGCAGTAGGCTTCCCATTTTCTTATTTGGGTTAGGTATTGCCGTCTTGTGGACTCCCTGCATGATGCTCCGATGGTATCCATGGTTCTCGGTATGAGACCATATTGCAGCAGGGGTCTGTTCAAAACCTGCAAGCCAATAATTTCAGGTGACTGTGGCAGGGATGGTATTCCCCTGTAACAGGGTTCGTCACCAATTGAGGGCAATTCTCCAAGAGAGCCCATGGTTCACTGATCATCCCAAGGACCACCGGATACCATGGTTATGTGGGCCAGTCGGGTATGATTAGAATGCCTTTTGCAGAATCTAATTTGATTTTCCGCAATACCTGACTGATGAGGCAAAATGGAGGAAATGCATAGAAAAGCTATAGAAATGCATAAGAAAGCGTCTTTCGCCATTGCCTCAGGATCTGGTTCCCATGATACATATGTTGGTACCTGATGGTTTAACCGTGACGCAAAAAGGTCAATATCCGGTTTACCAAATTTGGCTGTGATTTTGGTAAATATTTGGGGATTTAACATCCATTCAATGTTATCATTGAATATACGTGACCTGGTGTCCGCCACTGTGTTAAGCTTAACTGGAAGATAGGTAGCTGATATCCAAATATTTTGTTGTATGCACCAGAGCCAAAATGTGTTAGCCAATTAATCGCAAGAAATTGATCTGGTACCGCCCATATGATTTAAATATGCCACCACAGTGGTATTGTCTATTTGGAGACAATAGGAGACATGAGTGTTAGTGAAGTTTGAACAATAAGCTCTTAGTCCGTAAAATGCGCCAAGCATCTCCAAATAATTTATCCCTCGTGTCAACAAAAGGGTAGATTCTTGTGAGTCCCAACTGCCACAACTGGAGTTGTTGTCAGTAGCTCCCCAGCTGTGGGAGCTTGCGTCAGTTTGTAAATACACCGACGGACGAGGCACAATGATGGGTTTGAATGAGTTACGAATATTGTCAATCCACCATTGTAACTCAATCTTTGCCTTGAATGGCAGCTGCATAGGTCTATCAAAATGTCCAACATTCAATTTCAATGCTGAAATCTTGGATCTTTGCAAATTTTGATAATATAAAGGTCCAAATTGGGCAGCTGGAAAAGTAGCTACCAATTTTCCAATTACCTTGGCAGCATGTCTAATTGTTGGTGTACTGGCGCAGACCAGATAATTACATGCTTCAATTATGTCCACAGCTTTGTTAATTGGAATGGTGGTAATCAATCGATTGGAATCAACTGTGAATCCCAGATAGTCCATAAACTGTGATGGGCAGAACTTTGATTTATCTGGATGGATTATGTCCCATTTTTTGAAATAATGAAACTGTGGCTGTGGCTGCCAATTTTGTTGATTCCAGAGTATCTCCTATGATTAGGATGTCATCCAAATAAGCCATAACCGTATGGTTTTGGTTTCTCAGTGTTGCTAACACTGGCTTTAGTAATTTGGTAAACAACCTGGGAGCTGTGGTAAGCCCATTGGGCAATGCTCTGTATTGCCAAAGTTGATCCATCCAAATAAACTTCAAGAACTTCCTGTGATATTTCCGAACGGATACTGAATAGTATGCATCTTTTAAATCAATGCATGCCATGAAGCAGCCCTTAGAAACCAATGATTTGGCTGTCTCAAACGTGTCCATTTTAAAATGGGGATATTTTACAAAAGTATTCAAATGGGTTAGATCAATGATGACCCGACAGCCACCATCTTTCTTGGTTTTTGTGAAGATGTTGGATATGAACTCAACTGGTTCGTGAATCGTTCTTTCTATTACCCCTTTTTCTTGTAGTCTCAAAATTTCAGCATAGCCCTCCGCTGCTTCCTTATTGGAAAGTGCAAATTTGCGATCCGGCATATGCTGAGACGGGGGAAGTTGTTCATTTATGAACTTGATTTCGTATCCCTGAATACTTTGTAATATAAACACATCTGAAGTGATGGTATCCCATGCCTCCTTAAAGAACCGTAATCTCCCACCAACATGTGAGGTTAAACATGCAACTGCATGAAATCCAGGCCGCCTTACCTCCATGGTTACCGGCGGTCCCTGACATGTTTGGTGGGACGTGGAGGTGCTGGGTTTTGCGGCTGCCGCATTTTCCACGCCGGTCGCTGTGGGCCTTGCCCTAAAAAAGACTTTGGCTGTTGATACTGCTGGAATTGCGTTGGTGCCGGCGTGTAGGTCCTTGCTGATTTTTCGGGTGGTCCCCGCGGTCTGGAGTATGGTAACCTCCTAGCCGCCTGCCTACTCGAAGGGTATGACCTCATTAGTCCCACTGTCTGCATGGTCATCTAGGTCTCTGACCTGCTTCGGTAGGTCCTCTCCGAACAATTGCCTTGATGGTGGCATCGGGGATGCCCTACATAACCCTGCAAATTTTGGGTTTAATGTGGGCTTGATGGTGGCTTTGCGAAATGCATTTATTTCGTACTGGGTGTTACATAGTAACGCAAGGGCATCTTCTTGCTCAGTACTTAAGTCCATACCATTCACTGATCTCGCAAACGCAGTGATCCCCGATGTGAGCAACTTCAGAATCCTTTGTAATTTGATTTCTTGTGCTCTGATGCCTGGGCTGATATTCCCCCAAATAGGTGTGTTCACTATAGGCACATTTAGTGAGTTGCAATTGTTTGGTGCCTTGTACCGGCTCTTGGCTTCAGCAAGGACCTGGTCCTGTAATTGATGATTAGTCAGAAAATCAATGGTGGTAGCTAGTTTAGGTTTGAGGGGTTGACCCGAAGACTTGGGTAGTGCGAACTTGGATGCCACATCCAACAGTTCCTCCTGAGGAATTTCAGGTGCCACAGGTTCGCGAACCAGAATATCTTCCTCTTCCCCTGGCTGCCTTGTACTTCCCATTGATGATGGAGATATATTTAACATTCCCCTGGAACTGGGAAAGTCCTGCTGCAGTAGGTTTTGTTGCAGGATGCGTTCCATCATCCGTTCCATGCGTTCCATTCATCCCCATATGCGGATGAAAGGTCGGAGCCCTCAGGCCCCAAGGAACTCCTGAGGCTCCTATCACTGGCCCGTACCTCGTCGAGGTAAGAATCCCGGCGCCGTGATATGAGGTCGCTACCTGCCGCTGCTGCGGGGCTATGCGACTCCCACGCGGACCTGCCGCTCGTTCGCCGTCTTTCGGATGAGAATGGTCCGCTAGCCTCAAAGGCCATATGCGGTGTGTAGTACCTGCCGCCGCAGCGTGGTGACCCGACGTCCGCGCGGGCTTGCCGCCTGTCCTCCTCCTGGACAGAGGCGACGTACGGTCACGTCCTGCCACTAATGGGGGGTGCGGGTGACCGTGATGAGACTCCACCTGCCCGACTTTTGCTGGCTTTGCTGGGTGGTGAGTAAATACTGGCCCTGACTGGTATGCCAGTAGACCCTGGTCCACGGTCTTGCGGTTTCTGGTGAATAATCAGCCCTAGAAGGGCTTGACTGTCGAGCAGCTCTTCCCCGGCTCTTCCTCGAGTTTCCCGAGTAGCTGGGGAGAAGGAACGTGCGGTAGCATGGGTAACCCGTCTGCTCACCTCAGCCAAAGTCTCCCTTCCAGTGGGAGATAACGAAATAGAGTCAGGGTCTTGAATTACCTGCTCAGGCGCTGTCCCACTTTGCTGTTCTGTACACAGCTGTGTCGGTGGGTCAGGTCCTGTAGTCACAGGGCTGCCTGATTTTCGTGCCATTTCCCTGGCCTGACTAGCGGGTGTTGCCGATGTAGAAAGCAGCTCCGGGAAAAGTGGTCGTCGACTCCTCTCAGAAGTCCTGCGACCCATATTTCTCCTATCCATGTTCCCTGTGAACAGAAAAGTTCCAGAACAGGGACAACCAGCTCAAGGTTGCCTGATACTTACCTGAGCGGTTCTTATGAAGGGCTGGTGGTGAGACGCGCTCCACCTCCAGCCGTCGACTGCAAATGCGAGCGACGATATGTCGCGCATGCATGCTGGCGGGGTCTTCACGAAGTCACTCACGTGACTCCAAAATGAAATTAGTATTTTGCTGAGTAAATCAGTATTTTTACGCAGTGCCATTTTGCTGGATTTTTTAATTGTTTTTTTTATGTGCGGTCATGCCCATATAAGAGTACAAGAATGCATAACTTGTTTATTCTGTATTTGTAATACAATTTATTGTGTATTATGTCATAGCTGCCTTCTTGCATTTATCCAGAAGTTTATCATTGAAAGTAATTTGGTAGCAACGTTTCCCCATGGCCTGGGGAAACATTAAAGGTCTGGATGGAATGAAGGAAGAAAGGAATCTCTCTCTCTCTCCCCCCTCTCCCTCTCTTGCCCGTCTCCCTCTCTCCCTCCCCTCCCTCCCCCCTCTCTCCCTCCCGCCCTCTCTTCCCCCTCTCTCTCTCTCCTTTTCCCCCCTCCACTCTCTCTTCCCCATCTCTCTCTCTCCCCCCTCTCTCCCTCCCCCTCTCTCTTTCCCTCCCTCTCCCACTATTTCTCCCTCCCTTTGTCTCTTCTCCCCCCCTCTCTACATCTCCCACCCTCTCTCTCCCCCCTCTCCCTCCCCCTCCTGTCCCTCTTTCCCCTCGCACTCCTCCATCTCTCCCCCTTCTCCCTCCCCTCCCTCTCCCTCCTCCCCCCCTTTCTCACTCCCCCCTTTCTCCCTTCCCCCCTCTCCCTCCCCCTCACACCCTACCACTCCCTACCTCTCTCTATCACTCTCTCCCTCCCCCTTTCTCTCCCCCCCCCCCTCTCTCCCTCCACACACACACCTACACCTGAAATGTCTTGTTGCCAAGCACTGTGTGCAAACAGCAGAGACAAAGTGTTGGGGGCAGTCATCTTCTGCTTCAGTATGGGAAGCTGGTCGGTTATTAGCCGCAACACCCATCGGAGACAGCGTCTGATTGGCCGCCAAGTGACCAGTGCATTATGTGATTGCACACATCTGAAGAAGGGTCTCGACCCAAAACGTCGCCTATCTCCTTCGCTCCTTAGATGCTGCTGCACCCGCTGAGTTTTCCAGCTTTTTGTGTAACCCTCGATTCTCCAGCATCTGCAGTTCCTTCTTTAACACTTTGTCTACTCCAATGTGATTGCGCACAATGCCCTTGGAGACAGTGGCTGATTGGACGGGAATTCTATGGGAAGCTGGTCGGTGATTGAACGCAACCCCCTTAGAGACAGCGGCTGATTGGCCAGCTTTTTCCCCCTCATTTCATCAAAATCATAGTTACGATTTTTCACACTTTTAAACTTAAAAATCGAAACAAATACGATAAAATCGAACTAGTTGGCAGATATGCAAAGTACCGAAAGCCTTCTTGACCACCCTATCTACCTTATCTACTTTCAAGGAACTTATGTACTTGAACTTCTAGATCCCTCCATTCTATGACACTCTCCAGGGACATGCCATTCACTGTGAAGGTCTTGTACTGGTTTGACTTCCCAAAATCCAACACCTCACACTGATCTGTATTAAACTCCATTAACCATTCCCCAGTCCCCCTGCCCAAATAATCAAGATCCTGCTATAAGTTTTGATAGCCATTTTCGCTGTGTATAATGCCAAACACTTTGGTGCAAACTTACTAATTATGCCTTCTACATTCTCATCCAAATCGTTGATATAGACCACAAACAGCAATGGGGCCAGCACTGATCCCCGAGGCACATCACTAGTCACAGGCCACCAGTCTGAAAAACAACCTTTGCTCAATCCGTCTGGACAAGGTCTCCCGGTTGCCAAACACTTTAATTCCCCTTCCCATTCCATCACTGACCTTTCTGTCCTGGGCCTCCCCAATTGGCAGAGTGAGGCCAAATGGAGGAACAGCATCTTATATTTGGAGGAACATCTTATATTTCTCTTGGGTAGGTTACAACCCATCGGTATGAATATTGATTTCTCTAACTACAAGTAATCCTTGCATCCCCCTCTCTCCCCCACCCAAGTCATACCAGCTTCAAAGTTGAATCTCATTGTCATTCTCAGCTAACACACTATTAACAATGACCTGCTTCCTTTATCATTGTTACTTTTTTGCATATCTTTCATTCATTTGTTCTATATCTCTACATCACTGTCTATATCTCGTTTCCCTTTCCCCTGACTCTCAGTCTGAAGAAGGGTCTCGACCCGAAACGTCACCTCTTCCTTTTCGCCAAAGATGCTATCTGAGCCTATGAGTTACTCCAGCTTTATGTGTCTTTATTCAGTTTAAACCAGAATCAGCCGTTCCTTCCTCCACTTCCTTCCTCACGCTCCGCTTCCTTTCATGAAGACAATTTGTAGACAGCGTTTAAGAAACATTTAGATAGGTACATGGATAGGATAAGTTTAGAGCATAGGTTTAGAGGGATATGGGTGAAATGCAGGCAGCTGGGACTATAGTAGATGATACATGTTGGTCAGTGTGGACATATTGGACCAAAGGGCCTATTTCCACGCTGTATGACTCTATGACTATGCCTTTATCCAGTCAGCTAGCTTTCCCATGCAAAGGAACTTACCATGTGAAACCTTATCAAATGCCTTGTTGAAATCCAGACAGACAACGTCTATGGCTATGTCCTCATCAACCCTTTTGGTTATTTCTTCAAAAAACTCAATCAGATTCATGAGAGATGATCTCCCATGCACAAAACCATGCGGACTATCCCTAATCAAGTCCTGTCTATCCATATGCATACATATCTTATCCCTCAGAATCTTCTGCAGTAACGAGCCTACCATGGATGTTAGGATCACTGGTCTATAGTTCCCAGGTTTTAAGCCCTTCTCAAATAGAGGCACAACAATAGCCACCCTCCAGTCTTCTAGTACCTTGTCTAATGATGATTCATATATCTTCGCCAAGTTGCCTGCAATTTATTTTCTATCTACCCACAGTATCCTTCGATATAGCTGAACAAGATGAGAGATATATCTACTTTATCAAATCTAATCTGGAATTAAAAAGCAAGCACTAATGAATGTAAACTTGCTTCACTAACGTTCGGCCGAACGCACTATGGGAACTACACTCACCCCCCTGCAGGAACTATACATCTAGTGTTATGTAATAAACCGGATTTGATGAAGGACCTTGAGGTTAATGAGCCATTAGGAGGCAGTGACCATAACATGGTCAGGTTTAATCTACATTTGGAGAGGAAGAAGGGTAGATCGGAGGTGTCAGTGTTGCAGTTAAATAAAGGGGACTATGGGGCCATGAGAGAGGAGCAGGCTAAAGTTGACTGGAAAGATACACTAGCAGGGATGACAGTGGAATAAAAATGGCAGGTATTTCTAGGAATAATACAGAAGGTACAGGATCAGTTCATTCCTAGGAGGAAGAAAGAATCCAAGGGGAGAAAGGGACGACCATGGCTGACAAGGGACGTCAGGGACAGTATAAAATTAAAGCGAAGAGGTACAACGTAGCAAAGATGAGCGGGAAGCAAGAGGATTGGGTAATGTTTAAATAACAACAGAAGAATCGGGAACACAATACGGGTAGAAAAGATGAGGTACGAAGGTAAGCTAGCTAAGAATATAAAGCAGGATAGTAAAAGCTTCTTTAGGTATGCGAAGAGGAAAAAATTAGTTAAGACCAAAATTGGACCCTTGAAGCCCGAAAAAAGGTGTAAATGTTTTTTATATGCAACCAATAACATAGTTACCTCAGTACCATTAACCCCGCCTAGTTAACATCAATCATAACGCCTTCCCCTTCCTGGGTACCCACCGACGTGCCAGGTCTACAACGATTCTTGGGCATGGTGAACTACCTTGGGAAGTTTGTACCAAACCTCAGTGAGCCGAGTGCTCCTCTGCGGCAGCTGATAAAAAAGGATATCGCCTGGGTCTGGCTCCCACAGCACCAGCAGGCTTTTGACTGTCTCAAGTCAAAACTGATTAACACTCTGACGTTGTGGTTCTTCGATGCGAGTTGCCCCATCACCGTCACCTGTGACGCTTCTAAGTTCGGTCTGGGTGCGGCTTGCCTTCAGTCTGTCGATGGATCGTTACATCCTGTCTCCTATGCCTCCCGCACCATGACGGACACCGAGCAGCGGTACGCTCAGATCAAGAAGAAGCTGCTCGCGGTGGTGTTCGCCTGCTCCAAGTTCAGAGAGTTCCTGTTTGGCAGCAGATTTACGGTCGAAACCGACCACCAGCTACTGGTGACAATCCTGAACAAGCCGATTCACGCTGCCCCTGCCAGGCTGCAGCGTATGATGCTGCAGCTCCAGCGCTTTGATTTCGACGTCATCTACAAGAAAGGCACCGAGACCTCCTGTGCTCGCCACCCCTACGAAACAGAGGACTTGCTCGTACTGGGCGTTAACTTTATTCCCACCAAGCAGCTGCAGCTTTTGGCCAAGCACACCGCTGCCGATCCAGTTTTGCAGCGGGTTGCTACTGTGATTAAATCAGGGTGGCCAACAAAGCGCTCCGCTGCGCCGTCTGAAACACAGCCTTTCTTCCTGGTCCGCGACGAACTGGTGCTCCAGAATGGCGTTATCGTTAAGGGACATAAAGTGGTAGTCCCGTCCTCCCTGTTCGATTTTTACTATTGCGCAGCCCATAGCGGACACCCTGGGGTCGATGCAACACTCGCCCATGCTCAGTGCCAATTCTACTGGCCTGGAATGGCCAAATATATCCGAGACCGAGTTTCTGCCTGCTCCACGTGCAACAGTCTTGCTCCACACCAGCAGCGACAGCCCCTGCTGCAACAGCCTGCCCCTGCCTTGGCCTGGTCCTCGTTGGCTGCCGACATCTTCGAGTGGCGTGGTAACCACTACCTTGTCCTGGTCGACTCGTACTCAAACTGGTTTGAAGTGGATTTACTGACATCCGTCACGTCGGAGATGGTGATCCGGAAGCTGCGGAAACACTTCTCCACTTTTGGGTCCCCTGTCAGGCTGCAGACTGCCAATGGCAGGCAGTTTACCAGCCGAGAGTTCAAGAGTTTTGCCGACAAATGGAATTTTGTACATTTCACCAGCAGCCCGGAGTACCCACAGAGCAACGGCCTTGCTGAAAGGGCCGTCCGCAACGCCAAGCTTCTGATGGAGCAGGCGAGACTGCCTAACTCTGATTTGTATTTGGATCTCCTGAACCTCAGGAATGTTTCCAGGGATTCGGCCATGGTGTCCCCTGCTCAGCGTCTAATGTCCAGAACAACCAGATCTACCATCCCGATTGCCCAGCGCCAGCTGAAACCTCGGGTACTGGAGCCCGCCTCCGTGCAGAGACGCTTTCAAGAAAAACATGACAGCCAGCGGCGTTCCCACGATTGGTCGTGCAGACCACTCGATCCTCTGTTGCCTGGACAGGTTGTTCGGTTGCAGACCACCAGTGGTCACTCCCGTCTGGCTACCGTGGTTGGGGTGGCCGACTCACCTCGTTCGTATCTGGTCGACTATGAGGGAAGCATCTACCGTAGAAGCCGACAACACCTGCTTGCGGTTAATGAGCCGAAGCCACAGCCCCCGGGACCCTATGCCCCGCCACTCTCATACCAGCGGCCAGCTGCTGTCCCAGCCAGTGTTCCCTGCATGCCTCGATCCCCATATCGAGCGCCCGGTTCCCCTCCGCGCGGGTCACCTGTTGCTGGTCGCGGTTCTCCCTCTCTTGTTTCTCCAACCCCACCGCCCTTCCCTGGTTCCCCTGCTGCCTCGTGTCCTCCTGTTTTTTCTGCTCCTCCGGGGGAAGGGGGAGACATCCATACGTGCTTGGGCCGGATTAGTAAGCCACCTGTTCGTTATGACAATTTTGTTTAATTATGCTGTTTAATTCTGTTGTCGTGACAACAGTCTGTTTTGATTTTCTAAGGGGAAGGATGTAAATGGTTTTTATATGCAACCAATAACATAGTTACCTTAGTACCATTAACCCCGCCTAGTTAATATCAATCATAACGCCTTCCCCTTCCTGGGTACAGTTCAGTAGAAGAATGTAGCCAGTGCTTGAGGATGTATGTAATACCCTGTGCTATCATTAAAAGATGTTGCACGCTTTAAGAGTTTGTGAATTGCTTATTTACAATTATGGGGACAAGGAAATGGCAGATGAGTTGAACAGGTACTTTGGATCTGTCTTCACTAAGGAGGACACAAACAATCTTCCTGATACAGACGATCTGAGGAACTGAAGGAAATCCACATTAGGCAGGAAATGGTGTTGGATAGACTGATCCAACTGAAGGCTGATAAATCTCCAGGGCCTGATGGTCTGCATCCGGGGTACTTAAGGAAGTGGCTCTAGAAATCGTGGATGCATTGGTGATAATTTTCCAATGTCCTATAGACTCAGGATCAGTTCCTGTGGATTGGAGGGTAGCTAATGTTATCCCACTTTTTAAGAAAGGCAGGAGAGGGAGAACAGGGAATTATAGACCAGTTAGCCTGACATCGGTGGTGGGGAAGATGCTGGAATGAATTATAAAAGATGAGATAGCCGAACATTTGGATAGCAGTAACAGGATCTGTCCAAGTCAGCGTGGATTTACGAGGTGGAAATCATGCTTGACTAATCTTCTGGAATTTTTTGAAGATGTTACTAGGAAAATGGACAAGGGAGAGCCAGTGGAAGTAGTGTACCTGGACTTTCAGAAAGCATTTGATAAGGTCCCACATAGGAGATTGGTGGGCAAAATTAGGGCACATGGTATTGGGGGAGAGTGCTGACATGGATAGAGAAGTGGTTGGCAGACAGGAAACAAAGAGTAGGGATTGATGGGTTCCTTTCAGAATGGCTGGCAGTGACTAGTGGGGTACCGCAAGGCTCAGTGCTGGGACCGCAGCTATTTACAATATACATCAATGATTTGGATGAAGGGATTCAAAGTAACATTGGCAAATTTGCAGATGACACAAAGCTGGGTGGCAGTGTGAACTGTGAGGAGGATGCTATGAGAATGCAGGGTGACTTGGACAGGTTGGGGGAGTGGGTAGATGCATGGCAGATGAAGTTTAATGTGGATAAATGTGAGGTTATCCACTTAGGTAGCAAAAACAGGAAGGCAGGTTACTATCCAAATGGCGTCCTGTTGGGAAAAGGGGAGGTACAACGGGATCTGGGGGTCCTTGTACATCAGTCTATGAAAGTAAGCATGCAGGTACAGCAGGCAGTGAAGAAAGCGAATGGCATGTTGGTTGGCCTTTATGACAAGAGGAATCGAATATAGGAGCAAAGAGGTCCTTCTGCAGTTGTACAGAGCCATAGTGAGATCACACCTGGAGTATTGTGTGCAGTTTTGGTCCCCTAATTTGAGGAAGGACATTCTTGCTATTGAGGGAGTGCAGCATAGGTTTACAAGGTTAATTCCTGGGATGGGGGGGCTGTCATCTGCTGAGAGAATAGAGCAGCTGGGCTTGTACACTCTGGAGTTTAGAAGGATGAGAAGTTATCTCATTGAAACATATAAAATTGTTAAGGGTTTGGACACGCTAGAGGCAGGAAACATGTTCCCGATGTTGGGGGAGTCCAGAACCAGGGGCCACAGTTTAAGAATAAGGAGTAAGCCATTTGGAACGGAGACGAGGAAACACTTTATCTCCCAGAGAGTGGTGAGTCTGTGGAATTCTCAGCCTCAGATGACGGGGGAGGCAAGTTCTCTGGATGCTTTCAAGAGGGAGCTAGATATGGTTCTTAAAAATAGCGGAGTAAGGGGATATGGGGAGAAGGCAGGAATGGGGTACTGATTGGGGATGATCAGCCATGATCACATTGAATGGCGGTGCTGGCTCGAAGGACCAAATGGCCTACTCCTGCACCTATTGTCTATTATCAGAAGGTGCAGATCCAGAGCCAGCAACATTATGGGGGACTCCTTCCACCCCAGCAACAGACTGTTCCAGCTGCTGCGGTCAGGCAAACGCCTCGGT
This sequence comes from Raja brachyura, assembly GCA_963514005.1. Next base: position 101,727,744 of record OY740782.1, on the reverse strand, counting down.
TGCCATGCTGTGAAAACATAGAGGATGAGAAGGAGTTTCTTCCCAGAGGCCATTAGGCCTGTAAACTCCTATCTCACCAGGGACTAACTTACTGTTGTGTGGTGTCTTTTTTAAATTGCTGTTTTTTCTTTTTTTTTCCCACAAATATGTATTTACTGATTCTGTTCCATTCTGTTTTGTAGTTTTTTTGCACAATCCGTAAGCATTGCCACTTTTCATTTCACTGCACATCTCGTAGGCGTATATGACTAATAAACTTAACTTGACTTGACTTCCAGCATACGTGTGATTCCACACCCAAAGCAATGTGCTTTGCTGTTAACTAGCCAAGAAAGACACCGTGCAAAGAATGTTGGAGTGGGCATTATTTTCTGGTCTTGCGAGCAATTTTCAAATCTTCTTGATTGAGTAATAAAAAGGATAGTCCAAATTAGGATATGGGCAGCAGCGTTTTGAACGTTCTCAAATTGACAGAGAGTAGCAAAAGGAAGTCCTCAAAGAATGTATTGAACAAGCCAATTCAAAGGTTATAAAAGCTTCACTGAAGTTTCAAACAGCAGGAGTGATGTCAAGTGATTGGACACAGGTGATGACTCTGTCAGGTGGGCTGAACAAGCCAATTCAAAGGTTATAAAAGCTTCACTGAAGTTTCAAACAGCAGGAGTGATGTCAAGTGATTGGACACAGGTGATGACTCTGTCAGGTGGGCTGAAACTTGGCTTTGGGTCAAATATTGTGAAAGGCCTTGTAAGACTTCATAGAGTTGCCAAAAGGATTTCATCAATGCATTTCAAAGAATAATACGATTGTGGTGTCTATTTATGATAATTTAAAGACAAAGGGATCCTTTCCCATGACATCATCCATGAGGCCCTATTTACTCTCAGCCAGCTTGGAAGACCATGACATTTGCAAGCCTGGCACAAGACTCTTGAAAAAGATATTTAATTCTGAGCTCTGACTATGAGGAGATTCCCAGGTGGACAGAGATAAAGATTCAAGGATGTATTCAAAGCTTCTTGAAGAAGTGCAATATCTCCACTGACTCTGGCCCATGACCTCTTAAAATGGAGAAGGAGCATTCGATTGGTATCGAGAATCTTAAGACAATGCATTGGGAGTATATAGAAGCCTGTGTATAAGTGTGGAAGAAGCGTAACACCTCATAGCACACCCACCTGCCTGCCCCAGTAGTCGCCCGTTGCCCCATCTATTGAAGAGGCTGCCATTCCCAAATAGCCTTAATTAGCTATCTCAGAATTCACAAAACCAGAGTGGAAGCAAGTCATCCTCAAACTGGTGGACTGCTGAAGAATAAATTAACTATCAGAACTGGTTTCTTTGCACATGAATGCATTGTTAGTCCAAGAATGATAATTTGCAAGTACTCAAAACTGCAAGTAAACTACTTCTAAAAGGCTGATTACACCAGCATCCTATTGGTTCATAGACCAATAAGCATGACCATGTCTTCCAGAGTTCATTTTTAATTTCTTTTAATAAGAAGCATTTTCCAGAATGCAACCACTACTGAATTGGTCTTGAATAGCATAAATATTCTGGAGCAATTTTAAAGTTAGAATTGTTTAAAGATTGTTTTTTTCACACCATTTCCAGTAGCTCGACCCCTTAGTCTCTGTTTGGAGCAAAATTATATCTGGAGTTGAATAGCTTTGGTAAAAACCAAGAGAGTATCAATGAGCTGGTTGTGAATGTCTAAATGCACAGCAAATGACAACCTACTTTCTTTACAGAGGACTAGGAAAAGGCAGATTGGATTAATCTTACTATGTGATAGGATGTCCCTGGACAACTTTCTGTTATGTAAATGCCAGTGTTGTAATTGCAAATGGCTAGTATAGTAAGCAGCATGTTAAAAGGGTCTATAGCTTTCAAGGAAATCAGTGAGTTTATATATTTCTGAAATTAAGAAGAATTGTGTGGTTGACTTCTTTGAAGGTTGGCAGGTTAAAATCAATATGAAACTTTATGTGAGTAGTGCCTTTAAAAACAACTTTATTCACCCGATGTTGTTACAGTCAGCAAATACAGTTAACAGCTTGAGTGGCAGTCTGCCAAATAAAACTATGAATTTTAAAATAACATTTGGATCAAATACTAGCACTGCAGAAGACCAGAGTGATCGAAATTATGGCAGAATGTTTGAAAAGGTAATTATCAGGAAGTTGTTATGATGTGGCATTTTGCCAGTACCACAACAATGTCCAATTAGTGATATTAGAAATGGCAGCTTTTACATTGCGTAAAAGACTGCAAAATGTCAATATTAAATGATCCAAGGGAATTACTCATAGGCTGGTTTTGCTCATCTATAATAAGATTATTATCTGTAAAGCCAATTTAAGTTTTAATTGCCTTTCAAATGACCACTACAATTATTTGAATGAAACCTATTATTTTCCCAGAACAATGTCCTCAACAAAACATAGAGGGAAAAGATAGCAGTAATCTGTTCTAAATCACCTGCATTGTAAAAGCATATGTATTTATGCTTTCCAGTAATAATCCTTTAACAATCAGGAAACCTCTGATTGTCTACCATTGTTTGCTGTTTTAAAATCTCAAACACTTTTATTGTATTACCTGTAATCAGAGTAATTCTTACAAAATAGATTAAATTTGCAAATCTTATTAGGTATTTATTATGCCTCCTATCTGAACATAGTTGTGAACGGGTGACATGAATAATGTGGCAGCAAGGTTACAGAAGCATATTCTGTAATATTGCCATTTGTAATCTCTGCGATCCCATTAATGTTATTGTTTTCACGATTATTTATTAATTAATAATGCTGCTAAATGTCATTTTTAATTAGGCATTACATAATATAATGGTCGCTAACTCACTTAGCAACTGAGAGAAAATTGTAAATAATTAATTTGATTTTTGTTTGAAAGCAAATAACTGATACATAATTAACTAAAAAGACATAAGGTACTTCAGACGTTGGAACCCGGAGTCAAAATCAAACTGCTGGTGGAACAGTGAGTCATAGAGTGATATACAGCACAAAAACATCCCTTCAGTCCAAATTGTCCATGTTAACCAAGATGCACGAAGCTAGTCCCATATGCCCACATTTAGACCATATACCGCTAAACCCTTCCAATCCACATGCCTGTCCAAGTGTCCTTTAAATGCTCTCATTGTATCTGCCTGAACTACCTCTTCCGGTAGCTTGTTCCATATATCCACAATCCCGAATGAAAATGTTACCCCTCAGTTTGTATTAAATCTTTTCCCTCTCACCGTAAAACCTATGTCCTCTGGTTTTTAGTTTCGCTACCCTGGGTTAAAAAAACAAACTGCATTCACCCTATCTATTCCCCGCGTGATTTTTTACATCCATATAAGATAACCACTTAGCCACATGCGCTCCAAGGTATAAACCCCTAGCCTACCCAACCTATCCAAGGGATAAACCCCTAGACTACCCAACCAGCTCATCCCCTCAAGTTCTGAGTTAACTGGTATCTGTCGAGGGAAAGGAACTAGTGACATTTTGGATCAAGATCCTTCATCCTCGTTCAACCCCCAGACTAGTAGATTATTTATTTGATCAGTTCCTCATTAGTATCGTGGCTAGTAACCCCACCTACCATGCAGGATTTCGAGGGTAAATTCCCCAACTGACAGATAGCATAACTAATTACTTTTATAAGGAGGCTACTCAACATATTCATTCCTCTAATGAAGAAAATCTGTCCGATAATCCGTTTTATGAGCTAAGACCAATTTTGAATAAATATCCTCTTGTTTCACATATCAAGTTAAATCTGTTGCCTTAATTGCTATAAATAGTGATTCTCAGTACTTCAGAGATTTGACTGATATTCCAACATTTAAAGCGATGAAAGACAAGTCCTAGAAATTGGAAGTTAGCAAAACATGTGTGTTGGGAAAGATATTGGAAACGTTACTCAAAATGACTATATAAAATGTTTTTATAGAAAAATATACAGAAAAATAAAGCATAATAACGACTAGTTAGAATATATTTCAAAATGAAGTTGTACTTTGCCAACCTTGCTGAAATAACAAGAGCAAAAAATGGTAATAGATTGCAACATATTTGGATTTTCAAATGGTCATTGATATACCACACATACTGTATAGTAGACATGATCAGCATTCAAGCATGTGTAAGGTGCTAGGCTACAGAGTATGTTTGGCTATAAAAAAAATAAAGAGAGTAGGGTTTAAGGATAGCTAAGTTTGTATAAAATCGGAAATAGTGTTGCATAGAGTTTCATGTTGGAACCTATATGAATGTTTTGGAATCGGGAACAACAGGTTAAATTGCTAAATCCATGATAGAATCAAACCAGAAAATGTGGATCCGTAAAAGAACAAATGAAAAAACGCAAGGAGACTACAATAAACTTGCAGAATTAAAATTGTATAATTACCAAATCAATTTAAATCTAGTTAGGGTTATGTATTTTGTTATAAAAATAAGGATTGCCTAATTCCTTTGTCTCTAATTGGAATACATTATAAGCAATAATCACAGCTTAATTGAAGCCTGAAAAAATTAATGTTACTGAAGAATTACAAAGCTGAGAAATTATTTTTAAATTTAAGAGAACCTTGGTTATTCCATTCCATTTTATTAAAAGAATAATTGTCTGGAGAAAATGCAAAGAGATTATGAGAATAGTAGCAGAACCGAGAGGCTGTTAGTGCAAGAACAGTTGAAAAGGCATTAGAGAAGGGAAGAGGGAGGAGAAAAGGCAGAAGTGATCATAGTGAAGAATGGATTTGAAAGTGGTGAAATAGTTTGTGAGTATAATAGCAAAACAAATAAGTGAATATCAAGGGAATTTGAAGCTAAACTGTATCTATTTTAACGCAAGGAGTGTAACAAGTAAAGTAGATGCACTCAAAGATTTAAGGGCCTGTCCTACCAGCATCCGACTCCATGCGATGAACGCGATCAAACTAGAAGCGGGGGCCGCGCGGAGGTCGGGTGATTCCCTGTACAGGGCCGTTCCCACCAGCATGCGCCTGCATGCAGCAAGCATGACCAAACCGGCAGCAGGGGCCGCGCGGAGGTCGGGTGAGTGGCGCAACACGGCGCAAAGTGAGGCAAACTTAGAGCGAAGTCTTAAGGTAAGTTCGCCAGGACAGAGAGGGGCACACAGAGAGGGCCACGGAGCCACACACATAGAGGGTCACGGAGGCACCTACAGATAGGTTCACGGAGGCACGATTTCGATGTGGTGTGTGATGCGTCGAGGCGACTGCGAGCAGACAAGCTGTTGCCGCGCGGAATTTTTGAACATAGTCAGTTTTTCGGAGCCCCGCGCGATGTCGGGACGAACTCCGCACAATTCCACACGGCTCCGGCGATCGAAGTGGGACTGGCCCCGCGACGCCGGACGGCTCAAGCGACCACGTTAGGTCGCGTTAATCACATAGAGTTGCATGCTTGTAGGACAGGCCCTTTAATTAACACGTGGATCCATAATATTGTTGCCATCAGTGAGACATGGTGAGCAGGGCAAGCAACTGAATATCACAGGCTATTGCATTTTTAGCTGAAACAAAAAGCAGCTTAAAACGGAGATATTACACTGCTGGTCAAAGATTGTATTACTTCAGTATTGAGGGAGGATATCCCAGAAGGGACCTCAGATGAGGCCATATGGGTAAAGATTAGAAACAAACAGATGTTGTTCCTTTGCTGGGCACAGAGACGACAACTTTAAAGGCCTCCCAACAGTCAACGTGAAATAGCGGAACAATTATGTGGGCAGATATCAAAAAGATGTAATGCAAATTGGGTTATTGTATTTCAGAATTTTAATTTCCAAAATATCAACTGATTGCCTTAGTATTAAAAGCTCAGAGATGTGTTGGAGATGGTGGGAGATTTGAGTGCATTATGGGGGTGGAGAGACAGGAAATTAGATACTTGAAATGAGAGAATTCAACATTTATTCTGTTGGGTTGATGGCCAAGGAATTCCAATAAGGGGCTGTTCTTCCATATTTGAGTATGGCCTCACTCTGGCAATGGATGAGGCCAAGGACAGAAAGGTCGGTATACGAATAGGAATGGGAGTTAAATTGTTTAGCAATCGGGAACTCCAGCAGCCCTTGGAAGACAGAGCGTCTCTGTCTCACCAGGAAGGGCTGTTGGGATCCCTGATAAAAATGAGAGAGGTGGTGTAGGGATGGTGATTAATTTCCTGTGTTTGCATGGCAAAGTACCTGAGGAAGGGGTGAGTTGGGTGGAAAGGATGAATGAACCAAGGACTTGTGGAGAGAGTATTGTCTATGGAAAGCAGAAAGGGGTGAGGACGAGAAGAATTGACTCATGGCGGGATCATGCTGAAGGTAGCAGAAATGTTGGAGAATGATGTGTTGGATGCGGAGGCTAGTGGAATGAAAGGTGAGGACCGGGGGAACTAGATGGAGGGAGGGGAAGAAAGAGCAGCGTGGCAGAAAACAGAAGAGATATGGGTGACGACTCTATCCACAACAGCAGGGGGTAAACAAGTTTACTGAAGAAAGAGGACATTTAAGAGTAATAGATTGTGGCCTTGCAAGAGACAGGGTGAGAGTAGCTGTAACACAAGGTAGCTACGGGAGTGATTGAGTTTGTAGTAGGCATCAGTTGATTGTTTTCTGTGATGGAGACAGAGAGATGGAGAAAGAGGAGACGGCTGTCAGAGATAGAACTTGAGGGAAAGCTGGAAATTAGTAGTAAAGTGTAATCAATGAGTTCTGCGCAGGTGCAGGAGGCAGCCCCGATGCAGTCGCCGATGTATTGGAGAAAAATGGGTTGGTGCCAGGATATGTGTGGAAGGAGTGTTTAATGAAACCAACAGAAAGACAAGCATAGCTGGGACCAATGTTAGTGCTCATGGCTACACCTTTGAAGGAGTGAAAAGGGGTTGTGAAGGGTAAAGGGGCTGTCCCACTACGGCAACCTAATTGACGAGTTTAGAAGAGTTTAGGAGAGTTTGTAAAAGTGTCGTGTTGAAGACTTCCTTCGACTATGTAGAAGACTAGCTTCGACAAAATTGGACACCAAATAGTGGAGAGCGAAGACGACCTCCTTCGACCTCCTTTCGACTATGTTGAAGAATATCTCAGACTACCTTCGACTACCTTTGATTACCTTCAACTACGTTTGATTATCTACGAGTAATATGCTGACGTACTACGACCTACTTCGACTAAACCTACCAGTAAAAAAAAAAATTTTTTTCCCATGGTGACCTTTTTGTACGCGCGGGCATTTTTCAGAATGTTGAAAAATACGCCGTGACCGAGCTGAGGCCTCGAGTACGCTGGGACTATTCTCGAGCATGAAGGAGAGTTACAAAGACCTCCTAGGACCTTGTCTCGACCTTGCTGCGAGTATGAGTCGAGGGCAAACTATTCCAAACTCGCCAATTAGGTCGCCGCAGTGGGACAGCCCATTAAGGACAAGTTCCAGCAGATAGAGATAAGTGTTGGTTGAGGGGAAATGATTGGTTTCTGTTTGAGGAACAACAGGAGAATTCTAAAGGTAGGAGGAAAATAGCAGATGTAGTTTAAAACAAACAAATGGATTTTGGGATCCCCGATGCACTCAGACCTACACCAAGAATGATAAATTCTTAGGGAGCATTAAGGAACAGTAGGATCTTCGAATACTAGTCCATAGATCCTTGAAGGTGGGAACGCAAATAGATAATGTTGTTTGTAAGGCATATGGGGTACTGGCTTTCATTGGTCGGGACATTGAATACAAAGGTACAGAGATTACCCTCCAACCTAACTATAAAAGGGGAAGACTGCAGGAATTGTTTCTAGATACCAAAGGTAGATAACATTAGAGGACACGGATTTCGCATAAGAGGAAGAGATTTGGTGGGGACATGAGGGGTCCTACTTCACCCAGACTTGAAGCCGAGTCACTGACACTAATAAAAAAGTGCCTAAGCATAGAAGTGCTCGATGATGGGATTCTTATGGAGGGGTGCCCACTTGTTGATGTGGACGAGTTTGGTTGAATGGCCTGCTTCCATGCTGCATGATTCCATGATAATGAAAACATTTCCATTTACAGGGACGAGCGTATCTGAGAGTCACAAATATAAGACACATTAGTGAATCTAGCAAGGCATTGAAGAGAATCTTAGCCAGAGTGTGTGGAATTATCTTCCATTGGGAGTAATGGAGGAGATAACGTAGATACATTCAAGAGGAAGTCATGCAGACTCATTAGTTGGTTAACAAGATCTACTGATAAGGGATAGGAGGCAGATCAAGTAAATAAATTGGTTGGATCAAACAGTCTGTTTCAGGGCTGCAGTGTCAATGCAGTTTGATAACTCATTCTAAACAAATAAGCCCAATAACAAAATTGAATTGATCCCAAACAGCACAATTCACCCGTTAATCTTTTCCAACATACTAATATTCTTCTAAAATCAGGATGCTTAAAATTACTGCCAGTATTTTAAATATAATATCACAGAGAATTTATACAATTAAAATAATGCATTTCAATTTAGTCAAATGCCTTTTGGATGTCATGTACATGATTATTTTTAAAACTCAGAAACATAGACATGTAGAAAATACGAGCAGGTAGAAACCATCCTGACCTTCAGATGTGATTCCATACAAGCATAGCTAATCTTCTATCTTAATATCTCACTTGAGCTCTCTTCCCAAATTCTTATATTTTATTTAATGTTGACTATAAACACTCAGTCTTTACACAAATAGTTTCCCTGTTCCATTTATATTAAGGTCTCATCTTTGTCTAAAATGTCACATGAAATATAAATAAAAGTTGAATGGTATCCTGCTATTCATCCTTGGTGCATGCCCAATTTACTCAAGCATGCACTCTGTGGAAGGAACCAATGTATATAAAGCACAATTGCTTGTATCTGTCTTTGTTAATAAATTAATAACGTAAAACCCCAAGAAACTCATAATTTCCAACACGCAGACAATACAGTATCTCCCAATAGAAGTGCAATTAACTTTATTTATAAATTTGAGCCTCACAGAAAAAACAAAGTATTACCTTTTGATGTTTATGGTAGTAATTGATTACCATGTCATCATCTTAGACTGTGGCCACAATTTAAATGCCAAAATAAATGATGGATGAATGTAGCTTTATAATAAATCTCACTGCTGTACAAGTTAAATCCCACTGCTGTACAAGTGAGAAAGTTGTACTGTGATTCATCCAAGAATAGAGTTTATAGTGGGATCATAATGACGTTATCTGTCTTTACAGTGCATCACTCGACAATCATCCAGGACCGGAAGGTTAAATAACTCACGACGCTTGCTTTGAGTAAATATAAATTCAAAATAATTATTTGAAAGAATATGGGGAATTCTTTCACTGGAAAATTGAATAATTAATTTGAAATGTTGTGATTTGGCAGCTGGTTTAAAATATGAAGCTTAACGACAGAGTTAATAGAAATGCAATTTCCAAGTTTTGAGGCGTCCGTTTATGGAAAGCACTGTTTTCAGAGAATTAATGAGAATGCTCCTGCTAAATGTGGAAAGTCAGAAAATTAATCATTACATTTTGTTGCTACTGTAAATTACAGGAAATAATAATTCAAAATTAGAGATATCTCAGTTAGTAAAAGTACTGCTATAATTGGTATGATAGTAAATTGGTTGTGGAAAATATCAATTACATTACCTTCAGGAAGATCAATAGTTGCAACAACTCCCTTGTCACCTTGCATTCGAGTGTCATTGAACACATTTATTACAAAAGCTGGCCTCCGAAGCTTTGCTTCCAAATTTTTAATATAAGTGAACCTAGCAGAAAAATCCAATGATTATCACATTATACAAGTGTATTTTTTTCAATTTTGCTTTCTTTATACAATAATATATTGCTGTGTAAAATTACCACAAATTCTGCAAATGAAAATTCATGTGAACAGTGCAACGTTTAGCACAGTATAATGAAGAGTTTTATCTACCTAATTTGTGCAAATTAAATTTCTATAAATTTAATCCAGGTCTTCCATAAATGTACACATTTGGGACTGCTGGGAATAGTAGGGGCATCAAATGGATTGTAATAAATATTTTTTTGTATACCTTGCAGAAACTCGAATGCAAACATAAAGCTTGTTTGCAGAATTTGCATGTCCAGAGGAAGGGTCTTTATCTGAAATGTTGACTGTCCATTTTGCTCCAAAGATGCTAGCTGATTGGCTGAGTTCTTCCAGTAGTTTTTTTGTTCTGCTAACAGTGCAAGCCACTCACTTAGGCTTTCAATGGGGAGTCAATGCCTGCTTAAGCTTTAGTTTATAGGAGCCTGAGCTCATTACTAAATTATGGAATTTAGCCATGATAATATGTTTAATATTTGATAATATGTTTTAATATGTTTTATGTTTACAGAAAGTACATGAATACAACAGGTTTGAAGGGATATGGGCCAAATGTAGGCAGGTGGGACTAGTGCACTCAGTGTGACCAAGTTGGGCCGAAGGGCCTGTTTCAACACTATCTCTCTCTGACTCTATCAGTGTAATGCCATGCATTTTTGGAGGCCAAATAAGGGCAAACTATGCACATGGTGGGGTGTTAGGGAGCATTGAGGAATAGAGGGACCTTGATGTGCATGTCCAATGATCTCTGGAGGTGGCAAAAAAATGTAGGTAAAATGGTAAAGAGATGATTGCCTTCATTAGCCAGGGCACAAAATATAAGTGCAGTTAAGTTATAATACAGCTATATAAAAACGGTGAGGCTATTCCTAAGTTCCAAGTTTCAACAACCACTCCCTCAACTCCCATCAAATGTCTAATCCACCAATTATGTGTATGGACTCCCTCAGTTCCCAGATTGATTAACCCCCAACTCTGTGTCGAAGTCCCAACTTGACCACTACTCCATAATTGCCTCCATCTTTCAACCTCACTCAGTTTTATTATGCACAATGCCTAACCCTTTTGGTAGACTAAATGTTGTCATCATGGTGTCTCACACAAAACTGGCCTGAATCTGAAGATCTGAAGATCTGAACAAGGACCCAACCCAAATCATCACCTATACATTTTCTCTGGGGATGCTGCCTGCTGTGCTGAGTTACTCCAACTTTTTGTGTCTTTTCTTGGTAAATCAGCATTTTCAGTTCCTTGTTTCGACAAAACTGGCATCCACATTTAGAGACATTGTTGACTTCCTAGCCCTTGAAGCATATATTATTGTCAACGGACACCCTTGACAATGCCCATATATCCCAAGATTCCGAAAAAACATTCATGCTAACTAAATATCTTGCATAAGTTTCCAATGGCAAAGAAAAGCTTCCATGACATCATAGAATTTCTGGAGCTATTCAAATCTAAAGACATTTTTGAGGGAGGAATATAGTTTGATTGTAATTTACAACAGGGAAAGCAAGTGGGAAGAACTTCTGCGTGCTTTCCCCTCTAATTCAGAGGCCATAGCTGTAATGTTCATGTGCTTTCTCAATGGAAATCATTTGGAAATAAGATCTAGCTGTAGAGCGAACCCAGTGGCATGTCCCTATTTCCGATTTTTCAAATAAGCAGCTAAACATCCTCCTGATTACAACATTTAAAGGGGAGTTTTATTTTAACCTGGATGCTTGAGCAAGAGATTCTTGATGAGTTTCCTGCATCACAAAGATAATGGTTCTTGCCAATAAAGATCCATACAGATTAAATGTGCCATGTGGTACCAGTAGATGCATATTGTTTCTTCAAATTATAAAAGGAATGCTTTGGTCCCTGCTTTCCCTTGTAAAACTAACGTCCATCCTCATAAGTCACCTACAACTTAGGTGACAATAAAACATATCTCTTTGAAGTGGGAAAATAATATCAAGTTGTAAATTAACGTTTTGTTAGAATATAACATATTCTAGAATAGAATATAACTTCTGATGGGGGATTTCCTCTGGGTTCCCTCCCACACCCCCAAAGACAAGCTAGAAGGTTCATTGAGAGTGGTTGGACGAGTGGGCAGATGCATGGCAAATGCAGTTTAATGTGGATAAATGTGAGGTTATCCACTTTGGTGGCAAAAACAGGAAGGCAGATTATTATCTAAATGGTGTCAAGTTGGGAAAACGGGAAGTGCAATGGGATCTGGGGTCCTTGTTCATCCGTCACCGAAAGTAAGCATGCACGTACAGCAGGCAGTGAAGAAAGCGAATGGCATGTTGGCCTTCATAACAAGAGGAGTTGAGTATAGGAGCAAAGAAGTCCTTCTGCAGTTGTACAAGTTCCCAGTGAGACCACAGCTGGAGTAGTTTGTGCAGTTTTGGTCTCCAAACTTGAAGAAGGACATTCTTGCTATTGAGGGAGTGCAGCGTAGGCTCATGAGGTTAATTCCCGGAATGGCGGGACTGTCATATGTTGATAGATTGGAGCGGCTGGGCTTGTATACTCTGGAATTTAGAATGATGAGAGGGAATCTTATTGAAACATATAAGATTATTAAGGGTGTGGACATGTTAAAGGCAGGAAACATGTTCCCAATGTTGACGGAGTCCAGAACCAGGGACCATAGTTTAAGAATAAGTGGTAAGCCATTTAGAACAGAAATGAGGAAAAACATTTTCACACAGAGAATTGTGAGTGTGTGGAATTCTCTGCCTCAGAGGGCGGTCGGGGCTGGTTGTCTGGATGCTTTCAAGAGAGAGTTAGATGGGGCTCTTAGGGATAGCGGAGTTAGGGGATACGAAGAGAAGGCAGGAACGGGGTACCGATTGTGGATGATCAGCCAAGATCACATTGAATGGCGGTGCTGGCTCGAAGGGCTGAATGGCCTACTCCAGCACCTATTGTCTATTATCTATTGTAATTCATCTCTTGGTGTAGGTTAAAGGCAAAAAGAACCAAATAGCAATTGATGGGTATAAGAGAAAAAGAAGATGAACCACTAGAATTGTTTCCCTTATATTGAATGGCTGATTGGCTTTGAAATAAAAAGCACAGCGTAAAAATGTAAACTTAAACCAAAGAAAATGACATTGAAAATTATTTTTTGTAAATCCACAACATTTCCTTTGATTTTCCCAACCCAAACGATGACAAGGGTCCTGTTTCATACTTTGTGGTTTCTTACCATTCAGCTTGCCAGATAATAAAATTAAATGATGGATAGAGGAACCAACCCAATTCCGCCAATTTTCTTTCCATGTTAATTCCAAAGAAAAACATAGGCGAGGGAGTGTGTTGGAAGTTCACATTCACTTTAGCGTGGTTTCTGCATAATAAAACAGTTAAACATAACAATTATGTAATGCTTTGATTATTAATATTCCTCCTGTATCAACGCCTTTGGGGCAGAATTTCTGCTGGTTCCTCAAACGCTGACTGTAACTTTATGCTATTAAGTTATTGAGTTATTAAGTCATTTTCTGTGAGTTTTCCTGGTTTTCACCTGAAAATCCTCTGACTTGGAGTAACCGAGGCTACTGAACATATCAGCAATGTCAGCATGAAGATAAACTGCAAAATTGCAAAAAAAAACCACGCATCCGAATGACAAACCTCTCAATGGGATAGACATAGAAACCATAAGATCTGAGAAATCATTACACATTAATCTGATGATTTATAAACTGCCTTTCTTGCTCTTGGGATAACTAAGATGCTTCAATCCAATATGACCATTTCATCCCCTTATATTCCAAGGGGAATATAGGGTCAAATAATAAGTTACATATTGATAAAGTAAAACCACTTAGGAGTGGTCTCAACAGATCTCTAACCCTTTTCAATTTAAAATGCTGGAGACTAAATTAGATTGTGCTCAAAAAGAAAGTGTCGGCATCTCGATGTAACAATACCTCCGTCGTAGTTGACCTTGGTGTGCAGAAAATGTGTGCTTCCACTTCAGTATTACCACTTCAGAATCAAGGTAGCCTTGATGGTGCTGTTTATTGTCTTGATGTTTATTCACATGGTGTTAATATGCTTTAAGCCTGGTTCCTGTCCATTGAAGGAAGTTAAGAATTGATTCTTGATGTACTAATAGTTTTTCTTTATTTACACTATTTTGATTCACACGTGATATATCGCCATCCCTGGCAGATCTGCAATTACAGATCCTTCCTGATCGGTGGCCTGCCGCTTCTTGAAATCCTTGCCATAAATGCTGGCAATCACTCCACAACAATTTGTTCCATCATTTTGACTCGGAGACAATGAAAGGAAACAAATATATTTCTAAGTTAGCTATGATAAATTGCAAGCAGGTAAAATTTGCAGGTGTGCCGCCTCCACCTAGAAGGTGCTCTTGAAGAAGATAAAAAGGATTACAGATGCTGAAATCTGGAACAAACACAAACAGAATGCTGGAAGGTATGGAACATATGGAAGGAAGAGAGGGAGAGAGAGGGAGAGAGAGGGAGAGAGAGGGAGAGAGAGGGAGAGTGGGGGAGAGGGGGAGAGAGAGAGAGAGAGAGACCACTCTCTGCCATCATAAGAGAGAAGAATTAGGCCATTTGGCCCATCACGTATACTCCGCCATTCAATCATGGCTGACCTTTCTCTCTCTCCTAACCCAATTCTCCTGCCATCTCCCCATAACCTCTGATACCAGTACAAATCAAGAATCTATCTCTGCCATAAAAATATCCACTAACGGCCTCTACAGTGGCAAAGAATTGAACAGATTCACCACCCACCGACAAAATAAATTTCGCCTCATCTCTTTCCTAAAAGAACATCCTTTAATTCTGAGGATATGGCCTCTAGCCCTAGACTCTCCCACTAGTGGAAACATCCTCTCCACATCCACTCTATCCACGCCTTTCACTATTCTAGTGAAATAGCGAAAGTAGACTGTAATACAGATAAATACCTCAGCTTGTACTACCTACTAGTCTAAGGAAGGAGATGCATACTCTTCTCCTTCAGCAGAATACAGCTGAGATGTGAAAGAGGCATACCAAAGCACACTGCAATATAGCCAGCACCATATTACAATGAACTTAAGATTTTAGGGCCACTGTCATCTTTGCAGCAGCAGGAAATAAAACTGAAAGTCATTTCAAATTTCATTAAATAGCCTAGATGGGATTTGGGGGGCACTATTCAATGCTAGGTTCAGCATGTACAATGAACAGATGGTATGTTCACTTTAGTAGAACCTCTGTCAAAAGGTCACCAAAACCTTTTTGAAATAAGGTAATATCCTTTCCGGCTCACAAGAATGCCTGGCCAAAGACTGCTAACTGCTGCAGAAGCATATAGGAAGGCACCAATATTTTGTGCCTCTCCAACTTGAACATATTGAAGCCAAGCACAGGCAGCAGGAGGTGCATACAATAATCTAACCAATGCATTCACCAGCTTTGCAAGCCCCACCTGTCGCAAGTCCGGTTGAGACTGCACCAAACTTATTAATCACATCAGAACCCAGGGAACTGGAAAGGAAGCAAATTAGCCTCAACACAAAAGATGAAGAGATATTTTCAGTTTAGATAAGCACGATGTACATATTAACGGGTCATTCATTTTGGTAGAATGAGATATATTACAAGTATAAACTTGGAAATTTTGAACAAAATCCTTTATTCTTTCTTCAGAATCAATACTCCACATTCAATATATCTTATGTCAGCAAAAGATCATCTAACAGTAGATCTGTCCATTTCAATTCAGGTAAACCACAGCTAGAAAATAAACACTAAGAACATATATATATATACCTCATGCTTTTTATTCAAGTACAGAGTTTTGCTCTATGAAGTGATATTTCTGGGATCTGCTTTGCAATCATGCAGTAAGCCATTTGCCAATTACATTTTGAAAGAAATATACAAGCTCTGTGTGGTGTAATCATTGACACAACAATGCTCATAAAATTTTATGAATAATACACAAATTTGCCAGTTGCAATTATGTAATGAGGAACTGAACCAGATCTAGCGTTATAACCATGAAAGATGTGTTTATGTAACATTTGTCATGTTGTCGGCATGTCTAAACTTCCTTAAGAGCCAATCAATAAATGTTTTATACAATAATTTTTGAAAATTCCTTGCAAGGCAGAAAAGCCAGTTTACATTGAGAAAGCTATCTCACAGAGCAATGTTATGTTTGAAAGATAATCTATCTATATATTACTAAATCTCTCATCTTGTTTGTTTGTTTGCAGGGTTTGTATTGTACTTCTATTTGTGCAAATGCGGTACACGATAGTGCTACAGTTTTTGGCCCACCTTACTGACCATTGTCCTGTGGTGTAAATGAAACAGGTTTTGTTCAGATTGATGGTATATTTTTAAAATTATTAACGTTTAAAAATTAAGTTAACAAAATAGCGCCCCCACCCACACATGCGCAGTTGGGGGAGGGTTCCCGTGTGCGTCTTTACTAGCGTCACAAAGGGCATCCAACGGGTCCTCAGCCATGCCTACACCGTTGGTGCCTTTCCAGAATTCAGATCAACATCTTTTTTCACAATGGCGACATGGGTAAGATTACTTCCATTTTACTGTTGCTCCGGGCCCACGGGGATCTGCCACCTTGGCACTGAGGCTGGGGCTTTATCTGCATCTGCGGCGGCCGACTCTAGGTGCGGGAAGAGGCCGCGCCGACGATCCGGGGCCTGGGCGCTGGCTGGCTCTTAGGCCGACGGCTGCTGCTCTGGGCCCACTTGGCGGGCTCTGGGGGCAGGGTGAGGCTGTGCCGAGGATCCGAGGCCTGGGCACTGAGGCTGGCTCTGATGCCGACGGCTGCTGGTGCTGTTGCAGTTATGGGCGGCAGCCTGAGGCCGTGCCGAGGATCCGAGGCATGGGCGCTGAGCCTGGCTCTGAGGGCGGCGGCGATGCTGCTCCAGGCATGCAAGGAGGGAAAGGAGTCACCCTCAAGATCATGGGGAGGTGAGGAGGGAGATTGGGGGGGATTGAGGGAGAGGAGGGGGTAGGGAGGGAGAGGGGGGAAAGTGGGGGAGGTGAGGAGGGAGAGTGGGGAAGGAGGGGGAATAGAGGGAGAGGAGGGAGGGAGGGGGAGGTAGGGAGTGAGGAATAGAGGGCAAGGAGGGCAGTGAGGGAGGTGAGGAGAGATAGTGGGGGATAGGGGAGGCGAGTAGTGGGGAGGTGAGGGATAAAGGGATTGGAGGGGGGTAGGGAGGGCAGGGGAGTTATGGAGTGAGGGAGGGTAGGGGAAAGGAGAGGGAGGGAGAGGTGAGGGTGGGATTGGGGAGGGGAGGAGGAGAGGGGAAAGAAGAGGAAGGGTGAAGAGGAGAGGAGGGAGTGCTGGGGATGAGTGGAAATGAGCCACGTCTGCGCAGTTGGGGGCTATGAGTGAGTGGTGGAATATTGCGTTGGGGGAACAGGTTGCATTGGGGAAACGGGTGCATGGTGGATTATTGCGTTGGGGAACAGGTTGCGTTGGGGGAACAGGTTGTGTTGGGGGACCAGGCCTCCCATGTGACAGGAACCCAACGGGTCCCACTTAGTCTCGTCTGCTTTAATCCTATTATTTGTGTGATAAATATTGGTCAATTGCTGAAGGATAACCTTCACGCTTGTTTTCAAGATTGTACATGTAATTCATTATATTTAATATAAAGGGAAGACCTGCCATGCTCAGCTTAATATCTTATCTTCAAAGTCATTGCTTATGGTCCCCCATATCTCATTGCAACAATGGAGAATCAGCCTAGGTCTTATGCACAACACTGAAAGCCAAGCAACAACCTGTACTGGCAAAGTTTTGGATTCAGTATCCAGGTTCTAATTTATTTTTTACAATTTATGTGCATAACTTCATTACTAGATGTATTTCAGGTAATTTCAAGAATGCAAAAGAGCTTTGCAATTCATGATGTTTCAAAAACTGCTAACATTAATAACAGTCCATAGGACTCCAATAACTTTTAAAATGCATTTCAGATTTTGTCAAAAGATACTAGCTATCGGCAAGAGAAAAATAATTGTAAGGATTCTTCAAAATACTCTCTGGATAGCCTAAACAAAATTGTGATTCTTTTGGTAAATGAATCTAGTCTTCTCATACCAAGGTTACTGATAAAAAACATTGTACTGTAGTTTGAAGCAATTAAAAATCATAGCTAATCATCATTAAAAAAAAAAAATGGAATGTGTTGATGAAGTCCATTTCAAATAGATAAGGTAATTGAAAGAATAAAAGAGACCTACGTGTCTACAGTGCACGAATGATTGAAGGAAATATGCGTTCATTAAGAACTTTTTTGGAGAAATTAATGGGAATTAAGGGCACCGAATTCACAGGACATGATGACATAATAATATGGAGCTAACTGAAGATAGCAAATGTTTAGTTTTTAACTTCCAAATTCTATAAACTGTAGAATATAAACTCACTCAAATCAGAAAGAAGCAATTATAACACTACTCTTTAAAAAAAGAAGATAACTGTGATGTTTGAGGTCCATATGTAATTAATCTGAAACATGAACTGTTTCATTCTCCACAAATGCTGCCTGACTTGCTAAATGCTTCCAGTATTTTCTTTCAGATTTGCAGCATTTACAGTTTTACAAAAAAAACATTAACATGGACCTTTTTAAACATACCAGAAAATATTATGGAAATAGCAGGTTTCAATGTGCTTATGTCCCATTTAATTGTGCATGCACTGTCAACCCAGAATTCAATCATAAGAGGAGTCACAGCACGGGATGTTAAAAATACCTGCTGGTATCCTGCTTGGGGACAAGGCATCTTTCTTGACTAGTTCTTGGAAAAAAGTGTTTCTTTATTGCAATTCATAAATTCCAAAAAAAAGTGGCTAGTTGACATCTCAATTAAACAATAAATCAATAATTCACCATCCCTCACAAGAGCAAAAGCAGCATGGTCTAATCAATTTGCAAGACAGTTTACCAAATACAATGCAGCTTTTTGCAAATATATTTTGTGTGAAAAAAATTCACCCATTAAAAGTATACATTATTATAATGTATGTGTGTAATTGAGAGAAAATACCATCATCATCTGGTAAAAGTTAGTAAATGTCTATTCAAATCAGAGAACATTTACATTTTCTTCATTTCATAGAGTACACATACTTGTATTATTAAACTCTGCACCATTAACCCAAAGCAACCCAAACCTCATCAAAGCACAGATATTCACTTTGCCCTATCCATTCCTCCCCTGTCTTCTCAGAAACTTATCACTTACATGTTGTGTCTCTTTCCCAGTTCTGATGAAGAATTTTTGATTTGAAATGCTAATTCTGTTTCTCTTTCCAGAGATACTGCCTGATCTGCTGACTGTTTTCAACATTTTCTGTCTTTCTTTCAGATTTCCAGCCTCTGCATTTTTTATTGCTTTCAAACAGTAATAATTATGTCTTAGTTTTCTGTCTAAGTACCCTATGTCAGTAGCTCAAAGGAAGAGCCCATTTTAAAGGCCTGAAAATAAACGAAGAATAAATATTTACAAAAAACAAGAGAAAATTTGTCACGGACTGATGCTCATACAATTATTTTTTATTTAGGTTGGATTTCTTAAATTATGCCAGCTACAAATAAACCAATTTGTGATGCTATGGATATGGAATTTAAACCTTGTCTCACAGAAAAGCTCAGAGCAGTTTTGGGCAGTACGTCCCACTGCAAGATAGCCATGCATGTCCTTCCTTCTAATTTACTTGCTCCTTACTGCTGGATAAACATCTCTTTTGACTTTCCCTTACTGTTATTTGTGAACATGATCGATAAAAGCAGAAATACTAGAAACACAAAGATTTCAAAAAGCTGTTTAGTGAAATCTGTTTGCAGTTTTAAGGAATAAAATGTTATTACATTTCAATTTTCAAATACACATTTTCAGATACAAACCATGAAGTATTTCCAGAAACTCATGTGTTAATTTAAGTTCTGTTAGAGTTTGCATAATATCATAAACAGGGTTTGAGAATAAAAATGTTTGCTACAGAATTTAAATGGCAAGCCTTTAGATTAATGCATTAATTGGTATGAATTGTTTGAAGCATTGCTTTACCTACATGTATTTTGAGTATATGGCCTATTTTTCAGTGGCAACTTTTATATTACAAATGATGAACAATAAATACATGAACTCACACACTTTCTAAGCAAAATATTGCATAATAAATATACCCACTGGGTATATAAAAATGTTAGGGGTTTTTTGCTGGAAATATTCCCATCATATTTTTATATAATCAGTTGTATATCCTGATAGAAATAATTAATAAATGGAAAAGAACAGCTCAAATATACAAATATTTTTTGAAGATCCCCATGTCTGTGTACTAAACAATGAAATAAAAGTTATAAATATCTACCGCTAAATATCAATTAAGCTCTGGATTCAACAGCCTGATGAATAATAATCAAAGATAGACACAAAAATCTGAAGTAACTCAGCGGGGACAGGCAGCATCTCTGGAGAGAAGGAATGGGTAATGTTTTTAGTCTGACTTCTTCAAACTAGTTAGGGATAAGGGAAACGAGAGATATAGATGATGATGTGGAGAGCTAAGAAAACAATGAATGAGAGATATGTAAAAATGTGACAAAGGAAACAGGCCAATGTTAGCTGTTTGTTGGGTGAAAACGAGAAGCTAATGCAACTTGGGTGGGGGAGGGATAGAGAGAGAGGGAATGTCGGGATTAGATAAATCAAAATTCATACCTAGCAAAATATGAGATGTAATTCCTCCAACTTGTGTTTAGCCTCACTCTGAGAATGGAGGAGACCTAGGTCAGAAAGGTATGTATGGAAATGGGAAGTAGAATTAAAATGTTTAGCAACCAGGAGATCAGGTAGGTTCAGGCAGACTGAGCGACGGTGTTCAGCGAAATGATCGCCCAGTCTACGTTTTGTCTCACTGACGTATAAGAGCCCTATCTTGAACAATGGATACAGTAGATGAGGTTGTAGGAGGTGTAAGTGAACCTCTGCTTAACCTGAAAGGATTGGCGGGATCCCTGAACAGAGTCGAGGGAGAAGGTATAGGGACAGGCATTGCATCTTCTGCAATTGCAGGGGAAGGTACCTGGCGAGAGGGTGGTTTGGTTAGGAAGGGAGGAGTTAACCAGAGAGTTGCGGAGGGAATGGTCTCTGCGGAAGGCGGAAAGGGGTGGAGATGGGAATATGTGAGGTGATGAATAATAATCAATGTACTCTTGGAAGCTTGGAAGACAAATTACATTCTCTGTCATCAAATAATGTGCCAATATTCACACCATGAGTAATAATATTGGCATCAAATGGTAAACTTACCAAGTTGGTCTATTTACCTGAGTCATAGGCGGATGGTTGATTGAATGTCATTAGCATAAATTTATAAAATAGCTTCACAGGTATTTCACAACAAAAGTTAATATGAAACACAATGCAAGATTTATGGCAAAATTTGACAATCGGTCACAAAACATATATGTGGTATTTATGATTTGTTTTGTGATATTTAGACCTGAACATTTAGAATGTGTATTAAGCCCTGTGGCACATCATATTAAATTAATACTTTATTGATTTCTGAATTACTTTATCCATCTCTTTTCTTGATTATTTACATACACGTTAAAAATTTCAGAACAATAGCGCTTTCTTTAGATTTAGGATCAAGATCATATTTAAAGTATAAACCTTGAGGTTTATGGAGAGTCCGTGAAGTCTGCAAAAGCCGACTCTGAGGAGGAGTAACTACAGTATTTCCATATTTAATTGCACATGTGCAGGTGCTAATGTTGTCAGAACAGTAGAAACAATGAATGTCGTAGTTTCATCATCACTGCAAGTATTTGTTTATTATAAACACAATATTCTCATTCTTATTCTGTGGAAAAATCTAATCTAAATGTAGTAATCTAATGTGTCCTTCTGGTATTTAGTTCATGGTAAATTGTTTCTTTTGATGTCAACTAATGTAAGGGTTTCTAACGGATTTCCCAATCATTGCAATTTAGTTTGTTTAGTTTAGTTTAGAGATACAGCGTGGAAACAGGCCCTTCGAACCAACCGGGTCCCCGCATATTAACACTATCGTACACACACTAGGGACAATTTTTACATTTAACATTTACAATTAACCTACATACATGTACGTCTTTGGAGTGTGGGAGGAAACTGAAGATCTCGGAGAAAACCCACATAGGTCACGGGGAGAACATACAAATTGCGTACAGACAGCACCCATAGTCACGACTGAACTCGGATCTCCTGCGCTGCATTCGTTGTAAGGCAGAAACTCTACTGCTGCACCACCGTGCTGCCAGAGAGGCCATAAATGGAAATATGTTCCATGAGGCAATTGGTCAGAACGGGTCATATAAGGTTTCATTGCACTCACATCACATTGAAAATCTTGGCAGCCTACAAAATATTAATGAGTTTCGCATTTATCTTTGAAGATCAATAAAAGTAGTATTAAATAATCTCCCAGAGGAACTAATCAGGTCAATCGACATCTGTGGAAGGAAATGGACAGTCAATGTTTCAGGTCTAGACCCTTCCTCTGAACATCCAGAGGAAGGGTCTCGACCCAAACATAATGGTCTATTTCCTTCCACAGATGCTACTTTACCTGCATAGTTCCTCCAGGAGATTGTTTTACGTTCAAGATTCTAGCATCTGCACTCTTGTGTTTGGATGAAACTAGTAAAATGGTTTCCCCTCCCCTACTATAGATGAGGCTCTCAGCAGGGTCTCTTCCATACCCCGTAACATTGCTCTCATTCCCCATCCCCCCACTTGTAACAAGGGCAGTCCCCCAGTCCTCACCATTCACCCCACTAACCGTCACATACAACAAATAATCCTCCGTCAGTTTCGCCACCTCCAACGTGACCCCACCACTCGCCACATCTTCCTATCTCCCCCCCGTTTGCTTTCTGCAAAGACCGCTCCCTTCGTAAGTCTCTGATCAATTCTTCCCTTCCCTCCCGCACCACCCCCTCCCCGGGCACTTTCCCTTGCAACCGCAAGAGATGCTACACTTGTCCCTTTACCTCCCCCCTCGACTCCATTCAAGGACCTAAGCAGTTGTTCCAGGTGCGACAGAAGTTCATCTGCATCTCCTCCAACCTCATCTATTGCAGCCGCTGCTCTAGACGTCAGCTGATCTACATCGGTGAAACAAAGCGTAGGCTTGGCGATCATTTTGCCGAACACCTCTGCTTGGTCCGCATTAACTAACCTGATCCCCCGGTGGCTCAGCACTTCAACTCCCCCTCCCATTCCAAATCCGACCTTTCTGCCCTGGGCCTCCTCCATGGCCAGAGTTAGCACCACCGGGAATTGGAGGAGCAGCACCTCATATTCCTCTTGGCCAGTTTGCACCCTAGCGGCATAAACATTGACTTCTCAAATTTCCAGTAGCCCTTGCTGTCTCCTCCCCTTCTCAGCTCTCCCTCAGCCCTCCGGCTCCTCCTCTTCCTTTCTTCTTTCTTCTCCCCGCACCCCCCCGCCCACCCCATCAGTCTGAAGAAGGGTTCCGCCCCGAAACGTTGCCTATTTCTGAGTTTCTCCAGCACTTTTGTCTACCTTCGATTTTCCAGCATCTGCAGTTCCTTCTTAAACAAAATGGCTTAAATGTTAGCTTTGAAAGTCTCTGTTTTCAATATAACACTTCTCTTTCTCTGGAATAATTCTCTCTGAAACTGTTGGATGGAATATGGCAGGCACTATGTTACTGTCAACTAAGGCACATAATTTTGTCAAACAACACCATGTTATTTTATTATTAGCTAGGCCTTAAGAGAACAATGATGGCGGATTACTGTGACAAATATGGTCAATCATTTTTGAGCATCTCACTATATTACACTTCTGCACTCACCTTCATCACCTATATTTTCTGGCTCACTTTAAACAAAATTACAAAGACAAGAGCACTTGATCATCTTTGAAGAGCCTTTTTTTTAAAAAAAGTGATGGAATAATACAGTTGTGAAACTTTGTCTGAAGTCACTGACTTGATTTTGTTGGCAGTGACCATAATTAGCATGATATCCGGTTTTGATGATTAATACCACTCTGTTGTCCAACATTTTTATCTGAAGTTCTAGCACAGATTTTAAAAAGTGCTGTACCCCTGACTACCCTTTTTAAGGTTTTACACAATTCATCCAATACACAATAATTTTCAATTTTCCTTTCTTTAAAATATTTTAGCTAATCATTCAGCAAAAGATGCCAGTAAAAACAATTTTGTGCTCACTTACCTATGTAATTAAGATGTAAACTGTTCAAGCTTAATAGGTCTCCCATGTAGAGATTGTTGTATATCCATTCATGTTAGCATTTGTGCTATTTTGAGCATGCATACAGTAAATGTGACTCTACACTTTCCTTCATTGTTGACTCCACTGCCTACTTCAAAAAACTGAAGTAACTTTAATACATCTGCATCTTTCAAATTTTACATTTTTAATTTTCAAATTTAATTTTAAGACCAATTGTTCCGTTGTGGAAGAGAATGTCCTTAAAATATCCTTGACAAATTTGCCTATATGATCTGAGCAAATAGAAAGTCTTCTTTAAATTTCAAGGTTTCAACAACCTCCTGCCATTCTGAAACCAGTTCCATCCTCACCAGCAATATCAAGTCCCATATTCCATAAAATGGAAAATATGAGGAGAGAGATGTGAATGGATTTAAAGTGAACAACTAATGGATGGATCAAATATGATAATCAAGTTAAGTACCCTTGTGTGATAATGCACAAGAGCCTGTTGTATTTGACAATGGATTGCTTTTTGCATCCTCTTGAGATTTTAGTTGCATCCCTTTCAGCCAATTGTTCTTCTGGGCATTTGTGAGGATTATTTGTAAGGAAATGTTCCACACCATTAAGTAATCATTATATTGGAGACAATGATAAGGCTATTTTACATGGCATCACTAGATCTGTACAGGCCTGCTTAAATCTTATTGGGTAGCCTACAACCCAACAGTAAGGACATTGAATTTTCAAATTGTAAGTAAGACTCCCATTTCCCCCTCTCTCTTTCCCATGCCCCCTCCTCAATCCCACTGTACACTCATTTCCACCACTATTTTGCCTCCCTTCCCCCACCCACCATCCCCCACCATCTATATACCTTCCTCTGGCTTTACATTTAACTTCTCTTCTACCATTAACTGACACGCTTTTGTCTCTTTTTCATCTTGTGCCTCTGTCACTTACTCCGCCTATTTGCCAATCAAAGCCTCCTCACCTGTCTGCAAATAATGGGTGGCAAACTTTGTCCCATCCCCATCTTTTTTCACCTTTGTCCCCTCTCCTAGTCTGCAGAAGGATCACCTATCCATTTCCTCCACAGATGCTGCCTGACCCACTGAGTTACCCCAGCTGTACTTTGCTCAAGATTCCAGCATCTGTGGTTCCTTGTGTCTCTAAATCTTATTATGATGTATAAATGGACCTCATTACCACATTCATAGAAACATAGACATAGAAACATAGAAACATAGAAATTAGGTGCAGGAGTAGGCCATTCGGCCCTTCGAGCCTGCACCGCCATTCAATATGATCATGGCTGATCATCCAACTCAGTATCCCGTACCTGCCTTCCCTCCATACCCTCTGATCCCCTTAGCCACAAGGGCCACATCTAACTCCCTCTTAAATATAGCCAATGAACTGGCCTCAACTACCCTCTGTGGCAGAGAGTTCCAGAGACCCACCACTCTCTGTGTGAAAAAATTCCTTCTCATCTCGGTCCTAAAGGATTTCCCCCTTATCCTTAAGCTGTGACCCCTTGTCCTGGACCTCCCCAACATCGGGAACAATCTTCCTGCATCTAGCCTGTCCAACCCCTTAAGAATCTTGTAAGTTTCTATAAGATCCCCTCTCAATCTCCTAAATTCTAGAGAGTATAAACCGAGTCTATGCATTCTTTGTTCATAAGACAGTCCTGACATCCCAGGAATCAGTCTGGTGAACCTTCGCTGCAGTCCCTCTATGGCAATAATGTCCTTCCTCAGATTTGGAGACCAGAACTGTATGCAATACTCCAGGTGTGGCCTCACCAAGACCCTATACAACTGAAGTAGAACCTCCCTGCTCCTATACTCAAATCCTTTTGCTATGAAAGCTAACATACCATTGGCTTTCTTCACTGCCTGCTGTACCTGCATGCCTACTTTCAATGACTGGTGTACCATGACACCCAGGTCGCGCTGCATCTCCCCTTTTCCTAATCGGCCACCATTTAGATAGTAGTCGGTTTTCCTATTTTTGCCACCAAAGTGGATAACCTCACATTTATCCACATTATACTGCATCTGCCAAACATTTGCCCACTCACCCAGCCTATCCAAGTCACCTTGCATTCTCCTAGCATCCTCCTCCCAGCTAACACTGCCCCCCAGCTTAGTGTCATCCGCAAACTTGGAGATATTGCCTTCAATTCCCTCATCCAGATCATTTATGTATATTGTAAATAGCTGGGGTCCCAGCACTGAGCCTTGCGGTACCCCACTAGTCACTGCCTGCCATTGTGAAAACAAATATTCAGGTAAATCTTGCATTTAATAACGTTCACATTGCAGAATATGAGCTCCTAGTAGTAACAATACCTAGAAAACAAGGGAGTACTAGAGAAATAGCTAGCTCATTTCTGTGCTAGTTATAACATATATACATAGCATAGTTCACTTAGGAAGTGTGTCACAAAGGATAATACCTACAGGTTAAGTACTAAAGTAAGATCAGTCCTTATTGAGGAAAGGTGAAAAGCAGTATTAAAGGGTGCAGTGTGAGACCCAAGCAGGTGGAAATGACAGGAAGAGAAAATAATTTAGAAGTCACATAAAACAAGACTCAAAGAATAAAGCCGAACATTTTCTAAAATATGCAAAATGTTTTGGCAATGATGGAGAGGGTGGATTTGGAGGGTACCACTGATAGAAGAGGTTGAATATCTGACAGTTATCATGGTCCAGCTGCAATGCTCCTACAAAAATAGTCTGCAACAGAACCGAATAATAGAACAGAAACAATCTCCTTATAATTCAAAAATAATAAAAAGGCATGAGTAGTGCTGAGATAGCAATACAGAATCATTTCAAAGACAGCAGGCAGAGAGGGATAGGAAGAAACTGTATTTTCTTGCCCAAGTAAGGTCACAAAGGAGAAGACATTCAGCAGTCAGGTAAAAATGATGATTTCCAGAGATCTTCAAAAAGATGCCATAACACGAATGTTAAAAATATTTCAATAACAATTTGCATTAATGCAGGGTCTTCAATAATGAAAATATCCCAAGATACCTTAATGTTGTACCAAAAGAGCAACTCACTTGAAGGTGCAACCAAACACTTGTTAGAGGTTGAATGTTATGAAAGAGGACAAAGGAGAAAGCAAAAAAAGTGGGGAAAAGAGCAGATTAAAACTGGTTGCAGAAATGTGAGGGCCAGAGCAGAAAGAAATTGTGAAACTGCTTTTGAAGTTATATTTATATTTCATTTTATATTTGATATCTCTTTTTATTTAAAGGGACTGACATCCGTACAACAATCTGTTTCACGTTCAAAGTCACTTCTTATGATTACAGACCCACAAAAAAAAAATGCAGGGCCAGCATAACTGAAATCAATTCTTATATTGCATTGACAGCAATTTAAAAAAATAAGCATTTTCATACTTCGGATTTAAAAAATCGTTTCTGAAATGAGTCGCCAATCAGAATCCCTCGTTAGATTTAAAAAGTACTTGAATGTGCATTTGAAGAGCGATGACCTTCAAATCAAGGGATCTTCTGCAAGAATGTGGGATTACATTGGGTTGTTATTTTCTGACGGCCACAGACTGATGGGCTGACTGGCTCTCATGACATAACGATCCTGATTCTATAAAAAAATATCACGCCACTCCTATAGGTATTCCTGTAGCATCATATAAAATCAGTACATCTCTAATGAGGAAAGGGTGAGAGGAAGTGGAATTTACCTGAGTAAATTAATCACGTCATGTTGAAAGTGTATCATTGAAGCTGGTATGTTTATGGTAGTGTGGCATTCCACTCCTTCACAGTTCATATCCTGAAGTGGCCTGCCAAGACTGACATAAACAAGGACACCCGACGCTTCAGAATCTGCCATGTTTTTGATCTGGAAAGAAACGAGAAAATATCTGAATGAAAAAAATACCTCGAATACAGAACAGATGATATGAGTGACATAATCCAAACAGTGCAGATGCTGGACATCTAAAATCTAAACAGAAAATGTTAGAACTACTCAGATGGTCAGAGGGCGAAAGCAGAAACACAAACAATTACGTAGACCTGAAATCAAAAGTAGAACGGTTATTGGGTATGGAGAGCTGGGATGGGAGACTAGGGTTGTGGGGCAGTGCAGAGTTGGCTGCAGTGTTGAAAAAACAAATACCTTCATGAAAGAATGGAAGATAGGATTGATTAGCAACAGATACATTATAAGAATCTACTATTGAAACATCAATGCCTTGGTACTGTTCTGCAATTGTAATTATTGGTGGATCCTCAAGATTACATACTGCTTTGGTGAATGCTGTGATGGTGCTCTTTTAAGTTGAGTTCATTGGAACAGCATAGAGGAACAAGACAAGAAAGAATTAAATAAAGACCTGTCCCTATACCTCCTTCGCCTCCATCCAGGAACCCCAGCAGTATTTACAGGTGACAGAGATTCACGTTCAACTCTTCCTGCACCACAATCAGTCTGTAGAAGGGTCCCGACTCAAAATGTTGCCTATTTTGTTCTCCAGTGAGGCTGTCTGACCACTTGCGTTACTGCAGCAATTTGTGTCTTTTTTTGTAAACCAGCAATTTACAGTTCCTTGTTTCTTTATTAATATAAGGTTCACATGCTGATTCAGTGCTTTCATATAGAAACAAAGAACTGCAGATGCTGTTTAGCACAAAAAATACACAAATTGATAGAGTAACTCAGCAGGTCAGGCAGCATCCCTTGGGTCACAATTGTTCTTCAGACTTGCGATAGGTGATGTTCAGACTGAAGAAGGGTCTCAATCCAAAACGTCACCTATCCATGTTCCCTGGGATGTTGCCTGACCTGCTGAGTTACTCCAGCACTGTGTCCTTTTTGTGTTTCCATGTGAAAACTATTTTCAATTGCCACAATTTTCATCAGAGTGAAGATTGATGCATAGTGTGGGTGCAAGTGAATGTGCAACCCCTCTCTCTTCTTGTGGTTGTGACATCCAGAGCACTGCACAATTCTTAGATACTGCTCCTGCCCTACTGCAGCATCTGCTTCATGGCAGACACATGTCACTTTTTAATATGTGTTGGAAGGAACTGCAGATGTACACAAAGATAGACACAAAAAGCTGGAGTAAGTTAGCGGGTAAGTCAGCATCTCTGGAGAAAAATAATAGAAATAGGAAGAAGGGTCTCGACCTGAAACGTTACCTATTCTTTTTCTCCAGAGATGTTGCCTTACCCACAGTTACTCCAGCTTTTCGTGTCTATCTCTTTTTAATATTGCTGAAATGTATTCTCCCCTCTTCAAGTTAACACGGGGCAGTTAATTCTGCTTCTCCATAGATCCTACCTGAGAAGCTGGGCATTCACAGTGCTTTCTGATTTGTTTCAGACATTCAACATATATATCTGTTTTAAGAGGATATAAAGTTGAAATTCAAAAGAATGGGAAGTAAAAAAGAGAGAATTGAAGAGCAGGAAATAGAAATAAAATTCACCATTTTCTGTATCTCCAGAACAGTTCACAACCCGAAGGAGTGAGTAAACTTCTAATTATTAATTTTCTGAGCAAGATTTGATAGATCTCATTCACAATGATAATGCCATAAAAGGGGTGCTGATATTGCAGATGCAAAAAGCTTCAAATTTCAATTTGGGATTATACTCTATATCTTTTATGTTTAGGACATGGATTGAATGATGGAATTGTCATTCCTAATTCTACAACTGGAATTTGAAATAGCATTATGTGACATCTTGATAGGGTTGCAACAACTCTTTCAAAAGAAATGTTGGAAACCTCAGAGGCAGAAGAGGGAAGCAGTTGACAGTAGAACAGATATAAAGAATAAGGACAGAATTTATCCAAAAAATCCTTAAATGCAGCTGGAAATGGTTGTCTCTGCACATGGAATCCATGTACATTAATGATCTTTTACAGTTGATTGTTTTTCTCCAATAGAGTCACAGAAACAATGAGCATGGAAAGCGGCCCACCAAGCCCAAGGCAGTCCTCAACTAGGATAAAACCAACTTAACTGACACATGGCTGCCAACATTGGGTGAGAGTTGGGAGTGAGAAATTGAGAGACCAAACCCGAGGGAGCGTAGCAAAATTGTGTAATATGGTGCATTCTGGAGCGAGTCTTTTAACTTACACTTGAATGCAATATATATGCTTTAAATTGGATTACCTATGAATACGGTTAGAGTAAATTACATTCCTAATTACATTCCACAGTGGAGCCCAGGCTCTGATCCATACGTGCAGCACATGAATGATCTTAGTGTATTCATGGATGGAAATCAGATTATATCAAACACTTGGCCAACATGGGTCTCACTGCACACCTGGTACTACTCCTGGCCCTGACTCCAGTTGCATATCTTCTTTCATTCCTGTCCCTGAGTCCAGTCCTACACCTGGCCCCCTATTCTACCCTGATCATAGCTGCTTACCTGCTTGGGTTCTCAGTGCTGAACACACCCCTGGTCCCAGCTTTGACTGCACATCTTGTACTATTCCAGACCTTGACTCTGGATGCACACTTGGCCTTGCTCCTAGCCCCTTTGCAATGACAATATATCTGACCCACACATAAAACCCATATCTGACCCCCTGGACTTAACCTATTACATTCAAGTCCACGGGTGCTTAGCTGATGCAGGAATCCTTTATGGGGTACTTCACAGACCCAATTATGGATAACAAAATTTGCGACATTCATTGGCTTCCTTGTTATCTAACATGCTAGTCGCTTTGTCAAAGAAGTCATCAATTGGTTGAACACAATTCCCATCCATAAAATTATACTCACTCAGCTGTATAAGTATTCTGATACCATTTCTTTCATTTTCATAACAAACTGTCCTGAAGTCATCAGGCTAATAACAAATCAATAACATTAGCCAACTCCGAAACTTGAAGCACTGAGCATTGGGATCCAAACATCATGGCCTCAGTTCCCTGCTCGCATCTGGCAGCGTTCTCCATCTGAACCAGGGGTCGTGGAGCGTTTTTGAAAGTGGGGAGGCTGAGCGATCACTGATCACTGGCCTTTGGGGACCTGATGAGGGAGTGGAGCAACCGAGTGGGGAGAGGGTGTGGAAGAAGGGTGTCCCCCCTCCCAGGGTAGGAACTTTTTCAAATTTGATGTATTAAAATCATGTTTTAGTGCATTGTAGAAGTAATGTTTTTTATATAAATTATTTTTAAGAGGTAACTTTTTAAGGGGTAACTTTATCCCCACAAAGGGTGGTGGGTGTTTGGAACAAGCTGCCAGAGGAGGTAGTTGAGGCAGGGACCATCCCAACATTTACGAAACAGCTAGACTGATACATGGATAGGACAGGTTTGGAGGTATGGACCAAAAGCAGGTAGCGTAGCTGGGACATGTTGGCGGGTGTGGGCAAGTTGCGCTGAAGGGCCTGTTTTCACACGGTATCACTCTATGATTATCACATTATATCTCCACCATGCATGAATGCTTCAAAATCAAGTGATCGAGTTTTATTTTACTTCGGAGTCACGTGAGTGACTACGTGAAGAAGCCCGCCTGGCGCTTGATCGGCATTATGTCGACGCTGTCGGTAGGGAAAGAGTTGCACAGCGGTAAGGAAACAGCCCGCAGGTAAGTAAATTATTTTTATTCCAGGGCGTTTTCAAAACTCCGTAGGCTGGTGGGTAAACCAGGAGGAGTTTAAAAGTAAAATGGAGAAAGTTAAAAAAATCGCGGGTAAAAACGTGCGTACCGGGGTGGAGAAGAGTCAGGACAGCAGATTATTACGAAGGTAGTTCCGATACCGGTGGCCGTTGAAATACCCGTTAGTGAGCCTTTGGTTGCTCCACAAACAGAAACCACGGAGGAAAACCCAGTGCCTAAAAAATGTAAAAGAAAATCTGAAAGGCCTGTGGGTTCTCATGAATCTGATTCTGAAAGTCCTCCAGAAAGAAAAGCCTTATGGCTTAGATTGGATACAAATGGGGAAAATACCCCAAACAATAATCAACCAAGGGTCTAAAAAACCCAGAATATTCCCAGGCAGCCCTTGAGGGGGTTCCATATCATGAATATGGTGCCAGTTTAAACTGGGAATTTGAAACTCCAGAGCCTGGGATTGGGCTGGAGTAAATCCTTGAACAAAGTCTCAGGAGTACCAGGGCTGCATGAGACTGATCCTGAAGGTGGTGATTTCGGTCATGAGTACCCACCACAATACAAAAATATTGTTCCAGGTGTATCTGATGTGGCACAAAGTTTTCTATACTTGGAGGAGGCGGTGAGGCCATGGAAGAAAACCTGGCGGCCAACATAAATTATTTGGTCTCTCACCAGCTTCAAGAAGCTGTTATGGTTCATACAGCAGTATTATTATACCTCATTGAATGATGCGGGCGCAGGAAATAAGATTTTGGCTGGGATCACTGCTTTTGGAAAGCAAGTGGAAGATTGTGGAATGACCAAAGTTCAGAAGGATATGTTGGCATTATTATGCAACTCAATATTTAAGATTAATTGTATGAGGAAGATTGCCATTCGGCCTATTTTACATCCAAGATTTGCAGGTTTGTGCAGATCAAGCAATGTTCAAGCTCCTGGTTATTTGTTCGGAGAAAATCTGTTTAAATAAATAAAGAGGTTGATAAAGAGGCAAAGACTATTGACCTCATGAAACCCTTCGTTTTGGCCAAAGAAAGGGCCGGTCAAACAAGAAGGGAATTTTGATTTGGAGCTGGAACAAGCCGAGGCAGGAGTATGGTAAGGAAATATTACCAATCAGCACAGCCGAATGTTACCCATATGTTGGGAGAAGGAGACCACCACGTCCGGTTGGAGAGATACAAAAACTTTATCCTATGACGGAAGAATCTTTGGATGAACCTCAGATTGGTGGTAGTCTATAAATGTTTTAATGATAAATGGGACTGTATAACATCTGACCGTGTTATATTAGGTACTGTCTTAGGGTCAACCATTGATTTTGTAGAAGGTATTGATCCACCAGGACAGAATAAGATTAATTGTATTTGGTGTTTTTTGTATTTGAAAAAATTCAAATTGATAAAGAAGTTAAGAATTGGTGTGAAAGGAGGTATCGAGAAATCAAGTGAGGATTCACAACAATTTGTATCAAATATTTTCCCCAGACACAAAGAAAGATGGGGGTTGTAGAATTATTTTAGACCTCACACTTTTAATACATTTGTGCAGAAGGATGCATATTATTCAGTACCAATTCATCATCACATTCGCAGGTATTGAAATTTAATTGGATGGGACAGCTGTGGTAATACAAAGCATTACCTAATGGATTAAGCTCAGCTCCTAGGTTGTTCACTAATTGTTGAAACCAGCATTTGCACTGCTCAGGGCACAAAAACACATCGTTATGGCTTATCTAGATGACATTTTAATTGTCAATGCTAATCAGGAGTCAGCTGAAAAATCAGTCTCGGTGACTACAAGCCTGTTTGTAAGGCCAGGGTTCCTGATTCATCCAACAAAATCTAAAGTTACAGCCATCCCAAACTATTGAATATTTGGGGTTTGTGATTAATTCAGTTACCATGTTAGTAACTTTACCAATCGACAAGATTGTTGATATTACAAATTTTTGTCGGTGCCTTATTGACAAACCTTATCCCTCTATCCGAGAAGTTGCTAATGTTATTGGGAAGTTAGTAACAGCATTCCCTGCAGTGGAATTTGGTCCACTGCATTACCAAAATCCCAAAAAGGGCAAAAACACAAGCTATTACAGCGAGCAGGCCATTTTGATAGGCCCATGTAATTGCCAAAAGAAGCTTTATTAGAATTGTATTGATGGATTGAGAATGTTCCACAAGCCAGCAGTGATTTTGCAAGCTGATGCAAGTTCTCTCAGATGGGGTGCAACGGATAATGATACCAGCTGTGGGGGCAGATGAACTGTCCAAGAGGATGTATTTCTCCAAACATATGGTATAAATTATTTGGAGTTACTGGGAGCATTTTAGGGATTAAAAGCTTAATGTTCTACTATGAAGGATTTGCATGTGCAATTACAAGTAGACAATACCACAGCTGTGGCATATATCAATCACATGGGTGGAGTAAGATAATTATCATGTGATCATCTGGTTAACCAGGTGTGGCATTGGTGTATTGGTAAGAATATTCGGGTTTCAGTTATTTATCTCCCAGGGAGAGACAATATTGTGGCAGACAAAAGATCACGAAAATTTAAAGACAAAACAGAATGGATGTTAAATCCAAAAAATTTCAAAAATATTGTCAGTCGGTTGGAGTACCGGACATTGATCTGTTTGCATCTAGATTAAATCACCAATTGCCCAAATACGTGTCTTGGGAACACGATCCAGGGGCAGTAGTGGTGGATGTTTTCTTGCTACACTGGGGGAATATGTTCTTTTATGCCTTTCCCCCATTCTGTCTGATTGGGCAATGTCTCAAGAAAATAGCACAAGACGCTGCCAAGGGCATTTTGGTGCGGCCAAATTGGCCTACACAGTAATGGTTCCTGTTGATGCTTAAAATGATTATTGAACCATGTATGATGATTCCTAGTTGCAACAATTGTTGATACAACCAGTGACAAAAGAAATTCATCCATTGCATGATCATATGAATTTGTTAATCTGCAGGTTCTGACCTGACCATTGCAGGAGCTTGGACTGTTGGATAGGACCATGGATGTGATAGCTGCAGCTTGGAGAAATAGCACTAAAAAACAATATTTGTCACATATAAAGAAATGGGAAGTCTTCTGTAGACAGTCAAAGATATCCTATTATACTGCAAACATATCAAATGTATTGGAGTTCCTTGCTGGGTTGCATTTTGATGAGCACTTAAGTTATAGTGCCATTAATAGTGCTCGTAGTGCTTTGTCGTCCTATTTAGGACAAATTGCTGATTGAGATTCGATTGGGTCTCACCCATTAATATCCCGGTTCATGAAAGGAATTTTAATAAAAATCTTCCCAAGCCTAGTGATACAGAAATTTGGGATGTTAGCATTGTTCTCACTTTGCTTAGGCAATGGACTCCAATTACTTCAATGTCTTTGCAAAGGTTAACATTCAAGGAAGTAATGTAATGGCATTAGTGTCAGCTCAAAGAGTACAAACTTTTCAATTGTTACGGTTAGATTGCATGCATGTGGCTTCAGATAACATTGTGTTTTATGTTTATGATCTGACCAAACAAAGCAGACCAGGAAAAACTGGAGCCAAGGTAATGTTTAAAGCATATCCTGTCAATGAAACATTGTGGGTAGTTAAGCATTTAACTAAATATATTGAAGTTAAGTTATCATTGTACCACTTTATCATTGTACCACTTTATCATTGTACCACTGCTGACAAATTCATTCACTTACACTTTGTGTGCAATGTGACAAATAAAACTGATTGAGGTAATCAAAATCTCCAAGGTGCTGAGACAGTGTTACTGATAACGCACAAAAAACCACATACAAAAGTTGCAGTTCAAACCATTTCTAGATGGTTAGAACAGGTTTTGGATTTAGCAGTGGACACTGATGTGTTTAAGCTTCACACCACTAGGGCTGCAGCTGCGTCCGCTGCGAAGGTATAGGATGTACCACTCGAAAAAATTTTAGAGGCCGCATGGTGGTGTAAAGAAGAAACTTTTTCAAAGTTCTACGATAAACCTGTTGTCACAATGCCAGGATTTGGACACGCAGTGTTGGGTTCGCTTTAAATGCTTGCTTTGTTTTATATTATCGATTTATATTATCGATTTATCATTATCACTTTTGTTGAAATATTTTCCCCTGGGATAGAGGGGTTATTATTTTAAAAAATTGTTCTTTTTATGATTAAAAGACTTATTACATAAATTGAAACAATGTTTTAAAAATATTATTTACTCACTACTGTATTGACTAAACAGAGTGTCGTATAGAATGAATCTACGACATAAAAAACACAGAGCTTTAAAATCTTCACGTAGTCACTCACGTGACTCCGAAGTAAAATAGTAAGATTAAACGAGAACTTACCTGTTCGAAGTTTGATCTTTATTTTATGAGGAGTTACGATGAGGGATTACGTGCCCTCCGCTCCCAGCCCTCATAATATAAATGATCATCTGGTAGTTCTAGTCTATGTTGAGCCTTACTATCTTACTCCGGCTAATGGTTCTGTGTTTTTCATGCCGCTGCTTTGAAGTATGCCGATCAAGCACTAGGCGGGCTTCTTCACGTAATCCCTCATCGTAACTTCTCATAAAATAAAGATCAAACTTCGAACAGGTAAGTTCTCGTTTAATCTTACTATTGCCATATACTCAAGCATAGAAACATAGAAAATAGGTGCAGAAATAGGCCATCGGCCCTTCAAGCCAGCACTACTATTCAATATAATCATGGCCTTCCATCTAGAATAAGTACCTCTTTCCTGTTTTTTCCCCATATCCCTTGATTTCGGAGCTAAATATAACACTCTCTTAAAAACATCCAGTGAATTGGCCTGCACTGCCTTCTGTTGCAGAGAATTCCACAGATTCACAACTCTGTCTGAAGAAAGTTTGTCCTCATCTCAGTCCTAACTGCCCCCCCCCCCCCACCTTTATTCTTAAACTGTGACCCCTGGTTCTGAAATCCCCCACCATTGGGAACATTTTTCCTGCAGCTACAGTAAGTGAAACTCTAGCAGGCAAGCAGGATGCTTTCTCCAACCACCCCCATTTGAAGTCCACTATCTTCCACCGTTTCTACCCAGTGCCTGGTACTTACTTCCAGCAGCCACTGGTTATCCTCCAGGATGCCCCGAGCTGCAGCCTGATCCATGCCGGTCACCTGGGCAAATTTGGCACAGAGACTCTCACGGCAGCGGCGCAATGCTTCTGACGCCTTGCACCGAGGCTGCTCCATGGCCGGAGCTGCAGTGAGCGACCCGCCAACATGGCAAACACTCGCTAGCCCCGCTCCCTGTCTGAATCTGTCCCCGTCGCTGCTTCTGCTTCGAACTCCCATGGCCCATGCAGTTGATATGAGTTTTGAAATTTTCGTTGATCACTGAATTTCTCACGACAGAGTGTGAGAAATTTGTAATCAGCGTGAGAGTTTGGCGAAATGCATGATTCTCACTCTCAGTGCATGGGAGTTGGCAGCCCTGCCTCTCTATCCCTCTCTCTCCCCCTTCGTCTCTCTCCCCTCCTCTCTCTCCCCACTCTCGCTCCCCCACTCTCTCCTCTCTCTGTACCCCTCTCTCTCCCTCCCTCCCCCTCCCCACCTCTTTCTCTCCCCTCTCTCTTTCCCTCCCACCTCACTCTCATCCCTCTCTCTCTCCCCCGTCTTCTGCTCTCGCTCCTCTCACCCCCCTCTATTTCTCCCCTCCCTCCCCCTCTCTCCCCTTTCTGTCTCTCCCCCTCTCTCCTCTCACCCCCTCTCACTCTCCCCCCTTGCCTCTCTCGCTCACTCCTCTCTTCCCCTCCCCTCTCTCTTACCCTTCCCCCTCTCTCCCACCTCACTCTCCCCCTCTCCCATGTCCCCTCTCCCCTCTCCTCACCCCCCTCTCCTCTCCCCCTTTCCCCTCTCTCTCCCCCTCTCCCTCTCTCTCTCCTCTCTCTCTCTTCCCCCTCCCTCTCTTTCCTCCTCTCTCATCCTCTCGCCCCCATTTCTCGCTCCCACCTTACTCTTCCCCTTGCTCACTCTCCCCTCTCTCTTTCTCCTCTGTCTGTCTCCTATTTCTCTTTGCCCCATCTCTCTCTTTTCCCTCTCTCTCCCATTCTCTCCTACCCTCTCCTCCCTCCCCCTCTCTCTTCCCTCTCACCCCCCTCACTCTCTCCCCTCTCTCCCCCCCCTCCCTCTCACTTCTCTCTCCCCATTCACTCTCCCTCTGCCTCTCCCCTGTCTCCTTCCTCTCTCTCTCCACCTCCCTTTGAGAGTCTCTGTCGCATCGGAACAGAGACTCTCGTGGCAGCGGAGCAACGCTTCCAACGCCTCCGATCGGCCTGGGACTCTTGCACTAAGGCTGCCCCATGGCCAGAGATGCAGTGAGCGACTCGCAAGCCCTGTTCCCGCATCTGTCCCCAGCAAACACTCGCCAGCCCCGCAAACACTCAGCAGCCCCGTAAACACCCGCCAGCCCGGCTTTCCGCCCGCATCTGTTCCCGCGCTACATCTGCTTCCATCCCTCCCTCAGCCCCGGCTCTCCAACACCCGCGGACCATGCAGTTTATCTGAGTTTTGAAATTTTTGTTGATCACAAAATTTCTCACCACAGAGCGTGAGAAATTTCTGATCAGCGTGAGGGCGTGAGAGTTTCTTCAAATGCATGATTCTTACGCTCCAAGCGTGAGAGTTGGCAGCCCTGACTGACAGGATCCAATTAAATGTTCATTTTACATTCCATTATTTCCCATGAAGGATGAAATAATCCACTACTATCTGTTGTATACAACAAACAGAACTAAGTGTTTATGGCCTGGAATAAACAACACTTAGAACTGAAGAAGGGTCTCAACCCGAAACGTCACCCATTCCTTCTCTCCAGAGATGTTGGCTGTCCCGCTGAGTCTTTTCAGACAAAAGTCTGTCCAGCTTTTTGTGTCTATCTTCGGTTTAAACCAGCATCTGCAGTTCCTTTCTACATACTTAGAACTGAAAGTTCCTGGAGTCCTGATTAATATTCATACCTCAACTAACATAATATGTTCCAGTTATTATCAACCTCTTTCTTGCGTGAGATTCTTGTCTACAAAGTGACATTTGTGTTCCTTTATACCAGAGTGACCACACTTAAAATATGGTTTGTGATCTTCCAGGCATGTAAAAAGTGCTCAGCATTTAATTTATTGCAAAACAAGATTTGGAGATGGTGCCAACCATGACAGCACCTGCAGATTTCAATGTGCAGGTGCACTTGTGAGAAATAAAGCACCATTGAATCATTGATACATAAAGATGGACATGTTGAATTAAAATTTGTATGGCCACGTTTGATAATTATACTCTATTGATATTGTTGAGTCATATTTGTTCTAGTTGTGCAATAACATTTAAAAGACATCTCACAAAAAAGACTGTTTGCTCATGATATTGCTAAACTATTTTTTTTTAAGCTTCTTCATCAAGCCGGCTTTTAAATTCTATACAATAAAAACCTTTCTTCGGCCCTTAAATCCAACTCCACTGTAAAAAAGGATAGATTTAAAAGCGGGTAGAGTGCTTTTGTAGTAGAAGCCTAACAATTCAACAGAAATGGATTACATTGATTCTATTCCAGGATTAAATTCAAATAACTGTTCAAAATTTATAACCATTCATCAAATCTGAATTGAAATTTCTAATCTTTTTAAGAATACTATATATTTTTGATATAACCGCACAAGCAAATGGAATCAACTTGAAAATAATCAAATCCATTACTAAGAAATACTTGTCTTGTACATCATGCACCAAACTATTTTAGTGTTGAAAAGTTTATACTCAGTTTGCTAAATTCAGTTGAGAAGAATAAAGGTTTCTCAGTCAGTCTCTGCAAGATGGGAGATCGAGAGGGTCACATCTCTCAGTCTGAGCTGTGAATAACACTGAACACATGTCGATTAAACTGTGAGTGGTTTTACTGACCTGTCAGTGTCCTTAATGTGGTTTGAAAATATAGCTTGGAAATGCTAAAGGTGTGTTGCCTTTGGTTTGGAAATGCTAAAGGTGTGTTGCCTTTGGTTTGAAAATGCTAAAGCTGTGTTGCCTCTGGTTTGAAAATGCTAAAGCTGTGTTGCGTTTGGTTTGAAAATGTTAAAGCTGTGTTGCGTTTGGTTTGAAAATGTTAAAGCTGTGTTGCCTTTGGTTTGGAAATGCTAAAGCTGTGTTGCATTTGGTTTGGAAATGCTAAAGCTGTGTTGCCTTTGGTTTGGAAATGCTAAAGCTGTGTTGCCTTTGGTTTGGAAATGCTAAACTGTGTTGCCTTTGGTTTGGGAATGCTAAAGCTGTGTTGCCTAATTAAAGTTGCCTTGCCCAATTAAAGTTGCCCAGCCTAGTTAAAGTTGCCCAGCCTAATTAAGTTGCCTAGCCCTTCTATATAATTAGGAGTGAACGGTTCCTTTTCAGAATGGCAGGCAGTGGCGAGTGGAGTGCCGCAAGCCTCGGTGTTGGGGCCGCAATTGTTTACCATATATATAAATGATTTGGAAAAGGGAATTAGGAGCAACACTTGCAAGTTTGCAGATGACACAAAGCTGAGTGGCAGTGTGAACTATGAAGAGGATGTTAGGAGTTTGCAGGGGGACCTCGACAGGTTGCGTGAGTGGGCAGATGCGTGCCAGATGCAGTATAATATAGATAAATGTGAGGTTATCCACTTTGGCGGCAAAAACAAGGGGGCAGATTATTATCTCAATGTGGTTAGGTTAGGTAAGGGGGAGGTACAGCAAGATCTGGGTGTCCTTGTACAGCAGTCACTGAAAGTTGACGTGCAGGTACAGCAGGCAGTGAAGAAAGCTAATGGAATGTTGGCCTTCATAACAAGAGGATTTCAGTACAGGAGTAAAGCGGTTGCAGTTGTAGAGGGCTCTGGTGAGACCACATCTGGAGTATTGTGCAGTTTTGGTCCTAATTTGAGAAAGGACATCCTTGTGATTGAGGCAGTGCAGCGTAGGTTCACGAGATTGATCCCGTGGATCTCAGTGTTCCCGTCGATTTTGAAGCAACAGCAACAAAGAGAAGCAGGAGAAAGCACTGATTGGCTCTAGCCCGAGTGGGAGAGAGATCTCAGTGAGTCAGAGGGGGAAAACAGTTGAAAAGGAGAGACAAAGCACAGGCAGACTTTACTCAGTGTTCCCGTGGATTTTACAGCAACAGCAACAAAGAGAAGCAGGAGAAAGCACTGATTGGCTCTAGCCCGGGTGGGAGGAGAGTTCTCAGTGAGTCAGAGGGGGAAAACAGTTGAAAACTGAGGAATTTGGTTTGTAAATTAGGCAATTTAACAGTCAATATAAGCAAGGCAGCTCTTGGGGAGCAGCAGTGAGGGAAGTGCCCTGTGAGTAAAGTGTGAGTCTTTGGCTCAAGAGTCTTCGGAGAGGAGGCTGCGCAAAACACTGGATAGGGAGAGACCGAGGCAAAAGAAGGAGATGTCAAGCAAGCTGATGCAGTGTGATGCTTGCAGTATGTGGGAGGTCAAGGACACTGCTGGTGCCTCTGGCTGCTACAAATGTGAGAAGTGCATCCAGGTACAGCTCCTGAAGGACCGTGTTGGGGAACTGGAGAAACAAGTGGATGACCTCAGGTTCATCCGAGAAACTGAGTCGTTCCTCGACAAGTCCTACAGTAAGATTGTTACACCCAAGGCACTATAAGAGAGAAGGTGGGTGACGGTGAGAAAGGGAGGAAAACATGGAATGCAACGGTCCCCGGGTGTTGTACCTCTTGTGAACAGGTTCACCCACGTGGAAGCTGCCGGGACAGAAGACGGTATCTCACTGAGCGGCGGACTGGCTTGCAAAACAAAAAGGGCTGTTGAGCCAAAACCAAAGAGGCCAAAGTCGGGCAACGGCATTGTAGTTGGAGACTCCATTGTGAGAGGTATGGACAGAGGTTTTTGCGGCAACAGACGGGATTCGAGGATGGTGTGCTGCCTTCCTGGTGCCAGGATCCAGGATGTCACGGACAGAGTGCAGACAATCCTCAAGGGCGAAGGTGAACAGCCAGAAGTGGTCGTGCATGTTGGCACAAATGATGTTGGAAAGAAGGGGATGAATATTTTGCAGCGGGACTTCAGAGAGCTCGGAAAAATGCTGAAAAGCAGGACTTCCAGGGTTGTTATCTCCGGTTTGCTTCCAGTTCCTCGTGCTGGCGAGAGCAGGAACAGGGAGATACGGGACCTGAATGTGTGGCTGAGGAACTGGTGCAGGGGGCAGGGATTTAGATTCTTAGATCACTGGGATCTGTTTTGGAGTAAGGGGGAACTG
This sequence comes from Raja brachyura, assembly GCA_963514005.1. The sequence goes on along the minus strand of OY740782.1, from coordinate 101,685,624 downwards.
TACAAAAGGGACGGATTGTATCTTAACAGGTGGGTAACCAGCATTCTGGCCGGCAGGTTTGCCACTGCTACACGGATGGTTTTAAACTGAATAAGGGGGGTGGGGTGTCAAATGGGATAGTTGAGGACGGAGTTAAAGGGAAAGAGAGTAAAGGGATGGTTAATGACCCCAGAATTAACGGGAAAGAAAGCTCACAATGGGATAGGCGAGTATGGCCAAGTGCAATAGGGATCGATGTGAAAGGGGCCACTTATCAACATAATTGTATAAGCAGTAAGAGTGTTGTAAAAACAAGCCTGAAGGCTTTGTGTCTCAATGCGAGGAGCATTCGTAATAAGGTGGATGAGTTGAAGGTGCAGATAGCGATTAATAACTATGCTATAGTTGGGATCACGGAGACATGGCTCCAGGGTGACCAAGGCTGGGAGCTGAACATCCAGGGATATTCAATATTCAGGAGGGATAGATGAAAAGGAAAAGGAGGTGGGGTAGCGTTGCTGGTGAGAGAGGAGTTTAATGCAATAGGAAGGAAGGACATTAGCATGGAGGATTTCGAATCGATATGGGTAGAGCTGCGAAACTCTAAGGGGCAGAAAACGCTAGTGGGATCTGTGTACAGGCCACCTAACAGTAGTATTGGTGTTGGGGATGGCATCAAACAGGAAATTAGAAATGCGTGGAACAAGGGTAACACGGTTATAATGGGTGACTTCAATCTGCATGTAGATTGGGTGAATCAAATTGGCAGGGGTGCTGAGGAAGAGGATTTCTTGGAATGTATGCGGGATAGTTTTCTCAACCAACATGTGGAGGAACCAACGAGAGAGCAGGCTATTCTAGACTGGGTATTGAGTAATGAGGAAGGGTTAGTTAGCAGTCTTGTTGTGCGTGGCCCCTTGGGCAAGAGTGACCATCATATGGTTGAGTTCTTCATTAGGATGGAGAGTGACAAAATTAAGTTAGAAACAAGGGTTCTGAACTTAAACAAAGGTAACTTTGAAGGTATGAGATGTGAATTGGCCAAGATAGACTGGCAGGTGATTCTTAAAGGGTTGACAGTGGATGTGCAATGGAAGGTATTTAAAGACTGCATGGATGAAGTACAAAAATTGTTCATACCAGTTTGGCAAAATAATAAATCGGGGAAGGTGGTGCATCCATGGATAACAGGGGAAATCAGGGGAAAAAGATGAGGCATACAAATTTGCCAGAAAAAGCAGCCTACCAGAGGACTGGGAGAAATTCAGAATCCAGCAGAGGAGGACAAGGGGCTTAATTAGGAAAGGGAAAATAGATTATGAAAGGAAACTGGCAGGGAACATAAAAACTGACTGCAAAAGCTTTTATAGATATGTGAAGAGAAAGAGACTAGTTAAAACAAATGTTGGTCCCTTGCAGTCAGAAACAGGTGAATTGATCATGGGGAACAAGGACATGGCAGACCAATTGAATAACTACTTTGGTTCTGTCTTCACTAAGGAAGACCTAAATAATCTGCCGGAAATAGCAGTGGAACGGGGGGCAAATAAGATGGAGGAACTGAGTGAAATCCAGGTTAGCTGGGAGGTGGTGTTGGGTAAATTGAACGGATTGAAGGCCAATAAATCCCCAGGGCCAGATAGTCTGCATCCCAGAGTACTCAAGGAGGTAGCCACAGAAATAGTGGATGCATTAGTGATAATTTTTCAAAATTCCTTAGATTCTGGAGTAGTTCCTGAGGATTGGAGGGTAGCTAATGTAATCCCACTTTTTAAAAAAAGAGGGAGAGAGAAAGCTGGGAATTACAGACCAGTTAGTCTAACATCGGTAGTGGGGAAACTGCTAGAGTCAGTTATTAAAGATGGGATAGCAGCGCATTTGGAAAGTGGTGAAATCATTGGACAAAGTCAGCATGGATTTACGAAAGGTAAATCATGTCTGACAAATCTGATAGAATTTTTCGAGGATGTAACTAGTAGAGTGGATAAGGGAGAACCAGTGGATGTGTTATATCTAGACTTTCAGAAGGCTTTCGACAAGGTCCCACATAAGAGATTAGCATACAAACTTAAAGCACATGGTATTGGGGGTTCAGGATATGGGGATAGAGAACTTGCTAGCAGACAGGAGGCAAAGGGTAGGAGTAAACGGGTCCTTTTCAGAATGGCAGGCAGTGACTAGTGGGGTACCGCAAGGCTCAGTGCTGGGACCCCAGCTATTTACAATATATATTAATGATTTGGCCGAGGGAATTCAATGCAACATCTCCAAATTTGCAGATGATACCAAGCTGGGGGGTATAGTTAGGTGTGACGAGGATGCTTAGAGGCTGCAGGATGATTTGGATAGGCTGAGTGAATGGGCAGATGCATGGCAGATGCAGTATAATGTGGATAAATGTGAGGTTATCCACTTTGGTGGCATAAACATGAGGGTAGACTATTATCTGAATGGTGGCAGATTAGGAAAAGGGGAGATGCAACGAGACCTGGGTGTCATGGTATACCAGTCATTGAAAGTAGGCATGCAGGTGCAGCAGGCAGTGAAGAAAGCAAATGGTATGTTAGCATTCATAGCAAAAGGATTTGAGTATAGGAGCAGGGAGGTTCTACTGCAGTTGTACAGGGTTTTGATGAGGCCACACCTGGAGTATTGCGTACAGTTTTGGTCTCCAAATCTGAGGAAAGACATCCTTGCCATAGAGGGGGTACAGAGAAGATTCACCAGACTGATTCCTGGGATGTCAGGACTTTCATTTGAGGAAAGATTGGATAGACTCGGCTTGTACTCGCTGGAATTTAGAAGATTGAGGGGGGATCTTATAGAAACTTACAAAATTCTTAAGGGGTTGGACAAGCTAGATGCTGGAAGATTGTTCCCGATGTTGGGGGAGTCCAGAACAAGGGGTCACAGTCTAAGGATAAGGGGGAATTCCTTTAGGACCGAGATGAGGAAAATAGTCTTTACACAGAGAGTGGTGAGTCTCCGGAATTCTCTGCCACAGAAGGTAGTTGAGGCCAGTTCATTGGCTATATTTAAGAGGGCGTTAGATGTGGCACTTGTGGCTAAAGGGATCAGGGGGTATGGAGAGAAGGCAGGTACGGGATACTGAGTTGGATGATCAGCCATGATCACATTGAATGGCGGTGCAGGCTCGAAGGGCCGAATGGCCTACTCCTGCACCTATTTTTCTATGTTTCTATGATCCCTGGGATGATGGGAATGTGATATGAGGAATGATTTAGCGGAAAATAAATGGTTGGCACGGACTGGAAGGGCCGAGAAGGTCTGTTTCCGTGCTGTAATTGTTATATGGTTATATGATTGCAAAGACTAGGCTTGTATTCACTAGAGTTTAGAAGGATGAGGGGGGGGGGGAGATCTTATAGAAACATATAACATTGTAAAAGGACTGGACAAGCTAGATGCTGGAAAAATATTCCCAATGTTGAGTGAGTCCTGAACCAGGGGCCACATTCTTAGAATAAAGAGGTCATTTAAGACTGAGCTGAGAACAAATTTTTTTACCCAGAAAGTTGTGAATTTATGGAATTCCCTGCCACAGAGGGCAGTGGAGGCCAAATCACTGGATGGATTTAAGAGAGAGTTGGATAAAGCTCTAGGGGCTAGTGGAGTCAAGGGATATGGGGAGAAGGCAGGCACGGATTATTGATAGCAGACGATCAGCCATGATCATATTGAATGGCGGTGCTGACTCGAGGGGCCTTCTCCTGCACCTATCTTCTAACTGTTGCTGGTAGTACCATAATGAATTGTGAATTGTTTAGACACATCCTATCTGCTCCGGTTCAAACAAATGCCTCAAAACTCATTGGCCGGCGGTTCATTCTACAGCAAGCCAATTATTCCAATCATACTGGTAAAGCAATGAAGGAGTTTTTCAAAACTTAAAAATGGTGAGTTCTTGAGTGGCCAACTCAATCACCCTATCTGAACCCAATTGAGAATCTATCTATATACATAACTAAAACTCTGATCTTGTGCTCTTCCGATTTGCGCAGTTTTTTTATTTGCGCAAAAATAGTATGCGATAGCGCTACGATTTTTGCCAGCTCACTCACCGTTCTGTGCTGCGAGTGCAAAAAGTTTTGTTCCGATCGGTGGTATATTGTAAAAGTTAACGAGGTTTAAAAACCTTAAAAAACGCGCGTGCGCAGATTGATTTCCTCTCCTGCCAGTCAGTGCCAAGCGGACTCTCATGTCACTCTCATGTCACTCCCCGGGACGGTCCGCCCCTTCCTGCGCCATCGCGTCTTTACTCCTGCCCACACCCCCCCTCCCCCTACAGAGTATTCCTATTAAGAGAGCCCTGGACATGGGTCACCAAATATTTCTGTAAAGTGCTTGGAGAAGCTTTGTTACTCATGTTAACCCAGAAATAAATAAAACAAAAATGTTAAAAACATACCTTACAGGGTATCACTTGTTTCTCGTTTGACCTGCTTTGAACCTACCATTTAACTCAGATGAGAAAACTAGAAATGGTTTGGCCATGGAAATTAGTGTCTACTGGAAGGGGAAGTGACAAAGACTAGTGGACAGAATGGTGGATTATCGAGATTATCGAGAGTAAGGAGGGAATTAAGGAAAAAAAGCATTTGCTGTTTGACAGCAGCTTACTTGCTTTTAACATGCTATTGGAAGGAGAACTCTTGCTGTCTTGTATGTACATTCAAGCAAATACGGAGTCTGAAGAAGGGCCCGGACCCGAATCATCGTCTGAAGAAGGTTACCAAAATGTTACCTATCCTTTTTTTCCAGCGATGCTGTTGATCTGCTAACTTGCTCCAGCACTTTGTTCCTATTTTTGATAGCTAGCATCTGCAGTTCCTTGTGTCTACATTTAAAAAATTCACTTTGTTGGTTTTGACTTATTAGATGGTTGGACAGCTCATAATTACAAACAGGATCTTACAAACTGCAAAATAATATTGTGTAGTAGACTATATAATACTCCTATAATAAGCAAGTAGTGCATTCCTTGATCTATTATTAATCTTAGAGAATGACACAAAACACAATTTTCCTCTTTAGTCATGATTGCTGGGAAGTGGGGAGCAAAATAACTCCACAGGACTTCTAAAGATATTTATCAGCCCGGCTACTTGTTTGCAGATACACTGGGCCCAAAGCTGTTTCAGGAATTGACTTTATACGCCCATGCCTCTGGTTATTAGCTCCATGATACGAAGTCTATCTCAATAAGGACATATCCTTTCTGCCAATAACAATGACGACTCCGGGTCCACTTGGCATGCAAGAAGCCAGTCCATCATTTCAAAGCAACAAAACAGAATACTCCTAATTCAATGAGTTTGAAATATATATTTCTATGTAAATATATATGATTGTAATTTTTTTAATTATTTTATTCACTTGTTAATTTCTTTCTTCAAGGCTTGGATCTCATTTTGATCTAATACAAGATGTCTCAGAGCTTTAGGGAAACTAAACAATGCAGTTGCTATTTGCGATCTGCAAACAGTTGCATTACTAAATCCTTTTGGAAAATGAAAGATGCTCCAAAATTTGGAAAGTTTGGACTCTCGCATGCTCATGATTCAAAATACAAAATACCCTATACAAAAGGAGTTTAAAACTCAGCAGAAGTTGGTGAAAATTCATCCATGCTTGTTCTTTTTTTGATCATGTTAGTTGAAGCTGGAACATCCTGTATACCAAACCAAGGTTTGGTAAACCTTTTATTATAATATACAATTAAAATTGAAGCACAGCAATACAAATTCCTGACTGCACAGATGCATTGCCACAGGCCGTCTTTTGCTAGTAGTTAATATATCAGTTGCCAAGTCTTCATAAATTCTGTGTCCATTTATCAGAAGTTGCATATGTAAATAGATAATGTAATCAAGTAACAATTAACTGTGATTCTATTAAAAAGAGCATTTAGTAATAAAAAGTATTGTCCAGGCATATAGTTGTTGGCACATACCCAATAAAGCAGTGTTTCGCAACCATTTCGAATGAAAACACAATTGGATCATGCTAAAAAAAATATGGATGCCCCATCCCACAAACACCTGCTGATATCATAAGCTTCTCTTTATGAGTTAGGGCTGTCCTGGGAGGTCCCAAAAATGTTTCACCAAGGCAAGTTGCCTTGTTATGTATGTGTTAACCAAGTATATATTAATTTTCTAACACAATGGCATTATTATTAAAATATTACTGAGCCTCTGTTATCCAAAAGATCATGTTGAGAATCATTGCATAAAGAACCTTACAGAAAGAAATAATTTAAAGTAGTACCTTTGTGAAGTATGAGCAGTTCCCTTCATCAGAGACTAAAGCCACGGCACCTCGTACATCAGAGGTAATATTGCAACCATCACTGCCATCCACGAGAGTATATGGCGCAGATTTCCAGCTCTTCGTTAACCAGTCGTACCTCGCATCCAAACGTTTGCCGATAATCGTCAATTTCAAATCTGAAATTAAAATGTTATGAAACCGAATGATACATGTTAATAGACTGGTTGTTTTTCTTATCAGTTCAATTAATATGTAAAAATATTGTCACGACTGGAATCATCCATTATCTAACAAAGGGGTAAGGTAATAAAAGGTTGCAAAATATAAAGCAACTCCAAGTTAGATGAGGATAGAAAAAAAAAACATGAAAAGTCACAGGGTCAACAAGATCAGATAGCTGAGTATGTGGCCCAAATATTGGTGCAGGAGAAATAGGTTTCAATTCAAGGAACAATCTGACCTATAGATGGGAAAGAGAGAGAGAAAGAGCTCTTTAATTGGGCATGGCTTCACTTGAATCAGGTTAAGACATGTGTCATAGCTGAATGAAAAATGAGTGCAGTAGACCAATCTTTAAACTGAATAGTGCTGCAGAATGCTCAGCCGAGGGAAAAATTGGAGAACGAAAGTGAAAAGACAAGGGGATAGTGTAGAGAAACAAAAGTGGAAAATGATAAACAGAAGCTACAAAAATAATGTACCTCCAACTAGAGAATGAGTTAGAAGAAATGGTACAAAGACAGAATTCAAGGCTCGTTGAAAACACGTACTGCAGATGGTAGTTTTTAACAAAAAAAAAGTGCAAAGTGTTGGAGTAACTCAGCTGCTCAGGCCGCATCGAAGAAGAACGCGGATCGGTGACCTGTCGGATCGTGACTCTTTTTCAGACTAATTGTGGGTAGGTAGGGAAGGGGGAATGGGGAAGAGAGGATGGGCAGGACAAAGCCTGGGGAGTGATTGGTGGATAGGCAGAAAAAGCTGGAGTAACTCAGCGGGACAGGCAGCATCTCTGGAGAGAAGGAATGGGTGACGTTTCGGGTCGAGACCCTTCTTCAGATCGAGTGATCGGTGGATACAAGTGAGGGAGGAGTTTGGTTAGGCAGATGGTTGGACAGAGATGAAAAGACAAATGGTGTGAGGTAAGGAGAGAAGAGGGACAAAATGTGAAGCCATAGAAAGGAGAATGGGGAGAGGTGAAATAAGTGCAAATCCAGGTGAGGGCATACGGAAGAGAGGGGGAAAAAAGGCAGCAAGGTTAGTTGCCTAAAATTGGAGAATTTAATGTTCATCCTGTTTGGTTGTAAACTACCCAAGCAGAATATGAGGCGCTGTTCCTCCAGTTTGCGTATGGCCTCAGTCTGGCAATGGAGGAGCTCAGGACAAAGGTCAGTATGGGAATGGGATGGGGTTAAAATGGTTAGCAATCAGGAGATCCAGGAGGTCTAGGCAGAATAAGCGTGTGTAAAGGATGTCACATAGGGGACACGAAATGCAGTAGATAAGGTTAGAGAAGGTGCACGTGAACCTCAATCTCATATTTAAGGACTGCTGGGTTTCCTGTTTGATTGTGAAGGAGGAGGTATAGGGACAGGTGTTGCATCTCCAGCAGTTGCAGGGAAAAGTACCTGGGGAGGGGGTGGTTTGAGTGGGAACGGATGAATGAACGGAGGAGTTGCGGAGGGAGTGGTCTCTGAAATGCCACAAGGAGAGGAGATGGGAAGATGTAACTGGTGATGGAATCATATTGAAAGTGGCAGAAATGTTAGAGAATGGTGTATTGGATGCAGAAGCTGGTGGGGTGAATGGCAAGGACCAGGAAAAACTCTATCCTTGTTCAATCTGGGAGGAGTGGGAGGGATGAGGAGCGAGACCAGAAGTACAGGACACATGGATGAGGGATCCATCTATGACTGGACATGAAAGAGGACATCTCAGATGTTGTAGAAAGGAAAGCCTCATCTTGGGAGCAGATGCGGCAGAGATGGAGAAATTGAGAGTAGGGGATAATACATTTGCAGAGGCAGGGTGGGAGGAGGTGTAGTCCAGATAACTGTTCGAGTCGGTGGTTTTATAGTAAACATCAGGTGATAGTCTGTCTCCTGTGATGGAGACAAAGAAATCACAAAAACGGAAAGGTGTCAAAAATAATCCAAGTGAATTTGAGTGCAGGGTGGTAGTTAGTGGTAAAGTTAATGAAATTAATGAATTCTGCGCGGATTCAGGAGGCAGCCCCAATGCAACCATTGATGTAGCAGAGAAACAGTTGCAGGATGGTGCCAGTGTACATTTGGAACAAGCTCTATTAGACTTAACCAACAAAAAGACAGGCATGCAAGTGCCCACGACTACACCCTTAACTTGGAGAAAATGAGAGGAATCAAAAGAGAATTTGTTGAGTGAGAGGACAAGTTCCGCCAGGCGGAGAAAAGTATTAGTAGAGGGAAATTGGTTGGGTCTCTATTTGAGGAAGGGACAGAGGACTTTGAAACCTTCCAGGTGTATGTGTAGAGAGACTGGATGATGCTATGGGTGACTTGAAAATGAAAGTTATTGAAGAGTTGAAGGGCATGTGAGGTGTCTTGGATGCAAGTCGGAAGTGACTGGACAAGGGAGGATAGAATAGAATCAAGGTATTTGGAGATAAGTTCTGTGGGGCTGGAGCAGCACAACCAATGGGTGTGCAAAATCTACCACATCAGTCCTGTGGTAGATTTAGGGTAGGATAGAGAAGCAGACAGTGCAGAGCTGGGGAATTATAAAGTTGGAGGCTGTGGAGGGGAAATCACTAGAGATGATGAGAGCGGTAACTGCCTAGGAGATAATGGCCAATATTTATCTGTGGGGTCATGGTCAAGGGGTAAGAAAGAGGGGGTATACGAGAGCTGACTATAAATCAGGTCCCGACCCAAAACATTGCCTGTCCATTCTCTCTACAGGTGCTGCCTGACCTGCACAGTTACTCCAGCACTTTACCTATTATCCTTAACAATAATCCCTACTTTGTGATGTTCTCATGAGGAAACATTCTCTTCACATCTAATCTTCCAAGCCAACTTAGGTTCATTCAGAATTAGAATTAGGCCATTCAGCCCATTGAGTCCACTCTGCCATTCAATCATGGCTGATCTCTGCCTCCGAATCCCATTTTCCTGCTTTCTCCTCATAACCCTTGATACCAGTTCTAATCAAGAATTTGTCTATCTCTGCCTTAAATATATCCATTGACTTGGCCTCCACAGAAATGAGTTCCACAGATTAACTACCCTCTGCTTAAAGTAGTTCCTCCTCACCTCCTTTCTAATAGAGTGCCCTTTAATTCTGAGGCTATGACCTCTGGTCCTAGACTATCCCACCAGTGGAAACACCCTTTCCACATCCACTCTATATATACCTTTGATTATTCTGTAAATTTCAATGAGGTCCCCCCTCAACCTTCTAAACACCAGCGATTGGAGGCCCAGTGCTGTCAAACGCTCATCATGTGCTAACCCATTCATTCCTGGAATCATTCTTGTAAACCTCCTCTGGACCCTCTCCAGTCAGCACATCCTTCCTCAAATATGGGGCCAAATCTGCTCACAGTCCTCCAAATGCGGACTGACCAGCGTCTTATAGAGCCTCAGCATTTCATCTCTGTTTGCTTCTCACATGTTTCAATGAAAGTTGCCTGATTCTTCTAAACCTGCTGATAAAAGCTGAGTGTCCAACCTTTTCCCATAAGATGACCTGCTGTTTCAGTTATTGGTCAAGTCAACCCTCTCAGAACTGTTTCCAAATCATTGGCAGCCTTCCACTAACTTACACAGTATTCCAGACATCACTCTCCAATGACCAATCTAACTGAAGTATAATTTCCTCACATTTATATTTAATTCCCCTCACAGTAAATGATAACAACAAGTATTACTGTAACTGCCTACTAATGCTTTGCAAATCATGCAAACGAATGCCCTAATCCCTTTGCATCAGAGTTCCTCAATCTATCATAATTTAAGTAATGTGCTGCTTTCAGAGACCACAAACGTACACAGTTTTCCAGACATGACTTACAAATGACTGATCGAACCAGAATAATTTCCCTTAATTTATATTTAATTCCTCTCATAGTAAATTATAATGTCAAGTTTTACTGTAACAGCCTAACCCTTTTCAAATGATGCATAAGGATATGCTGGTCCCTGTGCATCACAGCTCTGCAATCTTTCACCATTAATTAATGTGCTTTATTTTCTTTTTCCTACAAAAATAATTTCATATTTTACCCCATTATACTTGATTTGACAGATATTTTGCACTATCTTAATCCATCCACATCCCTTTCTAGTCTCATTATGCCTTTTTCACAACTTACTTTCCAATTGTTGATTTCATTAACTATACTACCAACTTCCATCCCACCCTCAAATCATTTGGACTATCTCTGACACCTTTCTCCTCTTTCTTGATATCTCCATCTCCATCACAGCAGACAGAGTATCGACTGACATCTACTTCAAATCCACTAATTCCCAGAGGTATCCGGACTGCACCAACTCTCACCCTGCCTCACTATCTCCTACTCTCAATTTCTCTGTCTCCGCCGCATTTGTTCCCAAGATATGACGTTAAATTCTAGGACATGTGAGATGGCCTCTTTCTTTAGTAAATGTGGGTTCCTCCCCCCGTTGTCATAGATGGATCCCTCACCCGCGTTTCCTCTGGCAGTAAGTTCTGATCTCACTTCCCCTCCACCTAGTTGGAAAAAGGTTAGTGTTGACCTGGTCCTTGCCTTTCATCTCATCAGCCTCCTCATCCACCACATCATTCTCCAACATTTCTGCCACCTTCAACGTGATCCCAACACCAGTCGTATCTTCTCATCGTCATCACTTTCCGCGTTCTGCAGTTTGCTGCCTCCACACTCATCCCTTCGCCCCCAAACCAAACCCTCCTAGGTACTTTCCCCTATAAGTGCATGCTAGACAACACCTGTCCCTGTACCTCTTCCCTCATGTTCATTGGGACCCCAGCAGTCTTTCCAGGTGAGACTGAGGTTCATGTGCACCTCCTCTAATTTCATCTCCTGCATCCAGTGTTCCCAATGTGGCCTCCTTTACATCGGCGAGACCAAGTGTAGACTTGGCGACCATTTCGCTGAACAGTTGCGCTTGGTCCGCCAAGTCCTAATAGATCTCCGGGATGCTAACCATTTGAACTCCCCTTCCCATTCCCATACTGACATTCCTGTACTGTGCCACCTCCATTGCCACAGTGAGGCCACACACAAACTGGTGGAACACCTCATATTCTGCTTGGGTAGCTTACAACCTAACAATATGAACATTGAATTCTCCAATTTTAGGGAACTAAACTATAACCATCCCCCCTTCACCCTTCCCTTTCCAACTCCCCTCTTCCTTGTGCCAAAGCTGGACTTGCACTCATTTTCCACTGCCCCTCCCCTTGCACCTATATTCCTTCCTCTGGATTCACAATTCACAATTTTATCCTTATCTCACACCTTTTGTCTTTTCATCTCTGGCCTTCGTCAACCCATTGCCAATCAACCCTTCCTCCCCTCATCTGTATCTATCTATCATTCACCAGGCATTCTCTTGCCCTGCCTCTCTTCCAGCTTTCTCCGTGTCCTTCCCCACTACAGTCAGTCTGAAGAAGGGTCCAGACCTGAATAGTCACCTATCCATGTTCTCCAGAGATGCTGCCTGACCTGCACAGTTACTCCAGTCTTGTTTAACTTTTTACTTTCTATCTATGTATGTGTCATCAGCAAACTTAGCAACATTCTTTTTGTGCCTTCATCCAAATTGTACGAAGTTGAGGTCCTAGTACCGATCCTTGAAGCGTCCTATACGTTTCCTCTTACCAACTTCTGATAGGCTGGAGTAAAGGCTCCCTATCAGTGGCTAACAAAGCTTTTCACTGTACCTTGGTACACGTGACGATAAACTAAACTGAAATCATTCCCTTAGCATCTGCCTGCTTTATGCAACAAGCTCTTCTTCAACTTTTAGCCTATCTAGAATCTCAACTGCATTTTCCTTTGCTGATACTCCTGCAAGTTATTCTTCCATGGTTAAGATAGATGTAAAGTATTTGTTTAATACCTCTGTCTGTTCTCTGTCTCCTTCAACCACCTCTCCTATCTACCTTATCAATATGAAAGGAAAAAAAGTAGCCTAAGTTAATGGTGGAACCTTGCAGACTGAAACAAGAGAAATTGTATTGAGAAATTAGCCGAAAATATAAAGAAATATATTATATTTTCATGGGAAAAAAACAGAGAACTGCATTTCTAAACTAAATGAGTAGCTCGACGAATTAGCACCTGTAAGTACTAATAATGGAGAAAGCAACAGGACTGAAAGACGCTAGAGCTTGCTGTGAGAGATGTTGGTGCACTGAAAATTCGAAGGATTCTTGAACTATTCCAATGGATTGAAAGGTAAAAAATGTGATTACACCGTTTTTAGAAAAGGAACGAGAGAGAATACAGGGAGACTAATTAGCCTGAAATTCATATCAGGGTAAATGGTGGAATCTACTATTAAATAGGTAGTATCAGATCGCTGATTGGATTAGGCACAGTCAACATAAATTTATGAAAAGGAAATTATGTTTGACCAATCTGTTAAAGGTTTATTTTGAGGTTGGAGTCAGAAGAATAGATAGGCAAGTTAGCACTGTGGTGCATTAGCACGTTCAGAAGGTATCTGATCAAGTGTTTCAAGGGAGAATTGTCATTGATTGAATGGGAAAGACGAGGGCTAATGGAGTATTGGAATAAATGGGTAATTTTGGGTTAGGACTCTAATATGAGAAGATGATGCAGGTTTTTCAGTGCTGATGTTCCAGCTATTCACAATCATTCACAAATATTTGGATAAGAGATCAAGTTTGACTTATCTAATTTTTCTGATTACACAAATTTCAGTGTCAGTGGGTTGTGAGGAAACCATAGAGAGGCATCATGGCATATAGATAAACTAAATAGGTAAGGACACCCAGTCTGAAGAAGGGTCTCGACCCGAAATATCACCTATTCCATCTCCCCAGAGATGCTGCCTGTCCTGCTGAGTTACTCCAGCATTTTGTGTCTATCTTCGATTTAAACCAGTATCTGCTGTTCTTTCCTACTAAGGTAAGGACATAGTATGTTTATTATCTATTTTAGTTGACTAAAATGAGAAAGGTGGATTAATATTTAAATAGCGGATGATTGAAAATTATGGAGTCGAAAGTAAACTAATGTCCTTTTATGTGAATCATTGAAAATAAATATTCAGATACAGCGGGTATAGGAAGCGGTTAGGAGCGGAAATATTATATTGGCCTTGACTACAAGAGGCTCTGTATACAAGAATAGAGATTTAATCTTACTTAGCCCTATTCAATTCTCCCATAAGGGTCTAGTCCAATCTACCTCACTGAGAACCTGCAACTGTAATGCTATGATGCTATAACATTGTATTCCGCGTTCTTGTATTCTCTTGTTCTGCACTACCTGTTGCTACTTGTGCAGGGCTTGATTGTACTCATGTATAGTATGATTTGACTGGATTGCACATGAACACATGAGGGAAACTTTTTCTAATCTCTTACCTCGACGGAGATGCGATTCTTTTCCATATCGTATCTCCATCCGCACTGCGGCCCAACCGAGTAGTTGGCGGCCTTTTCTGGAGACTGACTTATGAGAGCTCCACCTGCGGGACTTTAACATCATGGAGCCCGCGGTCATAGACCGAGTTCGGGAACCAAGCCACAGGAGCTTCGACTGATCCCGACGCAGAAGCTTCGATGGATGGTTCAACTGCCCCGACAGTGGGAGAATAAAAAGGAAGAAGGTTGGAGTTTTTTGTCTTCCATCACAGTGAGGGATGTGGGGAATCTGCTGTACTGGATGTTTATGTTAACTTTTATGTAGTTGTGTGTCTTGTTGCTTTATTTTCGTATGGCTATATGGTAATTCGCATATCACTGTACCTTAATTGGTACATATGACAATAAAAGACCTTTGAAACTATGTAGACAAATGCTGGAGAAACTCAGCGGGTGAGGCAGCATCTATGGAGCGACCTTCTTCAGAAACTATGTTCTCAGCCCCTTCATTATACTCTTTCTACTCTCACGACTGTTTAGCCAATTTCTGCTCTAACTTCTTTTACACGTTTTCAGATGACACCTTTGGGCTGGATACAAACAATGATGAGACAGTGTACAGAAAGGAGATGGAAAGCATAGTAATATGTTTTTAAGACACCAACCTCTCCCTCAATGTCAGCAAGATGAAGGAGATAATTATTGGTTTTTGGAAATGTGGTGGTATATATAACCCAGTCAGCAATGGTGCCAAAGTAGATATGGTCGAGTTTCAAGTTACTAGGTGTAAATTTAAGCTAGAGCCAAGAAGATGGGCAGCGGTAGAGTTGCTGCCTTGCAGCGCCGGAGACCCAGATTTGATCCTGCCTACGGATGCTGTCTGTACGAATTTTGTACGCTCTCCCCATGACGTGTGGGTTTTCTCCAGCTCTCATCAGTTTCCTCAAGGGTTTGCTCAAGATGGCGCATGCCTGCGGCAACTTTTGCGGAGCACCAGAACAGAAAGGAATTACCTACAACTTCTATCAACTCACCTGCATCAGGGAAACGGCAGTAATCGGTGCCATTTCAGACAGGCTGCTTGTGAAATTTTGCGATCTCCCGCAGCTGTGGGAGCCCCGGACTTTAAACTTTCGCACGCTGGCTGTGAAACTCCCGACCCGACTGAAGATCCCAGGTACGGCACCTGGAAACCCCGGGATGACCTCCAGAGCCGACGGGCTGGATATCCCAGAAAAAATGAAGCTGGAGCTGCTGACTCTGAGGGAACCCCCGTTTCGTTACGGAGCTGGAGCTGCCGTCTGTGAGGGAATTCCCATTCCAGCGCTGGTCCGCAGAAACAGCAGGTACAGGAAACACAGTACTTGGAAACAAAGGGGAAGCCTCCATTGTGTCCGTAAACGTGGCCGACGGGCAGGACTTCAGGTCAGACTAAAGCGCAGGGGACTTTGGTCCCCTCTCCCTACTATCCTACTGGCCAATGTAGTCCCTTGAAAATAAAGTGGAGGACTTAAGGGCAAGGTTGTTTATCAAAGGGAGCTGAGGGAATGCTCTGTGTTCTGCTTCACAGAGACATGGCTCACCCCCAGCTCCCCAGACTCAGCAGTCCAGCCTGAAGGGTTCTCCATCCACCGCATGGACCGTACACTGGCATCGGGGAAAGGGAGAGGAGGGGGCGTCTGCCTCATGGTCAACTCTGCGTAGTGCTCAGACATGGCAGTCCTGTCCAACTCCTGCTCTCCACACCTCGAACATCTGGCGGTGAAGTGCCGTCCCTTCTAGCTACCGAGGGAATTCACCTCCATTATCCTGACCGCGGTCTACATCCCACCCCAGGCAGACGTCCGTCTGGCACTGGAGGAGCTGCACGCCGTGGTCAACAAACACCAGACGTCTTACCCAGAGGCATTTACCACCATTGCTGGTGACTTCAATAAGGCAAACCTAAAGAAATCACTCCCCAACTTCCACCAACATGTCTCCTGCTGCACTAGAGGACCAAACACCCTCGACCACTGCTGCACCACCATCAAGAATGCCTACCGCTCTATCCCTCGCCCTCACTTCGATAAATCCGACCATACCGCGGTGCTGCTTCTTCCTGCATACAGGCAGCAATTAAAGAGTGCACCCCCAGCGGTGAGGACAGTACAGAGCTGGTCGGGGGGGGGGGGGGGGAGGGGGCAGAGGAACAACTGCAGGACTGTTTGGAGTCTGTAGACTGGGCAATGTTCAAGGACTCGGCAACGGACTTGAATGAATACGCCACAGTCGTTACAGACTTCAATAAGAAATGTATGGAGCACTGCATCCCTACAAAAACCTTCCGAGTGTTTCCCAATCAGAAACCTTGGATGAACTGAGATCCGCACTCTTCTGAAGACCAGACACTGGGCATTCATGACTAATGATACAGTGGTCTACAAGCGGTCCAGATACGACCTTGGTAAAACCATCAAAAAGGCCAAAAGGGAATTCTGCTCCAAGCTGGAGGATGAGACAGATGTTCGGCAGCTGTGGCGGGGACTGAATGCAATCACCTCCTACAAGGCAAAACCAGGAGGCAGCTCGGATGTCGGCGATACATCACTCCCTGATGAGATCAATGCATTTTACGCACGCTTTGATAGGGAGAACACCGATGTGCCTTCCCGAGCCCACATTCGCTGTGATGGTATTTCAGTCTCAGTCACAGAGGCCGACGTCAGGAAATCCTTCAGAGGGGTGAACCCTCGAAAAGCGTCTGGACCTGATGGTATACCTGGTCGTGTTCTAAAAACCTGTGGGGACCAACTGGCTGGAGTTTTTTACGGACATTTTCAACCTGTCACTTCTGAGGTCTGAGGTTCCCACCTGCTTCAAAAGGGCATCAATAATACCGGTGCCCAAGAAGAGCAAGGTGATGTGCCTCAATGACTATCGACCTATGGCACTAACACCTGTGGTGATGAAGTGCTTCAAGAGGTTGATCATGGCGAAAATCAACTCCTACCTTGACAAAAACCTGGACCCACTGCAGTTCGCTTATCGCCACAACAGATCAACCACTCCGCTCTGGACCACTTGGTCAACAAAAACTCATATGTCAGGCTTTTGACTTCATTGACTACAGCTCGGCATTTAACACAATCATCCCCTCCAAGCTGGTTACCAAACTCGCTGAACTGGGTCTCTGCGCATCCCTCTGCAATTGGATCATCGACTTCCTCATTCACAGACCATAGTCTGTTTGTATTCGTAGAAATGTGTCAGACTCGATAACAATCAGCACGGGAGCACCTCAAGGCTGCGTGCTCAGCCCCCTGCTGTACTCACTCTATACTCATGACTGCATAGCCGGTCATAGTGCGAACTCCATCATCGGGTTCGCTGACAACACCACTGTTGTGGGACGTATACCTGATGGGGATGAGTTAGAGTATAGAAGAGAGATCGAGCAACTGTCCATATGGTGTCAGCACAATAACCTGGTCCTCAACACCAGCAAAACCAAGGAACTGATTGTAGACTTTGGAAGGAGTAGGATGGGGACCCACAGTCCTGTTTATATCAACGGGTCGATGGTTGAAAGGGTCAAGAGCTTCAAATTCCTGGGCATGCACATCTGTGAAGATCTTTCCTGGTCTGAGAACACAGATGCAATTATTAAGAAAGCTCATCAGCGCCTCTACTTCCTGAGAAGATTACAGAGAGTTGGTCAGTCAAGGAAGACTCTCGCTAACTTCTATAGGTGCACAGTAGAGAGCTTGCTGACCAGTTGCATCGTGGCTTGGTTTGGCAATTTGAGTGCCCTGGAGAGGAAAAAACTACAAAAAGTAGTAAACACTGCCCAGTCCATCATCGGTTCTGACCTTCCTTCCATCAAGGGGATCTACCACAGTCGCTGCCGCAAAAAGCTGGCAGCATCATCAAGGACCCACACCACCCTGGCCACACACTCATCTCCCTGCTACCTTCGGGTAGAAGGTACAGGAGCCTGAGGACTGCAACGACCCAGTTCAGGAATAGCTACTTCCCCACAGCCATCAGGCTATTAAACTTGGCTCGGACAAAACTCTGAACATTAATATGCCTGCATCTGTTATTTGCACTTTATTAATTTATTAATTCATGTGTGTATTTACCTATATAATTGTAGTCAATGCCTACTATGTTCTGTTGTGCTATGCAAATAAATAATTTCATTGTCCTGTCAGGGGCACATGACAATAAACTCTTTTGACTTTGACTTTCCTCCCACATTCTAAAGATGTACTGGTTTGTAGGTTAATTGGCTTGGCATCATTGTAAATTGGCCCTAGTGCTGGGATCGCTGGTCGGAGCAGAATCAGTGGTCCAAAGGGCCAGTTTCCACCGTGTATCTCTAAACTAAACTAAAGTGCATCAGTGCCTCCATTTCCTCAGAAGACTAAAGGGCCTGTCCCATTTTCACGAGTTATTCACAAATTCTCCCGCGTTTTCCCCTTGATTCAAACTCGCAGAATGTTTGTAATGAGTCCGTAGGAAGTCGTAGGAGTTCGTAGATATATCGTAGCGGCTCGTTCTGCCAGCCGTAGGTACTCGTGGCATCCGATAAGTCGGAACGTTTTTTCCAGCCCGATAAAAAATGTTTACGAGTAGAAAAATGGTTGGGATGAAAGAAAGTGTAACTTTTTACTCGTGAGGAGGGCATCGAAATAGTCGTGGGAATTCGTAGACATACTCATAGGAGTTTGTGAACATAGTCGTGGAAGGTCGTAGGAGTTCGTAGATTACCACGATCTTGATTTTTTTTTTTAGGTCCTTTAAACTCGGCAAAGGTTTTGAATTAAGTCGTGAAAGTGGGACAGGCCGTTAAGGAAATTTAGAATATCCCCAACAACTCTTTGCAACTTCTACAATGCACAGTGGAAAAATCAAGCATCTGGCTGCATCACAGTTTAATTAGGCAACAACTCTGACCAAGAAATTATAGAGAGTTTTTGATGTAGCCCAATCCATCAGACAAACCACCCTACCATCGGAAAGCAGCTAATGTAATCAAAGACCTTTTTTCAACCCTTCAAGAAGTCATTCACTCTTCTTCCCTCGCCCACCAGACAGAAAATACAAAAGCTTGGATGCCCATAACACCAGATTCTGGAACAGCTTCATCCCTACTGTTATCAGACTACTAAACAATCCTCCCATTAACTAGGGTGAAGTACAGTTTAGCTCATTGTGGACTATGCACGTTTTCTCTGTAACTGTAACACTTTAAAACTACACCATTGTATTCTGCTTTGTGATAATTTTATGCTCTGCACTACCTGTTGCCACATGTGCATGGCTTGATTGTACTCATTAATATTATGATTGGACTAGATTGCACGTAATCTACGTTTTTCATTGTACACGTATCAATAATAAACCAATACCAATGCCAATAATAAACTGGAAGATTTTATGGTGGAAATAAACTTCCATTTGTAGAGTGCTGAAAGAAAAATCACAGAATAAAATAAATTTAGTTGAAACAAGGAAATAAACTTCAAATTGAAGCATGGTGAAAGAAAAGGTACAGAATAATACAAACTTAGTTTGAAACAAGGAAAAGAGCAAAAATTAACAGCTGATTATTGAGCCTCAGACCTACAGAACAAAAATGCACTCCTTTCTCTTGGAAGCAAATAAATTGATGCACAACAAGTCATGATAAGTCTCAAGGTGGTTAAACCAATTTTGGTAGCAGACAAAATTCCAATCACACAAAATGTAATGGTGAAAGGTCAATCAAGGGATTAGTTGGGCAAGTAATGAAAAAAAAAGATGGGAACAGAAATCTTAAAAGTAGATGCAAGGAAATTGTGCTGCAGCTTGTGAAGTGGCTGTGATGCAATGGATCTTGAGTTCCCAAACCAGGGAGGTTATCAAGGGAGATTTAAAATATTTTGACTAGAGATGGAATGAAGCTGCAAATCCAAGTACAATTTAAACTACATGTGAACTGAGAAAAAAATATGCATTAACACATGAAACATGAGCAAAATATATCTGAAAAATAAAATACTTTTCTATGATTTAAACCACTGCATTAAAATGTCTGCATTAATGTTGCAAGGAATAAGATTGTAAGTAAAAGGTAGTTTCTTCTTTACTTAATATTTACCATCCTAGCTACAATTGGTTTTGCAAAAAAAAGTATTTATTATTTCAGTTAACTTTACTTCAACACTTTTAATATCTTAGAATGGTTATTAACTCGGGCTGATGAATTTCCTAAAGTTAACATGAGCTTTTATAATGCTCTCAATTATAGTGCTTTTTACTCGAGGTCCATCCAATAATAACACAACTAATACATTTCTGGCAATTATTTCAGTATCACAGCATTTTGTATATTCAATGCAAGGACTAAAATATTTCTGTTTTAAAAGTATTAGTTATACCTGGTGAAGAGAAAACAACTTGAGAGAATCCACAGCTGTGCCCCTGACATCTCCAGGAATAGAAGACAGCAGCAATCCAGTTACCCAGAGCAAATACTGGAGTTGGTACAAAATGAAGTCGAGAAAGCAAGTTCTTAATTCTGTGAATGTCCTTCACCCTGTGGTTAACATAACAATACCAATATGTAATCTTGATGTATTTGTAATGTAATCAAATGCAAAGTTTTGGTATTGCATTGAGTGACTATTTGTTTAAACAGTTAAACATACATATAAGACATAGAAAAACAATGTAGGATTGTCTTGTACATTTCTATTATAATATGCAGGGCACTAAGTAGCAAATTTAAGCACATACTTTTAACAATGAATACGGATCATATTAACAAAGAAAGTCCAAAGAAAAACAAAATAATACCTTGACTGGAGAATGGTGACAAACATAAACCACAAAAGCTGCACAACAAATATACAACATCCATCTTAATAGAGAAATTAGCTGGAGGTGAAATTGCCACATATCCATCATCTTGCCAAAACAGAATTGTCCATCAATCTCAATTTTACTCTTGAAGTTTTATTCCCTTGTACCAGTTTTTTCTTCATTATCCATCTACCAAGCAAGTACCACAAATCCTTGTTATAACAACTCCCTTACAACGGATTTTGGTTACAGCAAACTGACCTGTCGATGACAGGCTCCCACCACTCTCATTTTATAGAAGCTACTGCTTCTTTCTGCTGGCCATCGATTTGCCCAGTTGGCCTTTACCTCCGCCCCTCCCCCATCTGGTCCTTTTCCCTTCACTTTGTCCACCCCGCTGCTATCTCCTCCACCACCTCCTCCTCCTTCTCCCATCCCTCTGTCCACTCGTCACTCCCCCCTCCACCTGGGAAGATGTCAGCAACTGTGGGGGAGGAGGAGGAGGCAGCGGGGGAGCGGACAAAGCGATGTATTAGAGAGGGGAGAGCCCACGGAGACCGAGCATGTCCTGTTGGTAGTGGCAACCTGTTGGGGGCTACGTGTGCCACAACAACAACTGCGTTAACCGGTGAAGAAGAGCTCGCTAGTGCAGACCAGCGACACCTGCGCCTAGTTTTAAGGTGAAACGACACAAACTGCTGGAGTAACTCCGCAGACTGAATCAGTCGAAACAAGGGGCCTGACATCACCTACTCATGTTCTCCAGTGATGCTACCTGACCCAGAGTTACTCCAACACATTGTGTCCTTTTGTATATTAACCATCATCTGCAATTCTTTGTTTCAACTACATACAATGATAATACCTTACTCGGCAATAACAGACACCATTCCCTTCCCCATCCCTGCTGTGTTAACACGAGGGTTTACTGGATTTTTATCAAATGGCGCAATTAACTGTTAGACTTCTAAGGTACCAGAAAGATTTTGCAATTCAACATCTGAAGCAGAAGGCATTTTGTAGCAGATACAAGGAATTACAGACTATAATAAAATACACAAAATACTGCAGTACCTCAGTGGGTGAGGCAGCATCTACAGATGATGTTTAATGTTGGCCCCTTTCTTTAGACTTAGGCATTGCATAGTGTTCTTTTGCTTCTAAACCAAACAGTTTATCAGCTCAAGACATCAGAATAGTCCCTGTGTTGTGAACTTATTTTCAACATGATAACCTGTTTTAGTGTTTATGCATCTGAAATCTTGGCACTGAATAAACAGGGAGGTTTGCTCCAACTTTATAAAACACTAGACTAAGTGGGACCATTTGAGTCCCAGCATCACATGGGAGGGCTGGTCCCCCAACCCAATATTCCACCTCTGGGGGGTGGGGGCTTTCTGGAGCGCTAGTATGGGTGTTGTGGGCTGATGGGACTGGTTTCCAGAGGGCTAAATTGTGGGCCAAATGGATTCTTGGGCTGGCGGCTCAGTCACTCAAGCCTGCTGTGCTGGCAGCTCACTCACTCATGGCTGGTGGGCTGGCAGTTGACTTACGGCTATTCCTTGAAAAATCCATTTCAAGCAGGGTGCAAGGCCACCAAATTCAAGTGCAGTTTCTTACCACTTCAAGCACAGTGCAAAGCCACCAAATTCAAGTGAAGTTTCATACCATTTCAAGCAGGGTGCAAGGCCACTGAAGACAGCGAGTCGTGACCTCTCCCTCCTCCTTCTTGCAGAGACTGAGACTGAGCCATGCCCACACTTCTGGGTTTTATAGTCCCTTCCCCCCTTCCCACCAAAAGGGGCATGGCATTCACGGCATGATTGACAGGAGAGAGAATCTACACATTTTTTAAACACTAATAACTCTCATATTTCATCGAAAGGGAAAATCCTCGGCACCTGATGAGCAGAGGGGAACACTGAGTAAGATAGCCGAAAATCACAGCCGTAAGTGCAGCATTTTTTCTAAAATCAATATACAGAACAGGAAGTGGTCAAGATCAGACTTTTAGTAATATAGTGGTCAGACCTCAGAAGTACTGCGCGCAGTACTTATTACATTGTTACAGCAAAGATACAATAACAGTGGAGAATGCACAGAGGAGATTCATCAGGACGTTGCCAGTGTGCAGTGTTTCCATCATGGAGAGAGGCTAGCTCTGTTTCCCTCGGATGAAGAAGGCTAAGAGAGAACATGATGAAGATATTTAAAATTATGAGCAGTTTAGAGAGGATGGTAAACATTTCCCCATTATCAGTGGGAGATGAAACTAGATGACATAGATTGAGAATAAATGGTGAGGGATTTTGAGGGCAACTAAGGGGATCTTTTCATTCAAATGGTGGTGAGTACTGAAACACACTGCCTAAGAGAGTGGTGGAAACAGAATTTCTGACAAACACTTTAATTGCCAAGATATAGGAAGCTATGGTCTAAGTGCCTGAAAATTGGATTAATATGTATGCGTGACCACTGGTCAGCACGGACATGATGTGTTAAGCTATAAGATATAGAAGCCGAATTAAGGCCAATCAGCCCATTAAGTCTGCTCTGCCATTTGATCGTAGCTGATCTAACTTTCCCTCTCAACCCTTTTCTCCTGCTTTCTTTCCATAACCGATGCCCTCACTAATCAAGATGCTATCAATATCTACTTTAAAAATACCCAGTGACTTGGCCTCCACAGCCATCAGTGGCAAAGAATTTCACAGATTCACTACGCTCTAGCTAAATAAATTCTTCCTCATCTCAATTCTAAAAGGTACGTCCTTTAATTCTGAGGCTGTGCCCTCTGGTCCTAAACATCCAGTTGTCTAGTCTGCTTCCATGGTGTATACCTTTATGACCCGATAATTCCATGATGTTGCAAAATACCAACAAACTGCATAGGGCTTTGAAACTGGGGATAATGGACCTATACAAGGTCAAGACCTTATGACAGGTATTTTTACGAGGGATATTGAGTTAGTAGCAGTGAAAAGTGGTCCTGAATACCAGGAAAGTGAGATTGTGCACCAGTACTGGGGGGAAAAAATTCTAGTAAAGAGAATTGTTTAGGGATACTGGGACAGTGCCTGAGATCAAGCAGCAATGGCACGCCACAGAAAGACACAAAACGTTGGAGTAACTCACCGGGACAGCAATCCCTGGAGAGAAGGAATGGGTGAAATTTTGGGTCAAGACCCTTCTTCAGGCTATGCCACCTTTGCTTTTCGATGCACTGAGAAAAGGCTTTGGTGCCGGGGAATTAGGATTGGAAAATATTTAACTCCATCAGAATTAGAAAACCTTCTAAGACAGAAAAGAATAAATGGAAGGATATTCCCACTTTATTGGATGGAATTGAGTTCCAACAATCTTGGAACATAAAACCGGAGGAAAGGAGGATTTGATAACTATCATCTGGAAAACCATCTTCATCCCATCACATTCTTACCAATCAGTTTACCGATGGGTCATTTTATTCTGCATTAATTGTTGTCCCTGTTGCTTTCCTCATGGGTAACAGTTGCTATCCATGCCGGAAGGCAATTAATGATCGGTTTGTTGAACCCTAAAAGTTAATGCAAACAAGAAAACTTGGTGAATTTAACAAAAGTGTGAATTCATAGGGAGTGAAATACTAAATGCAGAATCAGGAAAACCTGAAAAACCAAATAAACTTCAGGATTGTAACATGATAGTGACCATGAAGTAAAAGAGAAATCTGCATTAGGAAACTCAGTCTGTAGCTGTAAAGCAGAGTGATCTTGCTACATCAAGACACCCGGGAGCAGTCATCAGTGTTGACAGCATGTTATTTCTCAGAAACATCCCAGTGAAATCTGTTGTGTCCTGAGAGAAATGACCAGAGGCAGATATCTGCAGGGGCTGTTATTAATTCTGCTAAACTGGAACGAAAACA
This sequence comes from Raja brachyura, assembly GCA_963514005.1. The sequence goes on along the minus strand of OY740782.1, from coordinate 101,661,014 downwards.
ACTGAGGCCTGGTAGTTTATGGACGGCTAGGTCCACAGCATGAGCAGCCACGCTCATTGAGAACAAGCAACTCGCAAATGATTAAGAGTGTCATAGTGCATATATAAGTGTGCCACACAGGGATGGACTCCTCAACCAACCACATCACTGCTGATATTTGGAACATAGAACAGTACAGAACAAGAATCAGCCTATCAACCCACAATGTCTGTGCCGAACATGATGCCAAGACCAAGTCTTATCTGCCTGCACTTATCTGTACCCTTCCATTCGCAGAATATCCATAGGCCCAACCATAAGTCTCTTATGCCATTATCATATATTCCTCACCACTTTGGCAGTTTGTCACCACCCTCTCTGTAAATAATGTGCCCCACACAACCCATTTAAATTTTGCCCCTCTCACCTTAAAATTATTTGTTTCTTACATACACTAATCCCATTTGTCTGCATTAAATCTGTATGTTTCTGCACCTTGCCTATTCAAGTTCGTGAATAAATGTTTTTTAAATGTAATAATTGTCTGCGATACTCTTTAATACTTCATCCCCTCATCTTGAATCTATGCCCTCTTCTTTTTGATAGCCCTACCATCGGGGAAAGATTCTGACTATCTACCATATCTATGCCTCTTATAACTCTATGACCTTCGTCGCCCATCAGTCATTTCCGCTTCAGGGAAAATAAAGCCAGTATAACCAGTCTCTCAACATAATGAAAGACCTCTAAATTTGGGCTGCATTTGTCTACCCTTTCTATGCCTTTTATAATTTCATAAACTTGGATCAAGTTTCCCCTCAGCTTCTAACATACCAGAGAAAACAATCCAAGTTTGTCCAACATCTCCTTATAGTTAATATTCTGTAATCCAGGCAGCATCCTGGAAAACCTCTATTAAAACCTCTCCAAAGCTTTGACATACTTCCCAAAGCAACCAGAACTGCACACAATACACCAAGACTTATTTCCCAGACAAAGAGTGCACCTGCTTTACCACTCTGTCCATTTGAATTGCTACTTTCATGAAGCTATGGGTTTGAACCCCAAGATCGTTTTGTTGTTAATATTGTTAAACATTTGACCTCCCACTTTCCTGGATTAAACTCCATCTTCCATTTCCCCACTCATTTCCGTAACTGATCTATCGTACTGAGTGTTAATACTTGATTTTCAGTAATGAGCTAGATTGGTACAATTGGTAAAATCACTCTCTGCTATTTTAGGTTTCAATATCTGGATGTTAATTGACAATGAAAAGTTACAGCCACAACTCTAAATCACTAGGGCCCAGCCCAGAAAGGTAGCAGGCTACAATACTACATCAGCATTTCTATCAAGTTCGCATGAGGCTGTGGAACTATACTACTGATGCAATTTCACTGTCACTGCGATAAGCATCTGCATTTAATAAAAAGTCACAGAAGAATACTATAACGATTCAAAAAGTAATTTAATCAAAAAGTATGCAACTTCATCTCTCCTTCTCTGTAAACTAGACCCTGTCCTTAGCAGAAAACATTATTTTAAGTTTCAGAGTGTTTGAGAGAGGGATGGATGTCAATTGCAACATCTGTGATAGGATAAGCCACATTTGCAATGATGACAAGCTGCTGCTTGTTATGTGGTTCAAAAGTTAATGACTGTTAAAGGGAGATGGGGGGGGGGAGGGGAGGGGGAGAGAGAGAGAGAGAGAGAGAGAGAGAGAGAGAGAGAGAGAGAGAGAGAGAGAGAGAGAGAGAGGAACAAAAAGAGAGAGGGACAGAGAGAGAGAGGGACAGAGAGAGAGAGGGACAGAGAGAGAGAGGGACAGAGAGAGAGAGAGAGGGACAGAGAGAGAGAGAGAGGGACAGAGAGAGAGAGAGAGGGACAGAGAGAGAGAGAGGGACAGAGAGAGAGAGAGGGACAGAGAGAGAGAGAGGGACAGAGAGAGAGAGAGGGACAGAGAGAGAGAGAGGGACAGAGAGAGAGAGAGGGACAGAGAGAGAGAGGGACAGAGAGAGAGAGGGACACAGAGAGAGAGGGACACAGAGAGAGGGGGACACAGAGAGAGGGGGACACAGAGAGAGAGAGAGAGAGAGGGACAGAGAGAGAGAGAGAGAGAGAGGGACAGAGAGAGAGAGAGAGAGGGACAGAGAGAGGGACAGAGAGAGCGAGAGACAGAGCGAGAGACAGAGCGAGAGAGAGAGACAGAGGGGGAGAGAGGGAGAGGGGGAGAGAGGGAGAGGGGGAGAGGGGGAGAGGGGGAGAGAGGGAGAGAGAACAAAGAACCATAAACGTTGTAGAAAGCAGAATTGTAGAAAATAGCTGATAGGTCAATAGACAATAGGTGCGGGTGTAGGCCATTCGACCCTTCGAGCCAGCACCGCCTTTCAATGTGATCATGGCTGATCATCACCAATCAGTACCCCATTCCTGCCTTCTCCCCATATCCCCTGACTCCGCTATCTTTAAGAGCCCTATCTAGCTCTCTCTTGAAAGTATCCAGCGAACTGGCCATCACCGCCCTCTGAGGCAGAGAATTCCACACTCACAACGCTCTGTGAGAAAATGTGTTTCCTCGTCTCCATTCTAAATGGGTTACCCCTTATTCTCCAGAAGTGGTGGCGCCTCGCGGCGGTGGCCTCTGCAGTCCGTCTGTCTTTTTTTTCCTTTTTGTACTGTTAAGTGCATGTTTTGGTTGTAGTTTATATATTATTTTAGTTATGTATATGTGGAGGGGAAACTTTTAAATCTCTTCCCTGTACGAGGGACCCGACCTTTTCCCTGTCGAGTCTTCGTTGTCGTTGAGGCCTAGCACCGTGAAACGGCCTCCAATCGGAACAACCTGGGGGCTCCAGTCACGGAGCCTGTGGACTCACCATCGTGGGGCTGGCCGGCTTCAGAGTGTGGAGAGCTGTGGTGGCGCGCAGCTGCAACCCGATTTCGGAGCTTCAGAGGCTCCAGCCGCAGGCCTAGTGGACGGTGGTATCTGGAGCTCACGGGTCCCTGGTGCGAGACTGCTTTTCGGAGCTCCCGCAACTTCTTCCGCCCGAATTGCGGGGTTGGAAACGACCCGGAGCGGGGCCTTACATCGCCCAGTGCGGCTTTAATAGCTGCGTGACTTGCCATCGCCCGCCGGGGCTCCAACATCAAGGCCCGGAGCAGGGCCTTACATCGCCCGGCGCGGCCTTAATTGCTGCGGGGCTTACCATCGCCCGCCGGGGGCTTTAACATCGTGAGAAGAATAAAAAACAGGGGAGAGCCAAGACTTTGTCTTGCATCACAGTGAGGAGGTGTTTGGAGATTCACTGTGATGGATGTTTATGTAACTTGTGTTAATTGTGTGCCTTGGTTTATTTTTTCTTGTTTGTATGACTGCAGAAACCTAATTTCGTTTGAACTTAGGTTCAAATGACAATAAACCTTATTCTATTCTATTCTATATTCTATTTTTGAACTGTGTCCTCTGGTTCTGGACTCCCCCAACATCGGGAACATGTTTCCTGCCTCTAGCGTGTCCAAACCCTTAACAATCTTAGGGTTACACAAAAAGCTGGAGAAACTCAGCGGGTGCAGCAGCATCTAAGGAGTGAAGGAGATAGGCGACGTTTCGGGTCGAGACCCTTCTTCAGACTGGTCAGGGATCAGGGAAACGAGAGATATAAACAGTGATATGGAGAGATAAAGCAAGAACAATGAGTGAAAGATATGCAAAAAAGTATTGGTGATAAGGAAAGCAGGCCATTGTAAGCTGTTTCTGGTGTGAAAATGAGAAGCTAGTGCGACTTGGGGGGGGGGGGGGGGAGATGGAGAAGGAATGTCAGGGCCCGAGGGCTGAGGGAGAGGTGGGGGGGTGGGGGGAAAGGAGCAGTCTGGGTTAACAGAATTGAGAAAATTCAATGTTTAAGCCCAGAGGATGCAGACTCACCAAGCGGAATATGAGATGTTGTTCCTCAAACTTGCGGTGTTGTTCACTCTGGCCATGGAGGAGGCCTAGGACCGAGAGGTCGGATACGGAGTGGGAGGGGGAGTTGAAGTGCTGAGCCACCGGGAGGTCGGGTTGGTTATTGCGGACCGAGCGGAGGTGTTCGGCGAAACGATCGCCTAGCCTCCGCTTGGTCTCACCGATGTAGATTAGCTGGCATCTGGAGCAACGGATGCAGTAGACGAGGTTGGAGGAGGTGCAGGTGAACCTCTGTCGGACTTGGAATGACTGCTTGGGTCCCTGAAAGGAGTGGATGGGGGAGGTGAAGGAACAAGTGTAACATCTCTTGCGGTTGCAAGGGAAGGAGTGGAGCAGGAGGGAAGGGAAGAATTGACGAGGGAGTTGCGGAGGGAGCGGTCTTTGCGGAAGGCAGATAGGGGGGGAGATGGGAAGATGTGGCAAGTGGAGGGGTCACGTTGGAGGTGGCGAAACTGGCGGAGGACTATCTGTTGTATGCGCTGGCTGGTGGGGTGAAAGGTGAGGACCAGGGGGACTCGGCCCTTGTTGTGAGTGGGGGAATGGGGAGAAAGGGCAGTGTTGCGGGGTATGGAGGAGACCCTGGTGCGAGCCTCATCGATAGTGGGGGAGGGGAAACCCCGTTCTCTGAAGAACGAGGACATTTGCGATGACCTGGTGTGGAACACGTCATCCTGGGAGCAGATGCGGCGTAGTCGGAGGAATTGGGAATAGGGGATGGAGTCCTTACAGGAAGCAGGGTGGGAGGAAGAGTAGTCCAGGTAGCTGTGGGAGTCAGTTGGTTTGTAGTGGATGTCAGTCAGGAGTGTGTCACCTGCAATAGAGATGGTGAGGTCAAGGAATGGTAGGGAAATGTCGGAAATGGTCCAAGTATATTTGAGTGCCGGATGGAAGTTGGTGGTGAAATGGATAAAGTCAGTCAGTTCTGCGTGGGTGCAGGAGGTGACACCAAAGCAGTCGTCAATGTAACGGAGGTAAAGGTCGGGGGTGGGGCCCTGGTACGTCGAGAACAAAGATTGTTCGACGTACCCGACAAAGAGGCAGGCGTAGCTAGGGCCCATGCGTGTGCCCATAGCTACGCCTTGTGTTTGGAGGAAATGGGAGGAGTCAAAAGAGAAGTTGTTTAGGGTAAGGACCAACTCCACTAGGCGGAGGAGGGTGTCAGTGGATGGGTATGGGTTGCTCCTCTGGTCGAGGAAGTACCGGAGGGCTTTGAGACCATCCTGGTGGGGGATGCAGGTGTATAGTGACTGGACGTCCATTACTCCACCTTAACAATCTTATATGTTTCAATAAGAAATCCCCTCTCATCCTTCTAAACTCCATTCTCCATGTACAAGCTCCATTCTCTCAGCATTTGACAGTCCTGCCATCCCGGGAATTAACCTTGTAAACCTACGTTGCACTCCCTCAATAGCAAGAATGTCCTTCCTCAAATTAGGGGACCAAAACTGCACACAATACTCCAGGTGTGATCTCACTAGAGCCCTGAACTGCAGAAGGACCTATTTGCTCCTATGCTTAGGTCAGATTGTACTAATGGGGGGAAAGAAAACTAAGCTAATATTACAATGGCATGAGTCAGCTAAACTAGCTAGTTTTAGTACAAGCAATTTATCTAATGTTGAAAGCAATTTACAGACTGCAAGCCATTCATCTAAAATTGTTGATATTGATATTGATTTTAACAGATTAAGCTGTAATCCTCACACAAACATTGGGCCTCATTATAACAGTGCAGGAGTGGGAGAAAGGTCAGAGCAAGAAGGGGATGGGAAACTCAAGTTGCAATCAATTGGCAACCCCAAATCCTGACGATTAGAGATATTCGCTGCCACTCACCTCCTCCTCCACCCCACCCCACCCACTCTTTAGAGAAACAGCATGGAAACAGCTTCGGCCCACTGAGTCCATGCTGATTAGCGATCACCCCGTATACCAACAGTGTCCTGTACACTAGGGACAATTTTACAAATTATTAATGGTCAATTAACCAACAATCCTGTATGTCTTTAGAATTTGGGAGGAAACCAGAGCACCTGGAGAAAACCCATGCGGTCACAGAGAGAACATACAAACCCCGTACAGACAGCATCCAAAGTCAGGATCAAATCCAGGTCTCTGTTTTTTTAAGGCAGCCATTCTACCGCTGTTGGCCCCATCATGCATCACTCATCATGATGGGGCCAATCATGATGCTCCCATCATGCATCACTCTGCAAATAATTTGTGTTCTCTCTTTCTCAGTTCTGAAGCATAGTCTTCAATGTGAAATGTCAACTCTCTTTCAAGACCTGCTGCATGTCTCCAGCATTTTCTGTTTTAATCTTTATCTATGGCAGGATAAGGGGACAAAGCTGGTAGTTGGAAATAAGATACAGAAAAAGCTGTAAGTAGTGAAACAGGTTCACAGGGCTACTCCTGGTGAAATCAAGGATTATGACAGGGCTGGCAACATTGGGTGAGAGTTGGGAGTGGGAGGGTGGCACCCCCCCCCCCCCCCCCCCCCCCCACCCTCGCCCCACTTGGTTGCTCTGCTCCCTCGCCGGGTACCCCTAAGGCCAGTGATCAGTGATCGCTCAACCCCCACACTTTCAAAAAAGGCTCCACGGCCACTGGTTCAGACAGAGAGCACTGCCAGATATGAGCGTGGAACTGAGGCCAGTTGTGCGTGATGTCTGGATTCCAATGCTCAGCACTTTGTGTTTCGGAGTTGGCTAATGTTATTGATTGGTAATTAGCCTGATTTGTAATTAGTTGACAAAACTTTAATTTATTAATCCAGAATATCCAGGGGGATGGGATAAGTGAGTGGGCAAATGTTTGGCAGATGCAGTATAATGTGGATAAATGTGAGGTTATCCACTTTGGTGGCAAAAATAGGAAAACCGACTACTATCTAAATGGTGGCCGATTAGGAAAAGGGGAGATGCAGCGCGACCTGGGTGTTATGGTACACCAGTCATTGAAAGTAGGCATGCAGGTACAGCAGGCAGTGAAGAAAGCCAATGGTATGTTAGCTTTCATAGCAAAAGGATTTGAGTATAGGGAGGTTCTACTTCAGTTGTATAGGGTCTTGGTGAGGCCACACCTGGAGTATTGGAAACAGTTCTGGTCTCCAAATCTGAGGAAGGACATTATTGCCATAGAGGGAGTGCAGCGAAGGTTCACCAGACTGATTCCTGGGATGTCAGGACTGTCTTATGAACAAAGAATGCATAGACTCGGTTTATACTCTCTAGAATTTAGGAGATTGAGAGGGGATCTTATAGAAACTTACAAGATTCTTAAGGGGTTGGACAGGCTAGATGCAGGAAGATTGTTCCCGATGTTGGGGAGGTCCAGGACAAGGGGTCACAGCTTAAGGATAAGGGGGAAATCCTTTAGGACCGAGATGAGAAGGAATTTTTTCACACACAGAGTGGTGGGTCTCTGGAACTCTCTGCCACAGAGGGTAGTTGAGGCCAGTTCATTGGATATATTTAAGAAGGAGTTAGATGTGGCCCTTGTGGCTAAGGGTATTAGAGGGTATGGAGAGAAGGCAGGTACGGGATACTGAGTTGGATGATCAGCCATGATCATATTGAATGGCGGTGCAGGCTCGAAGGGCCGAATGGCCTATTCCTGCACCTAATTTCTATGTTTCTATGTTTCTAAGTGTGATATTAAAATGACAAGCAAGGTGTCAGACTGTATGTCACAACAGGCAGCCCCGATAACCCATTATTTCCTTCAGTTAAATATTAAGAAGGTAGCACTGTTGTCAACGCTTCCAACACCTCCGACACCCGCGGCCCATGCAGTTGATATTAGTTTTGAAGTTCTCGTTGATCAGAGCGTGAGAAAGTCTGTGATCAGCGTTACAGCGTGAGAATTGTGCGAAATGCGTGAGTCTCACTCTCAATGCGTGAGAGTTGGCAGTTCTGAATTATGGTAATTGGGCAGGAATGGAATGGAGATGCCAGGGGTCAAGGATGTCATGATTTTATTGAATGATGCGTATATCCGTACGTACTAATACTTGTAGATAATTTATCTCTATGTACTTTGAATTCAGTTTGTATTGTTCTGCAGTTTATATTTATAGGGTCATAGTGGCAAAATAAGCTCCTCACAGAAATCGGTAGACAGCACAGAAGGAAGAACAATTCATTCTCAATCAGCCAAAGCCACAATTGAACAATTACAGCATTCTTGGGGCATATAAAAAGTTGTAACTGCCTGCTATAGAGCCAATGTACACCATGATGCTTCTGTTTCCTGGTTAATGAATCATATTACTCCAATCTCACTGTATGTGGATTCAAGCAACGTAGCATCTTTTTGAAATTATGAGCCAAATAGGAAAGGAAATAATTGATTAAAGAGCAAACAAGTTCATAAGAAAGTGGAGCAGGAGTGGACCTCTTGGATACTCAAAACTGCCCCACTATTCAATAAGATCTTGTTCTAGTATGCAATCAATTACATACTAGAGAATAGATAACAAGGTAGAGAATTCCAAAGATTCCCCATTTTTGGTGTACAGCAGATATCTCAGTCCCAATGGCCTATCCCATATTTTGAGCCTGTGACATCCACCACCCCTCTCCCCCTCTTCCTCTCCCCCCTTCCTCTCCCCCCTACCCTCCATCCTCCCCCACATCTTCTCTAACCAATTCTAGACCTCTCAATAGGGTGAACATACATCCTAAAGAATCCTTTAAGAATTCTGCCTTTTTCAATGGTCAATTTCCATTTTGGCCTAGCATACAGAATTATCTTCTCAAAAAGCAGATAGGCAACCTCAGAAATGTAGCACTCTACCACAGCAAGTACATCTTCTTCTTAATTAAGGAGACAAACTGCATACAATACTCCAACTGCAATGCTAAAAGTTATGTGTCCCCCAGCCACAGTCAGATTCAGTGCTAAAGTTGTGCCTTTGGACAAGACTCACCAATGACCATTAATTCCCAGAAATCCACAACATTGGTCTCTGTTGGACACAATGGAAAGATGCCCTTGAATGTCCTGTCTGCAGGAATCAGGATAAATACAATACAATCAATTGTATTGTATCATAGTACCATCAGTTACTAAGCAACAGAAGATTTTTCCAAGGGATGTCCTTTTCACGAAAATAACAAATCTAATCTAGTTTAATACCAGCCTATTTTCGAGTAACAACAAAATTATGCACATTGTCATATCTGCAGTGCAATTGAAGAGCACTTATACTCCAATAACCATTAATCAGTTTGGATTTTGCCAGAACAATTCAACTCCAGACTTCGACAGAGCCTTGCCTGAAGTAGGAACTATGGAGCTCAATTCTACAAGTGAAGTGAGAATAACTAGCCTTGATATCAAGGTAGCTTTTGATCAAGGACAATTATTCAATGGACTCCAATATCTACATTCATATCTTGCATATAGCAAGATGTTTATGGTTGTTGAAAGTCAGTTATCACTGTCCAAGGATATATCACTGCAATATTTTCTCAATGACCTTCCTTCCATCATAATATTGGCTGTTTCCACTTACATCCTCTCAGCAAGTGATTATCGGCAAGTTTCAGCTGACATTCAGACATGGGCTGATAAATGAGAAGTAACTTCTCTGCCACGTTGCCAAACAGTCACTATCTTCAAAAACTGTTCAATGTCACTATCCTTGCTGAGTTCATCACAATCAACAACCAGTTAGTCACCAGTGTTCAGAAATGCAACTAGACCAGCCATATTAATAGCATTATTGCAAGAACAGTTCAAAGGCTGGGTAATCTGCTGCGAGTGACTCACTTCCATACTTAAAGCCCTTCTACCATCAACAAGCACAAGGCAGAAGTATGATGGAATACTCTCCATTTGGTTGGATGAGTGCAGCTTCAAAATACTCATGTGCCTTTATCCCAGTCAAGTCAAAACCACTCACCCACAAATCTAATTGTTAACCCTCTCCATCACCAATTCACAACACTTTAGAAGGGCAACAGGCACAGGGACATCACAGGTTCCACTCCAACTGGCACTATAATCTGATTGGAAATATATTGCTGTTCCCTTATCAATGCTGTATCTAATTTCTGAAACTCCCTACCCACAGTGTAACGGGAGTATCTTCATCAGCATGACTGCAGCAGATGCAGAAGACAAATCCCCAAAACTTTCTTGTGTAGTTATGAATCTACAATAAATACAACAGGTATATTTAGGTCATAATAAAAATGAATAAATAAAATGGTACCATCCACTGTGCAATCAAATAGTGTGAACCTGCCAAAATCCCTATAACTGATGTTCAGCTTGGGTACCAACAAGCTCGTCTGACTTAATACAATACAATTTTTACAATCTTTTGTAAAGCCTCAATACAATCTTTTTCCGAAATAGATAGAATTCAATTCCAGAGGTAGGCAAACATTATTTCCCTTGATTTCGAGGCGCCATTTCTCTGAAAAAGCCACATAAGTAAAAAGCTGATTCAATTGACACCCATTCCACCGTCATAAAAATTCACTCCATGTAGGTAACATTTACTGCATTCCTTTCACCAAGCTTCTCCAATTAAGTAATTAATTTAGTTTTGTAAATCATGCTCTGCTTTTAACAAGTCAGTGTTAGCTGTGCTTTCTCCAGATTCTTATTAAATATTGTTTCTAAGAGCTTTCTCACAACACAGGACAAATTGACTTGCTTTTAGTTGCATGGCTTGGCCTCACACTTTCTTTTCGAACTTGGTCATGATATGAGCCATTTTTTATTTCTTTTTGAATGGACAATAACTGCTACCATGCTGGCAATGCTCACATGCCATGAATTAATTAAAAAAAGTGGACTTATTTATATCCACTGATCTCTATGTATATAATAAAATTTCCTACATGAAATGGCAGAGTAAAATATCCTAGAAAATATTTAAATTTTCCAACATTATCTTTGAATTTTTTTTAAAGGGGCAATGTACTATAGCAACATTTTGCAAACAGCATAACAGGATGAGATCAAATATAACAGTACTGAAATTCTATGGATAAAAGGAACAGCACAAATTAGTGCTGTACCTGACAAGCTGCTGGTCCATTTAAATGGATTATCACTATTGCAACCTCTCAACAGCAATGGAGTTACCAGCTCTAAGAGAATGTCCATCAGCACAGGAGATCCCTGACCTCATGGGGGATCACATTTACAGTGAATATACAGTGCCAGGAAACACCGGGAGGCCTCTATTGTGCCCAAAAACCTGGATGACAGGGCAGCTTGCAAGTAAGTGAAGCACCTGAGTCTACAACCACCATTCCTCCCCTCCCCCACTATGCATTGGGCCACTTGTACAATAAACCACATATGTCAGATTATTATTCATAGACTACAGCTCGGCATCAACACCATCATGCCCTGCAAATTTGTTACCAAACTCAGGGAACTGGGTCACTGAGCATCCCTTTGCAACTGGATCCTCAACTTCTTCATCAACAGATCACATTCAGTATGAATTGGCAACAACATTACCTCCTCAATAACTATCAGCACAGGAATAACTCAAGGCTGTGTGCTCAGTCTCCTGCTCTCCTCAAGTATCCGGCTGCACAGTCTTGGGTGTAGATCGACTGTGTGCAGCCGGATACTGTTCCAATTCCATCGTTAAATTCACAGACGACACCTTTGTTGTTGGATGAATTACAGATAATGACGAATCAGAGAAGGGAGATCTCATCATTGTCTGGCTCAGCAACTTGCACGTCCAGGAAAGTAAGGGATCACAAAAGGTTGTGGACAACACCCAGCCCATCGCGGGGATTGACCCATCCCACCATCGAAGGGATGTATAGGTGTTGCCACAAAAAGGCAGCTAGCATCATCAAGGACCCGCACCACCCTGGCCATGCTAATTTCACTCCTGCTCGCAAGAAGAAGGTATAGGAACCCAAAACCGGTGACCTCCAGATTCATGAACAGCTTCTTCCCACCAACAATTAGGCTTTTGAGCATGAAAATACCAACTAAACTACAAACTGTGAACTGTCTTGGTTGCACTAGGGTTTGGGGGCTTTTGTCTTGCATTAATATTAGTTTTATTTTATTTATTGAACTTTACTTTATTTATTGTGTTGTGACTACTGTGTTTACAGATATTTTATGTTGCTGCAAGTAAGAATGTTGTTATTCCATTTTTGATACATATGACAATTAAACACTCTTGATTCCTCACTCATTTTGGGCCTTCATGACAGCTCTATTGAAATATCTATTGCAGCAGTAACTTGATACTGACAAATTGTCCAGCGCTTCATTAAGTTCTTACCAAAAAAACATGCACTTTAACCCAGCACATGCCAAATATTGACAAAATCTTCAAATGCCTTAGAGCACCAAAGTTTAAAATTGTCAAAGAAAGAACTTGCATTTTAAAGGTACTTCATTGTGCACTTCAGAAATTCAAAAATACTTTGAAAACAATTATTTATTTTTAACATATGGTCACTGTAGCTAATGAACACTCAGTATGGGTAAAAAAATATAAATAATAAAATTAGTGTGATTTAGGTATTATAGGGAATAAATATTTACAAAGAAACTGAGAATTCTTTGTTCTTTTGGTGTCATGAAATGAATAATCATCTTTTTTTCTCAAATGTTATGTCCATCTCAACAACCAAGTAAAGCTTCAACATTACACATCTAATTGTGATGCGATGGCAGTGGAGATACACGTAAATGTGGCCAGCGACAGTGATTCAGCTTGTTTTCCTTGGAGTGGAGAAAGCCAAGAGGATACTTAATTGAGGTATACAAAGTTGTGGGGGAAATAGATAGAATAAAAAGTTAGACACTTTTCCTAACAGCGGTATCTATAATCAGAGAGCACAGGTCTAAGGTAAAAGGTAGGAGATTTAGAGGGAACATAAGGGAGATTTTTTTCCTCCAGATGTTAATTGAAATTGGAATGCACTGGTGAGTTGGTGGAGGAATATAAACATTTATGTATTGACACATGCATGACTTGAAGTGCCATGGCATGGAAGAGCATTGAAGACTATGAGCTAAGTGCTGTAATATGCATCATTAAATCATTGATAGCTGGCATGGATATGGTGATGTGAAGGTCTTGCTTTCATGGTATATAACACATTGGCTGTAGCTCAATTATGCTTCACTGCTGTACAAGCCTAGATTATCTACCTGCCTGTAATAACAGTTTGCATTTGAGGCCTTTGGATTTGAAACCATTGTGTTTAGTGTCTATTGCAGAGTGGTAACATGTTAGTTGCAGGTTTATCAACTCGGGAGGGAGCCATAATGTCAAATAAATTCAATAAATAATTTTGCTACTCTTAACATGAAAATGATCTTTTTTCAGGTATGTAAAATGATAACGAGGTTGAGGTAAACACTGAGAAAACACTACTGAGAAAATCTCTGAAACCCCGTTTGCAATAAGATTCATGTTATGGATTAGGCAAACATTTGGCTAAGCAAGGGAAGATAGCAAGATTGAACATGAAACAAATTACCTAGATTCTGTAATAATACCTAGAATAAAGTATTTAAATCAGTTCTTACTAAGATCTCCTACTAAGCCTCAAAAGCTTCATGTTTTAACCGTGAGGCTTATGGAATTGAATTTTGTGAAATATTATGTTAATAATTATTAATATTAAAACTTTGATAAATTTAATACCAAGAAATATCTAATTTATAATCATTCAGCTGCATTACATTTGGGATTTAAAAAAATATTCATAGTTACAATGTACCAAGTCACCTTAACCAAAGCATTGTGTAAGACACCATTCATGGACAAATGTAATGTTTATAAATAAGATAATCAAAGAAATAGTCAAAATATGTACACTAGTATCAACAAACTACATTTTTGTAATATTGTTACTATATTGATACTGAATTTTGTGAAGGTTATTAAAATTAATTCTATAATTCTGGGACACAAAATAGTTATTTTCAAAAATGAATATGCAAAACAGAGCTTTGCACCTTTCTCTTTAAAAAGGTCTGTCCATTGCAAACCAGCCCTGACAAATGGTCTTCCTATTATCCATCACCTGAAATGCCAGTTGAATCGACCCAGGTGGAGGGCAAACAAATACAAAAGCTTGAAAGCATCTGCCACCACACCCAAGAACAACATCTCTCCCTCTGTAATCTGACATTTGTAAAGTCCTTGCATAAACTGGTTAGTCCTGATCTTCCAATCAAGCTCACTGCAGACATTTTTCTCTGGAACTGTTACACGATTATATTCTACACTCAAGCGAAAGGCTTTTATTTGCATGCAGTCTAATCAAATCAGATAATATCCCATAAATGCAACATGCCATACGCAAGTACAAATGGTAGAGTGAAGAAAAATATACCAGAGTGTACTGCATGCAAATAAAAGCCTTTCACTGTTTCTCCGTTATACACGTGACAATAATAAATCACTCTAGGCTTGCCAGTACAGGGTGGAGCTTCGGTATGTCATTTTCACACCTTACATTCACTGTGCACCCTTCCATATCTCCAGTTCCCTCTCCCCTGACTCTCAGTCTGAAGAAGGGTCTCGACCCGAAACGTCACTAATTCCTTCTCTACAGAAATGTCCCCGGTCCCGCTGAAACTCCAGCATTATTTTAGTGTCCACCTCCTGCTTTAACTCGGTGGCTGTTCCACAGAGGGACGGGGTTGTCCTGCGGCCAGGCCCAGAGTGCGACGACTCGGCCCGGCCCGGCCCGGCTCGGCTCGGCTCGGGGATCCCTCTGCGCACAGCGGGGGTAGAAGCAGCCGAGCAAGTCTCAGTGCTGGGCCCGACCCCGACCCCGACCCCGGCCTCACCTCTGCTCCAGCACCCGGACGAGCCGCTGCTTCATCCACCTGACGTCCTGCGGTGCGTGCTCGTCGAAGGACAGGAAGACCAGGTGGGTGTGGTGGGGCAGGGTGGCGGCGGCCAGCGGGGCCAGCGCCGCGTCCGACGCCCACAGGCCCTCCAGGAAGCCCGACTTGTTGGTGAAGGCGTGCAGGACGAGCGAGGCCGGGCCCTGCTGCCCGCTCAGCGGGAAGCTCAGCGGCCCGTCCAGCGTGTTGAGCGTGAAAGGCGGTGCCTTCATGCCGGGCTCCAACTGCGAGCCGCTCCACAGGCCGAGGTCGGCGTCCGGGTCGTCGCCCGAGCCCGTGTCCATGTCCAGGCCCATCATGCCGGCCCCGGGTAGCTCGAGGTCGTAGTTCCAGCCCCGCACCGCCCGCTCCTTCACCTTCCACAGGTTGTCGCAACCGACCCCATAGGGTCTCCCCTTACCGCCTGTGAGGCCGAGGCAAAGGCCATGGAACAGAGCCCAGGCCCAGCCATAGGCATCGAGTCGCTGCCGCATCGCTCCCCCGCTACCAGCGGCTTGTGCCCGCTGCAATCGAAGCTCTCCTGCACCCAGCTACCGCCGGTCAGAGGGGTCTGACCTCGGACTGCAAATTTCTGTTTTCCGTGAGTGAGCGAGAGTTCTGCTGTGTTAGTTACAACTTATCCTTTGTAGCCTTCAAGTTCCTAAATTGTTGTACAATTCTCAATGTTCAAATGTTATGTTTCCACTGCTGCCAAGGTCGAGTAAACATGAGTCGGCGTCTACAACCAAGCCAGCTCCAGTTCAGGCATCTGAACTAGAGTGTTTTGTGAGTCAATATAGTGGATTCTGAATGTTTGACATAGGTAGGTAGATTTATTATTGTCAAGTGTAACCAGGTACAAGGAAAATCTATATTTTGCATGTTTTCCAATCAAATCAAATAATACCATACATGCAATGAAGCCAAACTCAAGTACACTAGGAAGTGCAAAGGGAAAAAAATAGAGTGCTGAATATAGTTTGTACCATTGTACAATAGTTCCAGTGACAAAGTTGAATGTTCACAATGAGGTGGAGGAGAATTTAACTAACTTTTGGAAGGACTGTTCAGAAGCCTGATAACAAAGGAGAAGAAGCTGTTTCTCTGGCAGTGCGTGCTTTCAAGTTCTGTATCTGAGGAGGAGGAGGAGGAGAAGAAATGACTAGGGAGGGAAATG
Organism: Raja brachyura; assembly: GCA_963514005.1. The sequence goes on along the minus strand of OY740782.1, from coordinate 101,645,037 downwards.
TGTTTGATTATGTTGGCTGCATTCCCAAGAAAACATAATGTATAAATGAAGTAAATGGTGGAGAGTCTGATCTAGTTTTAGAGATACAGCACGGAAACAGGCCCTTTGGCCCACCGAGTCCACACTGACCAATGATTCCTGCACATGGCACACTATCCTACACACTAAGTAAGTCCTACACACACGACGGACAATTTACATTCATACCAAGCTAATTAACCTACAAACCTGTAAATCTTTGGAGAGTGGGAGGAACGAAGAACTAGGAGAAAATCCACGTGGTCACGGGGAGAATGTACAAACTCTGGACAGCCAGCACACGTAGTTGGGATCGTACCCATGTCTTTGGTGCTGTACGGCAACTCTATAGCTGCGATACCGTGCCGCTCAATAAGTCTCTGCAATTTCTTGTGGTCTTGAACAGAACTATTCCCAAACCAAGCTGTGATGCAATAGTATCCATTCCATGGTGCATCTGTACAAGTTTGTAAGATTCATTGGAGACGTGCCAAGTTATCTCAGTCTCCTGAGCAAGTACAAGTTTTGGTGAGCCTTCTTGGCTGTTACTTTAATATGTTTCTCAACCATTTCCACTTGGGCACTATTGATGCTGATTGGGGATGTACTGCACCACTCAACAGTACTATAACTCCGGAAAATATAAATGAGATTACAGCTGATGAAACTCTGGAAAAGCAGAATGTCAATCCAGGGCAATAATTATGTCGGGAGAAAGCTGTTTAGAACTTTTTAATTCTTGAAAGAGGAGGAAAAGCTACTGGAAAGGCCAACATTTCATTGTCACCTTGAAGTGCAAGTGGGTCATTTGGAAGTGAATTTAGATATGGTGATATTCCTATACACTTACTGCATTTGTCTGTGGTAATTGAGAAGCAGAGATTTTATAATAAAAGCCTTGCTGGTGTAGTGAGGTGAATCATTTAGATGCTATGCTTTGCTGCCTTTGTAATTCAGTAATGTAGGATTGAATGTTCAGGTTAATGTCTGAACATATTTATCAGATACAGTGTTGACTTTTCAATTACTGCATCTACCCATGCAGACAAAGTGGCTGTTAATTCCATTATACTCCTGGTAAACGCGTTTGCAGTCCCAATCATAAAACTAATGATGCAAAAGGAGGCCATTAGTTATTTCCCAATTTAAAATAAGCTTTCTGACCCAATTCCATTTTTCTTTGGTTACAGCATGTTAAATGCTCAACCAAGGATACATTGTGGATGCAGCCTAGTCCATCATTCAAGCCAGACTCCCCACCATTGATACAAAATACATTGAGCATTGTCATCGAGCCATATAGCATTGAAAGAGGCCCTCAGCCCAACATGTCCATGCTGACCGACCAACATACCCAGTCCAAGCTAGACCCATTTGCCTGCATATGGCAAATGTCCCTTTAAGCCTTTCCTATCCACAAGCCTGTCCAAATGTCTTTCAAGTGTCGTTTTTGCACCTGCCTCAATACTTCGTCTGGCAGCTCATTCCGTATGCCTACCATGTTTTGTGAAAAGGTTGCCCCTCCAGTTCTTATTTAATTTTTCCCTTCTCACCTTATATTGATGCCCTCTAGTTTTCGATTCCTTTACCTTAGCAAAAAGACTGCATTAACCTTATCTGCTCTCCTCATGATTTTATGCACGTCTATAAGATCACCCCTCAACCTCTTGTGCTCGCAATACCACATGTGCAGCCTCACCAATATCTTCTACAACTGCAAAAAAATGTCCTAATTTCTATACTAATTTCTCTGACTGATGAAGGACAGCATGCCAAAAGCTTTATTCACCACCCTATCTGCGATGCAAATTTCAGGGACCATGTCATGGACCCTTGCAGCTGGGAAACCGGCCTCTAGGCCCACCTCGTCCATGACGACCCAAGAATCTTCCACTAAGCTTGTTCCATTTGCTGGTGCTTTGCCTCTAATCCTTTCCTATCTATGTACCTGTCCAAGAGTCTTTTAAGTGCGATCATGATATCTGCCTAAACTACCTCATGTACTGATTACCCTCTGAATAAAAAAAACCCCTCAGATTCCTATTAATTCCTTCTCTCACCTTAAACCCACATCCTGAGTTTCTTGATACCCCTCTCCTAGGAAAATGACTGTTCACCCTATCTATTCTCCACATGATTTTAAACACCACTATAATATCGCCCCTCAGCCTCCAGTACTCCAAGGAATAAAAGTCCTAGCCTGCCCAACCTTTACGTGTAGCTCAGGCCCTCAAGTCCTGGCAACATCCTCGTATAACTTCTCTCTGCTCTTTCCAGGTTAATAACCTCCTTATAATGTGCACTTGTACTGCTGAATTTTCCTCTACTCTACAACACCAGGTAAGAATAGACGTTACAGTGAGATGCTCACAAACTTAAGTTTTCATTCATCAAGCTTAGTTTCAGAAAAGCAATGTAAATTACATATCAAATTTCCCAAGTGGTTGCACTGAAAATATTTTTGTTATTTCAACCTAAATTTCAATATTCCACAGCCAAATTATTGAAGATGAGGCTCAAGGACAAAATATTAAAATTAAATAAAACACATATATTCTAAAATAAAATATTGAAGTGCAATGAAATTTGAAAGCAATACTTGATCATGATTTGTTTGTGGAACGAATCGCAGTGTTTCAGAAGGGCCATAAAATCATTCCAAGCCTCTGAACAGCATCACTTTGTGGCAAGAGATAAAACCAAATGAAGAAAATTAGGTGTGGGATGTTGACTTTTGGTTCAGCTGCAATATAGGCATGGATGTTCCGTTTTTTGCTCAAGACTACATTCAAACATTTTTGCACATATCTAAAGTAAAATCTGCCATGAATAAATGTAGCCAGGGACCTTAGAGAAAAACATCTTTATCGAACCAGTGACAAAAATATGATACTTGCTACAACAGGAATATGTTGAATTGGATTGCATTGTGCATTTAAAGGTGGGAGGGGGATGGGTAGATGAACACATTACAGAGAAAAGAAAATAGAGGGAAATCTGAAAGATTTCAATAAATAATAGGAGGAGGTTTTGAATGTATGGGAGGAGGCCTAAGTGGAACAAGACTATAACATAGAGCAGCAAATCTCTTGTGCTGTGGAATTATTCCCATTCCCAGGCATATTACAATAAACCTAATTCCTTATCTTATTTGTTTTGAATTTTCTAGGTGTAATTTTATTCAATGAATTGTGAATTTGTTGAGAATTATGAAAATAAATCTGACAATTATCTATTCTATTTATTAATTTATGGTCATCTCTGAGATTACAGGAAGAAAGACATGGATTCTCGAATGCTAATTACATTTTGTAACAAAACAATTAAATATTGAAGGGAAAGGGAAAATAAAACCACTTATTTTCTGTTACCGTGTGTTGTTGCTTGATTCTAAAATATTGCACAGTCTTGTGGACAAAATGCCTTTGTTCAATTAACCTGTACATTCTTTAATTTGCTGTAAATGCTTTGGAGTTTTCATAGTATATTATAGTAGTAGGCCCCCCTCGGTCATTGCTGACCATGGGTGATGCATCCTGGTCGGATGCAAGCCTGGGCGATGTCATATGGAGAACAGGCTGTTGCCCATGCAGCATGTGCCTCCTCGCCACGTCGCTGATCGATCCAAAGGAACAGCGGGGCCGTTACAATTCGGCACCAGCGACGTAGCAGGAGCTGACAAGTTCTTTGGTAACTTGTCAGTTTCTTTGTTGAACTAAATTAAGGCGCGACTTCCGGTGGCGCTATGGAGTAGGAGGAAGTAGCGCCGTCCAGCTCCGCAAAAATTGTATCAAAAACGGGGTTATTTATAGCTACTTACCAGAGAGGAACGTTTGTGAACGGCACCGGCAGCTAGATAAGATCCGTGATGTCATCAGGCACGCGACTTTTCCAGCGTTAATGTCGATTCAAAGAACCCCCCCCAAGGGAAAAAAACAGTGCCGAAAAAAGAGGAAGGCCCAGCTGAAGCTTCGACCTTGAGTTTGACTGGCTCTCTGGAGGATATCCCAAGGAAGAAATCAGAAATGGAAGACCTGAAAACTACCATTATGGGTGAGCTTAAAAAAATGAAAAAATAATATAAAGAAGAATTTAAGTTACTTAGAGCTGATATTGAAGTATTTAAAGAGCAAGTTAAAGAGGAGTTGAAAAAAGAAGTTGTAACCACAGTACAAATTATGATGGATGAATGGAAGATAAAAGCAGATGCTGATCTAAAACAACAGATGGACGAAGTAAATCAGAAAGTTGGTGGTGTGGAACTCGCGGTTGATCTCAAGTTGGAACCTATTATAAGAACACTTGATCAACAACACGATGCAATAAAGGAATTGACCAGTATTGCTGACTCAAGTGCTAAGGCGAATGAGAAACTTCTCTCCGAGAACAAGCGTTTAACAGATTTATTGAATAAAATAACTGAGAAATGTATTGACTTGGAGGGAAGGCAATGGCGCAAGAACTTGCGTATCGTGGGTGTGCGTGAAGGCAAGGAGGGAGCTCAAGACACCAGAGAGTTTGCCGCAAATCTTCTGAAAAATGTCTTGAATCTGGAGCAAGCACCCCTACTTGGCCGAGTGCACAGAGACGACGTCCAAAGACGGGTTCACCACCAAGACAACTGATTGTGAAGGTGGTCTACGATCATGTTTTGGAAGATATGATGAAGATAATAATTCGCAAACAGAATCTGCTTTATGATGGTGACAAGATCAGCATATTCAGAGATTATCCTGCAGAAGTGGCCAGGAGAAGAGCTCTATTTACTGAAACAAGGCACATCCTCAGGAATATAAAGGGCGTGAGATATGGCCTGATGTATCCTGCCACATTACGAGTAAGCTATGATAATAAAGAGCATCACCTCATTAAACATACCGAAGCTCTGGAGTTCGCCCGTAAAATCGAGAAGGAGTTGGATGAGGAAGAAGAAGGAGAAGCAGAGGGAACACAGAGAGAAGATGAGGATGAAGAATAATGAACTTGAATCATATTCAACACTTACCTGATGCCGATGTTCACCCAGCAAGAAGGAGGAAGAATGATGAACTTCTAAAATTATTGGACATGGAGAGCTCAATGATTATTAATAATAAATTAATATACAATAGTATTAGTTTAGTACTAATCAGTATTAACAAATGTATGTTATTCCTCCTTAAACAACTTAAAATGATAGCAGTAATTAAAATAATACAGCATTAATAAGTACAGAAATGTAACACCCCGCCCCTAAATATATTGCCCTTAAGGCATTTACGGAGCTGGAAATATAAACATCTTTTTTTTCCCAACGGAAGTCCGTAGATTAATAGCCACGCTAGTGTGGCTTACATTAACATCACTTAACGTAGTAATAGACACTTTTTTCCTGCACTTTTCTATTAATATTAACTTTCACTTTTAGTTTTATAATTTTTTTTAATATATTATATGTTGAATTATATTACTTTACTTTTGAATGGTATTATACAGTAGACTGGAAGAGATATGTATGTCAGACAAAGTTATTAGTATTAGTTGATCACAAACTAGGGTACGAAATTGGGATGTATATGCAGAGACATCTACCTCATTATAATCCACCATAATACCAAAATGCAAGATATTAATAAGAAAAAGGGGGATGATGGAATCACCTTCTGTAGTTGGAATGTAAAAGGTATTAATGAACCAATTAAAAGAGGTAAGGTTTTGGCGCAATTAAATAGAATGAAAACAGACATAATTTATCTTCAAGAGACACATTTAAAAAAGGATGCACAATAAAGATTAACGGCAAATTGGATTTCTAGGGTGTATCATTCATCATTTACTCATAAATCTCGAGGAGTTGCTATACTTATTCGTAAAGGTATTCAATTTAAACATAGTTCAATAATAGAAGATCCTGAAGGTAGATATATAATAGTTACTGGTGAACTATACTCGAAGAGGGTTGTACTTATGAATATATATGGACCAAATTTTGATAATCCGCTATTTTTTAAGAAGATATTTAACACTATTCCTATAGTAACACAGCACAATCTAATAATTGGGGGTGACTTAAATTGCACTTTGGATAATTATTTGGATAGATCATCAACTAAAAGGAAGGCTATTTCTAAATCAAGCGAATTCATAAACTCCTTTATTAGGTCAGCTAACGTCAAAGATATTTGGAGAAATGATAATCCCAATGGTCGAGAATACTCATTTTACTCTCCGGTATTTGGAACTTATTCTAGGATAGATTATTTTCTAATAGATTGAAAACTCGTCCCATTTACGCGTGATTCAAAATATCATAACATTATTATCTCGGATCATGCTCCATTAACATTTAAGATTAACTTAACGGGTATAACTAATGGATATTCGCAATGGCGATTTAATCCTCATATATTAAATGATAAGGCTTGTTCTGATTATGTGGTTAAACAGATTGAATTATTTTTTGAAACGAATGATAAACCTGGAATCTCATCGTCTCTTTTATGGGACACATTTAAAGCTTTTATACGGGGTGCTATAATATCTGCGCAGGCACATCTGAATAAGGAAAATCGAAAGATTCAACAGAAATTGGAAAATGAAATAAGGCAGTTGGACATGGAAAATGCTGTGTCTCCATCTAGGGTTATACATAACAAAATTGCAACATTAAAATATAAATTAAATGAGATACAATCAAAGTATGTTATTAAACTTTTTCAAAAGACCAAACAAGTATATTTTGAATTCGGGGATAAACCACGTAAATTGTTAGCTCGTCAACTAAGAAAATCAGATGAAGAAAAAATGATATACAAGGTCAGATCTGAACAAGGAGAAATATTAACTTTACCAAAAGACATTAATGATAGATTCCAACAATACTATCTAAAACTTTATACATCGAAGGTGATGGATCAACCCGATGGAATGGAAGCATTTCTCCAAAAAATGCCATATTAATGGATTAGATCAGGAAGGTAGAGAATTAATAGATGCTGAAATAGCAATTAGATCATTGACGAACAGTAAAGCTGCAGGACCCGACGGTTTGGGTGTTGAATTTTATAAGAAGTTTCATGATTTGATCGTCCCACGGCTACAAACTATGTATAAAGATGCCTACGAGCAAGAACAGCTTCCAGAAACCCTAAAAGAATCCACAATTACACTTATTCCTAAAGCAGATAAAGATCCAGAAGACCCAGGATCATATAGAGCAATAGCTCTTTTAAATACAGATCAAAAAATATTAACTAAATTTTATCTCAAAGGTTAAGTTTAGTGATCAATAAATTAATACATTATGATCAAACAGGTTTTATTCCTAAACGATACTCCACTTATAATTTAAGACGTCTATTTAATATCATTTACTCGAAAAGAGTGAATGATATTGAATTAGCATTTATATCCCTGGATGCGGAGAAGGCGTTTGACCAGGTTGAATGGCCTTACTTATTTAGGATAATGCAGAAATTTCAATTGGGAGAAGGATTTTGCAAATGGGTTAGAATTTTATACTCTGGTCCAACAGCAAGAATCCTAACAAATCAAATGTTATCAGCAAAATTTAATCTTTCTAGGGGTTGTAGACAAGGTTGTCCGTTATCACCCTTGTTATTTGCACTCGCTATAGAATTATTGGCCGAAAGGATTAGATCAGAACCAGAAATTTATGGATATAATACTAAAACCACAATTAACAATATATCTTTATACGCAGACGATGTTTTAATATACATAACAAAACCGGAGATTAGTATTCCTAAATTACTTGATGTTATAACTGAATTTAGTATGTTCTCGGGATATAGAATTAACTGGAATAAAAGTGAAATTATGCCTATAATAGGAATTAAATTGAATAAATTACAAAAATTTCCATTTAAAATAGCTAATAATCAAATTAAATATCTTGGAATTAACGTATCAAAATCTTATAATTCTTTATTTAAATCAAATTTCCCCAATTACTAAATAAATTAAAAAATAATATTTTATATTGGAAAACATTACCGATATCAATGTTTGGTAGAATACATGCCATTAAAATGATTTTTTTGCCACAATTACTATATTTATTTCAAGCCATCCTGTTATATCTTCCTACATTTTTTTTTTTTTTTTTAATTGATTCTATTGTTAACAGCTTTATTTGGGATTATAAAAATCACAGAATAAGTAAAACACACCTATGTAAGTCTAAGATAAATGGTGGCCTAGCTTTACCTAATTTTTTATATTATTATTGGGCGGTTCAGATAAAGAACTTTAATTATTGGTTGGTACAGATGGAACAGGACCCGGTTTGGTTAAGAATAGAAAAGGAAGATTGTTTCCCATTCGATATAAGTACAATATTCCTTGCCCCTGTGGTGGTACAAAAAAAACATATAAGGAAAATCCTATAATTTTAAATAATATACGTATTTGGAAACAAATTATTAAGACTTTACATTTAGAAACTATGCCGCTTTGTTTACCAATTATGAATAATCCTCTGTTTAAGCCCTCGACATTGGATGTGGGGTTTAGACATTGGAAAAATTTAGGAATAACAAGGATAGAACATCTTTATAGGAATGGGATATTTCTCTCATTTCAGGAGTTGAAAGAGATTTATGGATTGCAAGCAAATAATTTATTTAGATATTTACAAATTAGAGATTATGTCAAATTAAATTTGCAAGATTACAGAAATAGAGATCCAGGTTTACTGGATGAAGTACTTAATAAGCATCCAACAACAGAAAAATTAATAGCATATATATAATATTATTCTGGACAGGGAAATGCCAAAAAATGAATTATTTCGACAAACATGGGAAAATGAAACTGGTTTACCGATATCAGAAGATTTTTGGGAAGAAAGCTTATCGAATTCATCGCTGTTCGTTAAATGCCAGATATAGTTTGATGCAATTCAAAGTATTACACAGATTACACTACTCAAAAAAGAAATTAAATACAATTTTTCCTAATATATCACCACTGTGTGATAAATGTCAGCACATAGAAGCTGATTTAACTCATAGTTTTGTAATATGTACAAAACTTAATAGTTATTGGATTGGGATTTTCAAAATTATTTCCATAGTTTTAAAGACTACATTAATTCCTGACCCAAAATTAATTATATTTGGTGTTTCAGATTCAAACCAAACTTTAACAGCAAATCAAAGAAATTTTCTGGATTATTGTTTAATAATTGGAAAAAAATTAATATTAAAATTTTGGAAGGGACCATTATCCCCTACAATTAAAATGTGGCCAGTGGAAATGTTGGAGACGTTGCAATTGGAGAGAATTAGGTTTATCCTAATGGATAAACATGAGCTTTTTGAACAAATATCGTCTCCATTCACTGATTATATGAAGGGGTAGCTGGGCTCTGCATTGAAACTCAATAAGTACCCGGTGGTAAGATCAAATAAAAATGTTTAATCTGAGATTTATATACTTGTCTCCATATTATAATTAGAAATTGTTCCATTCATTGATAAGATGCATACTGTTTTTTTTCCTTAAGTATAATAATTGTTTATTAGTTATGTTTAAAAAAAACAATTTTTTTTTTTTTTTAAATTTCCCTTCAAATCAAGTATAATCATATTCTTTAAATTACTCACTATTCTTTCTTTATACTTTTTTCTTTTTCTGTTTTTCATACTATTAAAAAAAATTGAGGCCTATATACATGGCTTGGTAATATTTATATAATTTTGGAAAGATGTAATAAGTATATCTGAAAAAAATTATTATATTATTTGTAATATGTATGGCCTCTAATAAAAATATATTTAAAAAAAAATTAAGGCGCGTGTTGCAATCAAAAGCGCTTGAACAATGGGTTGGGAAGAAAACCAAACTGTAAGAAAGAGGACTCTTTCTTAGGGGCTGCCTTAGGGGCTCCGACTCCAGATTTTCTTGAGGTTTACTCCTGGAGCCTTTTCTATGACAGGATATGGCCACAAGGCAGTGGAGGTTTTAAATCAGTTTTCCCTCCGGGATGGACTGCCTTCCCAGGCTGATGAGCCCCATCTTCACAATGGTATATTACGAAGTATCAAAATAAACCTAAACAACAGTCAAATTATATAATTGACTAAAGTTGCAACAAAACAATTAGGACTATAATTAATCAGATTTATTTTTGGGGTTTTTTGGTGTGTCTAAATATTAGTGTTGGTGTCTCTTGGTGTGTGGTGTGGGGGGGGGGGGGGGGAAGGGGGAACCGCACTTTCGGTCGCCACCTCGACAAAGAGGCGACTTTTTCCATGTCGCCTCCCTCGCGGCCCGACAGCATAGATTGGGCCCAGAGCTTCAGCAGCGGGCGCAGCGCGGACTTTTCCATCGCAGAGCCTTGCCGGGGGTCGCCAGAAAGGAGTGCTCCGATCACTGGCCTGGTGACTGACATCATGGGGCCATGGTCTGGGGAGCTTCTAGCCATGGGCGTGGCGTGGACTTGCCATCCGGAGCCTGGGATCCCTTGCCGGGGATCACCGGAGAAGATCTCCGACCGCCGGCCTGTGGCCTATAAAACCCTGCAGCCGCAGTCTCCGGTAGGAAAGTGACGATTCTAGTTCCTTCTGGGACAATTTACACACCTCTAACTTACAAGTTGAGGGGAGGCTATAACATTTTTTGAATGAATGGAATTGGACCATACTGCACAGTGTACAAGGGTTTAAAATTGCGTTCCTTCTTGATTCGTCACCACCCACACAAAATTTACCAAACCGCACATATGTGTTTCCACAACAGGAAAGATTTGAGATACAAGCTGAAATTTAGGCTTTGCACACAAAAGTGTTGATTCAGAGGTCCCGCCAGGAATCACACCAATTTGTATCGAACATATTCCCCAAGCAAAAGAAGGATGGAGGAAGTCGTATTATCCTAGACTTGACGGAACTCAATACCCATGTGCAGTATAAACATTTGAAAATGGACAACTTTGGTACATCTATCCAGCTGGTTTCCAAAGGATGTTATATGGCTTGTATAGATCTATACAAGCCATACTACTCAGTACCTATACACAGGGAGCACAGGAGATATTTGAAATTTAACTGGATGGGGCAGATGTGGCAATTCAAGGCGTTGCCAAATGGGCTGACTTCAACTCCCAGACTTTTTACAAAATTACTAAAACCAGTTCTGGGACTGCTACGAGCACATAACCACAGCGTGATGGCTTATTTGGATGACATTCTAATAATTGGGGACATAAAGGAATCAGCAATAGCATCTGTTTCAGCTACCAAACTCATGTTTGCGAGGTTGGGATTCTTAATCCATCCAGTTAAGTCAAAATTTACTCCAATTAGGGTAATGGATTACCTAGGGTTTACAATTAACTCAATTCAAATGTCAGTTACTCTGCCAGGTGCCAAGCAATCAGACTTGATGGAAGCCTGCAATAAGCTAATTGCAAACCAGCAGCCAACAATCAGACAAGTAGCAAGTATAATTGGCAAGCTTGTGGCAGCTTTTCCAGCTGTATGCTTCGGACCTTTGCACTACCAAAATTTACAACGTGCAAAGGAACGGGCCCTCAAAACTCATGCAGGCCAATTCGGGAAACACATGCACTTACCACCAGACACCATTGCGGAATTACATTGGTGGGCTACCAATATACATCGCTGCTCTAAGAAAATTCAAATTGACACACCATCGGTAATAATGCGAGTGGCCTGGGCTGAGGGGCAACAGACACTAGCTCCAGCTGCGGGGGCACATGGAATGTGCAGGAATCTTTAATACTACAGCAATATGGCATCAACTACTGTTGTTGGGAGCGTTGTTGGCTTAAAGGCTTATTGCAGCAATACACATCATGTGCATGTTCAACTACAGATTGACAACACCATGGCAGTGGCGTATGTCAATTACATGGGTGGAATAAAATCTGAATTGTAATAAATTGGCACGCCTCCTTTGGCATTGGTGTATTGCAAGGAACATTTGGGTCACGGCTATCTACCTGCCTGGTAGATATAATATGGTGGCGGACACTAGATCACGGAAATTCAATGATAACACAGGATGGATGTTGAATCATGTTGTGTTCACCGACATTGTTGCCTGATATGGCACGCCGGATATTGACTTGTTTGCCTCCAGGTTGAATCACCAGTTACCCAAATATGTCTCATGGGAGCCATACCCACGGGCAGTAGCAGTCGATGCGTTCACACTGCATTGGGGATGAATGTTCTTGTATGTTATCCCTCCATTTTGCCCAATTTTGGTAAGTTCTCGTTTAATCTTACTATTTTACTTCGGAGTCACGTGAGTGACTACGTGAAGATTTCAAAGTTCTGATTTCATGCCGGTTCGAATCCAGGCGTCACACACTGAATGGATTGACCATGGGTGAGTGAGAAAATATTAATGCATTAAGACATAACATAGCTAGATAACAATACTGATGCTTTAATGTAAAAACAAAAATGATAGTGACCCCGCTCAACCTGGGGAGAAACTATATACAGAATTCAAACTGGTACGTGCAAACACCCCCGGTCCGGCAATGGGTTTATTATAAAATCGATGGAACATCCTTTCATTGGCCCATCCTGCCGCCGCTAGAATGCTGTCGAGGGGCACGTCCTTAGCCCTTGCTGCCGACATTGGTGCAGCCCTGGTGCAGTGAGATTTGTAAATGTCAATGTCCACTCCTGCAACTGCCAATACCTCTTTTAGCCATCTGGAAATGGTTTGTGTTAACACCCTATGGTGTGGAATAACTCCAGGATTGTTTGGAGTCTGTAGACTGGGCAATGTTCAAGGACTCGGCAACTGACTTCAACGAATATGTTACAGACAAATGTGTGGAGGACTGCATTCCCACCAAAACCTTCCGAGTGTTTCCCAATCAGAAACCTTGGATGAACTGTGAGATCCGCACTCTTCTGAAGACCAGACACCAGGCATTCATGTCTGATGATACAGTGGTCTATACGAAGTCCAGATACGACCTTGGTCAGGCCATCAAAAAGGCCAAAAGGGAGTTCTGCTCCAAGTTGGAGGATGACAGATGTTCAGCAGCTGTGGCGGGGACTGAATGCAATCACCTCCCTACAAGGCGAAACCTGGAGGCAGCTCGGATGTCGGCGATAAATCACTCCCTAATGAGCTCAATGCGTTTTACGCACGCTTTGATAGGGAAAACACCGATGTGCCTTCCCGAGCCCCCATTCGCTGTGATGGTATTTCAGTCTCAGTCACAGAGGCCGATGTCAGGAAATCCTTCAGAGGGGTGAACCCTCGAAAAGCGTCTGGACCTGATGGTATACTTGGTGGTGTTCCAAAAACCTGTGCAGACCAACTGGCTGGAGTTTTTACGAACATTTTCAACCTGTCACTTCTGAGGTCTAAGGTTCTCACTTACTTCAAAAGGGCATCAATAATACCGGTGCCCAAGAAGAGCAAGGTGACATGCCTCAATGACTATCGACCAGTGGCACTGTGGTGATGAAGTGCTTTGAGAGGTTGATCATGGCGAAAATCAACTCCTACCTCGACAAAAACCTGGACCCTCTGCAGTTCGCTTACCGCCACAACCGATCAACGGTGGATGTGATCTTGCTGGCCCTCCAGTCCGCTCTGGACCACTTGGACAACAAAAACTCATATGTCAGGCTGTTATTCATCGATCATAGCTCGGCATTTAACACAATTATCCCCTCCAAGCTGATTACCAAGCTCGCAGAACTGGGTCTCTGCGCATCCCTCTGCAATTGGATCCTCGACTTCCTCATTCACAGACCACAGTCTGTTTGTATTGGTGGATATGTGTCAGACTCGATAACAATCAGCACGGGAGCACCTCAAGGCTGCGTGCTCAGCCCCCTGCTGCACTCACTCTATACTCATGACTGCATAACCGGTCATAGTGCGAACTCCATCATCAAGTTCGCTGACGACACCACTGTTGTGGGATGTATCACTGATGGGGATGAGTCAGAGTATAGAAGAGAGATCGAGCGACTGTCCATATGGTGCCAGCACAATAACCTGGCCCTCAACACCAGCAAAACCAAGGAACTGATTGTGGACTTTGGAAGGAGTAGGATGGGGACCCACAGTCCTGTTTATATCAACGGGTCGATGGTTGAAAGGGTCAAGAGCTTCAAATTCCTGAGAGTGCACATCTCTAAAGATCTTTCTTGGACCGAGAACACAGATGCAATTATTAAGAAAGCTCATCAGCGCCTCTACTTCCTGAGAAGATTACGGAGAGTCGGTCTGTCAAGGAGGACTCTCTCTAACTTCTACAGGTGCACAGTAGAGAGTTTGCTAACCAGTTGCATCGTGGCTTGGTTCGGCAACTTGAACGCCCTGGAGAGGAAAAGACTACAAAAAGTAGTAAACACTGCCCAGTCCATCATCGGCTCTGACCTTCCTTCCATGGAGGGGATCACTGCCTCAAAAAGGCTGGCAGCATCATCAACGACCCACACCATCCTGGCCACACACTCATCTCCCTGCTACCTTCGGGTAGAAGGTACAGGAGCCTGAGGACTGCAACGACCAGGTTCAGGAATATCTACTTTCCCACAGCCATCAGGCTATTAAACTTGGCTCGGACAAAACTCTGAACATTAATACCCCTCTATCTATTATTTGCACTTTATCAATGTATTCATTCATGTGTGTATTTACGTATATAATGGTATATGGTCACACTGATCTGTTTTGTAGTCGATGCCTACTATGTTCTGTTGTGCTAGCGAAGAAAGAGTTTCATTGTCCTGTCAGGGACACACGACAATAAACTTTTGACTCTTTTGACTTTGACTTTGGTTTTTTGTGGCTGATTAGGACAGCTAACTCTGAGCCTCTGAGGTTCTTGGTGACTGTAATATACTGGTGCAAGTGAGCGACTACACAGTCGTGGATCTTTGGGGTATGCCAGGAACTCGGGCATGGGCCCTGCTTCCCCCGGCCTGCTCTGTTTAACTAAATCATAAATGACGAAAGCTATGGTGTTGGCAGTGGTGTTCAGGTTGTCCAGTGGCAGTTTGTGCAGAGTCTGGACTTGTTGCGCCATTAGTATGACCACCTTGAGGGTGAGCTTGTGTAAGGATAGAGTGGTGGCTGGGGCCCACTGACGGAGTAGCGTAGGAACCACGCTACCAACCCATGTGGCAGTATACCATGGCCTGGGGGGGTGTAGTGTTGTAAATGCCCTTCATGAACCTGGTAATAAGGGGATGCTTTCCCACCGGGAGGGCTCCCATTCCCAGCACTAAATATGATGACAGTGCACTCCTGGCACTGTTGATGGCACTGTAACCTAATTTCTGGTCATGAAATTTCAGTATGTCCGTGATGCACATGGCGTCTTATGTAATGTTGGAAGCCCGGCAGTACTTCTTGATGTGAGATGCGTACTGCTTTTGTGTGCTGTATCTCCAGGCCGCTGTAATGACATCCATTCGATCAGCCAGTCCGAGTCCCAGGAAAGGCCTCCACAGAATCTGCAAACCAACAAATTGATTCGGTCATGTAGCGGATGATGGCTCCACATAACCGGGTGTACCAGCAACTCCTTGCTGTTGGGGACAGCCATCAAAGGCTGTGTCATGATTCCCAGGACGTGGAAACCAAGATTGCGTAGGCCAATCTGACACTACCAAAATGCCTGTGGCATTGTCTTGCTTTATTTTGACCAAGCATTGGCTGATGAGGCAAAATGGAGGGAAAACATACAAGAACATTCCTCCCCAATGCATTGTGAACACATGGACTGCTACTGCCTCTGTGTCTGGCTCCCATGGGACATATTTGGGTAACTGGTGATTCAACCTGGAGGCAAACAAGTCAATATCCCGCGTGCCATATCGGGCAACAATGTTGGTGAACACGACACAATTCAACATCCATTCTGTGTTATCATTGAATTTTCGTGATCTAGTGTCCCCCACCATATTATATCTACAAGGCAGGTAGATAGCCGTGACCCAAATGTTCCTTGCAATACACCAATGCCAAAGGAGGTTTGCCAATTTATCACATGATTCGGATTTTATTCCACCCATGTGATTGACAACACCACGGCAGTGGCGTATGTCAATCTGTAGTTGAACATGCCATTGATGCATATTGCTGCAATAAGCCTTTAAGCCATAGAGTGTTCCCAACAACTCTAAGTAGTTGATGCCATATTGCTGTAGCATTAAGGATTCCTACACATTCCATCTGCCCCCGCAGCTGGAGCTGGTGTCTGTTGCCCCCCAGCCCAGGCCATTCGCATCGGTTTATATTATTACCAATAGTGTGTCAATTTGAATTTTCTTGGAGCAGTGATGTATATTGGTAGCCCACCAGTGTAATTCCGCAATGGCATCTGGTGGTAAGTGCATGTGTTTCCCGAATTGGCCTGCATGAGTTTTGAGGGCCCATTGTAAATTTTGGCAGTGCAAAGGTCCGAAGCGTACAGTTGGAAAGACTGCCACAAGCTGCCAATTATACTTGCTACTTGTCTGATTGTTGGCTGCTGGTTTGCAATTAGCTTATTGCAGGCTTCCATCAAGTCTGATTGCTTGCCACCTGGCAGAGTAACTGACATTTGAATTGAGTTAATTGTAAACTCTAGGTAATCCATTACCCTAATTGGAGTAAATTTTGACTTAACTGGATGGATTAAGAATCCCAACCTCTCAAACATGAGTTTGGTAGCTGAAACAGATGCTATTGCTGATTCCTTTGTGTCCCCAGTTATTAGAATGTCATCCAAATAAACCATCACGCTGTGGTTATGTGCTCGTAGCAGTCCCAGAACCGGTTTTAGTAATGTTGTAAAAAGTCTGGGAGCTGAGGTCAGCCCATTTGGCAACGCCTTGAATTGGCACGAGATTTTATGAGGAGTTACGATGAGCGATTACGTGCTCACCGCTCCCAACCCTCATATTATCAGGTTATCTGGTAGTTCTAGTTCTCCAAATCTTACTATCTTTAGGTCAACTTCTTTATCTGTGATTCCACACCGCTGCTTTGACGATTGACACGCATGCTGACTGAGGGCCTTCACGTAATCGCTCATCGTAACTCCTCATAAAATCAAGATCAAACTGGTAAGTTCTCATTTAATCTTATTATTTATGCACATTAAACTGCCTGCCATGCACCTGCCCACTCACCCAACCTGTCCAAGTCACCCTGCATCCTCATAGCATTCTCCTCACAGTTCACACTGCCGCTCAGCTTTGTGTCATCTGCAAATTTGCTAATGTTACTTTTAACCCCTTCATCCAAATCATTAATGTATATTGCAAATAGCAGTGGTCCCAGCACCAAGCCTAGTGGTACCCCAGTAGTCATTGCCTGCCATTCTGAAAATAACCCATTAATTCTACCCTTTGTTTCCTGTCTGCCAACCAATTTTCTATCTATGTCCAATACCATGTGCTCTAAATTTGCCGACTAATCTCCTATGTGGAACCTTATCAAATGTTTTCTGAAAGTCCAGATACACTACATCCACTGGATCTCCCTTGTCCCATATCCTGGTTACATCCATATTTATGGCTATATTTAAGAGGGAGTTAGATGTGGCCCTTGTGGCTAAGGTATTGAGAGAAGGCAGGTACGGGATACTGAGTTGGATGATCAGCCATGATCATATTGAATGGCGGCGCAGGCTCGAAGTGCCGAATGGCCTACTCCTGCACCTAATTTCTATGTTTCTATCCTCAAAAAACTCCAGAAGATTGTCAAGCATGATTTCCCCTTCTTAAATCCATGCTGACTCGGACCGATCCTGCTAGTGGTATCCAAATGTGCTGCTATTTCATCTTTTATTATTGACTCCTGCATCTTCCCCAGCACTTCCCCACCACTGATGTCAGGCTAACTGGTCTATCATTCCCTGTTTTCTCTCTGCCGCCCTTCTTAAAGTGGGACAACATTAGCTACCCTCCAATCCACAGGAACCGATCCTGAATCTATAGTACATTGGAAAATGTTCACCAATGTTCACGATTTCTAGAGCCACTTCCTTAAGTACCCTAGGATGCAGACCATCAGACCCTGGGGATTTATCAGCCTTCAGTCCTATCAATCTACCCAACACCATTTCCTGCCTAATGGCCCTCCGCTCTGCACTGGACCACTAACAATAGGATCATTTGTTGTCTGGCAACTACAGCACAGCATTCAACACCATCTTCTCGACACTTTTCACCAAATTCAGAGCACTGGTCATCCCAATATAATTGGATCCTCAACGTCCTCATCAGCAGACGGCAATCTGTATGAATTGGCAGCAACACTTCCTCTATAACGATCAACACAGGAGCACCTCAAGGCTGTGTGCTAATTCCTCTGCTCCACTCTCTATACCCACAATACAACTCCAATGCCATCTTCAAATTTGCTGATAATACCACCGTAATTGGACAAATAACATTTAACAATGTACTAGAAGGAGATTGACAATTTGATTGAATGGTGCCAGCGGAACAGTCTTGGTTTCAACATTGGCAAGACTAATCAGCTAATTGTTGACTAATAGAAGAGAAAGCCAGCAATCTACAAACCTATTTTCACTGAAGGAATAGCTGTGGGAAGAGTAAACGGCTTCAATTGCTGGATATGCATATTTTTGATGATCTGTCCTGTTCTAGCATATCAATGCAATCACCCATAAACACCTCCACTTCCACATAATATTGAGGAAATTCGATATGTTGATGAATACTCTATCAAACTTCCTCAGGTGTACAGGAGAGAGCATATGGGCTGGTTGCTTCAAGACCTGATTCAGCACCAGAATGCCCAGGGATGAAGGAGACCATGGACAGTGTTTGACTTTGCCCAGTCCGTTCGGTTCTGACCTCCCCATCATTGAAAGAATCCATAGGAGGTGCTTCCTCATAAAGGCAACCAATATCATCAATGACCCACACCACTCTTGCCACGTTCTCATTTTGTGACAACCATTGGGAAGAAGGTACAGAAGCTTGAAAGCACTGACTACCATCAATCATCAGGCTCTTGAACAGTTCACGACACTTACCTCGACAACGGTAATCTTCTATGGACTATGCCTTTGGTTGCACTACGGACTTCAGTTTTGCACTATTGTGGTTTCTTAGCATTTCAGTTATTAATCTAATATCGATGGTTACATATTTATTCCTGTGTTATTGCAGCCCTCTTAATCTGCAACAGTTGTCATTACATATGACATTTAAACACTGACACTTGACACTTGAAATATATCACCATTCCTTCCCTGTCACTGTGTCAAAATCCTGAATCTCCTTCCCTAACAGCAATATGGGTGTACCCACATCTCAAGGACTGCAGTTGTTCAAGAAGACATCTCACCAAAATCTTCTGAAGGGCAGTTAAGGATGAGCAATTAAAGCCTGCTCCCATATCTCAAGAATAAATAACAAAATGAAAGAAATAAACTAAGATATGTTCATGCAGCAGAAAATTATATTATCAAAACTTTTAATATCAAAGAACAAAGTAGCATGTAATATTCAGTGAAAAGTTAAACAAATGCATTATGGCATTATAATTGTATAGGAAATGTAATTATTTTCATGTACAGATTAAATTTCATTATGGTGCCAAGGAAAAGATGACTGTATAACAATATGTCATATGAAATATCAGTTAAGGTTAAACTGTTCCATATTTGAAATAAATAGATCAAGGATTTATCTAATATCTGTTAATTGCAGGTGGGTTGTAGAAGATTTGACTAAGCTAGAGAGGGTGCAGAAACAATTAATAGGAATATTGCTGGGACTGGAGGCCTTGAGATATAAGGAGGGAATAGATCCATGTGCTCCCTAGAGTGAAGGGTGAAGCAGAGGGCAGATGTTTAAGGAGAGAAAGAAAATATTTATAGAATATGTGAGGGGAGGTTTTTCAAACAGAGTCGTGGGTATTGGAACAAGCTGCAGAAGAGTTGGTAGAGGCAGGGAAAATTCTAACGCTTAAAGGACAGTTGGACAGCTACATGGATAGGAAAGGTTCAGAGGGATGTGGACTAAATGTAGGGTGATGGGAATTATGTAAATAGGATTTTTAGTTAGCATGGATAAGTTAGGCCAAAGGGCCTGTTTCTGTGCTATATCTTCTATCTATCTATCTTCTATCTATATACTATTACTAAAATTCTCATCTTGACCACTTCCGGTCTGCGTTGTAATTAAATCTACGCAAAAACATTCCCCATAGAGCTACGATTTTTCACCACCTTACTCGCTATTCTCCTCTGCTGCAAGTCAAATAAGTTTTTTTTTCGATTGGTGAAATAGTACAAAAGTTATGAAGCTCTAAAAATCGTAAAAATCGCCCCTTCCGGAACCTGCTGTCAATAACGCGGCAAGGAGAATAAAAAGCTGAAGAGGCGCAGCGTGTTGAGCAGCTCGCAGAGAGTCAGCGGCTCGTGGAATGTCAGTAGCTCGGGTGCTGCTTCTGCGGCAACCAGCATGACCAGCCGGAAGCTGGTGAGTTGAACCGGAAGCCTCTGAGTGAAGCTGGAGTCAGACTGGGATCAGCTGCGTGAGGCCGAAAGCTGAAGGTGCGGGGTGAGCAGTGTGTGAGCCACCCTTTTCCCCACACACCGCCCTTGCTCCACCCCACCTGCCCCCCTCCCTCAGTGCAGAATATGGTTCTCAGGATTGTAGAGAACCTGCACATAATTATATTAATTCATGATTTCTCTGTCCAGATTACTAAACATTTTCTCTTTTAAGGAAAATACCCACATTCTGTTTTCAGATAATTACACTGGTCACATTTTTTGTCCATTATTCAATTACTTTACCTCTCCATTAATCGAGATGGTGAATTTATAGATCATAGAATCATACAGCACAGAAACATGCTCTTCGGCCCAACTCGACCATGCCAGTCAAGATGTTTCATCCAAGCTACTCTAATTTGTTATTGGGCGGCGCAGAGTGGTAGAGTTGCTGCTTCACTGCGCCAGAGGCTTAGGATCGAGCCTAACCACGAATGTTGTCTACACAAAGCCTTCACACTCTCTCTGCGACTGTGGGGTTCCCTCTGGATGCTCTGGTCTCCCCCCTACACCCCAAAGACATACAGACTTGCAGGTCAATAGGCCCCTGCAAATTGAAGATGAAATACCAGTAATCCTGCATGGAAATCTGATAATATCTGAAAAGGCACCTTAACCCAATCATGCACCGAGGTATTTGGATTATCATAGAATGTGAAAAACCATTCAAATATGAGTATTTCCACTGGAAATAAATGTTGTAAATATTCAGCTGGTAAGAACAGTTGAACATTTTGTCCGTATATCTGATGCAAGTGGGTAATAATGATAATAAAATGTGAAAAAATAAACACGGAATAAAATATCTGGTAGTAAAGGTACTTCATCGTGGATTTTTTTCAAATTACAGATTCTGCAAATTGCATCAATGGTGTAGCCAGCTTGTATGTATTTTAAACATTTGATCATTGCTTTGTGTTATCCATCCCATCATAGGAAAGCATTTCGGCCGTGAGTACCTATCATTGTTGCATAGTCACCAGAATCTGTAAATTTATGTTTTTTTCATTTTGTAGTTTGCTAGTACAATGTTCAATTTATTATTTTGACATAAGAAACTGCAGATGCTGGTTTATAAAAATAGACCCAAAGTACTGGAGTAATTCGGCGGATCAAGAGGCATCTCTGGAGAACATGGATAGGTGAAATTTCGGGTCAGTACTCTTCTTCAGACTGATTTTAGTAGAGGTTAGAAAGCTGGAAGGAAGGTGATGGTGGGACAAAGCCTTCAAGTCATAGATGGATGCAGGCCCTTTCTGTCCTGGACCTCATGTTCTGCTTGGGTCATTTCCAACCCAATTATATGAATATTGGATTCTCCAATGTCAAGTAATATCCCACACTCTTTTCCCACCATCTCCCTTCTCTAGTCACCCTACTCCTTTCCTCTCCTTCATAACCTCATATCCCTTGTGTCCTTCATTTCCCTTTTTCCCCCACTCATTCCTCTTCCTCTGTCTTCTTGGCTCTATTTCACCTTTGTCATTTACTTCACCCATCTGACAATCACACCCTCTCCCCTTACCTGTATCCACCTATCACTTGCCAGACTCCAATCAGAGTGAAGGAGGGTCCCAACACAACATGCCATCTATTCATTCCTTCCATTGATGTTGTGTGACCTGCTGAGTTCCACCAGCACTTCGTTTTTTACTGAGTACAAAAGATAGAAGACTGGAAGTTTTGTTTAGCATTATAAATGATGTGAAAATAGCCAACTGTCCAGTTGGTTTCAAGATGGATTCCAACAAAAGTAATCCTTGTTGGCAAGAAGTCGATGTAGTCCACTAATCCTAGTTACTGACTATCAGCAGATGAGAAGCTTTTTGGCAGAAACCAAAGAAAATGGCCTTTAATTTCCCAATGGTTACATTTTAACAATAGAATTTTAATTTTTCCAGTGCTACAAATTAGTCCAGTTTTGATTTTAGCTATGATAACATGGCTGATTTTTCATGGACATGCTGAATCATTCTTGTACATAGAACATCAAAGAGTATAGCATAGGAACAGGCCCTTTCTCCCACAATGTCTGTACCACACATGATGCCAAGACTAACTCTTATCTGCCTGCACATAATGCATATTCTACAATTCTCTGCCTATCCAAATGTCTATTAAATGCCACTATCATATCTGCCACCACCATCACCACTCCCAGTAGTGCCTTCCAGGCACTCACCACTTATTGTGTAAAAAACTTCCCTGCCACATCTTCTTTCAACTTTTCCATGCTGGGAAAAGGGTTCTGACAGTATACCCTATCTAAATGAATATTAATGAATATCTAAAAACAGTGAATATGTTTATTGGCCAAGTATTCACATAAAAGGAATTAACATACAAGGCAATAAATTATTACTGGAGCAGCACAGCGGGTCAAGTAGCATCTATAGAGAACATGGATAGGTGATGTTTGGGTCCTGTGTTCCCCAGAGATGCTGCCTAACTCTCTGAATTACTCCAACAAATTAGTTTTTTGTAAACCAGCATCTGCAGTTTCTTGTTTCTGCAATGTGTGCCTTTAATTGTAGAGTTATGAGTGGATACGTGCATATGCACAATATGATAAAGGGGTCATGAATGCAAAACTGATATTTTGGCGTTATTGAGGCAAGGCTATGCAAGATTTCCATGGATGGGTTTGAATACAAAAATAAATATTTAATCAAATCAACCATGGTTTTATTGAATGACAAAGCAAGCCTGATGGACTGAACAGCTTACTCCTGCTCTTAATTTGGAGGTTCATATGCAATGAATAATCAAATGATGTGCCATTCTTAGATTGAACTCCGTTAAATAGTGCAGAAAATAAAAGAATGGGGGTAGGATAGAAAATTTTAAATTACAGGTATCTGCTAGGGTCAATTGCAATGTCAGAGACTGAAAGAAGGTTAAGCAACTGCTTCAATCTGGAGTGGCACTACAATGCTGGAACTTCATGAGTAGACTCGTATGGCTCCTCCTGGTGTTCGATCAAGCTCAGATTTCAAAGTTTTACTCAGTTTTGCGTTGATGAATAAGTTTCAGGATAATCTTTTCCTCCTTCAGGTGCATGGCAATCAGGAATGGGAGAATCCTCTCATGACACATGTCAATAGAATTATTTTATGACCTTGGGTTGCATGCCTTATTAAGACAACTTCCTGCTGGAATTCCAGAATGGCAAAATTAATCCTTATTGAACCTTACCATCATCTCAGAACATTTAGATCACGTGGATACTTATAAACTGAATTAATTTAAATGTTTGCAAATAACTAACATAACACTGGTGTCAAGGGAAAAAATACAAAGTGTTGGAGTGACTCTGCAGGTCAGGTAGCATCTCTGGAATGAATGGATAGGTGACATTTTGGATTGGGACCTTCAGAATAATTGTAGTAGAGAGAGAAAGCTGGAAAAGATATGAGGTCAGAGCAAAGCCTTGCAAATTATAGGGTGTGTAGGAAAGAACTGCAGATATTGGTTTAAATCGAAGGTAGACACAAAATGCTGGAGTAACTCAGCAGGACAGGCAGCATCTCTGGAGAGAAGGAATGGGTGATGTTTCGGGTCGAAACCCCCCTTCAATCTTCACGGGCGGCATTGATTGGCAAATGGGTGGATAATGGCCAGAGGTGCGAAGAAGACAGAATGGTATAAGATAAGGAGAGTCGAAGAGTGAAACGTGGAGCCAGAGACAGGGTCCTCTCCTTAACTTATA
This sequence comes from Raja brachyura, assembly GCA_963514005.1. Next base: position 101,620,771 of record OY740782.1, on the reverse strand, counting down.
GCCGTTTTCTTCTTTTCATCTCCGTGTCTTCCAGTGATGCTTACAGGGTTACTCCAGCACTTGGTATTTTTTTTGTAAATCAGCATCTTCAGTTCCTTGTGTCTACATTGGTGTCAAGGGATTGAGTGGTGTTTGCCAGTAACCATGTTTGTGTAGATTTTCCCATGAATGGATGTTCCTTGTGTACAGCTGGGATGATGCAAGGAATCTGACGAGTAGTATCAATTGGAAACATGTTTCTCCACACACGCTACCTGACCTGCTGAGCATTTCCAACATTTTCAGCTTTTACATTTCTTTTTCAGATTCCCAGCATTTGGATTGCATTTAGGTTAAATGCGGTGTCTAACCACTCATGCCTTTGTATTCATAATGCAAGGCTGAATACACTCAGTGATTACTTAATTACATAATGCTTTGAAATCTGGATCAGATTTGATCTGAAACCTGAAAGCATTTCATTACCTCACAACAATTTAAGCAACTTATCTAACAAGTCCGACTTGGGATGGAGAAACTATTGAAACCCCAACGCTTGGATCTGGATCCCAACTCACCTGCTGCTGCAAAGAATTGGAAGCACTGGCTTCATACACTAAATAACTTTTTTGAGGAGTGTGGCAACAATGCTCCAGACAGGCTTACGACATTAATAAGCTTTGTCTCTTCTGATGTATACGAGTACATAGAGGAATGTACAACTTATGATTCTGCTATTGATGTACTAAGCAGACTCTTCGTTAAGACACCCAACGTGATATTCGCTCTGAAGAAGGGTCTCGACCCGAAACGTCGCCTATCTCCTTCACTCCTTAGATGCTGCTGCACCCGCTGAGTTTTTCCAGCTTTTTGTGTAACCCTCGATTCTCCAGCATCTGCAGTTCCTTCTTTAACACGTGATATTCGCTCGACGCCTCCTTGCTACTCGGAAACAAAAACCTGGTGAGTCACTTGATGAATTTTTACAAGAACTTCAAAGACTTAGTAAAGACTGCCTTCAAAGCAGTTACGGCTGATCAATATTGACAGGAAGTTATTTGAGACTCTTTTATCAATGGTTTGGCATCGCCTTTAATACGACAGAGACTATTAGAACACAAAACCTTAGATTTACAGTCAGCTTACAATCAAGCTTACTCTTTAGACTTGGCTCAGAAAAATTCAGATGCTTATGGCCCATCTAATGTGTATTCTGCTGCAACTACTACAAACGAATTTCACCCAAGTACAAATATGGAGAAAACTGAAACTATTTCTACTGATAAAGATGCCCTTGCTGCAGCATATAATTATTCAAAAAGGAGCTGTTACTTTTGCGGGGGTAATATTCATAAGAGTGAGATATGCCCTGGTCGAGAGGCAACTTGTGATAGTTGTGGTAAGAAGGGACATTATTCTAGAGTATGCTGTCCAAAGCAACTACAAGAATTATGACTGCTGCCATGTATATGCCTTTTTTATGTGCAATTACAGCTGCATTTCCTCAGAGCTTGTCTCATGCAGCTAAAATGGTATTCATTAATGGCCATACACTTAATGTATTACACTTAATACAAGTTGTGTCTCGACTAAGTCTAACCATAATTCGTTCAAACAGGGAAATCTCGATGGCTCTGACAACTCTCAACACTCAAATTATAGGATCTTGTATTGTAGACTTTATTCTGAACAAAACTGGCTATAAATCTGTATGTCTAGGTATTGAAAAATTTGTGTAGTGATATAATTCTAGTTCAGGATTTCCAGAAACTGCACAGATCACTTCAAATAATGTATGAAGGATCTATGCCTGATCTTGTATTGTCAAAGCCACCAGTATTGTGTGGTGTTTCTGCTGCATCTGTTGAACGTCCTTCATTATTCACAAATTTATCCTCCAAGTGTAAGCCAATTGCTACAAAATCAAGACACTTTAGTAAAGATGATAGGAACTTTATCAACACAGAAGTAACTAATCTTTTACAAGAAGGTATCATAGAGCCCAGCTCTTCCCCTTGGAGGGCACAAGTTGTCGTGGTTAAGGACCCCTTGGAGAGACATAGGAAAAGACTCTGCATTGATTACTCTCAAACTATAAACCAGTTCACGGACCTTGATGCATATCCACTTCCTCGAATAGAAGAGATTATCAATACATTAGCTAAGTATAAGATATTCTCTACTTTTGAATTAAAAAGTGCTTACTACCAAATTCCTTTGAAGGAATCAGAGAAGAAATACACTGCGGTTGAAGCAAATGGGAAATTATATCACTACTGCAGAGTTCCTTTTGGTGTAACTAATGGCGTGGCTGTTTTTCAGAGAGAGATGGACAAACTTGTTGAACAGGAAAACCTTAAAGATACTTTCCCTTATCTTGATAATGTAACTATTGCAGGAAAAGACCAAGCTGAACATGATGAAAATGTGCAACAGTTTTTAGATGTTGTACATTCTAAAAACCTAACATTAAATGAGGCTAAGTCAATAACATCAGTCATCAATTAATATTCTTGGTTATTGGGTTGGAAATGATATAATCAAGCCTGATCCAGAAAGACTCCGCCCACTCCAAGAGCCACCTGTTCCAGTTACATTAAACTCTCTACGAAGGGTCCTTGGGATGTTTGCATATTATGCAAAATGGATACCAAATGTTTCTGACAAAATTCAGCCTTTGATTAGAGCAAAATCTTTCCACCTTGACTCTACAGCAATTGGTGCCTTCACTTCTTTAAAGAAACAACTAGAATCTGCGACATTACACGCCATCGACGAGGATCTCCCCTTTGTTATTGAGTGTGATGCATCTGATTTAGCAGTATCAGCAACATTAAATCAAGGAGGACGACCAGTGGCTTTCATGTCTCGTACTCTCCAAGGTAGTGAATTGCACTACCCACCCGTCGAAAAGGAAGCTACAGCAGTTATTGAAGCAGTGAGAAAATTGAGTCAATTCCTTGCCCGCCAGCACTTCACTTTGATAACAGATCAGCGTTCAGTAGCTTTTATGCTGGATAATCGGAAACGAACGAAGATTAAGAACAGTAAAATTCGTGAATGGAGGATTGAATTATCTGCATATAGCTATTCAATTGAGTACTGCCCTGGTAAGGATAATGTTGCTCCGGATACATTAACCCGAGCATTTTGTGCCTCTGTTCATTCTTCTGCACTCACTGATCTTCACAATGGGCTGTGTCATCCTGGAGTCACTGGTTTGTTACACTATGTTCGTTCCAAAAACTTACCTTTCTCTACAGAAGATGTGAAGATGACATGTGCTTCATGTAGAATCTGTGCTGAATTAAAACCTAGGTTCTTGCATCCTGAAGAAGGAAGATTGATCAAAGCTACTCAACCTATGGAACTTTTGAGTATTGACTTCAAAGGGCCTTTACCATCCTCTCGAAATGTTTATATACTTACCTTAGTTAACGAATATTCGAGGTTCCCACTTGCTTTTCCTAGTCCAAATATGTCAGCTCCTATGGTTATCAAATGTTTAGATCAACTGTTTTCATTCTGTGGATTTCCAAGTTACATACATTCTGATAGGGGTGCCTCATTTATGTCGAAAGATTTAAAGAACTACCTTTCTAAAAGAGGAATTGCAACAAGTAAAACAACACCATATCATCCTATTGGAAATTATCAGGTTGAGAGGTGTAATGGAATCATTTGGAAAGCAGTGAAACTGGCTTTAAAGTCAAATGACATACCTGATCAGCATTGGGAATGTGTTCTACCAGATGCATTACACTCCATCAGATCTCTACTATCAACTGCTACCAAAACTACTCCACATGAGTGGTTCTTTAACTTCAAACGCCGTTCTTCTAATGGTACTTCTCTGCCATCATGGTTGACTAGCCCTGGGACCGTGTTGCTTCGTCGTTATGTCCGATTAAATAAGAACGAGCCTTTTGTTGATGAAGTTGAACTGACTGATGTCAACCCTTCTTCTGCAACTATCAAGTATCAGGATGGGCGCCAGTCAACTGTCTCACTTCGTGACCTTGCACCATGTCCGTCTTCTCCATCAGCTCCGTCACTTCTTGATAACACTAATCGAGAACTTCCTCCAACACTTCCAGCATCCCCTATGGAAACTTCTATAAGAAATTCTAAAATTGTAAATCTAAATAACAATATGAGTGAAGTTGATGACCACGCAATATATCTACCACCTGTTATTGAAACGCCATTATCTCCTGAAGCTCCAGTTCTGCGACGGTCATCAAAATGTATTAAACCTCCTGACCGTCTCAACTTATAAATAGGAGGGGAGAGTGGAGTGTGCGCATGCGCAGGACATTCCCGGAGAGTGCGCATGTGCAAAGTATTTCGGGCGGGAAAGGCCTGCGGAATCAGCCATGTATGCCAGACATTTCTGAGTAATGTATTAAAGAAATAAGTTGTTTTAAAGCTTAAATAAAGTTAAGTAAATTACGAGTAGTGAAAGTTTCATTTACCTCACAACAGGGTGAAAAGATGAAATGCGCGGGTAAGCTGGCCAAGAATATAAAGTATAGTGAAAGCTTCTTTAGGTATGTTAAGAGAAAATGATTAGTAAAGACAAATGTGGGTTTCTTGAAGGCAGAAACAGGTGAAATTAGTATGGGGAACAAGGAAATGGCAGAAGAGTTGAACAGGTACTTTGGTCCTATCTACACTATAGAAGACACAAACAATCTCCCAGATGTACTAGAGGACAGAGGATCTAGGGAGACGGAAGAACTGAAAGAAATTTGCATTAGGCAAGAAATAGTATTGGGTAGACTGATGGGACTGAAGGCTGATAAATTCCCAGGGCCTGATGGTCTGCATCCCACGGTACTCAAGGAAGTGGCTCTGGAAATCGTGGATGCATTGATGATCATTTTTAATGATCTATAGATTCAGGATCAGTTCCTGTGGATTGGAGGGTAGCAAATGTTATCACGTTTTTCAAAAAAGGAGCGTGAGAGAAAACGGGGAATTATAGACCAGTGAGCTTGACATTGGTGTTGGGGAAGATGCTGGAGTCAATTATTAAAGAACTAATAATGGCGCATTTGGATAGCAGTAAAAGGATTTGTCCAAGTCAGCATGGATTTATGAAGGGGAAATCCTGCTTGACTAATCTTCTGAAATTTTTTGAGGTTGTGACAAGTAAAATGGATGATGGAGAGCCAGTGGATGTACTGTATCTGGACTTTCTTTTTTTTTTATACTTTGTTTTATTAGAAGTAATCTATTTACAATAATGTAAACATCTTTACAAACCTCAACTTAATTACACATTTTTTAAATAACCCATTAACAGTTATCATCTATTTTTTTGGAAATAAAGAAAAGAATAGAATAGTTTTAAATCAATAAGAAAGTGATTAAATAATAATTTGATTATATAGAAAAGAAGAAGAAAATAGAGCAAGGAAACAAGATTATAGATTAACAAAAAGTGAAAAAATATTATATATATATATATATATATATCAATAAAAATCAACAAAATATATTGTATCTAAAACTATTACAAATAGTAATATCAATGAAGACATGCCTATTAATCCTAGTATAAGAATCAATTATTCTCATCAAATCCCGCTGGGTACCCGTCAGGCTGTGACGTCAAGAACAGCTACTTCTCTAGATACTGTATATATGGAGACCATATTTGTTCGAAGATATTATATTTGTCCAATAGGACAAATCTGATTCTTTCTAATTGTAACGTCTCCAACATCTCTGCTGCCCACATTTTAATTGTGGGGGATAATGTTCCCTTCCAAAATTTCAATATGATTATTTTCCCTATTATCAAACAGTAATCAAAGAAATTTCTTTGATTTCCTGTAAGTACCGAATTTGAATCCAAAATCCCAATTATTAACTTTGGGTCTGGATCCAATCTAATTTTTAGAACCTCAGAAATAACCTTAAAAATTTCTGTCCAGTAGTAACTCAGTTTGGGACATGTAGCAAAACTATGTATTAAATTTGCTTCTAAGTTCTTACATTTATCACAAATTGAAGAGAGATTGTGAAAGATACTCTTTAATATAGTTTTTGAATAGTGTAATCTGTATAATACTTTGAATTGTATCAATGTATGTCTGGCATTTAACGAACACCGATGTATTTGCTGTAAACTTTCTTCCCAATTTTCTTTTGTTATGGATAAACCAATTTCCTTTTCCCATGCTTGCCGATATGTTTCCGTTGTTGGATTCTCCTTATCCAAAATTATGTTATATATATGGGCTATTAATTTTTCTGTATTTGGGTGTAAATTAAACAAATCATCTAATAATCCTGGTACTTTATTTTTATAATCTAGTGTGTTTGATTTTATATAATCTCTAATTTGTAAGTACCTAAACAAGTGTTGCGGAGACAATCCATAGATATCTTGTAACTCTTGGAATAAAAGAAATTTTCCTTTTCTATAAAGGTGCTCTATCCTTTTAATTCCTAAATCATCCCAATGTCTAAACCCTCCATCCAATATAGAGGGCTTAAATAATGGGTTATTCATTATTGGTAGTCTAAGTGAAAGATTATCTAGCTGTAAAGTCTTAACTATTTGTTTCCAAATACATCTATTATTATAAATAGTAAGATTAAACGAGAACTTACCAGTTTGAAGTTTGATCTTTATTTTATGAGGAGTTGCGATGAGGGATTTCGTGAAGAACCCGCCAGCACGCATGCGCGACATACTTCAAAGCCGCGGTGTGGAATCACAGAAAAACCAAGCCAAGAAATGACTTGTTATAGTAAGATTAAAGAGACTCTAGTTACCAGTTGACTTTATGATCGAGGGTTGGGAGCGGAGGGCACGAAATCCCTCATCGCAACTCCTCATAAAATAAAGATCAAACTTCAAACTGGTAAGTTCTCGTTTAATCTTACTATTTCATTTCGGAGTCACGTGAGTGACTTCGTGAAGACTTCAAAGCTTCTGTGATTTCACGCCCTGGACAACGTCCATGCTATCACACACGCTACTGAAAAGGTGGACAGCAGTAATCAATTTCCGTCACTGTTTCTCTGAAAAATAATAATATTTATTAATAACAACAAGAAAGGACCCCTCACTGAGGGGGAACTGTATGTTCTCGGCCTGCATCCAGCACGGCTCCTGCGAACATTCCAGGTACGGTGACGGGTTTATTGTAAAACCGTTGAAAAGTGGCTTCACTGGCCCATCCCGCTGTGGCAAGTATCTGGTCCATGGGCACCTCCATGGCCTTTGCCGCCGATGTTGATGCTGCCCTGGTGGAATGGGATTTAAAAACATCAGTGTCAATACCTGCTTTGTTCAAGACGATCCTGAGCCATCGGGATATCGTCTGCACCGTCACTCTATGGTGAGGTTTTTTATGACTGATGAACAGGTATTGCTCCATTCCCCTTATTTTCCTCGTCACTTTGATATAGTGGCGGATATGGGTGGCTATGCATAGCCTAGCATCAGCGGGGTAGGCTGGAAACTCCAGCTGCAGCCCTGTAAATCCAGGTCTATGCTGCTTGAGCAATTCATCAATGAAGAAAGTGACCCGTTCAGGGGTAGAGATCATTCTGTCGATCTTGGCCTTGTGAAGCGTTTGCACCCTTTGTGCTGAAGTAAGTGCCATCAACATCACCACCTTCAGGGTGAGTTTGTCCAATTCGAGCCCCGTCATGGGTGACCATGTTCTCAGCAGGGTCAGCACTTTGCCAATATCCCATGTGACGTTGTAACGGGGCCTCGGCGGGTTGGAATTAAATATCCCCCGCATAAGTTTGGAGACCAATTTATTGGATCCTACCTCAATATTGAGGTAGGACGAGAGCGCACTCCTGGCGCTATTGATGGCACTATAGCTGAGATGTTGATCATGGTGTAGCCCCGCAAGAAATTCCAGCACATCTGTGATGGAGACGGAGTCATATGCAACGTCCATGCGGCCACAATAGGATTCCCATTTCCTGATGTACGATAAGTACTGCCGTCTTGAGGACTCCCTGCATGATGCTCCCATGGTATCCATTGTCCTTGAAGATAGACCATACTGAAGTAGTGGCCTGTTCAGATCCTGCAAGCCAATAGATTCAAATGACTATGGCAGGGGTGTGGTTCCCCTCTGGCAGGGTTCGTCACCAATTGTGGGCAACCCTCCAAGAGGACCCATGGTTGACTTATCATTCCAAGGACCACCGGATACCATGATTGCGTAGGCCAGTCGGGTATAATGAGGATGCCCTTGGCAGCATCGAGCTGGATTTTCCGCAATACCCGACTGATGAGGCAGAATGGAGGAAAGGCATAGAAGAACCATTTCCCCCAGTCTAGCGAGAATGCGTCCATCGCCATTGCCCCAGGATCTGGCTCCCATGATACGTATGTTGGTACCTGATGGTTCAACCGTGACGCAAAAAGGTCAATATCCGGTTTACCAAATTTGGCTGTAATTTTGGTGAATATTTGGGGGTTCAACATCCACTTGATGTTGTCATTGAACTTCCGTGACCTGGTGTCCGCCACTGTATTGAGCTCACCTGGCAAGTAGGTAGCTGAGATCCAAATATTCCGTTGAATACACCAGAGCCAAATTGTGTTTGCCAATTCATTGCATGAAATTGACCTGGTACCGCCCATATGATTCAGATAAGCCACCGCAGTGGTATTGTCTATTTGGAGACGGACATGAGTGTTAGTCATGTTTGAACAATAGGCTCTTAGTCCGTGGAATGCTCCTAGCATCTCCAAATAGTTTATCCCTTGTGCTAACAACAAAGTAGCTTCACGTGAATCCCATCTACCTCCACAACTGTTATTGTTGTCCGTAGCTCCCCAGCCATGGGAGCTTGCATCTGTTTGCAAGTATACCATTGGACGAGGCACAATGATGGGTTTAAAAGAGTTATGGATATTGCCAATCCACCATAGTAACTCAAGTTTTGCCTTAACCGGCAATTGCATGGGTCTATCATAATGTCCAGCATTTAGTTTTAATGCTGTTATTTTTGACCTTTGTAAATTCTGATAGTGTAAAGGTCCATATTGAGCAGCTGGAAATACTGCTACAATTTTGCCAATTACCCTGGCAGTTAATCTGATAGACGGTATACTGGCGCAGACCAGGTTCTTGCATGCTTGAAACACATCACCAATTTTGTTAGTTGGGATGGTGGTGATCATGCGATTGGAGTCTATTGTGAACCCCAAGTAGTCCATGATCTGTGCGGGGAGGAACTTTGATTTGTCTGGATGGATTATAAACCCCATTTGTTGAAAAATTTCCACTGTGGCTGAAACCGCCAACTCTGCGGATTCCAGAGTGTGCCCAATTATCAGAATGTCATCCAAATAGGCCATGACCGTATGATTTTGTCTCCGCAGTGTAGATAACACTGGCTTGAGTAGTTTGGTGAACAGTCTGGGGGCTGTAGTAAGCCCATTGGGCAATGCTTTGTATTGCCAAAGCTGATCCATCCAGGTAAACTTCAAGAACTTCCTATGATGTTTCCGAATGGATACTGAATAGTATGCATCTTTTAAATCAATGCATGCCATGAAGCAGCCCTCCGAAATCAAAGATTTGGCTGTTTCAAATGTGTCCATTTTGAAATGGGTGTATTTTACAAAGGTATTCAAGTGAGTTAAATCTATAATGACCCGGCATCCACCGTCTTTTTTAGTTTTAGTAAATATATTAGACACAAATTCAACTGGTTCATGTGTGGTTCGTTCTATCACACCTTTGTCTTGTAAACTCAAGATTTCAGCATAGCCTTCTGCCAATTCTTTTTTGGAAAGTGCAAATTTGCGATTCGGCATATGCTGGGGTGGAGGCAATTGGCCATGAATAAACTCAATTTCATAACCCTGAATACTTTGCAAGATAAACTCATCTGAAGTGATGGTTTCCCAAGCCTCCTTAAATCCCCGTAATCTGCCCCCAATTCGTGAGGTTAGACATGCAAGTGCATGGAACCCAGACCCCCTTACCTTCATGGTTATCGGCGGTCCCTGGGATTTTTGGTGGGACGTGGAGGCGCTGGGTTTCGTGGTTGGTGCGGAATCCGCATCTTCCATGCTGGCCGCTGAGGGCCTAGTCCTAAAAAAGGCCTGGGCTGATGAGGCTGTTGATATTGAGGAGGTGCCGGAACGTAGGTCCTTGTTGGCCTATCGGTCTGACCTCGTGGCCTGAAGTAAGGTGTCTTCTTGGCCGAAGGTCTGGCCACAAAATGTGGTCTCATCAGACCTATGGTTTTCGCATGGTCATCGAGCTCTTTGACCTGCTTTGGGAGGTCTTCCCCGAACAGCTGTCTAGGTGGGGGGGTAGGAGGTGCTCTGCATAGTCCCGCAAATTTGGGATTTAAGGAAGGTTTGATAATGCTCTTCCGGAAATCGTTGATCTCGTACTGCGTATTGCAGAGTAGAGCTAGAGCATCCTCCTGTTCGGTGCTTAGATCAACCCCATCTACCGACTTTGCAAAAGCGGTGATCCCAGACGTAAGCAGTTTTAAAATCCTCTGCAGTTTCACTTCCTGCGCTCTGATGCCCGGGCTGATATTACCCCAGATTGGCATGTTCACAATCGGCACGTGGAGTGAATTGCAGTTCCCTGGAGCCTTGTGTCTCTCCATGGCCTTCGCAAGGACCTCCTCCTGCAATTGATGGTTAGTAAGATAATCTATGGTTGCGGCCAGTTTGATGTTGAGGGGTAGTCCTGACGATACGGGTAACCCGAATTTGGCTGCCACATCCAGCAGATCTTCCTGAGGGACCTCAGGTGCTGCTGGGGCATGTACCAGGATATCCTCCTCATCTGGTCTTATGTTGTCCATAGATGGGGACGGGGATATATCCATGAGTCCCCTGGAGCTGTGTGTGTCCTGTTTCTGATTGAGTAGAACTTGCTCCAATATCCTCTCCATACGATCCAAGCGCCCTTCATCGGGCGGGTGTGGGAGGTAAGAGGCCTCGTGCCCGAAGGAACTCCTGAGGCTTCGATCATCAGTCCGTACCTCGTCGAGGTAATATCGGTACTGTGATGATGTGTCGCTACCAGCCGCCTCGGCGAAGCTGAGCGATTCCCGCGCGGACCTGCTCGAGCGCCTCCTCTTCGCTGAGCTGGACCCGGCTGCCTCAAAGGGCATGGGTGGGGAGAGGTCGGCACCTGACGCCGCAGCGTGGTGACCCGACGTCCGCACGGGCTTGCCGACTGTCCTAAATCTGGACCCAGACGGCGTACGGTCCCGACCTGCCCCCAGCGGGGGAAGCGGTGACCTAGGCGAGGCTCCACCCTTGTGACTCCTCCTGGTCCCCCTGGGTGGTGAGTCGACACTGGCCCTCCTTGGTCTGCCAGTGGACTCGGGCCTGCCTGATTCACCAGACCACTTCCTAGTGGCTCCTGGTGAGACCTCAACCCGCGAAGGGCTAGGTAGTGGAATTGTATCCCTGCCTCCTTCAAGAGGGCTCAGGGAGAAGGGCCGTGCATCAGCACGCGAATCCCTCTTGCTCGTCTCTGCGAACGACCCAGTGGGTGAGAGAGAGATGGAGTCAGGATGCACCTGCTCCGGCGCTGTACCGACTGATTGTTCTGCAGGTACCCCGCTAGGGCATAGCTGCGTCGGTAAACCGGGTCCTGTGAATACAGGGCTCCCCGGCTTGCGCGCCTTTTTCCCGGCCCGTCCTCCTGCCGTGGAGGGGGGCTCCGGGTTGGGTTGCCGACAACTCCTTGCAGAAGTTTTACGGCCTTTACTTTTCCTACTGTCCATGTCTCTGTGGAAGAAAACACAATTATTCACACAGAACAACCAACTCAAGGTTGTTAGTACTTACCTGAGTGGCCCTTATGAAGGGCTGGTGATGAGCCGCGCTCCTCTCCAGCCGTCGACTGCAATGCGAGCGACGATATGTCGCGCATGCGTGCTGGCGGGTTCTTCACGAAGTCACTCACGTGACTCCGAAATGAAATTATAGGGTTATCCCTATAAAAAAAATTTTGTACTTCCTTTGGGGCAAAGAGAACCGATCCTACATTATAGGGTGAACAATCTTCCTTTTCCATCTTTAACCACATTGGTTCATAATCCATATTTACCCACCAAAAATTCATATTCTTAATCTGGACTGCCCAAAAATAATATAAAAAATTTGGAAGTGCTAATCCTCCATTTATCTTAGATTTACATAAATGTTTTTTACTTATTCTATGATTTTTATAATCCCAAATAAAATTATAAATAATATTATCTATTATCTGGACTTTCAGAAAGCCTTTGATAAGGTCCCACACAGGAGATTAGTGGGCAAAATTAGAGCACATGGTATTGGGGGTAGTGTATTAGACAATAGGTGCAGGAGTAGGCCATTCGGCCCTTCAAACCAGCAATGCATTCACCGTGATCATGGCTGATCATCCACATTCAGTACCCCGTTCCTGCCTGCTCGCCATACCCTCTGACTCTGCTATCTTTAAGAATGCAGAGACAGATCCACAACTCACTGGTTAAATTTTTTTTTCCTCATCTCTGTTCTAAATGGCCTACCCCTTATTATTAAACTGAGGCACCTGGTTCTGCACTCCCCCAACATGAACGGTAACATGTTTCCTGCCTCTAGCATGTCCAATCCCTTAATAATCTTATGTTTCAATAAGATACCCTCTCATCCTTCTAAATTCCAGTATAAAAGCCCAGCCGCTCCATTCTGTCAACATATGACAGTCCCGCCATCCCGGGAATAGACCTCATGAACCTACGCTGCACTCCCTCAATAGCAAAAATGTCCTTCCTCAAATGTGGAGACCAAAATTGCACACAATACTCCAGTTGTGGTCTCACTTGGGTCCTGTTAAACTGCAGAAAGACCTCTTTGCTCCTACACTCAACTCCTCTTGTTATGAAGGCCAACATGCCATTAGCTTTCTTCACTGCCTGCTGTATCTGCATGCTTAATTTCAGTGAGTGATGAACAAGTACCCCCAGATCTCTTTGTACTTCTCCTTTTTCCAACTTGACACCATTCAGATAATAATCTGCATTCTGGTTTTTGCCACCAATGTGGACAACCTCACATTTATCCACATTAAAGTGCATCAGCTATGCATTCGCCCACTCACCCAACCTGTCCAAGTCACCCTGCATCCTCATAGCATCTTCGTCACAGTTCACACTGCCACCCAGCTTTGTGACGTCTGTAAATTTGCTGATGTTACTTTGAATCTCTTCATCATTGATGAATATTGTAAATAGCTGCGGTCCCAGCACCAAGCCTTGCGGTACCCCACTAGCATGGGCCGCCGGACCAGGGGGGCTGCAGCCCCACCACCTTTTTGGCGAGACATGCTTCATGACCTGAAATTATCCGGCTCGCAGGCATATTGTTTTCTTCTGAGGACATCCAGAATCTCAGAACAAGCACACAGTGAGTGCGGCAAAACCATGACCAGCGGTGCGGAAACAGACTGCCCCCCCCCCCCAAACCCCTCCCTCTCCTCAATGGCCAATCACAGCGCAGTTCACAGTCGAGATATGGGGCAGTGAACAAAGCGCTGTGATTAGCCACCGAGCGGAAGGGAGGTATGCTGTGCCCTCTGAGAGAGAGTCAGCCCCGAGAGAGGGAGTTGGGGGAGAGGAAGGGAGACGGCCCCAAGAGAGAGCGTCGGCCCCGAGAGAGGGAGTCGGCCCCGAAAGAGAGTCATCCCTGAGAGAGAGAGCGAGTCGGACCCGAGTGGGAGGGAGAGAGAGAGGGGGGGGGGGAAAGGGGGATATATCCCCCCACCTTTTGTTGGGGGAGGGCCTGTATTATCCCCCAGTTTATGGAGGTTGAGCAACAACAAAAAATAATAATTGTGTCACCCTCCCTCCACTTGGTCGCTCCGCTCCCCCACCGGTGTAAGGAAGTTAACACGTACACAGTGTTTCTTTACCAAGTCTTTATTAATCACATATATCGATGCCCTAGTTGTACATGGTCTGCACGTTTACTAGAGGAGGTACCAGGGATGGAGAGACAGTAATATACTTGGTGAAAGGGGAGTGGCTACACAACCTACAATTAAAGTACGACCTTTGCCACTCCCTTTGGGAGGTTCCGATTCCTGTGCATGCCGTTCGGGATCAGCTCCGCCAGTGAAGTTTTCCAGAGGACGATGGAACAGCTGTTTGCGGGGCTCCCGTGCACTATCATTGTAGATGACATCTTGGTGTATGGTAAAGATGTGGAACAGCACGACCACAACCTCCGACTAGTTTTGGATCGAGCTCGGGAGGTAAATCTAAAGCTCAACCCTAGTAAATGCCGGTTCCGTGTCCCGGAAGTCACTTATGTGGGACACGTCTTCACAGCGTCCGGGCTGAAGCCCGACCCACAGAAGACCGCTGCTATCTCGAAGATGCCTGCTCCTGTGGATGTGCCTAGCCTCCAGCGTTTCCTTGGCATGGCAAATTACTTGGGAAAATTCATCCCCGATCTGAGCGAGTTGAGTGCCCCTTTAAGGGACATGCACTAAACATCTACATCCCACAGGGACAAGCAACCCTCCCCCATAAGCACGAAGGACAGAGCGCTCAACAGTGACTCGCTCATTATTCCTTATCTTCTTGAAAAGGCTAGTAGACATAACGTTCGTGGCGGCCCCAGTATCGACCTTGGCAGAGAACGTAGAACCATTGACAGTAACTTGCACAGTAGGGTCTGTTATCCGAGCAGGTGCCTTCCTAACTGAAAACACGCTGAGCCCACTCTGAGAAGAGTCCGAATCAGACAGTGGGAGGTTGTCAGGAGAGTGATAAGAACCAGACGCAGTACCATCCCGTACCAGGTAATTAGAGTGCCTGCGCTGTTGCTGGGCAGGATTTTTTCTAGCTCTGCATGCTGACAAGAAGTGGTTAGGCTTGTTGCAGAAGTTACAAATCTTTCCCACCGCAGGGCACACGTTGAAACGATGAGTCACAAAGTTACAGTTCGGGCAGCGCTTCTCCAGCTTGGAACTTGAACCATAGCTGGCCCCACGGCGAGTTTGCTGAGCAGGACGGCGGGTTGCGACGGTAGCTGCCCGAACCTCATGATCAGGGGGTGGTGCAGCAGAGATAACAGCCTCAGACATCTTTGCAGCATGCAGGGCAGCCTGGAGAGTCAAGTCTGCCTTACACAGGAGCTCCGACCGCAGCTTTTCATTTCGTAGACCATACACCAAGACATCGCGGGTCAGGGTCTCTGGGGTAGCGTCATTCAGGTGGCATCGCCTAGCCAGGTGCCGTAGGTCAGCGTAGAAGTTGCCGACAGACTCACCGGGTTTCTGACGACGTCCAAAAAACTTAAATCGCTCCAGAATAGAGTTCGTGGGCACATCACACATCTCGTTGAACTTTCCCAGTAGACAGTCAAGGTCCTCGGGGTCCTCATCCGGCCCGTACTCAAACGATTCAGAGCGCTCCAGAGCCTCGGAGCCGGCTAGATTCAATAGCAGCGACGCTTTAATGGCAGAGGAAACTCCCGGGTGCACGATAGCCACATAATGCCGAAAATCCCGGCGGAACGCATTCCACCGGTGAGCGATGTCGTCGTCAAAGACAAGGGACTCAGGCTTGCGGCAGGAGGAAGCCATAACCAGGCAGGGAAGGGTAACTGGGGCAAAAAAAAACTAAACCCGATAAACAGGAGGCGCGCAATTCAAAACGACTGACACCATGTAAAGAAGTTAACACGTACACAGTGTTTCTTTACCAAGTCTTTATTAATCACATATATCGATGCCCTAGTTGTACATGGTCTGCACGTTTACTAGAGGAGGTACCAGGGATGGAGAGACAGTAATATACTTGGTGAAAGGGGAGTGGCTACACAACCTACAATTAAAGGGACATGCACTAAACATCTACAACCGGGTACCCCCGAGGCCTGTGATCAGTGATCACTCAGTCCCCCCACTTTCAAAAATGTTCCACGGCCCCTGACTAATCACTGCCTGCCATTCTGAAATGGACCCGTTAATCCCTACTCTTTGTTTCCTGTCTGCCAAACAATTTTCTATCCATGTCAGCACTCTACCCCCAATACCATGTGCTCTCATTTTGCTCACTAGACTCCTATGTGCGACCTTATCAAATGCTTTCTGAAAGTCCAGGTATACTACATCCACAGGCTCTCCCTCATCCATTTTCCCAGTTACATCCTCAAAAAATTCCAGAAGGTTAGTCAAGCATGATTTCTCCTTTGCAAATCCATGCTGACTCGGACCGATCCTGTTACTTCTTTCCAAAATGTGCCGCTATTTCATCTTTTACAATTGACTCCAGCATCTTCCCCACCACCGATGTCAGGCTAACTGGTCTATAATTCCCTGTTTTCTCTCTCCCGCCTTTCTTAAAAAGTGGGATAACATTAGCTACCCTCCAATCCACAGGAACTGATCCTGAATCTATAGAACATTTAAAAATGATCACCAATGCATCCACGATTTCTAGAACCACTTCCTTAAGTACCCTGGGATGCAGACCATCAGACCGTGGGGATTTATCAGGGTTCAGTCCCATCAGTCTACCCAACACCATTTCCTGCCTAATGTGAATTTCCTTCAGTTCCGCTGTCACTCCAGATCCTCTGGCCACTAGTACAACAGGGAAATTGTTTGTGTCTTCCTTAGTGAAAACGGATCCAAAGTACCTGTTCAACTTGTCTGCCATTTCCTTGTTCCCCTTAATAAATGCATATGTTTCAGTCTTCAAGGGTCCAACTTTGGTCTTAACTAATTTTTTCCGCTTCACACACCTAAAAAAGCTGTTACTATCCTCCTTTATGTTCTTGGCTAGCTTACCTGTGTACCTCATCTTTTCTCCCCTTGTTGCCTTTTTAGTTATCTTCAGCCTTGGCCTGGATAGAGAATTAGTTGGCAGACAGGAAACAAAGAGTAGGAATAAATGAATGGCAGGCAGTGGCAAGTGGAGTGTCACAAGGCTAGGTGCTGGGGCTGCGATGCCCGTACGATGCCCATGCGCCTCAACGCGACCATGAGGTCGCGTATTTTGCGTGCCAAGGACACATAAGTGGGACAGGCTCTTCAGATAGAGCTAGTGGTATCAAGAGATATGGGGAGAAGGCAGGCACGGGTTAAGGGCCTGTCCCACTTACGTGTCCTTGGCACGCAAATTATGCGACCTTGTCGTCGCGTTGAGGTGCACGGGCATCGTATGGCCACGTGGGGCCGGTCCCACAAATTTTTGTAGCAAATAAAATCTTTGCGCACCAACGGCCTGTCGTGTAACTGATGGTCAAAGTGGGACAGGCCCAAGACGCTGGCACAACGCAACGTCTCACCTCCAACAACAGCAGCAGAAGCAGGCAAACGATCGCCGAACTCGGCCTGGGACTCACGGCCATTGCGGTCCGGATCCGCCCCCACTTCTACTCCCAGAGTGGGGCCAAGAAATTTGAAGATAGACACAAAATGCTGGAGTAACTCAGCGGGATTGGCAGCATCTCTGGAGAGAAGCAATGGGTGATGTTTCGGGTCAAGACCCTTCTTTCAGACTGAAGAAGTGTCTTGACCCGAAACGTCACCCATTCCTTCTGTCCAGAGATGCTGCCGGTCCCGCTGAGTTACTCCGGCATTTTGTGTCCATCTTCAAATGACGTCACACTCTCCAGACGGCTGTGCAGGCATGTGAAATCATGCATGACCTTTGTGGGACCGTCGTGGCTCAACGCGACCACATAATTTGGTCGCGTAATTAGCGTGCCAAGGACATGTAAGTGGGACAGGAGCTACTGATTGTGGATGATCAGTCATGATCACAATGAATGGTGGTGCGGGCTCGAAGGGCCAAATGGCCTCCTCCTGCACCTAATTTCTATGTTTCTATGAATATCCACACTCATTAGCTGCCGTTAATCTGATGTATTAAATACGATTTTGCGTTGATGTTTTATTTTATTTTGTACATCATCAAGAATTTAACCTCGGTAATTGACATACAACAATATTCTGTCAAGAATACATAACGCATGAATCAAAAGTATCATGATGTTAATATAGTTAAGAACCGTTTTAAGTATAAAGTTTCTCAAGTATGAAATAACTACTGAAAAATATGAACTCCCACGACAAATTCATGCAATAAATTGAACGCTGTCTCAGGAAATTAACAGTAAATGCAAATCATTGTGCAAATTTGTGATTATGTTAATAACACGATTTGTGTGTAATTTGGTACTGTAGTTATTGAACCATTTAATTTATAAGACACAAATGTTAGGTATGTTACCTTTAGCGGCGCTGCAGTTCTGCCACTGCCCGTGTGCGCGACTTTGGCACCTTTGAGATGGGGGCGGGTTTAATATGCCGTTTTTCTCCAAACAATTCAAATTGATCAATCTCGGGATTTAGTTGCTAAAGAGAAATCGCTCCGACATTTGTTTTATGAAGCTATTTTTAAACTACGCTGGATCATTTATTAGGAAGAGTGAATTAAAAATCGTATTCTAAAGCCGTGAACGCAGACAATGGGACGGTCCTTACGTAGGGGACAAAAGAAGGTACACAGTTTATTTTTACATAAATACGTGGTTCTTAGGAAGCCTTTAATCAAAATTTCATGTTGCGAAAAGGGGACAAAAATATATATACGAACCGGCAGTAACCTTGCTGACTGGGGGTTAAATTCACTGCAAACAGCAACGTTCCAAACCATCGCGTTCCACAAAAACCCACTCGCAAGTTGATTTAAATGGCCATTAATTTACGGGAATTAAACACTAAATTCATTCCATATGGCGTATACATTCATGAAAATTAGATTT
Source organism: Raja brachyura (assembly GCA_963514005.1). The sequence goes on along the minus strand of OY740782.1, from coordinate 101,602,008 downwards.
TTAAATCATGTTATATTGTGAATTATTGTTAGTTATTGTTATATTGTGAGTTATTTGTACACTTAGGCAATTTAAAAATGTTTATCTTTTCTTAAGAAATGGATAGATGTTTAGATCTAGTAATTGAATTTTGTAATTAGCTACAATTAGGTTAACTAATTATATGCTTTAATTTCAGGTCATCCAAGTAAGATTGTTTCATATTTGTTTCAGAATGCTTCAATCTATAATAACTGAAAATATAATTTACTCTTATTTTTTAAGAAAGTTATGGGCTTTTGACTATCCTTCGATCACAGCTTTTGAGTTAAGTCAATGGAAAAGCAATGGGGAACAAGATGCTAATTTCCGAGTATGAAAATGGTCATAACTTTTTTAATACTGAAGGTATGAAAGTGAATTAGGTGTCAAATTAAACTTCTTATTATGCTTTATCTGATGGGGTAAATTGCAGACTTGATTTTTTAAATCTCAAAATTTTGTAACATTGCTACATATGTCGAGATTGCAGTTCAATTGCAGTTTATTTCCTAAATTCAGCGACGCATACACATTGTCACGTGGAAAATCAGACACGTCGTATTCTACATTTTCATTTATTTCAAAAATAGTTTTTATTGTTACATCTGTTCAAAATGCTTCCTTCTTTCCGGCAATTGAATCACAGTTATTAAAAGGAAGTAATTAAATGATCGACTCCGAGCCAACAGCTTCACGGAATCGAAATAATATGCGAATACTGACGTCGGTCTGGTCGTGCTTTCACATTATTACTCATATCTGAGAAATGAGTTAAGTATTCAGACTGGAGGAGATTATAGACCTTGACATTTCTGCACTCGGAGATTGATTATTTAATTTACTTCGTCAGACTGGGGGAAGATTCGTTCACCTTCGATACCCTGGAGGGCGATGGTTGAACCAGTGATCCCTCGCTCCGGGATATAAATTGCACAGCAGTCAACTGGACTTCCATTCCAAGGTTCTGCATCGCAAAGGTTCACACTGAGTCTTGACGAAGACCATCCTTGCCCTCTTCCCCATCAGAGGGAGGAGCAGCTGCAGTTTATGCCCGTATAGTGAGCAGCGACTCCGAGCTGGTGGGGGAAGGATCTCGACGATTTCCGGGATCGGACGGAAAAGAACGAGTTGGACCGAGGCCAGCTGGTGGACACCCTGACACCCGCGGAGAGAGCTCATTGACATTCCTACTGCCACCACTTGAACTGTCGCTACTTGTGCTCCGCGGCTGCACCTTCTCACAACCGGAGCCCCGTCGTGGGCACCACCCGCTCCCGTGTACAAGATGAGGAGCCACCGGTTGCTCGCACTGACTGCAGTCCTCCTGATTCTGACAGAAGTATTTTGCGAAGAGATTTCTCCAAATGAAGACACATCACTTTGGATTGCCAACAATCACAGCCAGGTAATGTTCGAAGTCACTAAAATTAGAATTAACATTTGTTCTGTTGTTTGCAGCAACCCGCTCGTTTTTAAAGCCTTTAGAGACTGCGTAATAGCCACTTGTAGGACCAGTTTTGAAAACAGTTTTGTGTTTATATGCGATAAAATATGGTCCCAAAATCTTCTGCCACCGGCAAAACGCCCTAATTGCTGTGGGGAAGCACTGTGGTTTCATCAATATTGGGCGGTAGCTAAATCTTATGGGATTTTACGAAGACGGATCTCTCGCTGGATACTTGGGAGGGACACTCAGACTTTGGATAAAATTGTAAGAGGTAAAATCGCCCTTTTGGAATAAAATTACCAAGTGCATGAAGGCATTGCTTGGAAAAACCCAATTCATTCTCCCGTAGGAGTAGACATTCCCAGTTGGGTACCCGAGCATATAACAGTACACCCTTACTTTATTATTTGGCCACATACTGTCAAGGATGTTTTTTTAAAGTGCTACATCAGCCCAGCATTGCATCTTGGCTGCAACACATTAATATTAAGTGAAATAACGTAAGTAGAAAAATGTAGCAACGATGGACCTCGTCCCCGTAGATAAATGAGACAGTGGTATATGTTTTGGGAAAAGAGGGGCTATATTTAAATTTGGCAGAGTAATTAGCGGGGGGTTTAAACTGTTAAATATAAATAGATGTAAAATCGCAATAATTGGAAATCAATTATATCAGAGCAACACGGTGCAAATAATCTTAATGGACTTCCCCAGCACACAAATAACCTGCCGAACTTGGAAATCTGAAATAAGTACAGAAAGTGCTGGAAATACGGTCAGCCAGCACCCGTGGAGAAGCAGGAGCTAACCTCCTGGGTCTTTTTTTTTAATCAGAATTATTAGAATTTATTAGAATTATTCTCCGACCATCTCTGATCAAATAAATGTGACGATAATTAATTGTAGGTTGTATTCCATTTAAGTGTAGTTATGCTGTAAAAGACGGGTAGTACCCTAAAGGTTGTTTTCATTGTAACTTCAATACTGGCACATTGATTGCCTGTATAAACATCGCTTGGAGATGAACCATGTGGCGCAGAGCCTAGACCGAGGGGGATCCTCTTTTGGAGATACTGTAAGTAATTTAAATGCCAATGCTTTAACAATGTGGTGTCCTGAGGTAACATATTTGAAACCAGAGACTAGGATCATAGAGCGGATGATGGGGTTAAATGTGATCATTTTCGTTTTCCCTGCCTTAGTTAATACTCAGTTACAGACAGTCTGTTTCAGCGCTGAAGGTGACATTCCAGTGCGACCTGACAACTGATTTGCACTCGTGCTCTCCAATATTACTTTATTTCAGGAGAAGCGACTGAAAGCGAACTCTGTCAGGGAACTCCTGCGCCGAATGACCAGAAAACCGCGACCAGCGCAGTTCTATGGCTTAATGGGGAGACGATCACTTGGTAAAGCAGTTTTTTTTTTGTGAATTTGCCACCAGCAATGTTTCAGCGGTGGCTACCCATCTGTCATTAATGTCAACCTAAAACCCCCCAAACATTTCAATGGCATACAACGCATAGAAATCAGATTTTCTATGCAACATAAATTTACCAGATGTCACAGCAAGGCGATTATAACAAAAGAGAACGGTTCGCGCCTTACAGTACAGACCGGGTATATTAAACAATTCATTATTGATCTGCTTATATATTTAAACATTGTATTTTTCAAACTCAATCAAACTGTCAAATATGTTGGTACATGTAAAATTAAACAGTTGGACGGAGCTCAGCAGGTCAGGCAGGCAGCATCTGTTGAAGAATTGGACGAAGACGTTCCGGTTGCGGACCATCGTTCAGATGCAGCGACAAGTGTTTCAGAGGGCTGTTTAATTACACTTTCTGGACTATTGTTATAGACACGGAAGATAGACATAAAAGCCGGAGTAGGTCAGTGGGTCAGACAGCATCTCTGGAGAAAAGGAATAGGTGACGTTTCGAGTCGAGACCCCTCTTCCGACTATCTGACGCGCTGAGCTACTCCAGCATTTTATGTCGATCTTCGGTATAAACCAGCATTTGCAGTTCCTTTATACACATTGTTACAGGTACCATTGTTAAACAAATATAGATGTGTGGGAAGGAACTGCAGATGCTGGTTTACAATAAACATAGACACAAGATCCCGGAGTAACTCAGCGGGACAGGCAGCATCTCTGAAGAGATGGAATGGGTGACGCGTCGGGTCGACTCTGAAGAAGCGCCTCGACCCGAAACGTCAGCTGTTCCTTGTCTCCAGGGATGCCCATCATGGTATAGTATTTAACTAATGTCAAGTACATGTATTTCAATCCAAGCGCTATTCTTGCTGTATTTAACCATATAACCATATAACAATATTTATATAACCATACAACAATTTATTATATCATTTCAAATCACCATCTTTATTTTGTTTGGTTGTACGTTGTTAGTAATGCCGAATCAAATGGTCAACTTTTGAAGTAAATATACGCCATGGGGGGGGGGGGGGGGGGGGGGGGGTATCCTTTTTTTGTTATTACATTAAATGAATCATGATGTTTCAAGATTTTGGAATTGAGAATTGCACATGAAGTATGACCTGCAGTCTAACAAGTGATGTACAACCCATTGCCTTTGTGGCAAATACCTAGTCCTCCTTTCCGTCCTGTTTTGGTATGGCTGCAAATACAGAATCCTCAGAAGGGCAGTTTTTTGTACAGCTCTAGGTGCGAGTTGCCACCTTGTGATGCAGTTGCTATGGCTCTTCCTGTGTGCACCATCAAGAGTTTTTGTACCAATATGCATTTAGACGATCTTATGAGCTACACATTACAAGTCATAGCATATCTCTTAAACAAACACATATGTTAATATACAGCCATTCGATCAATACCTTCAAAGGTAACATCTCACAGCTTACACAACGTTTGCTCATTGTAGTGATATACCACAGAAGGAACATTCGCAAAGGATTCCACCTTTTAGTTATTGTGAACGGGAGCACCACAATAATAAATCATGACTCAACATCATTAAGACTGTTTGATCATCTTGTCAGCTGGGGATGGTGTGATGCGGGAGGAACGAAGTCCGAAAACAACAAAGCTTAACGAGCTGTTTTTGTTAAAGGAATAGAACTCATCATCGCGTCTCGTCATTTTCCACTCAGTTGCCTAAGCAGTCTGCGAGGAAAATAAAACCATTCAAGTGTTCTGTCTTCAGTAGGGTATAGGAACATTGTTTATTATTATAAAATATAAGTATGTTTAGGGGAATTATATTGCAGAAGGAAGCCTGTTAGCCAAACATGAGACGAGTAATCTTTAAACTGAGTTAATTATACTAGCTGCACAACGTAAAACAATCAAATATAGCCGTTCTGAGGTATTGACTGTACGTACTAATTCAAACAATGTCCTTTCCATTTATCTTATACTCTTTTCAAATAAATATGCAACATATTATACTTTACCTTGGTATCCAGAAATGGTAAATGATTCCATGTTCTAATAATGTTTGTGTGGATTAATTCTTCCAATGCCATAATTTACATTGTTTATTCAATTACTTATTACCACAAACTATCCTTCACCATCTATTTTATCTGATTTCTCTCATTCTTTGAGAAACCATTCTATTTTTTTCTTCTGAAAAAAGCTATTTTTTAAAAATTAATTACCATTATTATTTGTTCTGATTAGATTATTCAAATAACCAGAAAACAATAGCATACTTGCATAATCCTACTAGACAGATGTGAAGACATTCAACCAAGGCAATAAAACAATTCCAATACCCTTCCCCTTCCCTCACCCTAATTCTGTTTTATATTCATCAGTTAATCTCCATTTATATAGATATACCACGTTAATTTTCATTATTTGAGATATGGAACCATATTGAATTTCCTCTGAAAACAATATGCAAAAGTTGCATTGCCCTTATACACTCAATCATTTCTTCAAAATATTCATCTCTTTTAGCTCTGTAATAGGCGAATGTGCTGATTGTCTTCGATGATCTCGTGTGATTTTACATACATAAGGATGTAGAGAATTGATTGGCTGCCAAGCTGAGCAATAGATCACCACGTCAGAATAAATGTTTTATGTGCCAGGTGATAAACCTAAGTTATACGTCCAGCTGTTTGATCATGATGCTTATTAGTAAAGGGTATCTGGCCCCTTGAGACTTTTCTATATTCAAAGTTTTTCACTATATATTGGTACGCGCAACAATAATAAACCAATACCGATTTGGATCATGGCTGATACTGTGCTCAAGACCACTTTCTGACAATGCCATGTCCCTTGTTTCCCCATCATTTTTCAAAATTGGTTGAATATGCTCAATAATGGAACATCCTCAGCAGTCTGAGGTAGGAAATTCCCCACATTTCAGACCAAAATGGCTAAGCCATTCTTGATTCATGCACCCAGGTTCTGTAGTCTCCCTTTATCCTGTCAATTCTTCTGAGAATCTCAAATATCTCTAGGGACTGCCTCTTACCTGGTGTAAATTTCAGCAAGTATGGGCAAGTTATTCCTAAATCTCTCTTCAAGGGCAACCTTCTCATCCAGGAGGTAACCAACTATATCTACATTGCATTGAGTCTGATGTGAATGGGAAATCACTCCATTTATTTGATTTGAGTTTGGGGGAAATTATTTTGTCCTTCTGTGTGAAATAATTAAAATAAGTGGATCATATTACATTACAGTAGTTAATTTGTTCTGCAAGATCTCAGCAATAATAACTTAGTTAAGAGTTATTAGAGTAAAGATATCAAAGTCAGAGTTATTACAGGTAGATTAATTCCAAGATAATGACAGCCAACAGTGGTGACAGGAAATAATGAACTGCGTGAGGAATGCTTAAAATCATCTATTATTTATAACCATTAATAAGAGATGCATTATGAGTGAAAATCTATCATTAGACAAAAAGATCCTTCAGGATCAACTTCTTAATCTAAACCAATGCTTCCTATTTGTTGTAGGTTTGTTGGAAAAGTAATTTTTTTTTTTTCCCCAGGGAACAAGCCATTGACTCGCAAAAGTAAGTTTTGAAAAACAGGTTAATTACTGAGAATATCGAAATAGATACTGTAAAAAATGTTTTATTTAATTATAATTTAATGGACTACATTCATTATTAAGGTGTTGTTTTAAATAATTTGTTGGGCCTTTAATTTGTTATGCCATATCCTTGATTTTTAAAACGGTTTTGAAAGAAATAAAGTAGTTTGCTTAGCACTGAAATCGCACAGGAGTCAGACTGTTACAATTCATTGTTCTTATGGAATATACATATGGCCATTGACAATGTTTAAGTAATGGTTCATTAATAAACCAATAATCAACATTGATTGTAGAGGTTACTTTCATTTAAAAAGACAGTGAACTTATTGTAGATAGCTACACTGCACTGTAAAAAATGAAAAAATCTTTGAATTAAATTGTCTTGGTAAAGTAGTTAGATGCATTTGATTTTTGAGGTTCTAAACCAAACGATGTAGAATTTAAAAATGGTGTTTGTTTAACTATATCAAAAGCTGTCTATAGAACATGTAAATACATCCAACTTATTTGCGCATGTATGGACCTTCCAGCGATCCTTTTCCAACCTGACCTTTTGGTCTCAGAAATTTTCAAACGGATGAACCCGGTCTCATCTTTCCTTAATAATAATATTAATCTAATATAAGTGGAATAATTCATTGGACTGTATGTGTTTTAAGGTGATTTACTCTCAAATTTATGTCCTGACATTACCCCTTCCGCACTGCAACTCCATTATCACATTCTATCTGTAGGCCTCCCACCATTCCCCCCCAACACACATACACAGCGTATAGAAAACTCACTAGAGCTATGCAATGCATTTCAGAACAATTGGTAAACCAATTCTTCATTTCTTTAGTTTCGCTTGTGAAATTGGGGGGTTTTCTTTGTACAGCACTGTAGATCATGTTGGTGAGAGTAATATGTGATTTTATGATCAGTGATTTGTTAGAACTGTATTTCTTGGTCGTACTGTTTTGTTTTAGCATTGTACAAAAATGATTGAGTTCGATGGAGTGCATTATGTCACAGATTCACAGAAATGTGCCCTTCAGCCCCTGATGTCCATGTCAAACCTGTTGCTCACATTAGGACCATATGCGTTACCTAGTTAAGTGTCCTCCTAAATGCTTGTAAAATGCAATAATTGTATCTGATTCCCCTAGCTTCTCTGACACTTTTCCAGATGTCAATCACTTTCTATGTAAAAGTAACTTACTCTACAAATTCCCTTCAAAGCTTCTTCCTCTCTCCTTAAAATTGTTCTCTTACTTTTGATACCGTGCCATGATGAAGAGACTTTGCTTGATTACCTCCCCTATGCCTCTCATAATCTTATATACCATTACCAGCACACTGCTCACACCTCTTCGTTCCATTGAAGGCAAATATTTTGCAGAACGGTATCTTGAATAGCATGTTATGGTTCTTAAAATATTCATACAAGTACATTTCGGTGTCATTAAGGTTTTAATCTCCATCACATTGTAGGGAATGAGTTCAAAACGGAAAACATTTTGGCAAAAATAATTCCCCCAACTTCCCTCTAATTCTTCTGCCAATTAATACACATCTACACCAATTACTTTTCACCTGCCTGTCAAATGAGATTGTCCTTTCTGGCTCATCTGACCAGGTTTGTCATACTTTTATATGTCTCCAATAAATCTTCCCACAGTCCAAAGAAAACAACCCCTGCTTAATCGGGAGTATACATTTTCAGCCATGTCAACATCCCCCTAAAATCTCCTCTGGATCCTCTCAAATACTACAACACTATTTTTGTAATGTGCTGACTTGAATTGTACACTGTACTTTAGCTGTTGTCAAACACATGTCTTATACAATTCCCTTTTGGAAGAAGGGTCTCGACCCGAAACGTCGCCTATCTCCTTCGCTCCTTAGACGCTGCTGCACCCGCTGAGTTTCTCCAGCTTTTTGTGTAACCCTCCCTTCTTGATACGTTGGGTAATAAAGGAAAGTATCCTATCTGCCATTTTATGCACCCATCCACCTCTTCCTAATTTCCTTGTTAAGTTCACTTCTGCACAACCAAAACTTCTCCAGACTTTATGTAGTATTTGTAATAAGCCCTATCCAATCCAAAGCCCTGAGTATGTTCATTGGAGTCTAGATTTGGGAATTACTACCTTCTTATGGGAACAGATTTGGTCTAACCCATTGAATAAGTAAATAGCTTGTTCTAAACTCCCCCCAGTCTTATTTCAGTCAATAAAATACTGAATCAAGCACTTGAACAACTAAACTTTATTTTGGGAAACCAACACAACTCCCCTATACAAAACCTAACCACCATAGGTTTGATCCTTGTATCTGCTTGGCCAAGCCCTTCTAGCCTTGTGCAAGCAGAGACACTCCAAAAGGTCACGCAGTCCCAAGCGTTCTTCCAGAAGATTGACACAGGACCTCGTGGGAGCTACCTTTTATAGGTCCCCGAACCTTGAAGGCCGAACCCCATGGAGGTGGTCTCTGTACAGTCCAATAATACATATCAATTACGACAGTACATGATTGACAGTTCCCTAACCCAATAACATAGTAACTAATATATTGTATTTGAAAGGAGCTTCTAGAAAGAAGCTAACATAGATGAATAATGCAACACGTGCCTTGGGATTCAGACAACCCAGACAAAACTATCCAAATAAGGCTTTGCAACATTATTTACACTATGTATATATGGTTTGCATTGACCCAATCAGTTCCATGCATTTTACACCTTATTGTAAGACCTCTGCAGATGTCCCATTCTTTCTCTGCAGTTTTTATCGGGGTCACAGACAAACTGGCACCATTCAACAGCTTTCTCAGTCCTGCAAAGGCACATTTAACAACCAAAATGGCCTAGCAGCACACAAGCCCTAAACCAATTTTAATACCATGGCTGCTCCAATTTTGCCAGGATTAACATTCCTTTCTTTTATCGTGAATGATAAATCATCATTTGTGATAACATGATAATCAGATATACATGGATGACTATTGCATTAACAATCCATCAACAACAACAAGATGATGATGTCTCATCCCAGAATCTCATCAAGCTTCCCAAGTTTTCGTGGGTGTAGCTTCACAATTTCCATCTGATGAGTCTTCACCTCCGGAGTTTTGGTGGGCGCGAATCCCCTCCATCTGTGTTGTTGATCCTTCCATACTCTATCCATAGTTGAACCTATTATTCCTAAGAAAACCTGGGACAAAGCAAGTTGCCATTCATGCACTAATGCTTTCCCATACATTCCACTGTACTATTACTATTCTGTCAGTCACAATCCCTTTTTCTATTTACTATTGCTATTCTATCCCATGATACAATCTTTCCTATCCTAGGATCAACACTAATCAGTCCTCTCTGTATTCACATGATGTTAATCAATGTATATCTGATGATGGTTTCTCATATAAATTTCAGCTTGCTTCAGTCCAGATTTCCCTACAGATATGACTTGAGCAAACCATGAGGAATGTTTCAATTCAACCAAATTCAGTCTCAGCCTTCAATTTAATATTTTAAATTTTGGGGTTCATCACACCTTTTTCATTCCACAGCTTGTGGTCGATAACACAACTCAATCCAATTGCTGTGGAACTCCCAGCTGTTCACATTTAATCAATTAATTTCCATATTTTGTCAATTTTATTATAAAGCCAATTAAGAATGCCGAATCTAGGGACAACTTCTTACACCTTGATAATAGGAGCCACTTTACTATCAAGGGTTAGACAAATTTAGATTCACCGGTCAAATACATCAACTCTGACGCAAGTAACCATTCCCCTAGTACATCTAATTCAATACAGTTTTTCTAGTCCACTGTACCTCACAGGCAATAGGGATTCTTTCTTATTACTAGTTTCCTCTTACCACTGAGTAACTGTCTGGATGGTTAATATTGACCTTCCGAGGGGAACTCAATATCTAAACTTTCAGTCTACCTCATCATTCTATACCACCACCTTACTTTCCCAGGATATTTCTTAACTTCTGATATCCGCTAGGGTCTGTCCCTTTCTTGATAGCCACTAAATAGTTGCGTCCCATCTTTGATTACCCTCCTATGGGTGAGACAAGAAAAGAATGCCAAGTCAACAATCAATTCTCTAATTATTTTAAGACTATATCCCATAAGACCTTCTCAAATCAATTTATTTTTAATAACTAAATTTAGGCCCAAAGTAAGTATCTTGCCGCTGAACCACAGAGGAGAATTCATTTTCAAATGTCTAAATTCAATTCTTCAAATTGGAGCTTTCCCCATTAGTCTTCTATTTGTCTGTATTTATTAGAAAATGTTGGATGTTGTTCTTTTCTTTTCCCTTTGCTGGTGTCAAATGTTATGTTATGTTAAAGTTGGGCACTAGGATAGGTATCTTCTTCTTCCCCGATGTTAGTTCCAAAGGAGTAGGAATACCGAGGAGCAGCCTTCTTTATTTGTTGGCCTTCCCCAGATGGTATATTAAAGGGACATGACAGTATCACTTCTTCTTTGTTGTTGGTCCTTGTCTCTGGGGAACTACTTGAATGGAGATAATGGCTACACATCCTGCCTGAGTTGTGTCTTCTGCCCATTCTTAAGGGTCCACAACTCTTTACCTCACTCCCCAGATAGTGGCATGTTGTAGGTGGCACTGTCCTACAGGCACAACAACTTTGTAACAAGTTATTACAATGCTCCTATCCCTACTCCTGTGCCTCCTGCGCAATAAATTCATTTCTTCTTCCCCTAGTGCCAATCTGAATTCCCTTCAGTTCTTTTCCTTTTTATAACATATAACAATTACAGCATGGAAACAGGCCATCTCGGCCCTTCAAGTACGTGCCGAACAACTTTTTTCCCTTAGTCCCACCAGCTACTGTGCTCCTTTTCTTAATGTCTTTATTGCCCCTTGATTTATCTTCCAGTCTGCTATATTCTGTCTTCTGGATGGGCACTTCTTACTTCAATGACCTAATTGTGTACAGTTATAACAAGCTCCCAAATTTACAGTGTTCTTTGCTTTAAGGGGTTTTCTTGGGCAGTTATAGAATTGCTTACATTTTTTCTTACGTGATCTTCAATTTTCACTATGATAATATATCCAATTCTTTCATTCTGGTAAATTACTTGAGGGCTTTCTAGGGTAGGGGGTCATATTTCCAAGTCCACAATTCCTGGACAGGTTGGTAAATCGGGACTGAGGGAATGGGTTGGTTTGAGTAAACGATGACTTCTTGGTTCCTGACATTCGGGACAGCTCTCTGTTCTCTCAGGTCCCAATAGTCTCTTGAATTAAAGGACCTCCTCTAATTCCTAGGATCTTGGATATTTCTATATCCTCTAGGATCCCCAATTTCTTCTTGATCCTGGAAAATTCTTTCTTTGACCCCTCTCCCTCACTCGCTCCCTTGTTGGACAGGCTCGACTCCAGTGTCCCATTCCCCCACAAGTGTAACATTGATTAGGCAATGTGGTTGAATTTTATTTACCCCTTGGTTCCAGTGGAATGGGTTCTAAATTGGGAATACACTTGTAATAATAATCTGGGTAGTCTGGGACTCTAATTTCTCCCATTCCATTCCTTGCTAACATTTGGGGACTCCATGGTCCTGAGCCAGAGCTTGGCTCCTCCTTCTTGACCATATGTTCAGTTTCTCTTTTGGTTACAGCATAATTTTCCTATTTCCTACCATCCTTCTAATAGTGCCTCACAGCTCCTGCCATTTAACTGGTGCAGTCCCTGTTATCAGTCTTAATTGAGTCAGCTACTGTAGTGGGGAGACAATTTAATAAGATGGCCAAATTCTGTGGGGAACCTGCTCCATTTTGATAGTTTAAGTCACCTGATTGGTCCATATATAATTTTGAGAATCGTTCTAAAAATTAATCTGCTCCTTCCCCCTTTTCTGGTTTTATCTCCAGAATTCGTGTTAAATCACTTGGCTTGTGAAAAGTGTTTGCAAGGGCCGTTAAAACAGTTTCTTCTCTTGCACTATCATCCACTATTATGTTTGCCAATGCTTCATATGTTGGGTGTCCTAGGGCTACTAGAAATTTGGTGTTTTCAGCTGGAGTAATTATTTGTTGCATGGTCTCCCATAAGTCTCGGGAATCTGCATGATATACATGCATTGTGGTTCTTAAATAATCTATAAAAGCAGCAGGTGACTTCTTTCTATCAGGGATTTTATTTAGTACTACTATTATTTCGTGGGGCTTCCATGGACATCTGTGGTACAGGGATTGTTTATACCTACTGCGCTGGTCGGATCAAAGGCTGTAGTCGGCACTTTCCTCAATGTAAACTGCCTGTGGGATATCTGTTCAATTTGTAGACTTCCGGTTGCATCAAAATCTATCTTGGTATCTTCAATCACTGTCTCACCCTCAGATGAATCTTCCCATTCACTAGGGGGCTCTCGATACTTTCCAAATAAGTTGTTCCTCTTTCTCACTGCTCATATAATCTGTCTAGGTTGTGGCTCATAGAAATATTCTGGGGATTGCACTATATCTATCATACCTTCTTTTTCTTTAAATACCTGAGCTAACCTCTTTGTTCTACTCCGGGTGCCGTAAGCTTCTGGATGATCTATTAATGGTGGAGTGGATAGAGTCAATGGATCCGGCACCCCAGTATCTGCTATCGGTAGAGTATGCTCAGATGTAGACTCTGCAGAAGGTGTTATAGGTTCTGCAGACCTAAAATGTTTATTGTGGACACAAGTCATACAAGGTGTAAGTGAAGCCTGGGAAATGCAAGAAGAACATGGTGGAAGCTGTAAATTTCCACTAGCGTTAACATTTGTCCATTCGAAGGGTCTCGACCCGAAACGTCGCCTATCTCCTTCGCTCCTTAGATGCTGCTGCACCCGCTGAGTTTCTCCAGCTTTTTGTGTAACCCTCGATTCGCCAGCATCTGCAGTTCCTTCTTTAACACTTCCAAATATTAATCTCCTTCCCCTTCGAAGTCAGCACGAACCATCAGATCCCTAAACTTTATTTTTACAGGGACTAGTTTCCTTCTTAGGAGATTTGCCTCTTCCCTGTTCCGTGTGGTTTTCTTCATCTCCACTCCTGTCTTTCCTAGTGCCTGGAGGTCGATCTACTTCAACCTCTTTTACTTCTATTCCCAGTTTAGAAATCATCTTTTCTCAACTAGCCATCCTCTTAACCTCTTTACTCACCTTTCGTTCTTCATAATATTTCTTCCATAATCCTATTAGTTCATTTGCACTCTCACTATTACAATGCTGCCAAATAATCCCTTCTATGTATTTTATCCCTTTTACTGTTCTAATGTCCCCCGGCGGCCATAGTTTATTTCCTAATCTCTTATTTAACGCTCCTGACAAATCTCTTAATTTGACTGCCTTGTGAGGGAACTCATTGCACATTATTTGCAATGGGCTCCTAGCATCTTCTGTCATATCTCGGTCTATGCCACTCCCCATGCCTCTGAACAACCAAAACAGAATTCCAAAGTCCTTCACTCCTTTCTTTTAATCCCTAATGTTATCAAACTCGCTCTTGAACAGTGGCTAACGGCTCCGAAGCATTCACAGCCTTGCACTTATTTATTCCTTTGCTCAACCAATCCTAAAAACATAGAAAAACATAGAAAACAGGTGCAGGAGGAGGCCATTCGGCCCTTCGAGCCACCACCGCCATTCATTGTGATCATGGTTGATCGTCTCCAATCAATGCCTTCTCCGCATATCCCTTGATTCCACTAGGCCCTAGAGCTCTATCTAACTCTCTCTTAAATTCATCCAGTGATTTGGCCTCCACGGCCCTCTGTGGCAGGGAATTCCACAATTTCACAACTCTCTGGGTGAAAATGTTTTTTCTCACCTCAGTCCTAAATGGCCTCCCCTTTATTAATGATCTGGATGAGGGAATTGAATGCAACATCTCCAAGTTTGTGGATGACACGAAGCTGGGGGGCAGTATTAGCTGTGAGGAGGATGCTAGGAGGCTGCAAGGTGACTTGGGTGGGTGAGTGGGCAAATGGCAGATGCAGTATAATGTGGAAAAATGTGAGGTTATCCACTTTGGCGGCAAAAACAGGAGGGTAGATTATTATCTGAACGGTGGCCAATTAGGAAAGTGGGAGATGCAACGAGACCTGGGTGTCATGGTACACCAGTCATTGAAAGTAGGCATGCAGGTGCAGCCGGCTGTGAAGAAAGCAAATGGTATGTGGCATTCACTGCAAAAGGATTTGAGTACAAGAGCAGTTGTACAGGGTCTTGGTGAGGCTACACTTGGAGTATTGCGTACATTTTTGGTCTCCTAATCTGAGGAAAGACATTCTTGCCAAAGAGGGAGTACAGAGAAGGTTCACCAGACTGATTCCTGGGATGGCAGGACTTCCATATGAAGAAAGACTGGATAAACTCGGCTTGTACTCGCTGGAATTTAGGAGATTGATGGGGGATCTTACCCAAAATTCTTAAGGGGTTGGACAGGCTAGATGCAGGAAGATTGTTCCCGATGTTGGGGAAGTCCAGAACAAGGGGTCACAGTTTAAGGATAAGGGGGAAGCCTTTTAGGACCAAGATGAGAAGATCATTCTTCACATGGAGAGTGGTGAGTCTGTGGAATTTTCTGCCACAGAAGGTAGTTGAGGCCAGTTCATTGGTTATATTTGAGAGGGAATTAGATGTGGCCCTTGCGGCTAAAGGCATCAGGGGGTATGGAGAGAAGGCAGGTACAGGATACTGAGTTGGGTGATCAGCCATGATCATATTGAATGGCGGTGCAGGCTCGCAGGGCCGAATGGCCTACTCCTGCACCTATTTTCTATGATTCTATGATTCTATTCTAAGACTGTGGCCCCTGGTTCATGACTCGCCCAACATTGGGAACATTTTTCCTGCATCTAGCCTGTCCAATCCTTTTAGAATTTTATATGCTTCTATAAGATCCCCCCTCGTCCTTCTAACCTCCAGTGAATACAAACCTAGTCTTTTCAATCTTTCCTCATACGACAGTCCCGCCATCCCAGGGATCAATCTTGTGAACCTACGCTGCACTGCCTCAATCACAAGAATGTCCTTCTTCAAATTAGGAGACCAAAACTGTACACAATACACGTGATGTGGTCTTACCAAAGTCCTATACAAGTGCAGAAGAAATTCAAATTCTTAGTCAAATTCTTTTTCTATCTCCCACATGTCCGCACACTCTCAACCTTACAGTTTCCACAATCCTCAGTCATCCAAAGATCGGAGTAATCAAATACATTCGAACACAATCAAACAGTTTCCCGCAACTCGTTTAACCCTCAATCAAAACACATGAAAATGAGCTCCAAACACGCAAGCAACACCATACACAGGCAAGAAATCACTCCACATATTATTATCATGCACAACCACATTCCATAGACCACAATAATTTGTCTAATATCACATTCAGTAACTGTACAGTTCCAAAAGCAAATCAAACGCGCGTCGCGCTGTTATCAACCAGTGACCCTCTCCCTCTGATACCGAAGACTTTCCCCTTCCTAGGGTACTCTTTGCTGAGGGGTGCTACTTCTTAATTGATGACTTTTCTTCCTTCAGATACTTTCCTCCTGCTAAGACTGGACTTCTATTGGGGAACCTCTATCCCTCCACTCTAAGTTCTCAGAATTTGTGTTACTTTTTCCTGTCCGGTTACTTTTCACCAGAAAAACATGTTCCCTTCGCTCAGTTAATCTTCGCTAATCGCAGTTGATCAGCCGCGATTTGGACTCCAATTACAATAACAGTCTTAATCAACTATTTATCTCTACAGCCGATTCAAACCAATATCACAACAGTGTTTCCAACATTCAAAAGTTACATCAAAAACGATGCACAGCACACAGTAAATACAATGGAATTCCGGCAATCTTAATACATTATAACTATTACTTTAAAGCTTTATTATGCCCAGGTAAATCTCAACATATACACTAGGAATTAACCAGCACCTCAATATGAGGTACTGAATATTATTAAATCTCTAGGAACATGAAATTCTCAGATTGATTAAAGTACTTTTGACCAATTTACTTTCACCACTGAATTCCTGATACCTTTCGACATTCCTTCGTCCATTTTATAGGGATCCAGATATCTCACACAGGTTTTAATCTACCTAGGTACACCTTAGCAAAGGGTTTCCCTTTATACCTACGTTCCAATCTGCGCCCCCAGCACAACGCAGTACTTTGCCGCTTAGCACCACTTAAACCCAGTTTGTCTTTAAATACCCCGCCAATCGGATATCCAATTCTGGGCTGGGCCTTTGGCCTGAGGTATGCAGGCCTCTAACCCAAAGGAGTGGGCCTCTAACCCAACCTACTTTTATGGGCCTCTAACCTAATGGGGGGGGGTGCTTGTCACCCAACCCCAAATTGGTCCAGCAGCAGCTGCAGCTACCAGCTTCAACCAAGAGTTTTGGACCTCTAACCCAGGAAAGGGCTTCTAACCCAACCCCAGCAGGGCCTCTAACCCCACCCTGGTTTTAAGGGCCTCTAACCCAAACAGGTGCTATCACCCCCTCCCCCCATGCTTGGTAGACTCTGTTCTATGATCTCGTTGAGACCCTTTCTCAAGCCCGTGAATGATCGATCTGCTCCGACTAGCGAAGTGCCGAAAATCAATGCCAAAACCACACCATGGCACTAATTTCTGCACTCGCAACCGGGACAGCTCAACACACTTAATCGCAAACTTGTGTTTAGGGGTCAGTTGAGATTCCGGACAAGCCCACAATGTAAATAGCTTGCTCTAACCCACCGTGGGTTCGATCCTTGTATCTGCTTGGCCAAACCCTTCTAGCCTCATGCAAGCAGAAACCCTCCAAAAGGTCACGCAGTCCCAAGCGTTCTTCCAGAAGATCGACACAGGATCTCATAGGAGCTACCTTTTATAGGTCCCCGAACCTTGAGGGGCCGAACCACATGGAGGTGGTCTCTGTACAGCGCAATAACACATATCGATTACAACAGTACATGATTGACAGTTCCCTAACCCAATACCATAGTAACTAATACATTGTATTCAAAAGGAGCTTCTGGAAAGAAGCTAACATAGATGAATAATGCAACATGTGCCTTGGGATTCAGACAACCCAGACAAAGCTGAACATTTCAACCAATCAACAATTATTCAAATAAAGCTTCGCAACATTATTTAGACTATGTATATGTGGTTTGCATTGACCCAATCAGTTCCATGCATTTTACACCTTATTGTAAGACCTCTGCAGATGTCCCATTATTTCTCTACAGCTCTTATCTGGGCCACAGACAAACTGGCACCATTCAACAGCTTGTCTCAGTTCTGCAAAGGCACATTTAACAACCAAAATGGCCTAGCAGCACACAAGCCCTTACTCAATTTTAATACAATGGCTGCTCCAATTTAGCCAGGATTAACAAATACATCCCATTGCCTTGTCACCAAATAACAATACCAACATAAAGAATGTGATATGTGAATTTGTTAGAATAATTATTAGAAATAAATTTAAATGCTATGGAATCCAAATATGTCAGAAAACATATTGACAGCCATTATCATATTGAATGACGATGCTGGTTCGAAGGGCCGAATGGCCTATTCTTGAACTTATTTTCTATATTTCTATCTCAGTAATAATGTAACAGAGAAGTGTATCCAAACTAAAATCAGAAATTCTACTTCATGTAATGTGATGATCACTCAAGTAGATTATTGCATGCAACGTTTCCGACTATTATATGGTTAGTCAATGAAAATAAAATGCATTGTCACTGAGGAGAGAGAATTGACAGTTTAATGATAACCACGTTGTAGGATCAATAACATAAATTGATAAGCTTATTTGTAATTTGTTTTATAGGACATAAGTTAGAGAGCTTTGTTGGACTCATGGGAAAACGTTCATCAGTGCCTGGTAAGTCATGAGTGAAAAATAAACCTAGCTCGTATTAAATGACAGCTTATTGTGTACACTTTTAATCTTTAATCTAATCATCAGGAGATTTTAACAAGTGTGTACTTTTTCGTCTGCAGGTTCCCCTCCTCGGTGGGTTATACAAGATTTTATCCAAAGGCATTAATAAAACACGAAAGAATAAAATTAATCGGTTGACAATTTTAATTTGCTTGCAGTTGTCAATAATATTGTATCCATCACTGGTGTGAGTTACAGCAAATAGTTGTTATGTCTTCCCCAACAGATGTTATTTTATTGCCATATTAAGAAATATGTAATGTGAACATTGAGATGTCATGAATAAAAGTGTAATAAAAGGATTTTGATAACACTCAGCTGTATCAATGGTAACCGGGGAAATGAGTAGCCCCTTAATTGATAGGCTGTAATTTTGTACTCTCCATGATGAAATAGTCTTATTCATAAAATGATGTACACCCATAAGATAAAACTTAACAGTCATTTCATTTTTAACATGCATTGATTGATACAGAAACATAACTGTTTTCAGTTTCAATACATATCATCAAAATTTGTATTTTAATGTGACTTTATTTCAAAAATAATAAATGTATTTAATGCAAGATGACATTGGTATATTTATAGCATATGTTTAATTATGTTTGCTGGAACTATGCAACTAATAACAAAAAGCCAATTCTTAATTCCACTTGCCTTGATGTAGCAATGTTACAAAATTTTGAGATTTAAAAAATCAAGTCTGCAATTTATCCCATCAGATAAAGCATAAAAAGAAGTTTAATTTGACACCTAATTTACTTTCATATCTTCAGTATTAAGAAAGTTATGGCCATTTTCATACTCGGAAATTAGCAGCTTGTTCCCCATTGCCTTTCAATTGACTTAACTCAAAAGCTGTGATCTGGAAAAGTTAAAAGCCCATAACTTTCTTAAAAATTAAGAGAACTCAATGAAATTTTCAGTTATTATAGATTGAAGCATTCTGAAACAAATATGAAACAATCTTACTTGGATGACCTGAAATTAAAGCATATAATTAGTTAGTTATCTAATTGTAGCTAATTACAAAATTCAATGAGTAGATCTAAACATCTATCCATTTCTTAAGAAAATATAAACTTTTTTTAAATTGCCTAAGTGTCCAAATAACATTCACACAATAATCCACAATATAACATAATTTTTAAATCTCATTTTCATGAATTTCTGGGCCAAATGGAAGGAATTTAGTGTTTGATTCCTGTAAATTAACGGGCATTTAAATCAACTAGCGAGTGGGTTTTAGTGGAATGCGGTGGATTAGAACGTTGCGGTTAGCGGTGAAGTCGGGAGGAAAAATACTGTTTGTTCATACATTTTTTGGGACCCCATTTCGCAACATAAAAATAGTATTAAAGCCTCCCGAAAAAACAACTTTTAATATAAAAATAAACTATTTACCTTTTCTTCTCCCCTACGCAAAATCCTTCCGGTTGTTGGTTCTCACGGCTTTTGAAAGTGATTTTTAAATTACTCTAGTTAACAAATAATTTAGAGTAATTTAAAAATACCTTCATGAGTGAAATGTCGGAGCGATTTTTCTTCCGCAACGAAATCGCCCGACATTCATCGATTTTCCAGGTCTGTTGAAAAACGGCACTTTAAGCCCGCCCCCCTCTGAAAGGCGCCAAAGTCGCGCACACGGGGAGCGGCAGAACGGCAGCGCTGCTCAAGGTAAGTTTTGCAACATACCTACTTAATGTGGTGACACGACGCCTGGATGTTCCAAGGGAACCATATCTGTATAATATCATTCTTCAGCTATGAATCTAATTTTCCATGTTTTCTTTTAATTATTTTCACTTTTTTCTCAATCAAAATGGGCCTTGGCTACATAAATATAGGATAGAAAAAGGTACAGCACAGTAACTGGCCCTTTGGCCCACAATGTCTGTCCCAAATATGATACCACGATCAACTCTTATCTGCCTGCACGTAATCCATATCCCTCCATTCCCTGTATATTCATTTGGCCATCCAAAAGTCTTTTAAATACCACTATAGGTATCTGCCCACACAATCACCCATGGCAGTATATTCTGGATACTCACCACCCTCTATGTAAAATAATTTGCCCCACATATCTCCTTTAAACTTTGCCCATCTCAAAGCACCACAAAAATTGTAGTGTTATCATATACCGTTTTGGCATAATTTCAGGAACAGGATTATAGACATAATAACAAACAAGATGAGCGTTTTAGTAATATATATATTATTATATATATTCACCCTCCCTCTTCTTTCTCCTCTCCTCCACTCCCTCACCTCTCCCTCCCTCTCTTTTCCCCTACTGTCAGTCACTCACTCCCTCCATAACCTCTATCCCCTCTCTACTCCAAGTGGGAACCGTTGGGCCTCGTTCCCCCATGCAATATTCCAGTCTGGAGCGGCGGGAGGGGGAGGGAGGAGTACGGCTCCAGGCCCAGTCTGTGTCCGTGCCTGTGTCCAGTGTGCACGGCATTTAAAAATGTTCTGGAATGCTACTATGGGTGTTGTGGGCTGAAGGGACGGGTTTCCAGAGGGCTAGTATGGACACTGTGGGCCAAATAGATTCTCAAGCCTGATGGGCTGGCAGTCGATTCGCAGCTATTCCTTGAAATTCCATTTCAAGCAGGGTGCAAGGCCACCAAATTCAAATGCAGTTCCCTACCATTTCAAGCAGGGTGCAAGGCCACCAAATTCAAGTGCTGAGTCGTGACCTCTCCCTCCCCCATCTTGCAGAGACTGAGCCACACCCACACTTCCAGTTTTATAATCCCACCCCCCTCCCACCAGAAGGGGTGTGGCCTTCGTGCATGATTGACAGGGGAGATTCTCAACATTTTTTAAACACTAATAGCACTTTTATTTTTAATTGATGGGAAGAATCCTTTGCACCTGATGAGCGGAGGGGGACAAGATGGCTAAAAATCTCAGCCGTAAGTGGTAGCGTTTTATCTAAAATCAATATACAGTGCAAACAGGAAGTTGTCAAGTTTAGACTTTTATTCTTTTGCCATTTGAAACCAACCACCACCACCAACCATTTGCTGTGCTGTGCTTTATTTCAAACCAACCACCACCACCAACCATTTGCTGTGCTGTGCTTTATTTCAAACCAATCTCCACCACCAACCATTTTCTGTGCTGTGCTTTATTTCAAACCAACCACCACCACCAACCATTTTCTGTGCTTTATTTCAAACCAACCACCACCACCACCAACCATTTGCTGTGCTTTATTTCAAACTAACCACCACCACCAACCATTTGCTGTGCTTTATTTCAAACCAACCACATTTTCATTTTCAAACCACATTAAGGGCGCTCAAGGTCAGTAAAACCACACTCACAGTTTAGTAGATATGTGTTCAGTGTTATTCATAGCTCAGACTGAGACGTGACCCTCTCGCTTCCCCCATCTTGCACCGACTGACTGAGGCACTCAACACTTCTGGGTTTTATAGTCCCTCCTGAAGGCGTAGCCTTCAGGAGAGAGAATCTCAACATTTTTTAAACACTAATAACTCATTTATTTTTCATCGATGGGAAACATCCTCTTGTCCTGTACAGTGGAGGGGGGCTCTTAGTGAGATGGCCAAAAATCACAGCCGTAAGTGGCAGCATTTTTTCTAAAATCAATATACAGAACAACAGGAAGTGGTCAAGATCAGACTTTTAATAATATAGCTAAATAGATTACAGCCTTTATCTGAACATTAAGGCTGTGTGAGGCTGCTAATGAAGATGAGAGCCCATAGTATCAGAGGGAAGAAACTAGCATGGAGAGCAGGTTTATTGGATGGTAGAAGGCAAAGTGTGGGAATGAAGGAGGGCTTTTATTGGCTGGCTGCTGGGTGTTTGGCAGGGGTTGGTGTTGGGGCTGCTGCTATTCATGTTGTAAATCAATGATTTCTATGAGGGAATTGATGGCTTTGTGGCCAAATTTGTGGATGATACAAAGATAGGTGAAGAGGCAGGTACTGTAGAGAAAGCAGGGACTTTGCAGAAGGACTTGGACAAGTTGGGAGTGTGGCAAATAAGTGGCAGAAGGAACTTGGGAGTGCTGGTGCAAGATTCTCAAAAAGTTAATTTGCAAATCGAATCGGTAGTAAGTAAGGCAAATGCAACTTATTTCGAGAGGACCAGAATATAAAAACAGGGATGTGATGCTGAGGTTTTATAAGGCACTGGTCAGACCACATTCGAGTGAGCAGTTTTGGGCCCCATGTCTGAGGAGGGATGTGGTGGTATTAGTGAGGCCCCAAAGGAGGTTTATGAGAATAATCCCAGGAATTAATTAGTTAACATGTGATGAGCGTTTGACGGCACTGGAGCTATATTTCACTGGAGTTTAGAAAGATGAGGGGGGACCTCATTGAAACTTACCAAATAATGAACGGCCTGGATAGAGTGGATCTGGGGAGGATGTTTCCACTTCTGGGAGCGTCTAGAAGCCATAGACTCAGGATAAAAGGATGTACCTATAGAAAGGAGATGAGATGGAATTTCTTGAGTCAATGGATGGTGAATCTGAGGAAGGCTGTGGAGGCCAAGTCAATGGATATTTTTAAGGCAGAGACTGATAGATTCTTGATTTGTAAAGGTGTCAGGGTTGATGGGGAGAAAGCAGGAGCATGGGGCTGAGTGGGAAAGTCAGATAAACCATGTTTGATGTGCTGAATGACAACTTATGAACATGAATTTATCAATTAATAGTAGAGCTGAAGTAATAGTGATGCAAGGATGATTCCTCTTGATATCAAGGCACTATTTGTCATGATGTATCAAGGATCTCTAGTGAAGTTGAAGTCAATGACACCAAGAAGAAAACTGGTCATATCTCACCATCGTAAGATGGTGTTGTTTGTGGGAAGTTAGCCATCTAAATCCCAGGGCAATCAAGCAGAAATCCATCAGGTCTATGTCCCCTGGCTATTTTCACTTGTTTCGTCAATGATCTTCTGTCTTTTGTATCAATGATGGTACCTGGTAATGATTATGTGGTGTTTTCATCTGTTGAAATGGCATTACAACTCCATAGCACCCTTCATACTTAGATTGTTAATTGGAAGTCAGTTATCCTAATCCTAGTTTAATACTGCATGTGTTCTTCAGGGCAATCAATGACCGGTGAAAAGATGACTCGCTACCGCCTTCCCAAGAATAATTAAGCATAGGCAGTAAACACTTTGGTGACATCCTGTAGAAACATAGAAACATAAAAAAATAGGTGCAGGTGTAGGCCATTCGCCCATTCGAGCCAGCACTGCCATTCAATTTGATTATGGCTGATTATCTAAAATCAGTATCCCGTTCCTGCATTTTCCCATATCCCTTGATTCCTTTAGCCCTAAGAGCTAAATCTAACTCTCTCTTGAAAACATCCAGTGAATTGGCCTCCATTATCTTCTGTGGCAGAGAATTCCACAGATTCTCAAGTCTCTGGGTGAAATTTATTTTCCTCATCTCAGTCTTACACACTTAAGGAATGTGAAAATAAATACTCCAATAAACCTAGCATCTTCCAGGACAAAGCGATCTGTTTGATTAGCACTCATTTTAACAACACATTGACCTCTCACTGCCTCTATAAGCTTTTAGTATTGTTAATTAAGCAGCCAAGATATACAATGTTCGATAAGGATAGTTGGTGTGAAACAGTTGTTGAAATTGCTCTTTTCAGAAAGACTTGTCAGAATGGATCATGACAAATAGGATTGGTTATATATTTAGGAAGTTGACTGGAAGAACTCATGGAAGCAACACTTGGATTTTATAGATGACACAGACCATTTAAAGTGGAACAAAAGTATTAGGTTTGAAATGTGACGAAGCATGGAAGATAAAAGGAGCAAAATACAGCAATATACACAGCTTCCTACACTTGATGTTGGAAATTTGGGTAGAAGGTGCAGGGAGAATACTCGTCTTTGTAAAAATTCCATAATTATTGCTTTGAAGAGAATGGCAAGAAAATGTATTTCTTTTCAGCGTAAGCATTGGCTGAATAGGTTTTACCACACAAAAAATAAAACACAGCCACTAATATAATCTTTGCGTTTGAGGTTGTGGTTGAGGTTGCATTAGAGGGGAAGCTAAAGTGAGTGGGAGATCCTGTGAGACTGTGAAAAGACAAGGATGCCAATGTTAGATTAAAGGAAGTATAGAATTGTAGAAACTGAAGGTCTAACGGGAGGATTTCTGAATTAGAGCATCTGTTACAAAACTGAAAGCTATTTTTTAACCAGGAATAGACTGAATAAATGTTCAGTTAATAAACTTATAAAAATGGCAGATATGTTGTCATTGGCAGCTCAGTGCCTGACTAAGGTAGACATCTCAAAGCAGATTTTATTGAGGTTGTGGTGCGATAGGTGGGGGGAGGATGGTGGGGATAGAGGTGAATCAAATAGTACCCTACCTAATGAAAGGACCGTTCAGAAGCCAGAGAAGGGTGGGGAAGAAGCTGTTCCTGAATCTGGTGGTGCATATTTCTGTATTTTCTGCCTGACGGAGAAGAAAGAATAACCAGGGTGGGACGTGTGGTAGAAGTAACAGAAGAAAATAAAGACTTGGACACGGAGCTCACCTGGGTAACACCAGAGTTCTGGAACCTTCCACGTGTGACAGGAGGGTTTTCTCCAAATGCATTTGTGTTCAAGTACCTACTTAGTACACACCTAAAAGGTTTGAAGGTGGATAAATCACCTGGACCAGATGGACTACACCCCAGAGATTTGAAAGAGGTACCTTTAGAGATTGTGGAGGCGTTAGTAGTGATAATAGACAATAGACAATAGGTGCAGGAGTAGGCCATTTGGCCCTTCGAGCCAGCACCGCCATTCAATGTGATCATGGCTGATCATCTCCAATCAGTACCCCGTTCCTGCCTTCTCCTCATATCCCCTGACTCCACTATTTTTAAGAGCCCTATCTAGCTCTCTCTTTAAAGCATCCAGAGAACCTGCCTCCACCGCCCTCTGAGGCAGAGAATTCCACAGACTCACCACTCTCTGTGTGAAAAAGTGTTTCCTCGGCTCCGTTCTAAATGGCTTACTCCTTATTCTTAAACTGTGGCCTCTGGTTCTGGACTCCCCCATCCACGGGAACATGTTTCCTGCCTCTAGCATGTCCAAACCCTTAACAATCTTATATGTTTCAATGAGATCTCCTCTCATCCTTCTAAACTCCAGAGTGTACAAGCCCAGCTGCTCCATTCTCTCATATGACAGTCCCGCCATCCCGGGAATTAACCTTGTAAACTTATGCTGCACTCCCTCAATAGCAAGAATGTCCTTCCTCAAATTAGGGGACCAAAACTACACACAATACTCCAGGTGTGGTCTCACTATGGTTCTGTACAATTGCAGAAGGACCTTTTCTCCTATATTTGATTCTCCTTGTTATAAAGGCCAACATGCCAATCGCTTTCTTCACTGCCTGCTGTACCTGCATGCTTACTTTCATAGACTGATGTACAAGGACCCCCAGATCCCGTTGTAGTTCCCCTTTTCCCAACTTGACACCATGATCTTTCAAGAATCACTAAAGTCAGGAGTTTTCCCGGAGGATTGGATAATTCCAACTGCTACTCCGTGGGATAAGAATGAAGCGAGGCAAAAGAGTGGAAACTATCGACCAGTTAGCCAGACTTCAGTGGCTGATAAGATTTTACAGTCCATTATTAAGGATGAGGTTTACAAGTACTTAGAACCACATAATAAATAGGCTGGTCAGCATGGCTTCATGAAGGGGAGATCGTGTCTGACTATAGACAATAGACAATAGATGCGGAAGTAGGCCATTCCGCCCGCCGAGCCAGCACCGCCATTCAATGTGATCATGGCTGATCATCCCCAATCAGTACCCCATTCCTGCCTTCTCCCCATATCCCCTGACTCCGCTATCTTTAAGAGCCCTATCTAGCTCTCTCTTGAAAGTATCCAGAGAACCAGCCTCCACCGCCCTCTGAGGCAGAGAATTCCACACACTCACAACTCTCTGTGTGAAAAAGTGTTTCAAATCTGTGTGACAAATCTGTTGGAATTCTTTGAAGAAATAAATAACAAGATAGACAAAGAGTAGTCAATGGATGTTATATACCTGAATTTTCAGAAGGCTTTTCATAAGTTGCCACACGTGAATCTGCTAAACAAGATGAGAGCCCTTGGAATTAGAGGGAAGATACTAACATGGATAAGTTGGCAGAAAGCAAAGAATGGGAATAAATGGGCTTCTTCTGTTTGGCTGCCAGCGACAATCAGTGTTCCGCAAGGGGGGTGTTGGGTCTGCTACTCTTTATATTATATATCAATAATTTGGATCATGGAATTGATGTCTTTGTGGCCAAGTTCGGGGATGATATGAAGATAGGTGGAGGAGCAGGTAGTGTAGAGAAAGCAGGGACTGCAGAGGGACTTGGACGGGTTGGGAGAGTGGGCAGAGAAATGGCAGATGGAATACAGCATAGCAAAGTGTGGAGTCATGCACTTTGGCAGTAGGAGTAAAGGCATACATTATTTTCTAAAATGGGAAATGATTCCAAAATCAAAGGAGGAAGGACATACTGGCATTGGAGAGGGTCCAGTGGAGGGTTACAAGAATGATCCCAGGGATGATTGTGTTTACGAATGATGAGTGTGTGACAGCTCTGGTCCTGTACTTGCTGGAGTTTAGGAGAATGATAGAGGGACCTCATTGAAAGTTACCGAACGGTGAAAGGCCTGGATGGTGTGGATGTGGAGAGGATGTTTCCACTAATGGGAGAGTCTAGGACCAGAAGTCATAGCCTCAGAATAAAAGGATATACATTTAGAAAGGAGATGAGGAGGAATTTCCTTTGCCAGAGGGAGGTGAATCTGTGCAATTCATTGGCACAGACCATTGTGGCCAAGTCATTGGGTAATTTTTAAGGTTTTGATTAGTAAGGGTGTCAAAGGTTATAGGGAGAAGGCAGGATAATGTGGATTAAGGGAAAGATAAATCAGCTATGATTGAATGGCAGAGTAGACTCGAATGACTTATTTCTGATCTTATGACATGAATTTATGAAACCACTGTATGGGCAGACAGCCCAGAAATAGCCTCTTTATATTAAAGCCACTGAGCAACACTTCTTGGTAAAGAAACAAGGAATTATCATCGACTCATCGTTCCATTTTGCTCTTGGTTGGAGAGAAAAATAAAGTACTATGTTTATATTGCCCATGCCTCACATGGTGCTCAGTGCTCATATAAGTGCTCAGGGCTCCCCCTGCTGCCTTATTTAGTACTTGGAAGCCTTAGTAGGACAGAATATGGCCAGAATAAGTAAAATGTATAACATAACATGTTTACATAATATTATAATGGCAGAGCAATTTAGAACAAAGACGAACACTGTTATATATATTATAAAATTCAAGGCATTTGCTATACATATCATACATATCTAGAAATTACAATTGACATCAGAGGATGACCATTTAACACATTAGCGTGAAATATCTGCCCACTGGATGAATGCAATTGCCTATTTTTAATTGTTTAATGGATCCAGTAAAATGGCAAAAATGTATAATTTAGAAATATTAAGTTGAAAGAGAATGAACTTGGCGCATGTGAGCATGTGCGGGGCTCTTCTAGAGTGTGTGCATGTGCAGGACTTTTCCAGAGTGTGCGCATGTGTGAAGTGTTTCAGGTGGGAAAGCCTGCGGAATCAGCCATCATTGCCAGACGTTTCTGAGTTTATGTATTACAGAAATAAGTTGCTTAAAGCTTAAATAAAGTTAAGTAAATTACGAGTAGTGAAAGTTTAATTTACCTCACAACAATTTAAGCAACTTATCTTAGAAGTCAAACGGTCCGACTTGGGATGGAGAAACTATTGAAACCACAACGCTTGGATCTGGATCCCAACTCACCTGCTGTTGCAAAGAATTGGAAGCACTGGCTTTGTATACTAAATAACTTCTTTGATGAGTATAGCAATGATGCACCAGACAGACTCAAGACATTCATAAGCTTTGTCTCTTCTGATGTATATGATTACATAGAGGAATGTACAACTTATGATTGCTATTGATGTACTAAGCAGACTCTTCATTAAGACACCCAACGTGATATTCGCTCGACACCTCCTTGCTACTCGGAAACAAAAACCTGGTGAGTCACTTGATGAATTTTTACAAGAACTTCAAAGACTTAGTAAGGACTGTGCCTTCAAAGCAGTTACGGCTGATCAATATCGACAGGAAGTTATTCGAGACTCTTTTATCAATGGTTTGGCATCGCCTTTAATATGACAGAGACTATTAGAACACAAAACCTTGGATTTACAGTCAACTTACAATCAGGCTTACTCTTTAGACTTGCTCAGAAAAATTCAGATGCTTATGACTCATCTAATGTGTATTCTGCTGCAACTACTACAAAATAATTTCACCCAAGTACAAATATGGAGCAAACTGAAACAATTTCTACTGATAAAGGCGCCCTTACTGCAGCATATCATTATTCAATAAGGAACTGTTACTTTTGTGGCGGTAATTTTCATAAGAGAGAGATATGCCCTGCTCGAGAGGCAACTTATGATAGTTGTGGCAAGAAGGGACATTATTCTAGAGTATGCAAGTCCAAAGCAACTAATAAAATTGTGACTACTGCCATGTATACGCCTTCTTTATGTGCAATTTCCTCAGAGCTTGTCTCATGCAGCTACAACGGTATCCATTAATGGCCATACACTGAATGTATTACTTCAGTATGAATCTGACAGTTCAGAAAGTCTTATAAGTGAACAAGTTGTGTCTCGACTCAATCTAACTATAATTCCTTCAAATACAGAAATTTTGATGGCTCTGACAACTCTCAATACTCAAATTATAGCATCTTGTATTGTAGACTTTATTCTGAACAAAACTAGCTATAAATCTATATGTCTTGGTATTTTGAAAAATTTGTGTGGCGATATAATTCTAGGTCAGGATTTCCACAAACTGCACAGATCACTTCAAATAATGTATGAAGGAACTATGCCTGATCTTGTATTGTCAAAGCCACCAGTATTGTGTGATTTTTCTGCTGCATCTGTTGAATGTCCTTCATTATTCACTAATTTATCCTCCAAATGCAAGCCAATTGCTACAAAATCAAGACATTTTAGTAAAGATGATAGGAACTTTATCAACACAGAAGTAACTAATCTTTTACAAGAAGGGATTATAGAATCCAGATCTTCCCCTTGGTGGGCACAAGTTGTCATGGTTAAGGACCCCTTGGAGAGACATAGAAAGAGACTCTGCATTGATTACTCTCAAACTATAAACATGTTCACGAAGTTTGATGCATATCCATTACCTTGAATAGAAGAGATTATCAATACATTAGCTAAGTATAAGATATTCTCTACTTTTGACTTAAAAAGTGCTTACTACCAAATTCCTTTGAAGGAATCAGAGAAGAAATACACTGCGGTTGAAGAAAATGGGAAATTATATCACTACTGCAGAGTTCCTTTTGGTGTAACTAATGGCGTGGCTGTTTTTCAGAGCGAGATGGACAAACTTGTTGAACAGGAAAACCTTAATGCCCCTGTCCCACTTATGCCCCTGTCCCACTTAGGAAACCTGAACGGAATCCTCTGGAGACTTTACGCCCCACCCAAGGTTTCCGTGCGGTTCCCAGAGGTTTTTGTCCTCCGGCAACCACCTTCAACTAGCATCGCAACCGGCTTCGACTAAAAAATTACCTCCAGGAACTGCACGGAAACCTTGGGTGGGGCGCAAAGTCTCCAGAGGTTTCCGTTCAGGTTTCCTAAGTGGGACAGGGGCATTAGGAAATTTCAACGAAAACCTCTGGAGACTTTGCACGGTTTCCGTGCGGTTACCGGAGGTTCCCGGAGGTTTTTGTCAGTCTCTCTAATGGTTGAAAGTGGTTTCCATTTTAAAATTTGGTCATTTTTTAGTCGAAGCCGGTTGCGATGCCAGTTGAATGTGGTTGCCGGAGGTTTCCGTTCAGGTTTCCGAAGTGGGACAGGGGCATAAAGATACTTTCCCTTATCTTGATAATATAACTATTGCAGGAAAAGACCAAGCTGAACATGATGAAAATGTACAACAGTTTTTAGATGTTGTACAGATGTTGTACATTCTAAAATTCTAACATTAAATGAGGCTAAGTCAATAACATCAGTGTCATCAATTAATATTCTTGGTTATTGGGTTGGAAATGATATAATCAAGCCTGATCCAGAAAGACTCCGCCCACTCCAAGAGCTACCTGTTCCAGCTACATTAAACTCTCTACGAAGGGTTCTTGGGATGTTTGCATAATATGCTAAATAGATACCAAATTTTTCTGACAAAATTCAACCTTTGATTAGAGCAAAATCCTTCCCCGTTGACTCTACAGCAATTGGTGCCTATGCTTCTTTAAAGAAACAATTGGAATCTGCGACATTACACGCCATCGAAGAGGATCTCCCCTTTGTTGTTGAATGTGATGCCTATGATTTAGCAGAAACAGCAACATTAAATCAAGGAGGACGACCAGTGGCTTTCATGTCTCGTACTCTCCAAGGTAGTGAATTGCACTACCCACCCGTCGAAAAGGAAGCTACAGCAATTATTGAAGCAGTGAGAAAATGAGTCATTTCCTTGCTCGCCAGCACTTCACTTTGATAACAGATCAGTGTTCCGTAGCTTTTATGCTGGATAATCGGAAACAAACAAAGATTAAAAACAGTAAAATTCATGAATGGAGGATTGAATTATCTGCATATAGTTATTCAATTCAGTACTGCCCTGGTAAGGATATTGTTGCTCTGGATACTTTAACTCAAGCATTTTGTGCCTCTGTTCATTCTTCTGCACTCACTGATCTTCACAATGGGCTGTGTCATCCTGGAGTCACTCGTTTGTTACACTATGTTCCAAAAACTTACCTTTCTCTACAGAAGATGACGTGTGCTTCATATAGAATCTGTGCTGAATTAAAACCAAGGTTCTTCCGTCCTGAAAAAGGAAGATTGATCAAAGCTACTCAGCCTATGGAACGTTTGAGTATTGACTTCAAAGGGCCTTTACCATCCTCCACTCGAAATGTTTATATACCTACCTTAGTTGACGAATATTCAAGGTTTCCATTTGCTTTTCCTTGTCAAATATGTCAGCTGCTATGGTTATCAAATGTTTAGATCAATACTACTCCACACAAGCGGTTCTTTAACTTCAAACAGCGTTCTTCTAGTACTTCTCTGCCATCATGGTTGACTAGCCCTGGGCCTGTGTTGCTTCGTCGTTATGTCCGATTAAATAAGAACGAGCCTTTTGTTGATGAAGTTGAACTGACTGATGTCAACCCTTCTTATGCAACTATCAAGTGTCGGGATGGACGTCAACTGTCTCACTTTGTGACCTTGCACCATGTCCGTCTTCTCCATCAGCTCCGTCACTTCTTGATAACACTAATCGAGAACTTCCTCCAACACTTCCAGCATCCCCTATGGAAACTTCTATAAGAAATTCTAAAATTGTATTTCGGGCGGAAAAACCTGCAGAATCAGCCATGTTTGCCAAATGTTTCTGAGTTTATATATTAGAGAAATAAGTTGCTTAAAGCTTAAATAAAGTTAAGTAAATTACGAGTATTGAAAGTTTAATTTGCCTCACAACAGACAATATGCTGGAAATTCTCCACAGCTCCTGCCTGAGTTGTGGAGATTGACCAGAGTTCACATTTCAGAGTAATTACTTTTCATAAAGTTTGGGAAATATTAGAAGCGTAAGTCTTGAAAATGGGGAAAGGGGTAAGGGAGGAAAGAATAGATAACATCCATGATATCAGCAAGTTTGAGGAGTTTTTATTATCAAAATAATTGTGGTGCAAGGAAGAGGGGTCGTTAAAGTGATAAGTGAAGATGTGTGAAGTGTTGGCCCAATAATATTGATGGAGTGACATAAAAAGCTGCAGTAACTCAGTGGGTCCCCCCAGACTTTCATTCTGAAGAAGGGTCTTGACCCAAAACATCACCTATTCCTTTTCTCCAGAGATGCTTTCTGACCCGCTGAGTTACTCCAGCATTATGTGTCTATCTGCAGTTCTTTCTACACAATATTACTAAAAGTCTGATCTTGACCACTTCCTGTTGTTCTGTATATTGATTTTAGAAACAATGCTGCCACTTACAGCTGTGATTTTTGTCCCTCTCTGCTGCGCAGGACAAGATGATTTTTCCCATCGTTTAAAAATAAAAGAGTTATTAGTGTTTAAAAAATGTTGAGATTCTCTCTCCTGAAGGCTAAGCCCCTTCCAGAGGACTACAAAATCCGGAAGTGTTAAGTGCCTCAGTCAGTCTCTGCAAGATGGGGGGGAGAGAGGATCACGTCTCTCAGTCTGAGCTTTGAATAACACTGAATTTGTGTCTACTAAACTGTGAGTGGTTTTACTGACCTGTCAGTGCCCTTAATGTGGTTTGAAAATATAGTTTGGAAATGCTAAAGCTGTGTTGCCTTTGGTTTGGAAATGCTAAAGCTGTGTTGCCTTTGGTTTGGAAATGCTAAAGCTGTGTTGCCTTTGGTTTGGAAATGCTAAAGCTGTGTTGCCTTTGGTATGGAAATGCTAATGCTGCGTTGCCTTTGGCTAGGAAATGCTAAAGCTGTGTTGTCTTTGGTTTGGAAATGCTAAGCTGTGTTGCCTTTAGTTTGGAAATGTTAAAGCTGTGTTGCCTTTGGTTTGGAATTGCTAAAGCTGTGTTGCATTTGGTTTGGAAAAGCTAAAGCTGTGTTCCCTTTGGTTTGGAAATGCTAAAGCTGTGTTGCCTTTGGTTTAGAGATGCTGAAGCTGTGTTGCCTCTGGTTTGGAAATGTTAAAGCTGTGTTGCCCAATTAAAGTTGCCTTGCCTAGTTAAAGTTGCCTTGCCTAAATTAAAGAGTTCTTGCCTAATTAAATTTGCCTTGCCTTCTATATAATTAAAAGTCTAATCTTGACCACTTCCTGTTTGCGCTTTATGTTGATTTTAGAAAAAAAAGCTACCACATACAGCTGTGAATTTTGGCCATCTTACTCAGAGGCCCTCTCCGCTCATCAGGTGTCGAGGAATTTTCCCATCGATGAAAAATAAATGCGCCTTTAGTGTTTAAAAAATGTTGAAATTCTCTCTCCTGAAGGCCGCGCTCCTTCAGGAGGACTACAAAACCCGGAAGTGTTGAGTGCCTCTGTCAGTCTCTGCAAGATGGGGGAGTGAGAGGGTCATGTCTCTCAGTCTGAGCTGCGAATAACACTGAACACATGTCTATTAAACTGTGAGTGGTTTTACTGACCTGTCAGTGCCCTTAATGTGGTTTGAAAATATAGTTTGAAAAATGCTAATGCTGTGTTGCCTTTGGTTTGGAAATGCTAAAGCTGTGTTGCCTTTGGTTTGGAAATGCTAAAGCTGTGTTGCCTTTAGTTTGGAAATGCTAAAGCTGTATTGCCTTGAAGCTGATCAGCCTCAACAAATTGTGTCTAACAAATTGTGTCTAATAACCCGGCAAAAGAAGGATGGTGGGTGTCGAGTCATTCTGGACCTAACCCGACTGAACTCCTATGTCCAGTATAAACATTTTTAAATGGAAACTTTCAGTACTGCTAAGCAACTGGTTTGCAAAGGATGTTATATGGCGAGTATGGATCTGAAAGATGCATATTATTCAGTACCAATTCATCACAAATACCGTAGATACTTAAAATTTAGTTGGATGAGACAGCTGTGGCAATTTGAAACTTTGTCCAATGGGTTAAACTCAGCCCCTAGGTTATTTACAAAATTGTTGAAACCAGTATTAGGACTACTCCGGGCTCAGAATCACATTGTGATGGCATACTTGGGTGATGTTCTGATCATAGGCAATACCTTGGAGGCAGAATTGTCGGTTTCAGTTACCAAAAACATGTTTGAGAGGTTAAGTTTCCTCATCCATCCAACTAAATCCAAATTAGTGCCGTCTAGAATCATTGACTATTTAGGGTTCATCATTCATTCAACTAATATGTCAGTGACTCTGCCTACGGCCAAAACTTTAGAAATTATGGAGGCAGCAACAATCTCGTAGATGAACAGCTACCTTCCATCCGATGAGTAGCCAGTGTTATTGGTAAATTAGTGGCGGCATTCCCTGGAGTGCAATTCGGGCCTCTACTATCAGAATGTGCAGTGAGCCAAGGAACAGGCACTCAAAAAACATGCAGGTCATTTTGATAGACCAATGCAGTTGGCAGTCGAAGCTATCAACGAGTTGCAATAGTCAATAATTAATGTCTCACGATGTACTAGAAACATTCTGACTAAACAACCTTCAGTTATTTTACAAACTGATGTGAGTGCTTCGGGATGGGAAGCCACTGATACCAAGTCTAGCTGTGGTGGCAGATGGAGTATGCAAGAGGCATTGATCCTGTGGATGCATGGGATAAACTATTTAGAATTGTTGGGGGCATTCTATGACCTAAAAGCATACTGTTCAACAATGCATGATTTACATGCTCAGCTCCAAGATTGACAATACCACAGCTGTTGCATATATCAATCACATGGGTGGAATTAAGTCATTATCATGTGATAATCTGGCTAACCTCATCTGGCACTGGTGTATTACGAGAAACATCTGGGTCTCAGCTATCTACCTACCAGGTAGAGATAACGTGGTGGCAGACACCAGGTGACCTAAATTTAATGACAACACAGCATGGATGCTGAATCCAAACGTTTTCAAAAAGATTGTCACCCAGAATGGATTGCTAGACATAGATCTGTTTGCATCCAGGCTAAATCACCAATTACCTAAATATTTCTCATGGGAACCAGATCCAGAGGCAGTAGCAGTGGATGCATTCTCGCTACATTGGGGAGGTACGTTCTTTTATGCTTTTCCCCCATTCTGCCACATCAGTCAATGTCTCACCAAAATTGAGCAGCATTCTGCTTCAGGCGTTTTGGTATTTCTGGACTGGCCCACACAGCCATGGTTCCCATTGGTTCTGAAACTGATGACACAGCCATTCATGGTTATCCCCAAATGCGGCAACTTGTTGGTTCACCCCGTGACAGGAGAGAGTCACCCTTTACATGATCGTATTAATCTGTTGATTTGCAGATTCTGACCAGACCGTTCCAGGGGCTTGGATGGCTGTGGATGTGATTACTGCAGCCTAGAGGGATAGTACTAAAAAACAATACGTATCTCATATTAAGAAATGGGAGATGTTCTGCTTACAGTCAAATATATCTTATCATACTGCAGGCATATCTGATGTATTGGAGTTCCTTGCTACATTGCATTTTGATGAGCAATTGAGCTATAGTGCCATTAATTTGTCCTCCTATTTATGGCAGGGGTCGGGACAACACTCTGTCGGATCTCATACATTGATGTCTCGATACATGAAAGGTATTTTTAACAAGAACCCTACCAGACCTAGATATACGGAAATCTGGGATGTGAGCATAGTTCTCACACTGCTTCGGCAATGGCTCCAATTACATCTCTGTCTTTCCAAAAACCAACGCTCAAAGTGGTCATGCTCATGTTGCTAGTTTCAGCGCAACGGGTCCAGACATTGCAAAAGCTATGACAGGACAGCATGCATTCTTCTGTAGATAATATTGTGTTTTATGTATATGATCTAATCAAACAAAGCAGGCCAGGGACGTCTGGAACCAAAATAAGCTTTACCCATTGACCTGAGACTATGTGTAGTTACGCACCTGCGTCAATATATGGAGGTCACCAAGATCCTCAGAAGTTCCGAAACAACGATGCTCATCAGTCACAAAAACCTCATAGAAAGATGTCGGTACAAACCATTTCTAGATGGCTGAAACGGGTTTTGGATTGTGCTGGAGTAGACACTGATTTGTTTAAAACTCACTCCATCAGAGCGGCGTCAACATCCACAGCGAAGGCGCTGGACGTCCCTTTAGACCAGTGAAGGAACTTTTTCACAGTTTTATGACAAACATGTCCTCACAACGGAAGGATTTGGGCATGCTGTTTTGCGTTCTGTTTTGTAATTTCCCCCTGGGATAGAGGGGTTATTACTGTTCTTTTATTATTAAAAACATTCATTTGTACAATTCAAACAATGTTCAATACATTATTTGTTTATCCTGTGACAACCGAAGCAGTGTGTCGTATGGAACTGGATCTACGGCATGAAATCACAGAGCTTTGAAATCTTCACGGACTCCGAAGTAAAATAGTAAGAGCAGAACTTACCAGTTTGAAGTTTGAACTTTATTTTATGAGGAGTTACGGGGAGCGATTACGTGCCCTCCATTCCAGGTCCTAATAATCGCAAAGATCATCTAGTAGTTCTAGTCTTCAGAGTCTTACTCTATCACTTCGACTGTAGTTACTGTGATTTCACGCCACTGCTTTGAAGATTGACGCGCATGAGCACTGGCAGGGCTTCTTCATGTAATCACTCACCGTAACTCCTCATAAAATTAAGATCAAACTTCAAACTAGTATGTTCTTGTTTAATCTTACTATTAAAGTTGCCTTGCCTAATTAAGTTTGCCTTGCCTAATTAAAGCTCCTTTGCCTAATTAAAGTTGCCTTGCCTAATTAAAGTTGCCTTGCCTAATTAAAGTTGCCTTGCTTAATTAAAGTTGCCTTGACTAATTAAAGTTGCCTTGCCTTCTATATAATTAAAAGTCTAATCTTGACCACTTCCTGTTTGCGCTTTATATTGATTTTAGAATAAAAGTCACCATGTACGGCTGTGTTGTTTGGCCATCTTACTCGGAGTCCCTCTCCGCTCATCAGGTGCCGAGGAATTTTCCCATCGATGAAAAATGAAAGAGTTATTAATGTTTTGAAAATGTTGAGATTCTCTCTCCTGTCAATCACCCCATGATGGCCACGCCCCTTCTGGTGGGAGGGGGAAGGGACTATCAAACCTAGAAGTGTGGGCAGAGCTCAGTCTCTGCAAGATGGAGGTCATAACTTGCTGTCCTTAGTGGCCTTGCAGCCTGCTTGAAGTGGTATGAAACAGCACGTGAATTTGGTGGCCTTGCACCCTGCTTGAAATGGAATTTTAAGGAATAGCCGTGAGTCAACCGCCAGCCCACCAGCCGTAAGTGAGTGAGCTGCCAGCACAACAGGCTTGAGTGACTGAGCCACCAGCCCAAGAATCCATTTGGCACACAATGTCCATACTAGCCCTCTGGAAACCAGTCCCTTCAGCCCACAACAACCATACTAGCGCTCCAGAAAGGTCCCTCCCCCACCCCCCACACCCCCCACTGGCTACCAATAATGGAATTGGCGGAGAGGTGGAATATTGCGTTGGGGGACCAGCCCTCCCATGTGATGCTGGAAATGGATCCCACTGATTATTTCTCTCTCTCTCTCTCTCTCTCTCTCTCTCTCTCTCTCTCTCTCTCTCTCTCTCTCTCTCTCTCTCTCTCTCTCTCTCTCTCTCTCTCTCTCTCCCTCTCTCTTACGTGCGTGCACTCTCACTCGCTCTCTCTCTTAAACCTATTTGTGTAATGTTACTCATTTCTGACCATGCTACAAACGATTCATTTGTTGCTGAAACCACATTATGCCCCATTACTCTGCAGACTGATCTTTGATATTGCATCCCACTTAAACTTGAGCACATGCAAATCTCAGTGGTCTATCTTTGGACTTTCATAAAGTCTGACTCAACCAATGTTCATTAATTTCAAATCGGGGTACGAATTTTAGATGGTCAGCCATGATCGTATTGGTTCCTGGTCCAACAAAGCATTGACTTTAATTGTTTTGTCCTTGTTATGAATCACTCCATTGCTTTGTCCTTCTTTATCTCAGCAATTTACAATCTTACAAAATCACTATGGATTCAATTCTGGCTTTGGCATAGACAGTTACCTTCATTTTCAAGAGAGAGTTAGATTTACCTCTTAAATCTTCAAGGGAATCAAGAGATATGGGGAAAAAGCCAGATCGGGGTACGAATTTTAGATGGTCAGCCATGATCGTATTGGATGACGGTGCTGGCTCGAAGGGCTGAATGGCCTAGTCCTGCACATATTTCTATGTTTCTATTGATTTAATGCCTGAGCTTTGGAATTCTAAATCTCTTTACCTTTCAATGTTCTGCTTCTTTCCAATGATCCTTTAAATCTGCTTCTTCATAGAGTCGTTTTCCTTTCCTTATCATAGAATGTTATAGAAATATATAAAATTCTTAAAGAATTGGACAGGCTAGATGCAGGAAAAATGTTCCCGATGTTGGGGGTGTCCAGAACCAGGGGTCACAGTTTAGGCATAAGGGGTAGGCCATTTAGGACTGAGACGAGGAAAACACTTTTTCACCCAGGGAGTTATGAATCTGTGGAATTCTCAATCACAGAAGGCAATGGAAGCCAATTCACTTGATGTTTTCAAGAGGGAGTTTGATTTAGCTCTTAAGGCTATTGGAATCAAGGGATATGGGGAAAAAACAGGAACGGGGTATTGATTTTAGATGATCAGACATGATCATATTGAATGGCGGTGCTTGCTCGAAGGAACTTCTGCACCTATTTTTCAATGTTTCTAAGTTTCTATAATATCCCCTGTGTGAGTCAGTGTAACATGTTATTCAACAATGATTGTGTGAGCTGCCTTGGTTCATGATAAATGTGCAGACATCCGTTACTTTTACCAACTGACATTTCCAAAACAGGAATAGAACTTCATCTTTACTTCCACGCATTAATAACACAAAATAGTGGCAGAATTCTGCTTTTGAAAACAGTCATATAATATCATATCAAATAATGTGAATTTCATCGAGCGGTGATTCATTGGCTTAGAACACTGTATTTATTTACTTTGCTAGCAGCAGAAAGAATACTGTAAGAGAAAAATTGAAAGAAGGGAATACTGTTAACATGCAGTGGGTTTGTATGAAAGAGATTTCCGCGTGTGATATATTATGTGATAAGTGAATGGCTTCAAAACAATTTATTAAACTAATCACTGCAGGCAATGAGCAGCCATTTGTTTTTGGTGGCTGTTGGCAGAACCTTTCCACTGTTGTTATCAAGATTGTTTGTAATGCTGCAACGATTAACATACAGAGTGTTTCCCTTGAGTGTTTCCACACACAGGACAAGGGACTTTGTGCATCTGTTTCCAGGGGTGATTGAGCATGTTTTGGAAAGTTTGCAGATTTATCTTGTTCCATAGTAGAGCAGAGGAACAGCTGAGACAAAACCAAGCATTTAATTCCCTTGCTGCACTATATGTACAAACCAGGCCAAAGCAACCAATGTAATGGCAAATATAAATTTGTAGACATATGAGATGCTCAGTCTTATACACAATTGTTCTCATGATGTGAGATTGCTATTTGAGCCTGATGTATTACCTAGCAGTTGCCTAAAGCATTGATACTCCAAAACCAGGAGAAAGTTTCTGGGTAGAAAGTACTATCCAACATGAGTTTTCTGTGCATTATGTCATATGTTGTCCAAGAATCTCCACATGAGAGGCTTACGTGGTACTAATTGAATAAAGACAGTGTGGGCACATGGCTCAAAAGATAGCATAGACTTCTCTATCCTTCACATTTTTGCAAACAGTCATCACCAAAGTCACATAATTTTCCATGAAGTAACTGACGTTGCAGGTTAACACTGAAGATAGACACAAAATGCTGGAGTAACTCAGTGGGAAAGGCAGCTTCTCGGGATAGAAGGAATGAAATGGGTGACGTTTCGGATTGAGACCCTTCTTCAGCCAGAGTCAGGAGCGAGGGAAACAAGAGATATGGAAGGGACGGGTGTGAAAACAAGAGATCTAAGGGGTTGAATTTCAAGGAAGTTAGAGGTTAGAGACCTTTCTGTCCTGGGCCTCTATGAGGTCCAATGCCAATTGAAGGAACAGCACCTCATATTTCGCTTACGACCCAGCGGAATGAATATTGACCAGTAATTTCAAGTAACCCTTGCTTTCCTTCTCTCTCCATCCCTCCCCCATCCTATTTCCCCAACCAATCTGTCTGTCCTGATTAAATTTTACAATGTATGCCTCGTTGTCACTTTTTCCCAGTTACCAACGCTCTATTCCAC
This sequence comes from Raja brachyura, assembly GCA_963514005.1. The sequence continues at coordinate 101,561,479 of OY740782.1, read as the reverse complement.
ATCTTCCTTGGTCTTCATTCCTCATTAATCTCTTGTTTCCACACCTTACTCTTCCGTATCTCTCATTTCCCTCTCCTCTGACTCTCAGTCTGAAGAAGCATCTCAATTCAAAATGTCATCCATTTTTCCTATCCAGAGATGCTGCTTGTCCCTCTGAGTTACTCCAGCATTTTGTGTCTAACTACATAATTGTCTAATCACACTTTCTGATTCTTCAAATGCCTTTGGCTCTCCTACTGCTCCAACATTGTTCTCCCACAGTGGCTGTAGCAAAGATGGTGGTAGGCTGCCTATTGACAATGAAGGAAGCTGAGGACACTGTGAGAATCCACCTCAAGCAGCTCTAGGACCACATACTGATATTTAGTCCTGCACGGCATTACCAAGAATAGCAGCTTACTACGATGGCTTGCTTCAACAACAGATCCTGGTTGACAGTGGATCATCCTGGTGGATCATCACTGATAACATTGTGAAACCACGGTCTCCGGTAAGAAAGTGGCCGATTCGGAATCTCCAAGCCGCGGATTGTGTGTTCCGATCTGTCCCGACGTCGGAGTTTTGATCATCCCGACGAGAGGGCTTGTACATCGGGCCATCCGTAACGGTGACTATGGAGGGTTCATGGCCCCGACCACGGTGAACAAAGGAGGAAGATTGACTGAACATTATTGCCTTCCATCACAGTGAAGAATGTTGATTCCACTGTGGTGGATGTTTATGTTAAATTCTATTGTGTATTGTGCTCTTTTTGATTGTATGGCTGCATGGTAACTCATTTCACTGCACCTTAATTGGTGCATGTGACAAATAAATGTAAACCTGAACTTGATGCACTCTTCCACCAGCTAAGGACCTGCCGCAGCAGCCTGAGGCATCTGCTGGGGACCAGTCAACCTCTCAGAGCTCATCTAAATACACACTGTAAATGGATCGATTGTAATCATGTATTGTCTTTCTGTCTTGTCTTGTGGTCATCACTCCTGAAGTGTCCACGAGGGACTATACTGGAAGTATCCTACACCCACTAGGGACAGTTTTTACATTTACCAAGCCAATTAAATGTAAATTCTTCTTCAGTCTGACATCACCCATTCCTTCTCTCCAGAGATGCTGCCTGTCCCGCTGAGTTACTCCAACATTCTGTGTCTCTCTTCGATGTGAACCAGCATCTGCAGTTGCTTGCTACACAGTTTGCTGCAATGATGCATCTATTGAGGAGTGTGCAGAGACAAATATTGAAAAAGTGTTCCTTATACTCTATGCAGCAGGGTGGGTAAAATTTGAGTCAAATGTCACCACCTAAGCAGGGATGGAGAGGGTAGGACATTTTCCTCCCACACTCTAAAAACGTGCAGGTTAGTAAGTTAATTGGTTTGGTTATAAATGTAAAATTGTCCCTAGTGTGTGTACGATAGTATTAGTGTGCAGGGATCGCTGGTCTGTGCGGACTTGGTGGGCCAATGGGGCCTGTTACCAACGAGAGAACAGGCTATTCTAGACTGGGTATTGAGTAATGAGGAAGGGTTAGTTAGCAGTCTTGTTGTGCGTGGCCCCTTGGGCAAGAGTGACCATAATATGGTTGAGTTCTTCATTAGGATGGAGAGTGACAAAATTAAGTCAGAAACAAGGGTTCTGAACTTGAACAAAGGTAACTTTAAAGGTATGAGATGTGAATTGGCCAAGATAGACTGGCAGGTGATTCTTAAAGGGTTGACAGTGGATGTGCAATGGAAGGTATTTAAAGACAGCATGGATGAAGTACAAAAATTGTTCATACCAGTTTGGCAAAAGAATAAATCGGGGAAGGTGGTGCATCCATGGATAACAAGGGAAATCAGGGATAGTATAAAAACAAAAGATGAGGCATACAAATTTGCCAGAAAAAGCAGCCTACCGGAGGACTGGGAGAAATTCAGAATCCAGCAGAGGAGGACAAAGGGCTTAATTAGGAAAGGGAAAATAGATTATGAAAGGAAACTGGCAGTGAACATAACAACTGACTGCAAAAGTTTTTATAGATATGTGAAGAGAAAGAGACTAGTTAAAACAAATGTTGGTCCCTTGCAGTCAGAAACAGGTGAATTGATCATGGGGAACAAGGACATGGCAGACCAATTGAATAACTACTTTGGTTCTGTCTTTACTAAGGAAGACATAAATAATCTGCTGGAAATAGCAGTGGAACGGGGGTCAAATAAGATGGAGGAACTGAGTGAAATCCAGGTTAGCCGGGAGGTGGTGTTGGGTAAATTGAACGGATTGAAGGCCGATAAATCCCCAGGGCCAGATAGTCTGCATCCTAGAGTACTCAAGGAGGTAGCCACAGAAATAGTGGATGCATTAGTGATAATTTTTCAAAATTCCTTAGATTCTGGAGTAGTTCCTGAGGATTGGAGGGTTAGCTAATGTAACCCCACTTTTTAAAAAAGGAGGGAGAGAGAAAGCGGGGAATTACAGACCAGTTAGTCTAACATCGGTAGTGGGGAAACTGCTAGAGTCAGTTATTAAAGATGGGATAGCAGCGCATTTGGAAAGTGGTGAAATCATTGGACAAAGTCAGCATGGATTTACGAAAGGTAAATCATGTCTGACAAATCTGATAGAATTTTTCGAGGATGTAACTAGTAGAGTGGATAAGGGAGAACCAGTGGATGTGTTATATCTAGACTTTCAGAAGGCTTTCGACAAGGTCCCGCATAAGAGATTAGCATACAAACTTAAAGCACACGGTATTGGGGGTTCAGTATTGATGTGGATAGAGAACTGGCTAGCAGACAGGAGGCAAAGTGTAGGAGTAAACGGGTCCTTTTGGCAGGCAGTGACTAGTGGGGTGCCGCAAGGCTCAGTGCTGGGACCCCAGCTATTTACAATATATATTAATGATTTGGACAAGGGAATTCAATGCAACATCTCCAAATTTGCAGATGACACCAAGCTGGGGGGTATAGTTAGGTGTGACGAGGATGCTTGGAGGCTGCAGGGTGATTTGGATAGGCTGAGTGAATGGGCAGATGCATGGCTGAGGCAGTATAATGTGGATAAATGTGAGGTTATCCACTTTGGTGGCAAAAACATGAGGGTAGACTATTATCTGAATGGTGGCAGATTAGGAAAAGGGGAGATGCAACGAGACCTGGGTTCATGGTACACCAGTCATTGAAAGTAGGCATGCAGGTGCAGCAGGCAGTGAAGAAAGCAAATGGTATGTTAGCATTCATAGCGAAAGGATTTGAGTATAGGAGCAGGGAGGTTCTACTGCAGTTGTACAGGGTTTTGGTGAGGCCACACCTGGAGTATTGCGTACAGTTTTGGTCTCCAAATCTGAGGAAAGACATCCTTGCCATAGAGGGGGTACAGAGAAGATTCACCAGACTGATTCCTGGGATGTCAGGACTTTCATATGAGGAAAGATTGGATAGACTCGGCTTGTACTCGCTGGAATTTAGAAGATTGAGGGGGGATCTTATAGAAACTTACAAAATTCTTAAGGGGTTGGACAAGCTAGATGCTGGAAGATTGTTCCCGATGTTGGGGGAGTCCAGAACAAGGGGTCACAGTCTAAGGATAAGGGGGAATTCCTTTAGGACCAAGATGAGGAAAACATTCTTTACGCAGAGAGTGGTGAGTCTCTGGAATTCTCTGCCACAGAAGGTAGTTGAGGCCAGTTCATTGGCTATATTTAAGAGGGCGTTAGATGTGGCTAAAGGGATCAGGGGGTATGGAGAGAAGGCAGGTACGGGATACTGAGTTGGATGATCAGCCATGATCACATTGAATGGCGGTGCAGGCTCGAAGGGCCGAATGGCCTACTCCTGCACCTATTTTTTTATGTTTTATGTTTTATTTTATGTTTATATTGTAACTGCTAGGACTCAAACACATGTAAAGATACAACATATTTTATTAAGCACTTATAGCTCATGATCTGCAGTACTTTACATTTCCAGCTGCTACATCTACTGCCTGACATAGACGAGTTCTGATATTGTAAAGCATGTATAAGTTGAGGCTTCTACTAACAAGCACTATGATTGGCTAGCATGCAATAGCCGATCTACACATATGCTGAGTCAGCTGTGAGGAGAATTAGTTAGAAGGAACAGTATCTTCTTAAACAGCCCCTGCATTAATACTGTTGTTTGTAAAATAAGTTGTGGAAGTCCCAACAACTGTTGGAGGTGTTTTTTTTGTTTTTAATTTCAAAATATACTTTATTCGAGAAATAAATATATACAATACATGATCCTAACAAAACTCCACCCGACATTGTCTAAGGCTATACATACATTCAACACTGCTTACACAAATTTCACAAATGTATCCCTTCTTCTTCTTTTGTGTGACGTGCACAGCCTAAAGTAGTACTATTTGATCTTCCATTTGTGCATGTCCAGTTGATTGCATTAGTCGAAACAGGGCGGACCACGTGAAGGTTGCAATCTTCCACCCCCCAAATTTATCCCCCACCCTTGCCACTCATGTGGCCCACTGGCATGGAATCCCTTCCTTTATTTTGAGGGGCATCTCCACCACACCCTGCCCACCATGTCCAGCAGCGGAAGGGCTCTAGACTGTGGTCCTCCTCCATCGAGCCTTGGTGTTGGCTGCACCAAGCTTCAGTGCGTCCCTCAGCATGTACTCCTGCAGTCTGCAACGGGCCAGTCGGCAACATTCCCTGATGGACATCTCCCTCTGCAGGGAGGTGAACAACGCTCGGGCTGACCAAAGAACGTCTTTTGCGTTGGAGGTGTTTATTAATACATTAGTTCAAGTTGCCAACTAGCGTCTGTCATTAACATATTGATTTCCATTGCCTTTATACTCTGTTGCGTCCCTTGTACTCCGTTGTCCAAAAGATGCCTGTCAGCATCTATCAAAACATACTAACTCGGTTCCACTATATCCCGGTTCTCGCCATTACCACCTTCATTGACTTTACCTTTGTACTCCATTAGCCAAGACCCAATAAGTCGCGATCCAGTGTCAAATTATTAAGATATTAAGTATGCTTACCTTTGTACCCTGTTGCATGCGGAACCGGGAAGTCGCGACTTTTGTGCAATGTAAAGCACAATTCCTGTAATTAACATATTAATCTACCTATCATCTGTACTCCCTCACAAACTGGAAAGGGTGCAGAGAAAATTAACGGAAATATTGCCAGGACTCACGGGCCTGAGCTACAGGAAAAGTTTGAGCAGGCTAGGACCATATTCCATGGAGCACAGGAAGATGAGCGGTGCTCTTATAGAGGTGTACAAAATCATGAGAGGAATAGATTGGTTCGACGCACAGAGTCTCCTGTCCAGTGTAGGGGAATTGAGAACCAGAGGACATAGGTTTAAGGTGAGGCGGGTTAGATTTAATAAGAACTTGAGGGGTAACTTTTTCACACAAAGGGTGGTGGGTGTATGGAAGAGCTACTGGAAGAGGTTATTGAGACAGGACAGGTTTAAACGGATCTGGGCCAAACGCAGGCAGGTGGGACGAATGTTATTGGACATTTTGGCCTGTGTGGCTAAGTTGGGTCTAAGAGTCTGTTTCTATGTTGTAAGACTCTATGACTCTATTGGCCATAGATATTAATACTTAATATTAATATTTTAGAACATAGAACAGTCCAACACAGAAACAGGCTATGTGGCCTTCCATGCGTGTACAAAATGTTCTTGTTCCCTGTTGATAGCTCAGCAATATTTCAAACAGCTTTTCCTCTATCTACATATCTTCTTCCTCTTCTTTCTAGAGAAGATGCGAAGTATGTTGTTCATTGAAAGATATCACTAAATAGGTGAAGGGAATCCTAAGGAGGAGGCTGAAGAGTTGGTAGCATTGCTCAACATGAGCACCAATAACAAATGGAATGAGCAATGTAATCCAGCAGGTTTTATCGTCATTTATAATTGTTTTGTGCCAGCGGCTGCCAGGATTATACGGCCATTGTTCAAGTTCCTGGCAAGCAAGCAGCGGGACCTCGTGTGGGATGATGAGGCCACAGCCGCTTTCAAGGGTGTGAAAGAGGCGCTGGCGTGGGCATTGATGCAGGTCCATCCGCGGGCTGATGCTCCAACCACCTACTCTGATGGTAGACGCCTCTTACACTGCTGTGGGTGGAGTGGTGGAGCAGCTGATTGATGGATGCTGGCAGCCCCTTGCCTGTTGCAGTCGTCACCTGCTACCTCCTGAGCAGGAGTACAGTGCTATTGACCATGAGCTTCTTGCGCTCTACCTGGCCGTCCGACATTTTTGTTATTTCTTCAAGGGCAGAGCTTTAATGGCTTTTACTGATCACAAGCCCCTTACGTTTCCTTTTGCGAAGATATCTGATGCCTGGTCATCCCGGCAGCAGCATCACTTGGCCTATGTCTCGGAGTACACGACTTGTATCCGGCACATCGCGAGTAAGAGCAACGGGGTCACCGATGCGTTGCCCCACACCGCCACGCTTTGGCCCCGGGCATCGACTATAAGGCCCTGGCGGCTGCACAGCATGAGTATGAGGAGATGCTCGCCTACCTCACCGCCATTTCCAGCCTGTTGTTGGAGGATGTACAGTGTGGTCCCCCTGGCATCACAGGTCTACCGGTCAGCCGAGACCCACCATCCCCGCAGCTTGGCGTCGCCGGATACTTGATATGATTCATGGTTTGGCTCACCCTTCCATCCGGGCATCGATGGCACTGGTGGCGGGCAGGTTTATGTGGCATGGGTTGTGCAAGCAGGTTGGCAACTGCGCCAGGGCATGTATTCCCTGACAGACGTCCAAGGTTCAGTTTCACGTCAAGGCGCCTTTTGCCTTATCACACTGGCGTTTCGACCATATTCATGTCAATCCCGTGGGACCGCTACCCCCATCCAGAGGTGACACCCACCTTCTCTCTATCGTGAACCTTTTCATGGCTGGAGGCCGTCCCACTCGCAGATAGCTGCAACGTGTGCACGTGCCCTCGCTGCCCACTGGATCGCCCGTTTTGATGTGCTGGTGGACATCTCTTCTGACAGGGTGCGCAGTTCACCTCCGTGTTGTCGTCTGCCATGGCCTGGCTGCTGGGAGCTCAGCTGCATCACACTACGGCCTACCACCCGCAATCCAACAGCTTGGTGGAGGGTCATGCGGCAACATCTGATGAACAAGCCACTTATTGCTAGAACCCTCATCAGGAGTGCTGGGACAATCATGTGACAGTGTTTTTGCCCGGAGTTGGTGATGAGAAAGTCATCAGTCAACTGGTATGCCCTACAACAATGGCAGGAACATTACTCAAGTCTTTATTAAACGTGCTTGTGCGCCCAAACTTTATTTGTTGATAAAGACACTGTTTTGTTCACAACGTTTGGATCTCTACAACGTAGACATTAGAGAATCGGAAAAAAGGTAAACAAACAACACTTGAAATTTATTAATCTCTGGATGGGTTACACTTCACCATGACTGGGGTCTGAGGACAGCCTACAGGGAGAGAAACAAAGCTCAAAGTGAAAGTTGGAAGTGTGCAAAGTGAAAAGCCAAAAGAAACACGGGTAAACAGCAAAAAATGTTAAAAAGCAAATGTAAAGATATTATCTAAATGCACACTCTATCTGGTCTCGCAGGTGCTAGGATATCATGGAGTAGCTGTAGAGAACATTTTCTGGGGAGGAGGGTAAGTGCAGCCACAAGTAGTTGTTGCACATTTGAACACATGACATTGGTAGGAACAGGGTGCTGTCCTGCAGAGGAAATATAGGGAGTTAGGAAAAACTATAAAAAGCAAGGCCTCAAGGATGATCATTTCCAGATGACTCCCAGTGTCACATACTTGTAAGGGTAGGAATACGAAGATAGGAAGATAGGATAATGAATGCATGGCTGAGGAGTTAGTTCAGTGGGCAAAGATTATTGGTATCCCTTCTGGGGTGGAGGGGACCTGTACAAGAGGGACAATGTGAGCCTTAACCAGAGAAGGAACAATATTCTGGCGGCCGGGTTTGTGAAGATCTACGTGGGAAGATTTAAACTAAATTGGCAGGGGGACTGGATCTAATGCAGTAGTGAAGCAGGTGGGAGGCTGGGAGTCAATATTGAAGTAACAGGCAGGAGCACAGCAAGGAGCAAGGTTAGACAGTTGGATTAAATTGCATTTATTTGCAAGAAGCCTGACTGGTAAGATGGATGAACTCAGGGCATGGATAGGTACATGCGACTGGGATGTTGTAGCCATACAGCTTCCCAAATGCAGTCCTATTTTTCTTCGAAATTCTCATCAAAAACCTTCCATTCAGGTTTCTATCTCTGCTACTGTGCCAAAATTGCTCAAGCCAAATTTGCTAATGGGGTCCTCTATGAATATGACAAATGTAAGTTGCTCCTTCTTGTCATTTCTGACCAATGTGCATTTGTGTTAACCACACTATCCTTTTCGAAAGCCATTCCGCTGTCTCTCATATGTGAGGGACTGCTACTTGCAAGGTCCCTTTTTTCACCTGCAATAGAAACAGAATATACTGTAATTATCCTCGGACCTTCCCATATTATATTTCCATGGCGATTCTCAGTAACAACTGAAAAATTGATGTCCATTTCCCCATACATGCTGGCAACACCCATTCTCTCCAGCATGCTATCATTCTAGTAGGTAGTGAAAATATTATTTATTTCAGATTTCCATATCACCAACATCCGACTGTGACCTCCGCAATATGATTGGTAAATTATTTGCATTTTTCCTCTCTTGCCTGATAATCTTTATTTCCTGGTGTTTGACATGCTTTTGACTATTGTATTCTTCATTTTGCTATACTTTGCATATTTCATTCAAACATAGGGCTGCAAAGAACAGAGAACATAGATCTGTGCCAAGTACAGCGCAAGAACAGATCTTCAACCCATCATGTGCGTGCAATCATTATGTCAATTTATGCTAATCCCATCTGCCTGCACATGGTCTATATGTTCCCAGCTGTTATCATGTAACTAAATCATCCTGCCACAACCAGAGAGCAGAGCTAAACTATTATCTACCTCTTTGGTGACCCTCGAATTATACTTCATTGAACTTTGCTGGTTTTACCTTTTGGTGAGGGCGCTGCAAGCCGGCAGCCCTGCCAGCAGCGTGTTAGTTTATTTTCCCCAACTTTTTTTGTTTTTTTAGTATGTCTTAATGTATGTTTTTAATATTTCTTTGTGTGTTTTGCGTGTGGGGTGGTAATGGGGGGTAAGGGGGAAACCGCTTCGGTCATCTCCTCCACGGAGAAGCAACTTTTTCCATGTTGCCTCCCCCGTAGCCTAACAGCAAGTATCGGTGCGGCCTTTCACGGAGAAGCGCCTGGGGCTTCAGCAGCGGGCGCAGCACGGACTTTTGTCGCTGAGCGGGTGAGCCCTTGCCGGGGGCCGCCGGAGGGGAGCGCTCCGTTCGCTGGCCCATGGCAGCCTGAAGATGCGGTCTGCGGAGCTCCAGCTGATGCGGCATCCGCAGCCTGGGATCCCTCGTTGGGGACCCCAGAGGAGAAGAGCTCCGACCGCCGGCCCGTGGCCTACTTCTACCGTGGGTGCGGCGGGGACTTCCCTTCTGGAGCGGGGTCCCTCACCAGGGATCCCTGGAGAGGAGCTCTGACCTGCAGTCTGCGGTGCTTCTGGCTGAGGCGCGGCAGGGACTTTAAATCTTCGACCGGCAGCCTGCGGCATCGATTCAGGACTTACTTGGGCTTACCTTGTCTGTACATCTGGACCCGCAGCGGCGACTGCGGAGGGTTGAGGTCCCGACCACGGAGGAAAATGGAGGAGGACTGGCCAAATTTTGTGCCTTCCACCACAGTGATGAATGCTATCTATGGTGGATGTTTGTGTCATTTTTTTTAATGTGTGTTGTGTGTTCTTTTTTATTGTACCGCTGCTGGCAAATTCATTTCACTTGCACTTATTCTCTTATCATACATTTATGCACTGTAAATGGCACGAATGTAATCATGTATTGTCTTTCTGCTGACTGGATAGCACTCAACAAAAGCTTTTTACTGTACCTCGGTACATGTGACAATAAACCCAACTGAAACTGATACAATGCGAAGCATGAATCCAGTTAGTTTTTCTTCCTGTACATTTTACTGTAGTATTTGTTACTAGGAGTTCCTGATATGGCCCTCCCCATCTAGGGGCCAGGGCATGTTTCTGTTTTTGGACTTTGGACTATTATCCAATCCTAATTGGCGAATTTAGAAGAGTTTGAAAAAATGACATGATGAAGACCTCCTTCGACTATGTAGAAGACCTCCTTCGACTATGTTGAAGACTAGCTTCGACTAGCTACAACTAACTTCAATTACCTACGACTAACATGCTGACCTACTACGACTAAACCAAAGAGTAAAAAAGTGTTGATTTTTTCCATGGCAAACTTTTTTTACTCGCGGGCATTTTTTAACATATTGAAAAAAACGCCGCGACCTAGCTGAGGCCTCGAGTACGCAGAGACCACTCTCGAGCATGAAGGAGTTATGAATACCTCCTACGACCTCGTGTCGACCATGCTGTGAGTATGTCGAGGGCAAACGCACCAGAACGTGCGGATTAGGTCAACCAAGTGGGACAGGCCCTTAAGGCGTGCACGGCCTAAAGTTGTAAGACAACTTGTTCTGTTTGATCTTCTGTTTGTGCACGCCAGGTTGATTGCATTCGTAGAAACAGGGTGGACCACGTGAAAGTTACAATCTCCAACCCCATTGTAGAGGATGACTTGTCCCCTATCCTCACTAATTGGGGTCAATTGGAATAGTGTGGAACTGGCCTCATTCTGCTACATGGTTTGTGTCTCTTCTGCTTTTTGTACCCCCTCTTGTTATCACAGTACAAATGGAAGAGTTTTGTCAAATCCTAGTGCTGGGAAAGAGGTCAAGGTTTGTTGAATTTTTTTTCGCTAATACCCAATTTGTTTCTCCTCTAATCTACTTTCTCTCTCAACTGTTTACCTCCCCCTATTGAGCTCCCTCAAACCCTAAAATAGGGTCTGACATAATCAACCAGCACAGTACAGCATGGACCCTCTTTTGCTTTTTACCAAACGCTGAACTTCAAGCACTTACACGTTTGCATTCACAGAGACAGGAATCAGTTGCTCGTTTGCATTTTACAAGATGAACACTGTAATTACATCAAAACAAATGTTCCCAAAATAACTAAAAAAACTCCAAATTAATCCTTTAATCTGTTAATCTGTAACTTCTGAGCAACATCTTTAAACCCTTTGGAAATATATCATTGTTAAGAAAAGCAGTGTTTAAGATTACTCCCCATTGTTCCACATATATAAAAAATAAAGGAGAAGGCAAGATGGGTGTGTGGCTTTACCCCATACAACCTGTTAATGAGGTGCTACCTCTTAAGACACAAGAGACACTACAAATATTTCACATAGAGGAGCAGAACCATTCAATGACAAAGTGTTTGCGCTCTCCTCCGCCTAGCGGAGTTGGTCCTTACCCTCAATAACTTCTCGTTTGACTCCTCCCATTTCCTCCAAATACATGGCGTAGCTATGGGCAGGCGCATGGGCCCCAGCTATGCCTGCCTCTTTGTCGGATACGTTGAACAATCCTTGTTCAAGGCGTACCAGGGCCCCATCCCCGACCTCTACCTCTGCTACATCGACGATTGCTTTGGTGCTACCTGCTGCACCCACACACAACAGACTGACTTCATCCGTTTCACCACCAACTTCCATCCGGCACTCAAATACACCTGGACCATTTCCGACACTTCCCTACCATTCCTTGACCTCACAATCTCCATTGCAGGTGATAGACTCCTGACCGACATCCGCTATAAACCCACTGACTCCCACGACTATTTGGACTACTCTTCCTCCCACCCTGCTTCCTGTAAGGACTCCATCTCCTATTCCCAATTCCTCCGGCTACGCCGCATCTGCTCCCAGGATGAGGTGTTCCACACCAGGGCATCATAAATGTCCTCATTCTTCAGGGAACGGGGATTCCTCTCCCCCACTATAGATGAGGCTCGCACCAGGATCTCCTCCATACCCTGTAACATTGCTCTCTCTCCCCATCGCCCCACTCGCAACAAGTCGGCACCTTTCACCCCACCAGCCGGCACAAACAACATAGTCCTCTGCCAGTTTCGCCACCTCCAACGTGACCCCACCACTCGCCACATCTTCCCATCTCCCCCCCCCCGTCTGCCTTCTGCAAAGACCGCTCCCTCCACAACTCCCTTGTCAATTCTTCCCTTCCCTCCCGCTCCAACCCTTCCCCGGGCAGTTGTTCCAGGTCCGACAGAGGTTCGCCTGCGCCTCCTCCAACCTCATCTATTGCATCCACTACTCTAGATGCCAGCTGATCTATATCGGTGAGACCAAGCGGAGGCTTGGCGATCGCTTCGCCGAACACCTCAGCTCGGTCCGTACTAACCAACCCGACCTCCCGGTGGCTCAGCACTTCAACTCCCCCTCCCGTTCCATATCCGACCTCTGTGTCCTGGGCCTCCTCCACGACCAGAGTGAGCAACACCGCAAATTGGAGGAACAGCACCTCATATTCCGCTTGGGGAGTCTGCATCCTCTTGGCATGAACATCGAATTCGCTCAATTCTGTTAACCCTTGTTGTCTCCTCCCCTTCCCACCTCTCCCTCAGCCCTCGGACTCCCCCTCCTCCTTTTTCCTTTTTTCCCCCCGCCTCCCCATCAGTCTGAAGAACTGCTTCGGACCGAAACGTTGCCTATATCCTTCGCTTCATAGATGCTGCTGCACCCGCTGAGTTTCTCTAGTATTTTGTGTACCATCATTCAATGACATCCTATTTCAAATGGACTAGATTAATTCAACATTCTCCAAGAACTGGTTTAACAAACACGTAACAATCTTTGACCACACTTGTTCTATGCTTTCTCACTTCTTTACATACAAATCAAAATTAATTCACAAGTTGCCACACCTCATGCAATACATTGAACCTCACAGATATTCACACACTTAAAACAATACAATCCCCATTCAATGTAAACCACAGACATACACCTCAATGAAATTGTTACAACCCTTAAAACTGTGATACAACAAAAAACAAAGTTCATGCAAACACATACATTGACACATCCCTAGTCCTCCAATTTCAGGGGTCTAGCCTCTTGCAAATTCTTACATGTTCCAAATTATGGTACTATCATTCCTTTAGGAGGCTCCAATATCTTGCATCCTCCATGTCCCATTTGTGCTTAGTTCCCTATCACCTCCTCATTTGCTCTGGGAATTTCTAAAAATTCCCCTTCTCTGAATTTTGCTGTGAAAATGAGTAAAATTTCTCCTTCTCGCTTTCCCTTACCTTCTCCTATTTTCATTTCCCCAATGAACCCTGGAGAAAATCCTGCTCTTACTTTAAGCATCTTACCCGACCTGCTCGACTTGGATGACAAGCGTTGAACTTCGTAAAATCCCCCTTGGTCCTTAAACAGGGACTCAATGAGCTCTTCTGCTTTCTTCAATCATAGTCCCCCAAGTCACGGCACCAATTCTGTAAAAAAAAACTTTAAAACACACCAGAAAGATCGGGAATAAAGGCAATCAAGACTTTATACAAGAGTGACAAATACAATGGCTGTTGGGAACAATCTAACAGATCGTTCTCTGAACAAAGATTCACGTGATTCTTACACATAGTATTTCCCTTGTTTACCCTTACAGATTTCACACAAACACTTCAGCACTTCAGAATGGTCTAACAACAGTTATTTTTTTGTGGCTGTGAAGAAGGAGCCTGTGGGCCATTGCCTGCATGGGAAGCCAACACTCTCAACCCCAGAGACCAGAGAGTCAAGGAGGAGAGAGCCATTGTGACCTTGGACATGAGAAGTGGGCCAGTAGGAGAGGGATCGAGTTATTGCCTCCAACGCCTTCCTGCAGGAGGAACCCCCGGAACATAAAGGTGGTCAGTTGAGGAAAGGGACGGAGGAGAACCTGCAGCAGCCTGTGGCTTGCCTGGGCTTTACCTGGATCAGAGAGCTCTAGTACATCCAGCACGTGGACCACTGGACTTTGGACATTTTCTTTTGTAAATGGTGGCAAAATATGGCGACTTGTGCATGTGTGAGCTATGTACAAAGAATTTCACTGGGCAGTGCATACGTGACAATAAAGAACCATTGAACCACTGATAAATCATGCACCTCCGGCAGACACATAGCATAATCCAACCCCTGTGGAAGCTAAACAGATGTCTTATTACCCTCTCATTTTACTTGTTTTTTTACGATTGCCATTTGTTCCTTCTCACCCCTCCCATATTTTATTTCCGTGGTGTTTCTCAGTAACATCTGAAACCTTTGTGCCAATTTCCGCATATATGCTGACATCACCCAATCTCTCCAGCATGTTATTATTCTAGTAGGTTGGGGTAGGAGATTGCAACCCTCACGCGATCCACTCTGTTGCGACAAATGCGATCAACCTGGTGTGCACAATCAAATATGATCAAATAGAACAAGTTGTCCTACAACTTTAGGCTGTGCACGCCATATGCAAGAAGAAGATTCTAGTGGGTTGTGAGAATATTATTTATTTCAGGTCTCCTGATCACCAACATCCAACTGTGACACTCACAATACCACTGGTAAAGTATTTGCATTTCTCCTCTCTTGCCTGATAATATTTTTATTATTTTGTTTGAATATTGTATTCTTCATTTTGTTACACTGCATATTTCATAGAAATGGTAATTTGCTTTAAGGCTGGAAACAAAAAAAACATCAGCTGGTTGACGCTAGCCTAGGGAATACCCTGCAGGAATGGTTGTCAGAGTTCATGGTGGAGGTAGCTGGAGTAACCTGTTTTTAGAAGATTGGCAATGAGGAGCAAGCTGTAATGAAGGATGTGATCTCAAGACTCTAAGTAAAAGGTATTAATGGTTGAGCATGTACTTTCGAGAGGTAAGTTATGTTTGGCAGATCAATAATTCCTTGAGGTTTTCCACAGCTGAACTCATATCGCAATAGAGTGTAGACTTTGGTAAATGTATATTATTTCAAGACGTTTCCACTGTTAACAGTTAAGCTGATATACTTTGAGGTTAAATCTCTATAGATTGCTTTATTAAAATCCTGAACTCTGTAGGTTTAGGTGACATAGACACAAAATGCTGGATGGAGTAACTCAGTGGGTCGGACAGCATCTCTGGAGAAAAGAATAGGTATTGTTTTTCTCCATTCCTATTCTGTTTTTCCAAAGGTGCTGCCTGATTCGTTGAGTTACTCCAGCATTTTGTCTCCCTCTTCGATGTAAACCCGCATCTGCAATTCCTTCCTACACAGTTTTAGATAAGTTTCAGTTACCTTGAGTGAGGACCCCTGACCTTGTATATCAATTTGTGACCATTTAAGGTTGATTAGTTTCAGTGGACGAGCTGATGAATATAAAGGAAGGGAGGCAGGATAATTATAGCTGGTTTCAAAGCTGTGAATTCTGTTGGGCTTTGAAGCTATTTATTATATTGTGAAATCAAGAGAATGTGGTGTATTTTACTTTGGAGTCACGCGAGTGATTCCGTGAAGAAGCCCGCCAATCTGCATGCGCATCATTACGTCTGACGCATGGCACAATGACAGGTTGACAGGCGTGTTACTCCTCCAGCGGTAAGTTTTAAAAACCCTCAGGTAAGTGTTTAAAACTTAGTTGAGGTCGTTTTCTTTGGTCGATAATTCTTGTTGCAGGAGAAAGTACGAACCAATGGAGAAAATGACTAAGGTGAAGTCCAGGCGGGCCGCCGGGAGAGCAGCTATGGAAGACCACGGGAGTGTGGGTAGCGGGCGGCCGTCCATCTCACCTTCCGAGTAGCTGGTGGCACGGCCAGTGGCTTCCGACTTGGTGCCGCTTGAGAGCACCCTGGCTACTCCGTTGGGACGGAAAGCCACTAAGAAGTCTGTAAGGCCCGTTGACTCGTACGAGTCGGGTCAGGAGGGTTCCCCTCCCACAATGGATAGCGTCTTTGGACGTTTGTCCAGATGGAGCTCCTGATGGAGAGGATGCTCCATCACGATATGCTCCAACAAGAGGAGTTATATCACCGCGGGCCTCCTTGGGGGCCCGTGGCAGCGGCACGTTTCAGGGCTGCATAATGTCTCCCTCTCGGTGGAGGGGTCAGTTTTGTTCTGACTCCGAGTTCGGAGGTATAGCCGGGGAGCATACCTCAAGGCAAGAAGGACGCGAACCAGAGGTGCCAAGTATGGCATCAAAATTTGCAATCACGACCGAAACAGGGGAACCGCTAGATGTAGACTTGGCCATGACTATAAATTACATGGCCGCTCACCAGCTACAAGAGCTCACAATGGAAGAAACTTCCAAAAAATATGAAACACCTGCTAATTGTGTCTCGCTCAAAGTGCCGACTGTTAACCATGCCATCTGGGGTCACATGGGTGTAGGTATTAGAGCCCAGGAAGTGAGGCTCCAGAAGATACTGAAGTTGCTCACCTCAGGCATTACAGCTTTCTCCAGGTCGGTGGATGGAGGGCCCCTGTCTGACGTGCAGCAGGATGCTATGGCCCTAATGTGCAATGCACATTTTGAAATAAACTGCCTAAGAAAAAAATTGCAGCACTGTGCAAATCCAGCAATGTGCAACCACCAAATCTTTTGTTCGGTGAAGACCTGTCAAAACGGGTCAGGGAGCTGGACGATGAGGCGAAAATGGTCGGCCTCATAAAAGCCCCACCGACTAGCCAAACTCCACTTCAGCGGCACTCCACTACACTACAAACTCCACTACAAACGGTTCGCTGAAACTGGTTCAGGCCAAGGACCAAGCCGGCCCTTGCCAAACACAGTTGGTGCACTCCAACATTCTTACCCCCAAAACTCGGGGCAGAAATATCCACCAGCACCCATGGAGGTAGGTGGGTCTGGTTACTTTCAGAACATATCATGTATGGATCAGTTACAAGTTGGTGGGAGATTACACTTGTTTTTCAATGAATGTGTTGGATAACATCAGATTCATTTATGCTGCACAGTATACAAGGGTTCCGAATCGAATTCCTTCTCAATTTGCGTCCACCCACACAGCATACACCAAGCTGGACATTGTTTTTTTCACAACAAGAATCTTTGGATGTACAAGCTGAAATTGAAACGTTATATAGAAAAGGGGCAATTGAGAAGTTGTTTCATCAATCTCACCAATTTGTGTCTAATATATTTCCTAATCAATAGAAGGATGGTGGATGTCGAATCATTCTTGATTTAACTCGACTTAACTCCTTGTGCAGTATATACATTTCAAAATGGAAACTTTTGTTACTGCCAAACAACTGGTTTCCAAAGGATGTTATATGGCATGCATAGATCTTAAAGATGCATACTATTCAGTACCCATTCATTGCGGTCACCGGAAATATTTGAAGTTTAGCTGGATGAGGCAACTATGGCAGTTTAAAGCATTGCCCAATGGGTTAACTTCGGCCCCTAGATTATTTACACAATTGTTAAAACTGGTGTTGGGCCTACTCTGGGCTCGGAATCATATTGTAATGGCTTATTTGGATGATGTCCTAATCATAGGAAAAACTCGGAAATCATCTGATTCAGCTACCAAACTCAAGTTTGAGAGATTGGGGTTTCTCATCGATCCAGTTAAATCCAAATTGATACCATCTAGAGTTATTGATTATTTGGGATTCACCATTTACTCAACTCACATGTCTGTGACTCTGCAAAGGGGCAAGAGATCAGAATTAATAGAAGCTTGTAACGATCTCGTTGGTGAGCAGCAACCTTCTATTCGACATGTAGTATAATGGGAAAATTAGTGGCTGCTTTTCCAGCTGTACAGTTTGGGCCTTTACATTATCAAAATTTACAATGTGCAAAGGAGCAGGCACTCAAAATACTTGCAGGTTACTTCAATAGACCCAAGTGGCTACCAGCAGAAGCCATTGCTGAGTTACAGTGGTGTAGAGCGAATATTTGGCATTGCTCCAGTAAAATTCTGATTGAGTAACCTTCAGTTATTTTACAAACTGATGTTAGTGCTCTAGGAAGGGGAGCTACTGATACCATCTCTAGCTGTGGTGGCAGATGGAATATGCATGAGGCATTAATTCTTTAACCACATGGTATTAACTATTTAGAGCTGTTGGGAGCACTCTATGGCCTAAAGGCGTATTGTACTAGTATGCATGATTTGCATGTTCAGCTTCAGATTGACAACACTACAGCAGTAGCATATGTTAATCACATGGGTGGAATCAAGTCGGTATCCTGTGTTAAATTGGCTAACCTTATTTGGCACTGGTGTATTACAAGAAACATCTGGGTTTCAGCTATCTACTTACCAGGTAGATTCAATATGGTACCAGGTCACGTAAATTCAATGACAACACAGAATGGATGTTGAATCATTAATATATTTAATGATATTTAATGATATTGTCGCTCGGTAGGACGTACCAGATATCGATTTGTTTGCATCCAGACCAGTTACCAATGTATGTTTCATGGGAACCAGATCCAGCGGCAGTAGCGGTAGATGCATTCTCGCTACATTGGGGTGGAATGTTTTTATATGCATTTCCCCCATTTTGCCTCATCAGTCGGTACTTGCTTAAGATCAAGCAGGACTCCGCCTCAGGCGTTTTGGTTGTACCCGACTAGCCCACACAGCCATGGTTCCCACTCATTCTGAGAATAATAACACAGCCTCTTATAGCTGTCCTCAAACGCAGTAACCTGCTGGTTCACCCTGTGACTCGGGAGAACCATCCACTACATGACCATATTAATCTATTGGTTTGCAGATTCTGAGGAGACTGTTCCTGGGGCTCGGACTATCAGGTCATACGGTGGATGTGATTACTGCGGCCTGGAATGATAGTACTGAAAAACAGTACATCTCTCATATCAAGAAATCTGTTTGCAGTCAAACATATCATATCACATAGCAAGCATACCGGATTTTCTTTTTTTTTTTTTGTAATATTTTTTTATTTGAAGTAAACCGTTTACAATGTAAAGCTTACTTTATAAACTAACACCTTAATTCAATATTACTACAAATAACATATCAATACTTAATATCTTCTATTTTTTGGAAATAAAGAAAAAGATATATAAAAGAGAAAATAAAAAAGAATAAAAAATTCTTCCCACATACTTCAATCGTAAATAAAAAGAAAATAAAAAGGGAAAATTTGAAAAACAAAAATATTACATATATATAAACAAAAACTAAAGTCATTATACGAAATACTATTTCATTCAGAAATATCTCTAATAAATGCACAATAATATCAATTATAAGTAAGTTATTCGCATCGGATCCGTAGGGTGTCCGTCGAGCCGTGATTCCAAGAATAGCTACTTTTCTAAATACTGTATATATGGAGACCATATCGATTCAAAAGAATTATACCTGTCCAAAAGGACAAATCTAATTCTTTCCAAATTCAACGTCTCCAACATCTCTGCTTTCCACATTTTAATTGTTGGAGATAATGTTCCCTTCCAAAATTTAAGTATCATTTTTTTCCCTATTATTAAACAGTAATCAAAAAAATTTCTTTGATTAACCGTGAGTACCAAATTTGGCTCCGGGATTCCGAATATTATTAATTTTGGGTCTGGGTCGAGTTCAACCTTAAGAACTTCCGAAATAACTTAAAAAATTTCAATCCAATAATAATTCAACCGTGGACACGTTACCAAACTATGTATTAAATTTGCTTCAAGATTCTTACATTTATCACAAATAGAGGAGAGACTAGGAAAAATACTTTTTAATTTGGTTTTCGAGTAGTGTAATCTATATATAACTTTAAATTGTATCAGTGTATGTCTGGCATTCAAAGAACACCAATGTATTCTTTGTAAGCATTCTTCCCAAGTTTCTTTTGTTATAGGTAATCCGATTTCATTTTCCCATGCTTGACGATATGTTTCAGTTGTTGGGTTCTCTTTATCTAAAATAATATTGTATATATAAGCTATAAGCTTATCCGTATTTGGATGTAAATTAAACAGCTCATCTAATAAGCCTGGTTCTTTTTTTTTATAGTCTTGTGTGTTACATTTAATAAAATCTCTAATTTGTAAATACCTAAAATGGTGTTGTGAAGGTAATCCAAAAATATCTTGTAACTCTTCAAATAATAAAAATTTTCCATTTCTATAAAGGTGTCCTATCCTTTTAATTCCTAAATCCTCCCACAGTCTAAACCCCGCATCTAAGATTGAGGGTTTAAACAGTGGGTTATTCCTAATTGGTAACCTAAAAGAAAGATTATCCAGATATAGGGTCTTAACTATCTGTTTCCAAATACGCCTATTATTATGAATTATAGGGTTGTCCCTATAAGTCTTTTTTTGTACTTCCTTTGGTGCGAAAATAATCGACTCTATATTGAAAGGTAAACAGTCTTCCTTTTCCATTTTTAACCACATTGGTTCAACATCCATATTTACCCAGCATACCGGATTTTCTTTTGGAATTTCTGTTGGAATTTCTTTCAACACTATATTTTGATGCGCGACTGAACTATAGTGTCATCAACAGTGCCAGGAGTGCCTTATCATCGTACTTATGGCAGGGAACTGAACAACACTCTGTTGGGTCTCACCCTTTCATATCCAGGTTCATGAAAGGTATTTGTAACTGTAATCCCCCCAGGCTCAGGTACTTGGAGATTTGGGATGTGAGCGTGGTACTCACACTGCTTCTTCAGTGGGCTCCAGCTACATCCCTGACTTTGCCCAGACTCACTCTGAAAGTGGTCATGCTCATGGCGCTGGTTTCAGCGCAACGCGTCCAGACGTTGCAGAAGCTGCGACTGGACAGGATGGTTTCAACTGTAAATAGCATAACGTTTTATGTTTATGATTTAATTAAGCAGAGCAGGCTAGGGGCGTCAGGGCTTAAACTTATTTTTATGGCATACCCCATAGACATTCGGTTATGTGTAGTTATGCACTTACAGCAGTATATCAAGGTCACCAAGAGCCTCAGAGGCTCTGAATTAATGATATTCATCAGTCACAAAAAGCCTCATAAGAAGGTGTCGGTACAGACCATTTCAAGGTGGCTGAAACAGGTTCTGGCTTGTGTGGGAGTGGACACTGATATTTTTAAATCTCACTCCACCAGCACTGCATCAATGTCAGCAGCGAGGGCGCTGGACTTCCCCCTCGACCAAATCCGCGCGGCCGCAGGATGGTCAAATGAACTGACTTTTCAAAGGCTCTATAATAAACCTCTTGCCACACCGGGGGTATTTGCCCACTCCATTTTAGATTCTGTTTTATAGCTTCCCCCTGGGAGAGAGGGGTCGCTATTGTTTTTCTTTTTTGCTAATTAAAGCATCAACATGTTTAAGTCTGTGTCATGTTTAAATGCATTATTTATTATTTACTCATCCGGGGTCAACTGAGGCAGTGTGTCGCATGGACTCGTATCAATGGCATGAAATCACAAAGCTTTGAAATCTTCACGGAATCACTCATGTGACTCATAAGTAAAATAGTAAGATTAAACGAGAACTTACCAGTTTGAAGTTTGATCTTTATTTTATGAGGAGTTACGATGAGCGACTACGTGCCATCCGCACCCAACCCTCGTATCATAAAGGTCATCTGGTAGTTGTAGTCTTCTCTAATCTTACTATGTCACTTCAACTACTGTTATCTGTGATTTCACACCGCTGCTTTGAAGATTGACGCGCATGCGGACTAGAAAACATAGAAAACATAGAAAAATAGGTGCAGGAGTAGGCCATTCGGCCCTTCGAGCCTGCACTGCTGACTAACGGGCTTCTTCACGTAATCGCTCATCGTAACTCCTCATAAAATAAAGATCAAACTTCAAACTGGTAAGTTCTCATTTAATCTTACTATTTTGTTTTTCAGAAGGGTTTTGATACAGTCTCACACAACAGGTTAGCCAACCAAGTTGGAGTACATGAAATTGGAGTGATACATTAATTTCATTTCTCTCTCAATAAGTGCTGCCTGACCAGCTGAGCTTATCTACCATGGTTATTTCATGTTATAGGAATAGAATTATGCCATTTGGCTCATCAAGTCTACTCTGCCATTCAATTGTAGCTGATCTATCTTTCTGTCTCAACCCCATTCTCTTGCCCTCTTCTTGTACCTTTTGACACCCTTACTAATGGTCATTCACCATTTTAAAAATCAAGCTTTGAAAAATTACCAACAACTTGACCAAAGCATTTCACAGATTCACTACCCTCTGACTAAATATATTCATTCTTATCTCCTTTATAAAGGTATTTTCTTTTATTCTGAGGCTGGGGCCTCTGGTCCTAGATCACCCACCAGTGGAAGCATCCTCCCCTCATCCACACTCTCCAGGCATTTCACTAATTTGGTAGGTTTCAATGAGGTGCCCCCTCATCCTTATAAACTCTCTCTGTTTTATTTTAGATTTCTGTAAACTACAAATGGTTCTTGACGGTATGTTAGCCTTACTGCCTTCTCTTCACACCCCTTCACCATTCTCTTTGGTGCCCCTCAAGAATTATCCTCAGAATGAATATAAGTACTGGAATCTTTAGGGCAGCACATTGGTGTAGTGGTAGAACTGCTGCCCTACAGCGCCAGAGACCCAGGTTCGATCCTGACCAAGGGTGCTGTCTGTATGGTGTTTGTGTGTTCTTCCAATGACCACGTGTATTTCCTCCACTTGTTCTGGTTTCCTCCTACATCTCAAAGACGTGCAGGTTTGTAGATTAACTGGCTTCTATAACTTGTCCTTAGTGTGCAGGGTGGAACTAATGTACAGGTGATTGTTGGTTGGTGACTTGGTGGGCAGAAGAGCCTGTATCCACACTGTATCTTTAAACTAAACTTAAAAAATACCTCCCACTTTATACTCCCATGATTCTTCCCAGCAGTGCTTTATCTGTGATGGCATACCAGCACTTCTAAAAAGTTTAAAATTAGTTAGTCCATTTTTCAGAATGTTTTATATTGCAAAGAGATTAACAATGTTAAAAAAGAATGTATTAATTACATTTGTAGCCAGGTGCTTGAACAGCTTGAGTAACTTGTAGAACAATGAACCGCTATGCAATGAACAATATATGCATCAGCATCTTTCTCTCTGCAAAAAACGTGGATTCTTGTCACCATCTTCTGAAAACATTTTGTTAATTTTCCCATTAATGCAGAAAACACTCAATGCTAGTAATAAGAAAGGACCTATGGGAAAGTTGAGGTTCTGTTCAGTGAGTCTCACAGGAAAGACAGACAGGAAGCGGATAAAGAATATTGTGAAACTGATGGGGTGAAATATGTTCATGACCGTGCAAAGAGTATCATGGGTAAATAGATGAATTTAGATCCTTTATCAAAGACAAAGTCAAAGTCAAAAGAGTTTATTGTCATGTGTCCCTGACAGGACAATGAAAATCTTTCTTTGCATAGCACAACAGAACATAGAAGGCATTGACTACAATTCTATACATAAATACACCCATGAATTAATAAATTAATAAAGTGCAAATAACAGATGGAGGGATATTAATGTTCAGAGTTCCGAGCTAGGTTTAATAGCCTGATGGCTGTGGGGAAGTAGCTATTCCTAAACCGGGTTGTTGCAGTCTTCAGGCTCCTGTACCTTCTACCTGAAGGTAGCAGGGAGATGAGTGTGTGGCCAGGGTGGTGTGGGTCCTTGATGATGCTGCCAGCCTTTTTGAGGCAGCGACTGTGATAAATCCCCTTGATGGAAGGAAGGTCAGTGCCGATGATGGACTGGGCAGTATTTACTACTTTTTGTAATCTTTTCCTCTCCAGGGCGCTCAAGTTGCCGAACTAAGCCACGATGCAACCAGTCAGCAGGCTCTCTACTTTACACCTGTAGAAGTTAGAGAGAGTCCTCCTTGATCTTCTCAGGAAGTAGAGGCGCTGATGAGCTTTCTTAATAATTGCATCTGTGTTCTCGGACCAGGAAAGATCTTCACAGATGTGCACGCCCACGAATCTGAAGCTCTTGACCCTTTCAACCATCGACCCTTTGATATAAACAGGACTGTGGGTCCCCATCCTACTCCTTCCAAAGTCCACAATCAGTTCCAGTGTTTGGACCTACAATGTTGTTACCATTACAGAGACTTGATTGCTAGAGGCAGCTCAAAACTCTCAGAGAGGACACACCGGAAGGTCCGTCAACTTAAGCGATGTGGGTAGAGCTCAAAAATAAAAGAAAAATGCAACCATTCCAATGGGATGGTACTATAGGCCTCCTAATAGCTAGCAGGAGAAAAAGGCACAGGCAAATTATGGAAAGATGCAAAATAAACAGAATTGTCGTCGTGGGTGATTTTAATTTCCCTAATATTGATGGTGATTTATCGCAAAAGGCTTTGACAGGTAATTTGTTAGCTCCATCCAGGAGTGTTTCCTGAAATGGTATGTGGATCGTCTAACTCAAGGAAGGATCATATGGGACTTTGTAGTAGGAAAGAAGCTTGGTCAAGTGGCTTGTGGTTTGGTGGAAGAGTATTTTAAGAACAATGACTGCAACTTCATAAATTGGAAGTGGGATGGGGCAGCGATCAAAGTTCAGGACTTGCATATTCCAATCAAAAGGAAGGATAAAAATGGCATTGGAGGGGAATCTTGGATGACCAAATAAGCTGTAAATTTGGTCAAAAAGAAATAGGCAGCATATGTGAGATGAAATCAGACAGGACCTTTGCTACTAACAAATTTGGTGTAAATGTAGATGGGTTGTTTAGTGAATAAACGAGTTTGGTGTTCTGACTGCGCATGCCCAGGTCATAGGTCACTTGCTATAAATATTCTCGGCAGCTGTGGTGCTGCACTGTGTGCAGCCCTGCATTTCGTTCGGGGTTGGGCACAGGTTTCCAATGCTGCGGGCGCTGTTGAGTTGCCGTCCCCATTCCCTCCTGGGTATCCCATCCCCATCTAGGTTTGTCCAAGATGGCCCTGGGCTGGCGGGGCGATGGTGGTCCCAGACTTGCAGCCAGCGTGGGGGGGAAAACGCTGGCTCCAGCTCAGCTCTGCCTGTCCCGCCGGGTTGGCTGGCAGTCCTGGACTGGCGGGGTGCCGGCCCGGAGCGGTGGCGGCCATGGACTTGCAACCGGTGTGAAGGGGGACTGCTGGATCTGGCTTGTCTCTGCTCCGGCTTCCAGGGGCCCCGTTCCCTGGGGGGCCAGGGACTGTCGGCTGTGCCTCTCGCCTTGTCCAGTCACTGCTAGTTGGCCCCTTTGGTGCTGGCAGGGGCCGAGCGTCAGCCATCGGCGGGGATGCACATTGGGGGCTGTGGTGGCTCGGCGGGTCAAACAACATCTCTGGAAAAGGGTCTGACCTGAAAAGTCACCCATTCCTTTCCTCCGGGGATGCTGGCTGCCCCGCTGAGTTGCTGCAGCATTTTATGTGTGTCCCCGTTGATGGCTGGTGCTCGGCTTTCGCTGGCGCCAGGCGTGTTGGCCGGTGGCCACCGGGTAGAGTGGGGGTGCGCCTGGCGGTCCCCGGCCATCGGGGAGTGAGTTCCTTGGCAGTTGGAGTGTGGTTGGGCTGGAATTAGCACTTCTTCATCGCGCTGCTTGCGGGCCTTTGGGCCGCTGTTCCATCGGTCCTGGGCTGTCGGTTGGCCCGGCAGGACAGGTGGAGTTGAGCTGAGGTTGGCGCTTCTTCTCTGCACTGGCTGTGGGCCTGGGGGCCGCTGCTCCTGGCCAGTGTCCCATCGGTCCCGACGTCTCCGGCCACCCACCGGGTGGATGAGGCGCGAGTCTGTGTGCGTGCAACCGCCGAGAATGTCTCTCTGCCGATCCAGCTTCCCCCCCCCCCCCACTCGCATCTGCCCCCTCTATCTCACTGTTACACCCCGCTCTCCCGCTACCTGTCACCCCATTCCTCAGATTAAACATTTTTACACATAAATCTTGAATAAAGATAATTTATACACAGTTTATACAGTCAGTGCTTCGTTCACTTTTTCTTTATATAGAGTGACCTTTGACAAATCCCATGATTCCTTGCATTTTTCGGAATACCAAACTCGCTTATTTGCAGATGACAAAATTGTAGGAGTTGCAGATATATATCAGCTACAGAAATGGGCCAATTGAGTTTAATTCGAGCAGACAAGAGGTGTTGCACTTTTGAAGTAGAATGCAAGTGGAAAGTACACACTTAATGGCAAGACCCGCAACAGCACCAGTATATAGAGGGATCTTGGGGTCCAAGTCCATTGTTCCTTGAAAGAAGCAACACAGATGGATAGAGTGATAGGGAAGGTATATACTTGCCTTCATAGGTTGGGGCATTGAATCAAAGACTCAGCAAGACATAATGCAGCTTTATAGGTGGTTAGTTTAGCTGCACTTCGAGTATTGTGTGCAGTTCTAGTCATCTGAATACAGGAAGGATATGGAGGCTTGGGTGAGGATGCAGAAGACGTTTACAGAATGTTCCCTGGATTAGAGGGTATTAGCTATTAGGAGAGGGTAGACAATCTTGAATTGTATACTCGGGAGGCTGAGGAGAGACCTGAGAAAAGTATATAAAATTATGAGCAGCATAGATTGGGGAAACAGTCTTAACTTTGCCCCAGGGTAGAAATGTCAGAGACTGGAGAGCAGGGCTTTAAGGTGAGTGAGGCAAAATCTAAAGGCAATGGGAAGGGCAAGTTTCTCACTCGGTGTGCTGGGTGCCTTGAACGTACTACCAGGGTGAAGGTGGAGGAAAATATAACAGTGGCATTTTTACAATGCTTTTGAATAAGAATATGAATACTCAGGGAATGGAGGGATATGGATCACATGCAGGAAGCAGTGATTAGGTTATCCTGGTAAACGGTAGGGAATTGAAGAATACAGTTGAACAGAGGGATCTGGGAATAACCATGCATAGTTCCTTGAAGGTGGAATCTCATATAGATAGGGTGGTAAAGAAAGCTTTTGGTATGCTAGCCTTTATAAATCAGAGCATTGAGTATAGAAGCTGGGATGTAATGTTAAAATTGTACAAGGCATTGGTGAGACCAAATCTGGAGTATGGTGTACAATTTTGGTCGCCCAATTATAGGAAGGATGTCAACAAAATAGAGAGGGTACAGAGGGGATTTACTAGAATGTTGCCTGGGTTTCAACAGCTAAGTTACAGAGATAGGTTGAATAAGTTAGGTCTTTATTCTCTGGAGCGCAGAAGGTTAAGGGGGGGACTTGATAGAGGTCTTTAAAATAATAAGAGGGATAGACAGAGTTGATGTGGCAAGCTTTTCCCTTTGAGAATAGGGAAGATTCAAACAAGAGAACATGACTTTAGAATTAAGGGACAGAAGTTTAGGGGTAACATGAGGGGGAACTTCTTTGCTCAGAGAGTGGTAGCGGTGTGGAATGAGCTTCCAGCGGAAGTGGTGGCGGCAGGTTCGTTGATATCATTTAAAAATAAATTGGATAGGCAGATGGATGAGAAGGGTATGGAGGGTTATGGTATGAGTGCAGGCAGGTGGGACTAAGGGAAAAAAGTTGTTCGGCACGGACTTGAAGGGCCGAGATGGCCTGTTTCCGTGCTGTAATTGTTATATGGTTATATGGTATCGTGTTTATCACAAGCAGTGCGGGCCAAAGGATCTGTTCCTGTTCAATGTTCTAGCTCCAGGTCGCAAACTTTCAACTCAGCATCGCCTATAAAGTATTTGCATTGTTCCTTTTTGTCAATGTAATTATTTGTATTAATTTGTTTTAAATGCTCTTGGCTCTAATTTAATCATTTTCATTTTCCTACAGTTTGCATTTTTCTATAATAACACTTGAAATTATGAGTTGGTGAAGTGCAGCAGGTTTTGCCTTGGCTCCAAACCTGAGCCAAGAAGCATTATTCAGTTGAGGCAGGAAAATCCTCCAGGAATCGTCGGCCCCAGGCTGTAGGTTCAGTTGGGGTAAGTGATTCTTATAAGTAGATTTAATTTGGTTAATTCCAAAATATTTTTTGATTTAAATTTGGTTTGGCCAAAGAATTCATACGGAGGTCATGACTGGGGTATTTCTCGGACTTGAAGTCTGTGACTAGTGGTGTTCCACAGGAATCATTGCTGGGACCTTTGTGGTTTATGATAAATCACACAAACTATCCTTCCTTCTATTCATTCCATTTATACCAAATGCTGCCTCAGCAAGACCAGCAGCATAATCAAGAATATGTGTGATTGGTTAACATGCACAATTAATCTACACCACAGATGTTAGAAACATAGAAAATAGGTGCAGGAGGCCATTTGGCCCTTCGAGCCAGCACCGCCTTTCATTGTGATCATGGCTGATCGTCCCCAATCAATAACCCGTGCCTGCCTTCTCCCCATATCTTTTGATTCCACTAGCCCCGAGAGCTCTATCTAACTCTCTCTTAAATCCATCCAGTGATTTGACCTCCTCTGCCCACAGGGAATTCCACAATTCACAACTCTCTGGGTGAAAATGAACTAGGTTGCAGAGCATATCAAAAGTGAACATCATGAAATTATCTTCACACCTGAAGAGGGCATCCAGGAAATAGAAAACGTGATTTTCAGCCTTGAGAGTTATGATAGCACTACAATCCGTTCTGCTCTTGGTAATGTTTATGCTTCACAACTGGATTGGCACAGTCACTCAAGGAATGTAACCCTTATTTTAACGGACCTCTTTCTAATAGATTTCAACTGTAGTGCACACCCCACCAACGGCTGCCCAAGCCACCCCGGCTTGCACAGCCTCCCAGGACGTTTGTTGCTCCGGCTGCCCTCACACCATCTCTGAGATGCCATTACAAGGCTGGATCTTCTGCCCCACAGCTTCCTTGGGTGCCTCCAGGCCTCGCCTGCAGCCGCCAATGCTACCGCCTACCCTTACCTGCAGTCCGGCCGCATATGGGTCATGGCCATTGACTTAGCTGATCCTCCCCTTTCTCCCAGCTGCAAGCAAACCAGGGCCATCAACTCACCTGGATTCCAGGCTCAGTTTCCCACCAAGTCTGGGAAGGGTCTTGATCAGAAACCTCACCTCTCCATATTCTCCACAGATGCTGCCTGTCCAGCTGAGTTACTCCAGCACTTTGTGTCCCTTTGTATAACAATCAGCATCTGCAGTTGTTTGTTTCTACTACTTATACACTGATAATACCTTACTTGGTTATAGTGGGCAGTTGGAAATATTGGACACCAATCCCTCCCCCATGGTCCGTTATAATGAAGGTTTACTGTACTTTGTGCTGTGACATCTGCATTTTCTTGGTTGTATCTTATATAATAACCTCTGCCATCAAAACTGAGAGTAGAGAAGGAAGATAGCAAATGTGAAGAGGTAAACAGTGTAAATATAGTGCACTAGTAGCCAATCCATCTTTCCATTGTCGTTCGTCCTCCTTGATCCATCTGTCACTTCTTGGGCTCTATCTTACCTCTTCCCACCTTCTCCTTATACGCTTCTCCTCTCTCAGTCCTGATGCAGTGTCTTGATCTGAAACATCGGCACTTCCTCTCCCCTCACAGATGCCGGTTCACCCACTCAGTTCCTCCAGCAGTTTTATTTTTCAACAAAATATTGGTTACTTTTTGTAACTATTTACAATCAGGTCATACAAATTACATGGCCGAAAATAGGAAAATATATATGTAAACAATTATCTAATCTCAGGACTGAAACAATTATTAGAAGCTGTAGGTCTGTCAGCCTTTTAATTAATGCCACCTATGAAAGTTGGGTGGATTTCAGGCTCTGTAAGTAATCAGTAACTTTAAAATGAATTAGTTTTTCATAAGTTATTGTTTTCTTGGATTTGGAGTCATTAGTGTCTCCTCAAACACCGTCATGAAATTGACCAGACAGGTTTATCTAAAGCTATCCATTCCAACTCACTTCAGAGAAATGTTTCCTTGCCTTTTATAACCTTTTCTGGAAGAATAAATAACCTGTCATTAACTACATTAAAACTCTGATAAACTGCTATCTGTTAATTTGGAAATTCTTATTGTTTGTCATCTGACTCAAAAAGTGCTGTGCTCCCTTTCCATTCACAGGGCTCAGTTGCTATGTTATTTCCACTCACTTGGGCCCTGGATCTCGTGCTCCATTTCCACTCAAGGGGGTCTCAAGTCCCATGTTCCTTTCAACTCACTGGGGCCCTGGTTCCCATGCAGATTCGTACTGCATCTATTATCTTATAACTTCACTGACACAAGGAGCACATTGTGAACATCACATCCATGTCGGTTCTCAGCCCCGTGGCCCTTGTTCGAATTGTGTTGGCATCATGACAAAATAATATTTCTCTTTACAGGATTGCATATACTGTCCAAATTACATACGTGAGAATACTGACACCATTGTCGTTTTCTCCGGGGAAGGTGCAGATGAACTTGCAATGGGATATTCACATTTTCATGAGGTAAAATATAAATTTACAAAGTAATGAAACTTTACAGACCACAATTTTACAGATTGCTAGTTTTACTCCTTTTTGAAGAATTCCTGTTGTTTACCTTTGCTTTCCTGATGCTTAATGGTCACCCTGTGTAACTGCCAATTTAATAGTAAGATTAAACGAGAACTTACCAGTTTGAAGTTTGATCTTTATTTTATGAGTCGTCGAGTTGAGGGACTACGTGAAGAACCCCGTACAGGCGTTCGTGCGTCAATCTTCAAAGCAACGGTGTGAAATCACAGCAAATAATAACTGAAGTATAATATAAGATAAAGACTAGAACTACCAGATGAAATCTATGAGGGCTGGGAGCGGAGGGCACGTAGTCCCTCAACTCGACACCTCATAAAATAAAGATCAAACTTCAAACTGGCAAGTTCTCGTTTAATCTTACTATTTTACTTCGGAGTCACGTGAGTGACTACGTGAAGACTTCAAAGCTCTGTGATTTCATGCCGTGTGAAACGAGTATACACAACCACAGCTGCTTCATTGACAAATGAAGGGAAAACATTCATAATGCATACAGTCATAACATAGATGTAAAACATGCTGATGCTCTTTAAATGAAACAATAATATTTCCATCTCTCACTCAGATGGAACATATAACCAGAACATAAATAGAGTTAACAATACTCCTGGTTCACCAATGGGTCATTACAGATGTTTGGAGATTCATTCGATGGACCATACTCCAGCCGCAACAATGCGACCCAGCGGAACATAAATACCCTTGCTGCTGATGTTGTAGCAGCCCTGGTGGAATGAGATCTGGAAACAGAATCCATTAGTACATAACACAACTCCGTTTTCCTCATCTGGAATGCCATGAACAATACGTTCTCCCAAATTCTTTGTGACTAACGACATTGCTAGTCCAGAACTCCAAGGCTCTTGATGACCTTGACATATTGTTGTATACATGTGTGCTTACCTTATCAAAGGTCCCCTGGTATGCCTGTGACTATTTTGAGACCTGACCCCCTTCTGGTCTGCTCAGGTATTTATAACATATTATATATTATAATTTACAGACATTATCATCCTGTACCATCACAATTATTTAGCGACTGAACCTGCTGCACTAAACCAGTGCCAGAAGGATAACTACCTAATAAACTCCAGCCAAATTTAAGGATATAGTTGCTGCCTCCTGGTGAAATAGTGTTCACAAATATCAACATCGCATATGGCATTATACTGGTCCTGGGACCTATGTTGAAGATATCCTACCCCTTGATAACCGGTGTGGACCCAACAGCGAGTCTTGTTTGTTACAGCCAATTCAATGAGGAAGCTCATCGAGCCAATTAATGGCCGTATAACTCTATAATTAACAGACAATCATTTAGCATGAACTCGAAACATTAGCAATCAATACCATTTTCCATGGAACATAAGCATAACAAACTCTTTCATCTCCTGGAAAAGAAATTCAGCCGTTTGGTGCCATACAAACACTTTGAACACATAGAAGGATAGATGTAACAACCCAAACCTTAGGGCAGTTTGTTAGACCTGCAGAACATAAATTTGAGTTTATCATGCAACATCTGATTTCCGAAGCCTCAGGCTGAACAAGCAAATTCAAGTTTAAAATAACCAATAAGGTTATATAA
This sequence comes from Raja brachyura, assembly GCA_963514005.1. The sequence goes on along the minus strand of OY740782.1, from coordinate 101,529,435 downwards.
TTATTCGCAACAAATCGGGAATCAATTTGCATAATCACACAATAGGAACTTAAAGCCTCTTAATGACTTTATTTGAAACCTCGATTGATGAGACAAAATGGAGGTAGCCATAAAAGATCCACCTGCTCCTTTTGGCGAGAATGTATCTTTCGCCACTGCTATGCCAAATATTTTGCAACCAGTGAAATAAACATGAAACCAACATACATATGTATACACCATACATAGCGGCACCATACGTGGCGAATAAAGAATAGACATCAGGTTGGTGCAAGTGGTTCTTTATTCTGTTGTCACACATATAGTGGGTGCGCTAACTATATGTAGGGTTGTTGTAGCTGAGCGAGGTTGTTCCCTCGGGCTCAGCTACCGGTAAACTCCTGGTGGGTCTCGTGGTGAGAGAGCTTATGTACCAGGACACTCCCTCTGCCCATGACGTCGTGTGCCCGCCCTCTCCTGACGAGGGTTCGAGCTTATGTGGCCTATGTTTATGCTGACGCCACAGGACCCCCCCCCCCCAGAACAGGAGGAAGGAATAGCTTGGTCAAGGGAGGCTCCTGCATGTAGGTCTGGGACACCCCGGACGTGGGTCGGGACGGAGGGCTCCACAGGCGCAGTTGACGCTCTGCGTGGGCGATCCCGATGTACCGAGGGGTGCGAGGAGACCGATGCAGAAGCCGCCGGACAGAAGAGGTCTGGGACACCCCGGGCGTGGGTCGGGATGGTGCTCTACACGGGCGCAGTTGACGCTCTGCGTGTGAGATCCCGATGTACCGAGGGGTGCGACGAGACTGAAGAGACACGGTTACATCTCCTTGACCAGCTAAGGGACAGTGTCCTGTGACACACGGCCCCCAAAAACGATGGGGGAAAAAACAAATACAATATACAAACTAATTGCAGTGCACACAAAAAAAATCAGTTAGAAAAAAAATAATAATAATTAGTGTCCAGTGTCTAAATTTCAAATTGTTCAGTGTTCATCGTGCAGCCACGACATCCAGCTGGAAGGTGGCGCTGTGGACAGTGGTGAGGCTGCAGTGACGGCATCCGGCCGGAAGGTGGCGCTGTGGATGACGGTGAGGTTGCAGGGACAGCAGCCGAACTGACGGTGGCGCTGTTGCTGGCAGTGAAGCTGCAGGGACGGCATCCGGCCGGAAGGTGACGCTGTGGATGACGGTGAGACTGCAGTGACAGCAGCCGAACTGACGGTGGCGCTGTTGCTGGCAGTGAAGCTGCAGGGACGGCATCCGGCCAGAAGGTGGCGCTGTAGACGGCGGCCAGGTAAGTTCGTAGTGCACTTCCGGCCGGTGGCGGCCATGTTTGTAGTCGGATGCCGCCCGTTTCAAGATGGCGCGGCGGCCATTTTGCCGGCCGGGTGAAGAGTAATCACCTGGTGACTGGAGGCCGGCGAGGAGCTGAAGGGCGGCTTCGGCGGCCGCCTCAGGTAAGCCCACATTTTCAGGTGCAGCGGTCGGCGGGGCCAGGCGTGGTGCAGGGCCTGGAGACGCGGTGAGGCCTTGAGCGGTGCTGGGGCCTGGAGACGTGGTGAGGCCTGGAGCGGTGCTGGGGCCTGGAGACGTGGTGAGGCCTGGAGCGGTGCTGGGGCCTGGAGACCCAGTGAGGCCTGGAGCGGTGCTGGGGCCTAGGAAGCGCGGTGAGGCCTGGAGCGGTGCTGGGGCCTGGAGACGCGGTGAGGCCTGGAGCCGGGTCCGGTGCAGGGCCTGGGGACGCGGTGAGGCCTGGAGCCGGGTCCGGTGCAGGGGCTGGAGCAGTGTCCCCGGTCAGTTGCATTCCGGTGCAAGGCCCGGAGCCGGGGTCCGTTGTCGGGAGCGGGAGAGTGGCAGGTACTCACTCTGCTCCCAGGGCTGTCGGGCGTGTGTCGGGGCTGCCGTGGGCAGGAGGCTGCAATGCTCGCAGCTCCTGCAGCAGCTGGTGGGGCAGCAGCGGCTGCTAGAATCTCTCCGCTCTGGTGGTCGGCTCCTGACAGGTCATGCAGAGGAGCTCGGCGGCCGTCACGCAAGGCCTGGAGCGGTGTGCGGGCTGGAAGCGGGGCCTGCCCCATTGCCGGGAGCGGGAGAGCGGCGGTAGCCGTGGCTTCTCAGCTTCGGTGAGCAGCAGCAGGTGAGGAAGAGGCGACATACCTCACTGCAGGGCCTGGTTGACGGCAGCGTAGTTCTGCAGGGCTGGGCAGCCGGCTGCAGACATCAGGTCTCCCGAGGCTGCGTCTTCAGGCGAGTCCAAATTTAAATTCGGACAGTCGGGGGTCACCAATGTAGCGGCACCATACGTGGCGAATAAAGAATAGACATCAGGTTGGTGCGTGGTTCTTTATTCTGTTGTCACACATATAGTGGGTGCGCTAACTATATGTAGGGTTGTTGTAGCTGAGCGAAGTTGTTCCCTCGGGCTCAGCTACCGGTAAACTCCTGGTGGGTCTCGTGGTGCGAGAGCTTATGTACCAGGACACTCCCTCTGCCCATGACGTCGTGTGCCCGCCCTCTCCTGACGAGGGTTCGAGCTTATGTGGCCTATGTTTATGCTGACGCCACAATATACATATATTCATATTAGGTGTTCCATTGAACCAGAATTTCATAATACAGTGCAATTCAACACCAACTCTGCGTTGCCATTACCCACACTTGATGATTCTCCGGTGGCAACAAAATTATGTAACCATTCCAGTGATTCTTTAACCGATTGCACCCTCGTGACTAACATATGCCATCACAATGTATCAACCTGAACATGAGCATGACAATATGCTTATTTGTCCAATCACTCTATAGCCCATACAATGCCCGTAGAGTCTATACATAGTTGATACTAATAACAGAACTTTTTGGGCAAGTCATGCAAATTTGTTCCATCTCCAAACATAGAAACATAGAAACATAGAAAATAGGTGCAGGAGTAGGCCATTCGGCCCTTCGAGCCTGGACCGCCATTCAATGTGATCATGGCTGATCATCCAACTCAGTATCCCGTACCTGCCTTCTCTCCATACCCCCTGATCCCTTTAGCCACAAGTGCCACATCTAACGCCCTCTTAAATATAGCCAATGAACTGGCCTCAACTACCTTCTGTGGCAGAGAATTCCAGAGACTCACCACTCTGTGTAAAGAATGTTTTCCTCATTTCGGTCCTAAAGGAATTCCCCCTTATCCTTAGACTGTGACCCCTTGTTCTGGACTCCCCCAACATCGGGAACAATCTTCCAGCATCTAGCTTGTCCAACCCCTTAAGAATTTTGTAGGTTTCTATAAGATCCCCCCTCAATCTTCTAAATTCCATCGAGTACAAACCGAGTCTATCCAATCTTTCCTCATATGAAAGTCCTGACATCCCAGGAATCAGTCTGGTGAATCTTCTCTGTACCCCCTCTATGGCAAGGATGTCTTTCCTCAGATTTGGAGACCAAAACTGTACGCAGTACTCCAGGTGTGGCCTCACCAAAACCCTGTACAACTGCAGTAGAACCTCCCTGCTCCTATACTCAAATCCTTTCGCTATGAATGCTAACATACCATTTGCTTTCTTCACTGCCTGCTGCACCTGCATGCCTACTTTCAATGACTGGTGTACCATGACACCCAGGTCTTGTTGCATCTCCCCCTTACCTAATCTGCCACCATTCAGATAATAGTCTACCCTCATGTTTTTGCCACCAAAGTGGATAACCTCACATTTATCCACATTATACTGCATCTGCCATGCATCTGCCCATTCACTCAGCCTATCCAAATCACCCTGCAGCCTCCAAGCATCCTCCTCACACCTAACTATACCCCCCAGCTTGGTATCATCTGCAAATTTGGAGATGTTGCATTGAATTCCCTCGTCCAAATCATTAATATATATTGTAAATAGCTGGGGTCCCAGCACTGAGCCTTGCGGCACCCCACTAGTCACTGCCTGCCATTCTGAAAAGGACCCGTTTACTCCTACCCTTTTCCTCCTGTCTGCTAGCCAGTTCTCTATCCACATCAATACTGAACCCCCAATACCGTGTGCTTTAAGTTTGTATGCTAATCTCTTATGCGGGACCTTGTCGAAAGCCTTCTGAAAGTCTAGATATAACACATCCACTGGTTCTCCCTTATCCACTCTACTAGTTACATCCTCGAAAAATTCTATCAGATTTGTCAGACATGATTTACCTTTCGTAAATCCATGCTGACTTTGTCCAATGATTTCACCACTTTCCAAATGCGCTGCTATCCCATCTTTAATAACTGACTCTAGCAGTTTCCCCACTACCGATGTTAGACTAACTGGTCTGTAATTCCCCGCTTTCTCTCTCCCTCCTTTTTTAAAAAGTGGGGTTACATTAGCTAACCCTCCAATCCTCAGGAACTACTCCAGAATCTAAGGAATTTTGAAAAATTATCACTAATGCATCCACTATTTCTGTGGCTACCTCCTTGAGTACTCTGGGATGCAGACTATCTGGCCCTGGGGATTTATCGGCCTTCAATCCGTTCAATTTACCCAACACCACCTCCCGGCTAACCTGGATTTCACTCAGTTCCTCCATCTTATTTGACCCCCGTTCCACTGCTATTTCCGGTAGATTATTTATGTCTTCCTTAGTGAAGACAGAACCAAAGTAGTTATTCAATTGGTCTGCCATGTCCTTGTTCCCCATGATCAATTCACCTGTTTCTGACTGCAAGGGACCAACATTTGTTTTAACTAGTCTCTTTCTCTTTACATATCTATAAAAACTTTTGCAGTCAGTTTTTATGTTCCCTGCCAGTTTCCTTTCATAATCTATTTTCCCTTTCCTAATTAAGCCCTTTGTCCTCCTCTGCTGGATTCTGAATTTCTCCCAGTCCTCCGGTAGGCTGCTTTTTCTGGCAAATTTGTATGCCTCATCTTTTGTTTTTATACTATCCCTGATTTCCCTTGTTATCCATGGATGCACCACCTTCCCCGATTTATTCTTTTGCCAAACTGGTATGAACAACTTTTGTACTTCATCCATGCAGTCTTTAAATACCTTCCATTGCACATCCACTGTCAACCCTTTAAGAATCACCTGCCAGTCTATCTTGGCCAATTCACATCTCATACCTTCAAAGTTACCTTTGTTCAAGTTCAGAACCCTTGTTTCTGACTTAATTTTGTCACTCTCCATCCTAATGAAGAACTCAACCATATTATGGTCACTCTTGCCCAAGGGGCCACGCACAACAAGACTGCTAACTAACCCTTCCTCATTACTCAATACCCAGTCTAGAATAGCCTGCTCTCTCGTTGGTTCCTCCACATGTTGGTTGAGAAAACTATCCCGCATACATTCCAGGAAATCCTCTTCCTCAGCACCCCTGCCAATTTGATTCACCCAATCTACATGCAGATTGAAGTCACCCATTATAACCGTGTTACCCTTGTTGCACGCATTTCTAATTTCCTGTTTGATGCCATCCCCAACTCCAATACTACTGTTAGGTGGCCTGTACACAGTTCCCACTAGCGTTTTCTGCCCCTTAGAGTTTCGCAGCTCTACCCATATCGATTCCACATCCTCCACGCTAATGTCCTTCCTTTCTATTGCATTAATCTCCTCTCTCACCAGCAACGCTACCCCACCTCCTTTTCCTTTTCGTCTATCCCTCCTGAATATTGAATATCGAGATGATCTTTCAGCTACTTAGTAACTACCTTAAATAGCAACTGTGGCCCGATTTCCGAGCCAGTCTAGCAAGACAATCTTGGTCCTTATACTGAACCTGTCCAATTCTAACCTGCTTGAAAACCAATATTGTACATTTTACCGTTCAAAGTAGCTGATAATGTCTCAATCATTTGTACTGTATAACTAAGTATACACCTTACCAAACTGCAAGTGGTCCCTTAATTGTAGAGTAGCACAAGTCCAGTGCGTGGAACCTCTGGCCAGCTTTCATGCTGCCAGCAACTTCAGTGAACCGCTACTGCCAAAAAAGACATGGGATGCATTGTTGCCAAAACTATGAAACCTTGCTTGTTCCATTAGCTTGTGCTTCGCCCTCCAGGTTACACCTATGGAAAAGTCTTACCTGAATAGAAGATTCGGCAGCCAACTGTAATATCCCCCTGAAAGCGGTGTTCACTGCATATTGTGTTTGGGATGGTAACTTTCTTGCCAGGCCTAGACCTCTGGCACATGCCCCGATCTCTTGGGTATGCTCTATGGCTATACCCTCAGACTCGGCGTTAAACTATACCAATCCCACATGCTCCCCTCTTACATAAGGGAGCCATAAAACAGGCCTGCTACAAAGCCCTGCTGACACCATTTCCCATTTAGGCCATTAGCACCAATTTGCAATAGAATAAAAGGTTTACCTAACAACTACTAGAGCAGTAATGAACACTGTTTGTCCATCATCGTGACATTATTAATTTCAGCTGGTGTTAACAATGACCTAGATGGCACTTACTAATTAACCATTTAACAAAATAACTGTTGCACTACTTACACACCTGAATTGCATCTATGCACTTAACAATTAATCCAACGACTAGAACTGTTTTATACCAACAACTGTTACCAAAGTCTTATTGACTGCAATCTGTTGCCCAGGCTGGCATCATGGCCAATTGAATACCTAAAAGTAAATCCCAACATCCTACAAATCTATTTGATAGGACTTAATCTAACTGGATAGAGGAGCCCAATTTCTCAAATATAGTTTGAGACTAGACAGCGGATTTTAGCACAAGCGCTTTTAAAACTGTGTATAGTTTTCTTTGAATACTTTTGTCATCATTCTGTTATATTGCCTTATCCTAACAATGCCTCCTCATCCCCCATGATCACTGTGAATGGGAATACCCTACTAAACTGCTATTCCCATAAAGCAGCCCTAACAAGGTACCCCTGGTGCCCATGAAGCAGCCCTGAACAAAGTAGCTGCTGGCCCGGACTTTCCCATAGCCCAGTATTTGCCATAGATTTGGCATTCTCATCAAGCAGCCCTGAGCAAAGGTGCTGCTGGCATAACCTCTCCAATAGGCTAGCCTACCATAACTTGGCATTCCCTTAGAGCAGTCCTGAGCAAAGGTACTGCTGGCACCGCCTCTGCAATAGGCTAGCCTGCCATAGTTTGGTATCCCCATGAGCAGCCCTGAGCAAAGGTGCTGCTGGCACAGCCTCTCCAATAGGCTAGCCTGCCATAGCTTGGCATCCCCATGAGCAGTCCTGAGCAAAGGTACTGCTGGCACAGCCTCTCCATCAGGCTAGCCTACCATAGCTTGGCATCCCCATTAGCAGTCCTAAACAAAGGTACTGCTGACACAGCCTTTCCCATAGGCTGGCACTGCCATAACTTGACATTCCCATGAAGCAGCCCTACCCAAAAGTGCTGCTCTCTAAATTAATTCCCAGAGGTGAAATCTCCCAACTTTCCTATTTGTACTGACTATTTTGTCAGTTGTCCCCATATCCTGGGGATTATTGTAGTTTGGGAACCCCATAGGTGAATTTCCCCTCACCAGAAATCCATATAAATATAATATATATATATAAATATATACCCACGGTACCCTCCTGGCACGCAGGCTAATGATTTATGTGAATTAACCCCATTACCTGGGGACTACTGTGGTCTGGGAACCACACATATACCTGGGTTTCCCCTGCACCGGGAACCCAGCCTAACCATTTAGGTTTGTTTTAACCCCATGCGCTGGGGACTACTGCGATGTAAACCGCATATATTTGGGTTTCCCCTGCACCGGGAACCCAGCTTAACCATTTAAGTTAGTTTTACCCAATGTCCTCGGGACTACTGCGGTCGAGAACCGCATATGCTTGAGTTTATCCTCCCTGGGAACCCAGGCTGACCGTTCAGGTCCGTTAAACCCCATCCCCTGGGGACTACTGCGGTCTAAAACCGCACTGTTCTCGGGTTTCCCCTACCCGGGAACCCAACGTGTGGAGTCACTGACCACGTTATCAGTGACTCCGATCGCGAACCCGACTTTCCCAGCTCTCCGCTTCCGCGGTCGGACCAGGGTTTTCCCCCAAAGCCCTAGGCTGGTTCCCTCGTCGGCTATTGCGAACATCCACTGCAAAAACCCCGGAGGTTCCTGCAGAGACCTAGAACAGGTAAGAAAAATAACACTTACCTGCAACTTTTTTAGACTTACCATGGAGGAGCTGCACTGCTCCACAGTCGTCTGCACGAAAAACGTCTGACGCAATGACGCACGAACGGCTGTACGGGGTTCTTCACGTAGTCACTCACGTGCCTCCGCAGTAAAATCTCAATCTCCTGGCAACATTCACAGGCTTTAATCCATTATTTTTAAAATCTCAATAAATGTTTCAACACTTCAGAGAACATCAACCCTACAAGGGATTTGTTCCAAAATAAATTTTACTTTGTAACTTCTATACATAACTAAAACTCTGATCTTGTTATCTTCTGTTGGCGGTCTTTCTATTTTCGGGAAAACAGTTTGCAATAGCGCTGCGATTTTTCGCCAGTTCCCTCGCTGTTCTCCTGTGCTGCGATTGCACCAAGTTTCATTCTGATTGATTGAATGTCGTTGAAGCTAGCGAGGTTTAAAAATCATAAAAAACGGGCATGCGCAGATCGATCTCTTCTCCTGCCAGCCGGCGCCGTGTGGATTAGTCTCTTCCCCTGTCATTGCCCGGGATGGACTGCCCCTTCCTGTGCCTTCCTACCCCATCGCGTCTTTACTGGAGTGTGGGTGGCTGGATGAGGTTTCCAACCGGACTTTTGGAGGGACCGGAAGCAGCCCAGCCCCAAGCAGGCCAGCCCCAGGCAGGCCAGCCCCAGGGAGCCCAGCCCCAGGCAGCCCAGCCCCAGGCAGCCCAGCCCCAGGCAGCCCAGCCCCAGGCAGCCCAGCCCCAGGCAGCCCAGCCCCAGGCAGCCCAGCCCCAAGCAGCAGCCCAGAAAGCGGAGACTCTGATCCCGGCGGAGGAGAACGACCAGCGAACAGCGCCCGCTGTGAGTCCCCATTGCACCACCAATTCCAGCCATTACCCCTCTGGTCCCCCTTCGCTGGCTGCTCCTCCACCCCCCTCCCCCCGTGATGCATCCCTCTCCCCCATGGCTCTTCCCCGTCTTTTCTCTGAGCTCACTCCCCCCCTCCCCCACAACCACCCCCACCCACACCCCGACAATCCCCCCACAACAATCCCCTGCCCCCCATAACTCCCCCGCCCCCACAACCCTCCCTGCCCCCAGGAACCCCCTGCTCCCACACCCCCCACCCCCACAACCCCCCACCCCCACAAACCCCCCCGTACCCACAATCACTCGCCCCCAAGCCTCCCGTGTGACTGGGACCCAACGGGTCCCACTAAGTCTAGTGCATATTAAAGATCTTCTGTGTTGTATTTCTTTAGTACTTTAGAACTTTGGACCAAACGTATTCAGGAATTTAATGGATATTACATATCTGATAGAAACATAGAAAAATAGGTGCAGGAGTAGGCCATTCGGCCCTTCGAGCCTGCACCGACATTCAATGTGATCATGGCTGATCATCCAACTCAGTATCCCGTACCTGCCTTCTCTCCATACCCCCTGATCCCTTTAGCCACAAGTGCCACATCTAACGCCCTCTTAAATATAGCCAATGAACTGGCCTCAACTACCTTCTGTGGCAGAGAATTCCAGAGACTCACCACTCTCTGTGTAAAGAATGTTTTCCTCATTTCGGTCCTAAAGGAATTCCCCCTTATCCTTAGACTGTGACCCCTTGTTCTGGACTCCCCCAACATCGGGAACAATCTTCCAGCATCTAGCTTGTCCAACCCCTTAAGAATTTTGTAAGTTTCTATAAGATCCCCCCTCAATCTTCTAAATTCCAGCGAGTACAAGCCGAGTCTATCCAATCTTTCCTCATATGAAAGTCCTGACATCCCAGGAATCAGTCTGGTGAATCTTCTCTGTACCCCCTCTATGGCAAGGATGTCTTTCCTCAGATTTGGAGACCAAAACTGTACGCAATACTCCAGGTGTGGCCTCACCAAAACCCTGTACAACTGCAGTAGAACCTCCCTGCTCCTATACTCAAATCCTTTCGCTATGAATGCTAACATACCATTTGCTTTCTTCACTGCCTGCTGCACCTGCATGCCTACTTTCAATGACTGGTGTACCATGACACCCAGGTCTCTTTGCATCTCCCCCTTTCCTAATCTGCCACCATTCAGATAATAGTCTACCCTCATGTTTTTGCCACCAAAGTGGATAACCTCACATTTATCCACATTATACTGCATCTGCCATGCATTTGCCCATTCACTCAGCCTATCCAAATCACCCTGCAGCCTCCAAGCATCCTCCTCACACCTAACTATACCCCCCAGCTTGGTATCATCTGCAAATTTGGAGATGTTGCAATGAATTCCCTCGTCCAAATCATTAATATATATTGTAAATAGCTGGGGTCCCAGCACTGAGCCTTGCGGCACCCCACTAGTCACTGCCTGCCATTCTGAAAAGGACCCGTTTACTCCTACCCTTTGCCTCCTGTCTGCTAGCCAGTTCTCTATCCACATCAATACTGAACCCCCAATACCGTGTGCTTTAAGTTTGTATGCTAATCTCTTATGCGGGACCTTGTCGAAAGCCTTCTGAAAGTCTAGATATAACACATCCACTGGTTCTCCCTTATCCACTCTACTAGTTACATCCTCGAAAAATTCTATCAGATTTGTCAGACATGATTTACCTTTCGTAAATCCATGCTGACTTTGTCCAATGATTTCACCACTTTCCAAATGCGCTGCTATCCCATCTTTAATAACTGACTCTAGCAGTTTCCCCACTACCGATGTTAGACTAACTGGTCTGTAATTCCCCGCTTTCTCTCTCCCTCCTTTTTTAAAAAGTGGGGTGACATTAGCTACCCTCCAATCCTCAGGAACTACTCCAGAATCTAAGGAATTTTGAAAAATTATCACTAATGCATCCACTATTTCTGTGGCTACCTCCTTGAGTACTCTGGGATGCAGACTATCTGGCCCTGGGGATTTATCGGCCTTCAATCCGTTCAATTTACCCAACACCACCTCCCGGCTAACCTGGATTTCACTCAGTTCCTCCATCTTATTTGACCCCCGTTCCACTGCTATTTCCGGCAGATTATTTATGTCTTCCTTAGTGAAGACAGAACCAAAGTAGTTATTCAATTGGTCTGCCATGTCCTTGTTCCCCATGATCAATTCACCTGTTTCTGACTGCAAGGGACCAACATTTGTTTTAACTAGTCTCTTTCTCTTCACATATCTATAAAAACTTTTGCAGTCAGTTGTTATGTTCCCTGCCAGTTTCCTTTCATAATCTATTTTCCCTTTCCTAATTAAGCCCTTTGTCCTCCTCTGCTGCATTCTGAATTTCTCCCAGTCCTCCGGTAGGCTGCTTTTTCTGGCAAATTTGTATGCCTCATCTTTTGTTTTTATACTATCCCTGATTTCCCTTGTTATCCATGGATGCACCACCTTCCCCGATTTATTCTTTTGCCAAACTGGTATGAACAACTTTTGTACTTCATCCATGCAGTCTTTAAATACCTTCCATTGCACATCCACTGTCAACCCTTTAAGAATCACCTGCCAGTCTTTCTTGGCCAATTCACATCTCATACCTTCAAAGTTACCTTTGTTCAAGTTCAGAACCCTTGTTTCTGACTTAATTTTGTCACTCTCCATCCTAATGAAGAACTCAACCATATTATGGTCACTCTTGCCCAAGGGGCCACGCACAACAAGACTGCTAACTAACCCTTCCTCATTACTCAATACCCAGTCTAGAATAGCCTGCTCTCTCGTTGGTTCCTCCACATGTTGGTTGAGAAAACTATCCCGCATACATTCCAGGAAATCCTCTTCCTCAGCATCCCTGCCAATTTGATTCACCCAATCTACATGCAGATTGAAGTCACCCATTATAACCGTGTTACCCTTGTTGCACGCATTTCTAATTTCCTGTTTGATGCCATCCCCAACTCCAATACTACTGTTAGGTGGCCTGTACACAGCTCCCACTAGCGTTTTCTGCCCCTTAGAGTTTCGCAGCTCTACCCATATCGATTCCACATCCTCCACGCTAATGTCCTTCCTTTCTATTGCATTAATCTCCTCTCTCACCAGCAACGCTACCCCACCTCCTTTTCCTTTTCGTCTATCCCTCCTGAATATTGAATATCCCTGGATGTTCAGCTCCCAGCCTTGGTCATCCTGGAGCCATGTCTCCGTGATCCCAACTATAGCATAGTCATTAATCGCTATCTGCACCTTCAAGTCATCCACCTTATTACGAATGCTCCTCGCATTGAGACACAAAGCCTTCAGGCTTGTTTTTACAACACTCTTACTCCTTATACAATTATGTTGACAAGTGGCCCCTTTCACATCGATCCCTATTACACTTGGCCATACTCTCCTATCCCTTTGTGAGCTTTCTTTCCCGTTAATTCTGGGGTCATTAACCATCCTTTTACTCTCTTTCCCTTTAACTCCGTTCTCGATTATCCCATTTGACACCCCACCCCCCTTATTCAGTTTAAAACCATCCGTGTAGCAGTGGCAAACCTGCCGGCCAGAATGCTGGTCCCCCACCTGTTAAGATGCAATCCGTCCCTTTTGTACAGTTCCCCCTTACTCCAAAACAGATCCCAGTGATCTAAGAATCTAAATCCCTGCCCCCTGCACCAGTTCCTCAGCCACACATTCAGGTCCCGTATCTCCCTGTTCCTGCTCTCGCCAGCACGAGGAACTGGAAGCAAACCGGAGATAACAACCCTGGAAGTCCTGCTTTTCAGCATTTTTCCGAGCTCTCTGAAGTCCCGCTGCAAAATATTCATCCCCTTCTTTCCAACATCATTTGTGCCAACATGCACGACCACTTCCGGCTGTTCACCTTCGCCCTTGAGGATTGTCTGCACTCTGTCCGTAACATCCTGGATCCTGGCACCAGGAAGGCAGCACACCATCCTGGAATCCCGTCTGTTGCCGCAAAAACCCCTGTTCGTACCTCTCACAATGGAGTCTCCAACTACAATGGCGTTGCCCGACTTTGGCCTCTTTGGTTTTGGCTCATCAGCCCTTTTTGTTTGGCAAGCCAGTCCGCCGCTCAGTGAGATACCGTCTTCTGTCGAGGCAGCTTCCACGTGGGTGAACCTGTTCACAAGAGGTACAACACCCGGGGACCTTTGCATTCCATGTTTTCCTCCCTTTCTCACTGTCACCCACCTTCTCTCTTCTAGTGCCTTGGGTGTAACAATCTTACTGAAGGACTTGTCGAGGAACGACTCAGTTTCTCGGATGAACCTGAGGTCATCCACTTGTTTCTCCAGTTCCCCAACACGGTCCTTCAGGAGCTGTACCTGGATGCACTTCTCACATTTGTAGCATCCAGAGGCACCAGCAGTGTCCTTGACCTCCCACATACTGCAAGCATCACACTGCATCAGCTTGCTTGACATCTCCTTCTTTTGCCTCGGTCTCTCCCTATCCAGTGTTTTGCGCAGCCTCCTCTCCGAAGACTCTCGAGCCAAAGACTCACACTTTACTCACAGGGCACCTCCCTCACAAGGCCGCTCACTCACTGCCGCTCCCCAAGAGCTGCCTTGCTTATATTGACTGTTCAATTACCTAATTTACAAACCAAATTCCTCAGTTTGCAACTGTTTTCCCCCTCTGACTCACTGAGAACTCTCCTCCCACTTGGGCTAGAGCCAATCAGTGCTTTCTCCTGCTCCTCTTTGTTGCTGTTGCTTCAAAATCCACGGGAAGACTGAGTACTGATGTTGGCAGATTATCTCATTCACCCAAGCAATGGTTGTCACATCTTCGCCTCAGATGTGGAATAATAATGATACTCACACAATATTTACAGGTCACATTCCTTTGTCTCTGAGTTTATTATCTCCCCCGGCCATGGCCTCCTGCATTGGCATGCACAGCGCACACCCGATCTGACCTCCAAGTCAGCTGATACCAAGGTCGAGATATTAGCAAATCATTAGTACACAAAAATGCTGGAGAAACTCAGCGGGTGCAGCAGCATCCACTAGTTGTGAGAGTGGCGGCGCTGCCTTGGCAGCAGCGGCTCGCCTGCAGTCTGTCTGTTTTCCTTTTTTTTTGTTGTTTTCTTGTCTTGTTTTAGTGTGTTAATTTGAGTTATTATGTAGTGTATGTGTGTGGGAGGGGTGGGAGAAACGTTTTAGTCCATTCCTTTTGGGGGGGGGACGCGACTTTTCTTGTCGTATTCCCCGTCTCCGTCTCTGTCTGCGCTGAGGCCTAATGGCGGAGCTGACAGCCTCCAATTGCGACTGACCTCGAGCTCTGGAGGCAGGGCCAGCCAGGACTTACCAGCGCGAGGCTGGCCAACTTTTCCATGATTCCATGATTCCATGATCTATGGAGCGAAGGAAATAGGCAAAGTTTCGGGCCAAAACCCTTCTTCAGACTGATAGGGGGTGGGGGAAGGCGGGGAGAAGAAAGGAAAAAGAAGGAGGAAGAGCCTGAGGGCTGAGGGAGAGGTAGAAAGGGGAGGAGACAGCAAGGGTTAACAGGATTGTGAGAATTCAATGTTCATGCCACCAGGATGCAGACTCCCCAAGATGAGGTGCTGTTCCTCCAATTTCTGGCGTTGCTCACTCTGGCCGTGGAGGAGGCCCAGGACAGAGAGGTCAGATACGGAATAGGAGGGGGAGTTGAAGTGCTGAGCCACCGGGAGGTCAGGTTGGTTAATGCGGACCGAGCGGAGGTGTTCGGCGAAACGATCGCCAAGCCTACGCTTGGTCTCACCGATATAGATCAGCTGGCATCTAGAGCAGCGGATGAGGTTGGAGGAGATGCAGGTGGACCTCTGTCGCACCTGGAACAACTGCTTGGGTCCTTGAATGGAGTGGAGGGGGGAGGTAAAGCGACCACTGTAGCATCTCTTGCGGTTGCAAGGGAAAGTGCCCGGGGAAGGGGTGGAGCGGGAGGGAAGGGAAGATTTGACAAGGGAGTTACGGAGGGAGCGGTCTTTGCGGAAGGCAGGCAGGGGGAGAGATGGGAAGATGTGGCGAGTCGTGGGGTCACATTAGAGTGGCGAAAGTGACGGAGGACTATGTGTTGTATGTGCCGGCTAGTGGGGTGAAAGGTGAGGACCAGGGGGCCTCTGCCCTTGTTGCGAATGGGGGGATGGGGAGAGAGAGCAGTGTTACGGGATATGGAGGAGACCCTGGTGCATGCCTCATCTATAATAGGGGAGGGGAACCCCTGTTTCCTGAAGAATGAGGACATTTGCGATGCCCTGGTGTGGAACACCTCATTCTGGGAGCAGATGCGGCGTAGACAGAGGAATTGGGAATAGGGGATAGAGTCCTTACAGGAAGCAGGGTGGGAGGAAGAGTAGTCAAGATAGCCGTGGAAGTCAGTGGGTTTATAGTGGATGTCGGTCAGAAGTCTATCACCTGCAATGGAGATAGTGAGGTCAAGGAATGGTAGGGATGTGTCGGAAATGGTCCAGGTGTATTTGAGTGCCGGATGGAAGTTAGTGGTGAAGTGGATGAAGTCAATGAGTTGAGTGTGGGTGCAGGAGGTAGCACCAAAGCAATCGTCGATGTAGCGGAGGTAGAGGTCGGGGATGGGGCCATGGTATGCCTCGAACAAGGATTGTTCAATGTACCCGACAAAGAGGCAGGCGTAGCTGGGGTCCATGGGCGTGCCCATAGCTACGCCTTGTATTTGGAGGAAATGGGAGGTCAAACGAAGCCTCCATCTCATAATCTTACACTTTAGCATATCATTATCATGACTCATCGTCATGACATCCCTCCTTTACCAGAATTAAACTTTAAATTAATATGTATTCTTTCTAATATACTTTCCAATTAAATTCTTACAAAGCACATTTGTGTTTTCATTTGTGTTCTAATAACTCATGAAACAGATGCATTACAACTACAAAACAAATGCAACTTTTTACACTCTTGTAACCTTAATAAACTGTATCATAATAAACAGTGTTCTGTTGACACAACAGCGCAATCAAACAATTACTTTCCCTTAAGAATTATTATGTTGGCTTATTAGCCAAATACAGCATAGCCTATGAAATACTAACTAAATACTTGTACAAATACAAACAAATTATTTTTTTCCCTTAATTCAAATAATAACTTGTAGGCTTCCTTTGCCTTTCACCGAATGCTACATTCATCTGTATAATTACTAAACAAAACTATAACCTATAACACAAAATCATTGTATCGCTTGAGGATTCTCCTTTCACGCTTTGTCCAACAGTTGTCCAACAGAAGCATCAGAGCCTGTTGAATCTACCAAGATGTTGTTACCTAGACACCTTCTCCGCTCACCACCTGCATTACAGCGTACTGCCTCTGGAACTCTGGTCACAACCTCGGAAATGTCGTCTGGCTCCTCTGAATCAGTAGCTATTGGTGGATTTTGGGCTACCTCATTTTGAGTGTCTCTGGATATGTACTTTTTGACGCTCGATACATTTCTCTTGTAGATAACACCTTCTGGAGACTTGACCGTTACCACACTGCCGCTCCTCGATACAACATTGTATGGCTGGCAGTGGTAAATTGTGTCTATCTTACTGCGATCATCTCGCCTCACAAGCACATCATCACACATCAAGCAGGTTGCTCCTGCTTGTGATTTGGCATCCGTGACATGTCTTGACAATGTTTTCGGCATCTTTCTCACAACCTGGCCACCACACATTTGCTCCGCAAATTCTGTTTAGTACCGACGATGCCTAACTGTCCTTCATGAGCTGTCCTTCACGATCCTTGGTCGTAGCACCTGCGAATTCACCAATCTGTTACCTCTCAGCAAACACTGACCAATTACACAAAATTCATCTTTTACACGAACATATGATTTGTTAGGGCTTTAATCCCATTGACCAGTGTGAATATGCTACCTGATATCTTTGAGTTCAGGATCATGTTCTGATTTCTTTTCAACTCTCTTCGTTGTCATGGCTCTTGGCAAATTGCGACAAAGCACACAAAGTTGTCTGCTTCCATTTCTAGCATGGTTGTTGCTCTCAGCTGTTCATCCTTCAACAGTCTCGACAGCGGGTCCATGATGTTTGCTTTCCCAGCAATGTGGACTAGTTTGTACTTGTACTGTTGGAGTCTCAGCACCCAACATTTTATTCTGGCACATGGCTTAGAACTTGTTGAATATATCATTTCCAGCAGCTTGTGATCTGTAACAAGTTCAAATGCAATGCCGTACAAGTATGCACGGAACCTTTCACAGGCCCACACTAGTCCCTGTGCCTCTTTATCTGTTTGAGAATACCTTCTCTCCACGCTGGTTAAAGATAGACTGGCATATGCTATGATTCTGGGTCCATCTGCATGTGTCTGTACTAGAAACATAGAAACGTAGAAAATAGGTGCAGGAGTAGGCCATTCAGCCCTTCGAACCTGCACCGCCATTCAATATGATCATGGCTGATCATCCAACTCAGTATCCCGTACCTGCCTTCTCTCCATACCCCCTGATCCCTTCAGCCACAAGGGCTACATCTAACTTCCTCTTAAATATAGCCAATGAACTGGCCTCAACTACCTTCTGTGGCAGAGAATTCCAGAGACCCACCACTCTCTGTGTGAAAAATGTTTTTTTCATCTCGGTCCTAAAAGATTCCCCCCTTATACTTAAACTGTGACCCCCATGTTCTGGACTTCTCCAACATCGGGAACAATCTTCCTGCATCTAGCCTGTCCAACCCCTTAAGAATTTTGTAAGTTTCTATAGTTCCCCCTCAATCTTCTAAATTCTAGCGAGTACAAGCCGAGTCTATCCAGTCTTTCTTCACATGAAAGTCCTGTCATCCCAGGAATCAGTCTGGTATCAGACTGCTCCTAAGCCGACCAAACTAGCATCTGTTATGACTTTTGTTGGTGCAGCTGGATCATAATAGCCAAGGTTTTCTGCACTCATTAGACATTTTGAATGCCTGTCTCTGTTCACTACCAAACTTGAATGTTATGTCTTTCCTGG
Source organism: Raja brachyura (assembly GCA_963514005.1). Next base: position 101,511,418 of record OY740782.1, on the reverse strand, counting down.
TCAACCTTCTCAGTGGATCTGCCAGCGTAGCAAAATTAGGAATACATTTTGCACAATAATTGACCAGTCCTGGAAAGCTCCTCATCTCGGTTGCATTCGGAGGTTCATGTGCATCTGCAACAGCTTTCACTTTAGCCTTGGCCGGGTTCAGCCCTTCACATGTGAGTCTGTGTCCCGTGAAATCCATCTCAGAGACGCCAAACTTGCACTTGTCTTCATTCACAGTGAGACCTGCTTCTTGGGGTATTGTCAACACTAGCTTCAACCTCCTGTCATGCTCTGCACAAATTGATGCATGGACGACGATGTAATGTGATATGTTTGCTCCTCCTGGTATAACTAGAATCACTCTGTGGATTTTGTACTGATAGATCTCGGGAGCAGCATTGATTCCAAACATCAGTCTTTTGTATTGGTACAATCCGCAATGAGTGACGAATGGTGTCACCTCTCTTGACTCTGGATGTAATTTGTATTGATGATATCCCCACTTGATATCTATTTTGGAGAACACTTTATTGGTTGATAACTCTTGTAGCACCTCATCGACCGTAGGAATTGGGTGTCTTTCTCTAATTATTGCCTCATTGGCTCTCCTCATGTCAACGCATTGGGTTTCAGCACAATCACTACTGGACTCACCCATGGTACCAAACGTTTAACTGGTTCAATAATGTCCTGATCAATCAACTCCTTGATTTTAGCTTCTATTTTTCCACAAAGTCCAAATGGCGTTCTCCGCACTGGTTGAGCAATCGGTTTGACATTTTTATCAATGGCTAACCACTTGCCGGCTTTTCAATTTTCCAACCCCTTGGAATACTGAATGAAATTCCTGCCTCATGTCATCATATCACTGTACTGAATTGACATGCACTCAGTGTGAAGCACTCCCAGCTCTCGAGCTATATTTCTATTCAGTAGAGGTTCTCCCTACTCCTCCATCACCACAAATTCTGCTTCAGTTTTTCTATCTCCAACTTCTACTTTAGTTGTGAAACATCCAATGGTCTGCAATCGTTTAGTTGCGGTGTATGGATATAACTTCCTAATACACCTCCTTGCCGTGCACTTGATTTTCTGCGGTTTCAAGCATTCCCAAAGTGATCTGTCAATTCCATTGCTGTCGCAACCAGAATAGTAAGATTAAATGAGAACTTACCAGTTCGAAGTTTGATCTTTATTTTATGAGGAGTTACGATGAGGGATTACGTGAAGACCCCGCCAGCACGCATGCGCGACATTCTTCAAAGCAGTGGTGTGAAATCACAGATGGCAACGTAGACTAATATAGTAAGATAATTGAGAATTTTCATACCAGTTGATCTTTATAATAGAGGGCTGGGAGCGGAGGGCACGTAATCCTTCATCGTAACTCCTCATAAAATAAAGATCAAACTTCGAACTGGTAAGTTCTCATTTAATCTTACTATTTTACTTCGGAGTCACGTGAGTGACTACGTGAAGATTTCAAAGCTCTGTGATTTCATGCCCTGGAAAACTCCATGCTCACACACCGCTATGCTGGGATAAGAGGATGAACGTAATTCAGACATAACACTGGCTGAAAAACAAAAATAGGTATTTATTCATACCAAACACAAAAAATACATATCCCATGACGGGTAAATTATTTGGCAGAGCTCAAAATTCTCCCTGCATAAGAGTCAGTGGAGGCCACGGGTTTATTATAAAAGCGATGAAACGTGCTCTCATTGCTCCAACCCGCTGTGGCCAGGATGTGGCCCAATGGTACCTCCATCATCCTAGCCGCCGACGTGGATGCCGCCCTGGTGGAGTGAGATTTAAATATATTAATGTCTATCCCCGCCACATCCAGAACCACCCTTATCCATCTAGAAATGGTTTGCACCGTGACTTTGTGGTGAGGCTTTTTGTGGCTTATGAGCAAAGCTTTCTCCGTGCCCCTGAGATTTTTTGTGACTGAGATGTAACGTGATAATAAAGTGACAATACAAAGTCGAGTATCTGCTGGGTAGGCTAGAAACTCTAAAGTATGTCCAGACGTTCCGGGTCGATCTTGTTTTAACAGCCCCTGCACATAAAAGGTGATTTTGTCATTGGATATGGACATGGCATCCAGATTTAATTTGTGCAGGGACTGGACCCGTTGTGCCGTGACGAGTGCCATGATCATTACCACCTTGTAGGTAAGCTTGTCCAGGGTAAGTCCTGAGTTAGGTGTCCATCCTCGCAGCATAGTTAATACTATGCTGATATCCCATGTATGGTTGTATCTGGGCCTGGGGGGATTGGAATTGAATATTCCTCTCATTAGTTTTGATACTAATGGATGTGATCCAATGCCCAATTGGTCACTCCCCTTGCCCAGGTAGGTCGATAGGGCACTCCTGGCACAGTTAATGGCACTATAGCTCAGTCCTTTGTCATGGTGAAGGGTTGCCAAGAATTCCAGAACTTCTGTGATGGTGGCTGATTCGTAGGTAGTGTTGGTTGCAGAGCAGAATTTTTCCCACTTCCTGATGTAGGTCAGGTACTGCTTACGGGTGGACTCCCTGCACGATGCTGAGATGGTATCCATGGTTCTGCTGGTGAGTCCGTACCCCAAAAGTGGCCGTTTCAGAACCTGCAAATCAATAGGTCCATGCGGTCATGACATGGGTGGTGTTCCCCTGTGACGGGATGTATAAGCAGGTTAGGTCATTTATTGACCTTAATACAAGGTTCTGTGGCCATCTTCTGTATCATTGGGAACCATGGTTGGGTAGGCCAGTCGGGCACAACCAAAATACCCGATGCGGAGTCTTGTCTGATTTTCTGCAAGACCCGACTGATGAGGCAGAAGGGGGGAAATGCATAACAGAACAAGTCCCCCCAGTGTAGCGTGAAAGCGTCCATTGCTACTGCTCCTGGGTCTGGTTCCCAAGCAACATATGTTGGCAGTTGGTGATTTAATCTGGACGCAAAACGGTCGATATCCGGTGTCCCATAACGTTCTACAATATCTGTGAACACTTTTCGATCCAACATCCATTCTATGCTGTCGTTAAATTTGCGTGACCTGGTGTCTGCCACTGTATTTAGTTTACCTGGGAGGTAAGTGGCTGAAATCCAAATTTCTCTTTGCAGACACCAGTGCCAGATATTATTAGCCAATTCATCACACGATATCGACTTTATTCCACCCATGTGGTTAATGTAAGCCACCACCGTGGTATTGTCAATTTGTAATCTAACATGTATATTGTGCATGTTAGAGCAGTATGCCCTAAGGCCATGAAATGCTCCCAGCATTTCTGAATGGTTAATCCCCAGTGTGTTGAATTGGGTTAGTTCTAGTGCATTCCATCTACCTCCACAACTAGTGGTGGTATTAGTTGCTCCCCAACCTTGGGCACTGGCATCAGTTTGTAAGATGACCGAGGGATTGATGATAATGATAGGTTTTGAACAATTTTGAGCATTCTCCATCCACCAATTTAATTTGGTTTTTGCCTTTTCTGGCAGTTTCATAGGCCTGTCGAAATGGCCTACATGTCTTTTAAGAGCTATAATTTTAGCTCTTTGTAGGTTTTGATAATGTAATGGTCCGAATTGTGCTGCTGGAAAGGCAGCCACTATCTTCCCAATTACCCTGGCCACCTGCCGAATGGACGGATCTCTGATGCCAGTAAGGCTCCTGCAAGCCTCTATCAAGTCCACCGCTTTGTTTGGTGGTAAAGTGATAGACATTTGCACCGAGTCAATGGTAAACCCCAAGTAATCCATGGTGGTTGAGGGTTCCAATTTTGATTTATCTGGATGTATGATGAATCCCAGCTTTTGGAAAAGATGTTTTGTGGCTAAAATTGCCAATGTAGCCATTTCCAAATTCTCCCCAACAATGAGGATATCATCTAGATAGGCCATTACAATGTGATTCTGTTTTCTTAGGTAGGCCAAGGCTGGTTTCAATATTTTAGTAAACAGTCTGGGTGCTGATGATAACCCATTGGGCAAGGCTTTGTATTGCCATAGTTGTTCCATCCAGATAAATTTTAGGTATTTCCTATGATCCTTGTGAATTGGTACTGAATAGTATGCATCTTTGAGATCAATGCATGCCATGTAGTACCCATAGGCTATTAACTGCCTAGCTGTGTCAAAGGTATCCATTTTGAAATGAACATACTGAACAGAAGTATTTAGTTCGGTCAGATCTATAATTATGCGGCACCCGCCATCGCTTTTATTTTTGGTAAATATATTGGATACGAACTCCTGAGGCTCTCTGGTGGTTTTCTCAATTACTCCTTTTCCAATTAGCCTCAACAGTTCAGCATGCCCTGCCGTTCTTTCTTTTTGTGAAAGTATAAACTTCCGGCTAGGTGAATGCGGGACCGGGGTAGGGAGTTCGTAAACAAATTCAATTTTGTAGCCCTGAATACTTCCGAGTATGTAAGGATCAGAGGTAAGTGTGCGCCAAACTTCATAACACAAGTGCAACCGGCCCCCCACATTTTGTGAATTTAGGCAAGGAATGTTCCTGGGGAAGCCAGACCCACCTACCTCCATGGTTATTGTCGGTGTTGTGGCCTCTAACCTTGTTTCTTTTGTTGAGTTGTCACGGTGTAGGGGTGGCGCATTTTCCAAGAAGGCCGGGCTGGGCCATGGCCTAAAAAAGACCGTTGTGCAGGTGGACCGGCCTTCGAGCTTTCACCACCGGCAGGTCTGTGATAATATCGCTGTCCGGTGAGTGTGTAGGGGTGCTGCCGTTGTGGGTAATGAGGTTTAAATGAACCGGGTACCTTGATGAGGCCAATGGCCTTGGCCTCCTCGTCCAGGTCTTTCACCTGTTTGGGAAGGTCGTCCCCAAACAGTAGATTCGGTGGTTGAACGTCCCCTGGTTTGCACAACCCCGCAAATTTGGGGTTGAGTGCCGGTTTTATGATGTTCCTCCTGAAGTTATTAATCTCATATTGTGTGTTGCACAATAGAGCCAGGGCATCTTGTAATTCCTCCGGTAACTCAATTCCCACTGCAGTTCTGGCCACTGCCGTAATCCCGGCGGTCAATAGCTTCAGGATCTTCTGCAGTTTGACTTCTTGCCCTCTTATCATGGGGCTCATGTTCCCCCAAATGGGGTTGTTCACCGTAGGAACATTTAGGGAGTTGCAATTCTCCGGAGCTAAATATTTTTCGGCTGTGGTATGAATAGCCTGCTCCTGGAGCTGGTTTGTAACCATATAATTAATGCTAGCTGCTAGCTTGGGATGGATAGGTAGGCCTTTCTGAGAAGGCACTGCATGTTTATTGACCATCTCCAGCAACTCATCCTGCACCCCAGACACTGTAGGTTCTTCAGCCAACTCCCCCTCTTCGGGGTCAGCCCAGTTCTGACCCCCAATGCTCCCCTGCGTAGAGGGTGAGACATTAGGCAGTCCGTGATAGGAGCCTGCCGTGGGCCTGCTAAGAGGCCCACCGTGACTCTGCCCCTGCAAAAGCAGGTCACGCTGGAGCATTTGCTCCATCATCCGCTCTATGCGGGAAAGACGACCTCCGTCGCTTCCAACGAACGGGGTGTCCTCGGGTCCGGACTCAGCTGAGTCAGTGGCCCCTGCCGACTTTCTGGTGGAATTGCCGCCCGGCCGCGGTGCACCAGACACCCTTATGGGCGAAAAGTCGGGAGCTGCAGGTTGACCCTGTAGCTCGGGAGAAACAGCCCGCTGCTGGGTGCTCTCCATGGCGGCAGCTCTAGCCGCTGCTCGTTTAGACTTCCTTCCTTCCATAGTTCTTCGTCGACGCTCAATCTCCGGTGAGACTTACCTTGCGTAAGTTTTTTAAACTTACGCTGGAGGAGCCCCGCTCCTCCCGACTGCCGCTTCCGCATGCGTACGACGATATGTCGCGCATGCGTGCTGGTGGGGTCTTCACGTAGTCACTCACGTGACTCCGAAGTAAAATAGTAAGATTAAACGAGAACTTACCAGTTCGAAGGTTGATCTTTATTTTATGAGGAGTTGCGATGAGGGATTTCGTGAAGACCCCGCCAACACGCATGCGCGGCATCCTTCAAAGCAGCGGTGTGGAATCGACGAAAAGTAAGGATATTAAGATTAAACTGCGAACTAACCAGCTGAACATAATGATCGAGGGTTGGGAGCGGAGGGCACGAAATCCCTCATCGCAACTCCTCATAAAATAAAGATCAACCTTCGAACTGGTAAGTTCTCGTTTAATATTACTATTTTACTTCGGAGTCACGTGAGTGACTTCGTGAAGACTTCAAAGCTCTGTGATTACACGCCCTGGACAACGCCCATGCTACCACACTGCCGCAATCCTGATGGAGGAAGTTTGTTAAAGCAATCCAGACTGGACAATCTGAAAATAATTAACATTTATTAAACACAAATCATAAACAAAACCCCCTGACTGGGGACAAATGATATTAGGGAGCAGCCCTGAGTACTGCATCCGCATATGTTGCAGGTCCGGCCAATGGCTTATGGTAGAACAGTTGAAAGGTTGACTCACTGGCCCATCCTGCCGTAGCGAGGACGTGATCCATGGGCACCTCCATGGCCCTCGCTGTTGATGTGGATGCAGCCCTGGTGGAATGAGATTTAAACAAGTTAGTGTCAATACCCGCTGCATCCAACACTTCCCTGAGCCACCTGGAGATCGTCTGCACTGTCACCCGGCAATGTGGTTTTTTGTGGCTTATAAGCAGTCCTTGTTCTGAATTCCTGATCGACCGGGTCAACTCAATGTAGCAACGGAGGTGGGCGACTGTGCAGAGTGTGGCATCAGAGGGGTACGCCTGGAATTCCAACTGCAGCCCCAAAGATCCGGGTCGATGCTGCTTCAGCAGTTCTGCAACGTAAAACGTTATTTTCCCAGGGGTAGAGAGCATATTGTCAATGCGCAACTTTTGAAGCGCCTGTACCCGCTGAGCAGACGTGAGCGCCATCAACATGACCACCTTCAGGGTGAGCCGGTGAAGAGGTAACCCCGCCATGGGGGACCATGATCTTAACAGGGACAGGACCACTCCTGCATCCCAGACAACGTTATATCTGGGCCGTGGAGGGTTTGTGTTAAATACACCCCTCATAAACTTCGACACCAGATTGTTGGTCCCCACTCCTACCGGAAGGTACGAGGACAGCGCACTCCTGGCGCTATTGATGGTACTATAGCTGAGCCCTTCATCATAGTGGAGGCCCGCCAGGAATTCCAGGACGTCAGGTATTGTGGCAGAATCATAGGCAACACTCTTCCTTAAACAGAATAGTTCCCATTTCCTGATCTGGGTCAGGTACTGCCGCCTTGTAGATGCTCTGCACGATGCAGCGATTAAATCCATGGCCCTCGGTGAGATCCCGGTGTTCATCAAAGGCCTTTTCAGAACCTGCAGACCAACAGGTTTAAATAGGTGTGGCACGGATGCGGCTCGCCAGTGACAGGATTAGTAACCAATTGTGGGTTGTTCCCAATTCGCACCCACGGGTGCTTCAGCATCTGGGAGACCACCGGGTACCATGGTTGTGTCGGCCAGTCGGGTATTACCAGAATGCCTGATGCAGAGTCTAATTTAATCTTCTGTAATACCCGGCTGATGAGGCAGAATGGGGGAAATGCGTAGCAATACCATTTCCCCCAGTGGAGCGAAAAAGCATCCAAAGCCACTGCCCCAGGATCTGGTTCCCACGATACATATGTTGGTATCTGATGGTTCAGTCTAGACGCAAATTGGTCAATATCTGGCATACTGAATTTTGTCACAATTTCAGCAAACACAAGGGGATTCAGCATCCACTCAATGTTATCATTAAAAAATCGTGACCTGGTGTCCGCCACCGTATTGAGTATCCCCGGAAGGTACGTTGCTGATATCCAAATACCCCTTTTGATGCACCAGAGCCAAATTGTATTTGCCAAATCATTACAAGATACTGACCTGATACCACCCATATGATTTATATAGGCTACCACCGTGGTATTATCGATTTGAAGGCGGACATGTGCATGACGCAAATTACTGCAATATGCCCGCAGTCCATGAAAGACCCCCAGCATTTCCAAATAATTAATGCCTTGCACTTGGAGAAGCGTGAACTCATGAGCGTCCCATCTGCCACCACAGCTGGTTACAGTGTCAGTTGCCCCCCAGCCTTGGGCACTCGCATCAGTTTGCAACAGAACCGTAGGATTGGGGAGAATGATGGGTTTGGAACTTACTCCAATATTATGAACCCACCATTCCAACTCAGTTTGCTCCCCTATGCCTAAGCGCATAGGTCTGTCAAAATGTCCGGTATTCAATTTTAACGCCAGAATTTTACTTTTTTGTAAGTTTTGGTAATGCAACGGACCATAATATACGGCCGGGAACGTGGCAACCAGCTTGCCAATTACCTTAGCAACCTGCCGAATGGTTGGCCTGTTGTTGTCAAGCAAACTGATGTATGCTTGTTGAACGTCCACCACTTTGTCAACTGGGACGGTGATTTTCATCTGGTTAGTGTCTATAGTGAACCCCAAATAGTCCATGACCTGCGAAGGGTTGAACTTGGATTTGTCTGGATGGATTACAAACCCCATTCTTTGAAACAAAGATATAGCGGCCGAGACTGCCAACTGGGCGTGCTCTAGGGTTTTCCCTGCTATGAAAATGTCATCTAAATATGCCATTATAATATGGTTTTGTTTCCTGAGATGTGCCAATAAAGGTTTAACAATTTTAGTAAATAGTCCACCTTCTCTCCACAGATGCTGCCTCACCTGCTGAGTTTCTCCAGCATTTTTGTCTACCTTCCATTTTTCCAGCATCTGCAGTTCTTTCTTAAACATAGATGTTGAGCAGAGTAAACATGACGTTATGGAAGGAAAAAACATGTCTTACTAGTGTGAAAATTATGTAAATATGCCAGAAATGTTTGTGGTCAGTTAGCATTAGTACAACGAGAACAGTAACCATTTCTCTGTCCCCAAAAATGAAACGTGCTACTGCATTTTTCCTGTATAATCCTTTCAAAAAGTTAACATTTCGGGTTGAACTAAGACATTCACTCTGTGTGTCTTTCCAATATGCTGCCTGATCTGCTGAGACTTACCAGCTTTTTTCTCTTCCAGACACTGCAGTTTTTTTATTTCAATCATGTTTGACCAATCTATTGTAGTTCTTTGAGGATTAGACTTGGCATAGATGAGATAAGTCAGTAAATGTGGTGTATTTAAATCTTCATAAAGTTTTTGAAAATGATTTGGTCAACAATGTGAGAGCAAATGGAGTTGGGGTAACATACTCACAGGAATTGAGAAATAGTTAACAGGCAGAAAACAAAACGAGGGAATGCATGAGACATGGGGGAGGGGTTACAGCATAGAACCCAGCTAAGTCTTTATAAATGATTTGGCTGAGGGCACCTAATGTTATCTTTCCAGATTTCATTTGTATCATCCAGCCAGGATTTTCGTAGAGAGAGGATGTTCAGAGCAGGTTAGGAGACTTCAAGTGAATGTAAACAAGCGTACCTGAAAAAAAGTATATGATTGTCAAGAGAGAATGTCATTAAAAATCCACTGTATTCCTTACCAATACCTTGGATGCACTGTTTTAGGAGAAATTGAATAGATGTATCCTCTAGAGTTTAAAAGATTGAGTGAGGCAGCATCTATGGAGCGAAGAAAATAGGCAACGTTTCGGGATGAAACCCTTCTTCAAAAGGAGGAATATGGCTTTGGGTAGGACAAGAATGGTAATGAACAGGAAAGATATTCAGAAGGGATAGGTGGTGGGCATTAAGGGAAGAAAGATGGTAATGATAATCAAATATATTGTGCAGCAGTAAAATATAATGTTAATATAGTAGATGCTCCAGAGGCAGAATGATAGACCAAAATGAGGTGACTAGAATTGCTCAAATGTTGCCTAACCCAAGTTTAATGCCACACAACTTCCTGACATACTCAAGGCCAGCATGCCATATACATTCTTTATCACTGTATCTTCTCAGAGGGATATGCAGTTAGACCCCAAGACCCCCCTACACATCAATGCTATTAAGGGTCCTGCCATTTAATTTCTTCTTACATTTGACCTCGCAAAGTGCAACACATCACGTTTGTTAAACACCACTTTAAACATCATCTTCCATTCTCCATCCATATCAGCAAGTGATCTAAATCTTGCTGTATCCTTTGACAACCTGCTTCACTATCCACAACTCCACCAATTTATTTTTTGTCTGCAGATTTACTAATCTGCCCATCTACATTTCTGTCCAAGCGATTTATATATACCACAAACATCAGAGGTCCCAGCACTGGTCCCTGTTGAACACCACTGGTCATAGCCCTCCAGTCAGATAAGCACCTCTCTACCACTTTGCACGACCAATTCACCACCTTTCTCGTGCATCTTAATGTTCTGGATCATCTTGTCCTGAGGCATCTACCTGATAGTAATCACCATTTATTTATGGAGTGGAACTCCAATCTATGGAGATCACTTCAAACTATGTAAAATCAAATCCATCAAAATCTATTGAATAATCAGTATGTTGAATTTGTGAAGCGATGCTTTCACTGTGATTATCAAGCTTTAATAAGGGAATACCATTCATAACATTATTATCTGATTTTTCACAATTAAGCACAGCAAAATGATATTCAAGAGTCAAGATTGCTGATTCACATACAAGTCAACAATGGAACAATAAAATCCCTAATGCAATATTCCACCACTCATCCGTTCCCCCAATGCAACCCGTCCCCCCAACGCAATATTGCACCATTCACGCATATCCCCCAATTGCGAAGGCATGGCTCATTCCCCTCATCCCCCAGCACTCCCTCCCCGTCTCTTTACCCGCCCTCTTCTTTCCCGTCTCCTCCCCTCCCCCAATCTCTCCCTCCCTCCCTCTCCTTCCACCTACCATCAGTCACTCCCTCCATACCCCCTTCCTATCCCTCTATCCCCCATTCCTCACCACCCCCTATCCCCCCCACTATCCCTCCTGACCTCCCCAACTGCCCTCCTCTCCCTCCCCACTCCCCCCTCCTCTCACTCTATTCCCTCTCCTCCCCCACTCTCCTCACCTCTCCCCCACTTTCCCCCTCTCCCTCCCTACCCTTTCCTCTCCCTCAATCCTCCCCACTCTCCCTCCTCACCTCCCCAGGATCTTTCCCCTCTCCTCCACCTCCCCCACCCCAATCCCTCTCTCACCCCCCCTTCCCTCTCCTTTCCCTTACCCTCAGCCACCCTCCCTCCATCCATAAAAACCAGCACCTGCAGTTCCTTCCTCCACAGATCATTCATTGTTCGCTGTGGTTTAGATCCAGTTGACTTGACGATTGGACTAGTTTGCATTGTGTGTGTGTGTGTGTTACTCAAACTCCATGTAAACTGCTCGGCCACCCTGCAACCCGACTCTCCCTCCCTCCCTCCCTCTGCCCACTCCAGCTCAGCCGCTGCTTGGCCCATCCCCGCCTGGCCTGCCCACCCACTGCCGCAACTCAGTCCGTCCCCACCCTGCCCACCCGCCTACCTCCCTGCTCGCTGCCCACGGTGTTTCGATGAGCTGGTGGAGAAGATCTCCTCTGAGAAGACCGGGAGGGTGTTACGGCAGCGTGGAGGAGACAGACCCGTGGGGAAGGGTAGACAGGTAGACGTTGCCGCAGAGGGCGGGCAGGGTAGAGGGGTGAGTGATGAGGGAGAGAGAGATGAGGCCAGAGCCTCCACTGGGCCTCCACTGAACCACCGCCCTTCCTCGCCCCCTACACCGCGGCCGCCGGCGTTGGTGGGGAAGACGACAGACAGGTTAGGCTGTGAGGAGGGGAGAGAGGAGTTTGTGAGTGAGGCGGAACAGGCCGCCGCCGGTGGGGCAGGAAGGGGTATCGCCATCTCGGCCGTGACATTGACTGGCAGGAGAAGAGACCAATCTGCGTGGCGCTGACTGAAGGAAACTGCACATGCGCGGTTTTTAAGAATTTTAAACCTCGATAAATTTTACAATAGACCACCAATCGGAACAAAACTTGTTGCACTTACAGCACAGGAGAACGGTGAATAACCTGGTGAAAATTGTAGAGCGATTCTTGCGCAAATAGAAAAACCCCGCAAACCGGAAGAGCACAAGTTTTAGACATGTATGGTCGTGAGTGGACTCTGTCGCCCAAAGAGTCGTAGCGTTTTTCTGGTGGCCTCTGGATTTTGAAATGCTCAAAAAAGTTTGGCGATAGTGGGCTTGATGCCAATGAGCGCATCTTGTCTTCTGCTGATGTAGATGCTGTCGTAGGCTGTCGCCAGGATGACGTAGGTTGTCGCCAGGTGAGGTAGGTTGTCGCCAGTGCTGACTTTGGTGAATTCCATTGGCGACTACCTACGTCAACCGGCGACAGGTACCGGTGACTGAATTGTCTTAAGTTGTCTTCAGTTGTTGCCGACAGGGCCTTAGCTTGTTATTGCTTGTTGTGGGTGGACATAGGTTGTCGTAGGTGTTGTCATAGGTGGACGTCTTAATGAGTCGCCGGTTGTCGGTAGCTTGCCGTAGCTTGATGTCAACTAGGTAGCTTGTCGTAGACATTGCCATAGACATTGTCATAGGGGGGTTCAGTTGCCGGTTTTTCGGCGACCAGATACGACAATGACAGTCGCTGGCAGTCGCCAAAAAAATCACCTAAGTGGGACAGGACCTTAAAGAATTTTGAAATAATTGGAAAATTGTCCAATATTTCTTGATAGAATATCCTCTCATTGTTTGTGATTTAACCTGTCACACTTTCTAACAGTGCTAAAGCCACTGTTATGGTATTGAGAATTGAAAGGACGTTATGTAAAGAGAAATTAGAGAAAAATTTAACACCAGAATCATAATGAAAATTTTAATTACCAAAAAAAGGATCTGGGGACAACATTACATCCGCATTTAATTCTTGATCAGTGAGGGCAGCACCGTAGTGCCAGACACTTGGTTTCGATCTGACCACAGGAGCTGTCCGTATGCAGTTTGTACGTTCTCCCTGTGACTGCATGGGGTTCCTCTGGCTGCTCTGATTTCCTCCCACACTCTAAAGATGTACAGGTTTGTGGGTTAATTCTCTTCAGTAAAATTGCAAATTGATATGTGTAGGATAGTGTGGGTGTATGCGCTGATTGCTGGTGGGCGCTGGTGGGCCGAAGGGTCCTGTTTCTGCACTATATCTCTAAAGTACACACTGATCTGTTTTGTAGTAAATGCATTCTATGTTCTGTGTGCTGAAGCAAAGCAAGAATTTCATTGTCCTATCAGGGACACATGACAATAAACTCACTTGAACTTGAAGTCTATTTTCATAGTGCAATGAGGAAGCGGAAAGGGTCAGATGCGGTTCTAAGAATCTAATGAGCTAAGTAGAGGATGAAATAACAACATGCAGTAGCCATACACATTCATTAGCATATAAACATTGAAATAAAGAGGAAGCGGTGAAGGCTAAAGGTTCCCAATGGCAGAAAGCAATTTCAAATGATAAAGAGAGTTCTCAACTCGACAAGCTGGCATGAAAGAAATTTGATATGAATTGCTGTCCCTTCTCATCCCGCAGCCAGTTCTTAACTTGATGTGTATTTTAAATGACACAAGATTTGCATGGGTGGATACAATCGTGACTTTTACCAGAAAAACTGGTATCATTCTACTTAATAGGCCACCTGTGGTCATATATAGCAAAGACACAATGTTCATATTAAATCCCTAATGATTCATGAATATTTCCAATATCCATTGAATATTGCTATTTATTATTGTTCAATTCACAGCAGCTTCAGTTTTAATGATGGGTTATCTGCTTGGCCCTTTTACATTATCCATCTTCATTGCTCTCTGTTCCCCATCTCATTTATGACATATGAATTGCAATGCAATTTTGGGGCAGTACAGTGATGCAGGTGGTGGAACTGCTGTCTCACAGCTCCAGGGAACTGCGTCCAATTCTGTTCTTTCTTCCTGTGACTGAATGAGTTTCCTCCCGGTGCTCTGCTTTCTTCCAACATTGCAAAGTTGTGCGGGATGGTAGGTGAACTGGCCACGGCCAATTGCCAGTGATGAGTGGTAGAGTGTGTGGGTAATTATTGGTCAGTGCGGACTCGGTTGTCTGAAGCGCCTGTTTTCAAGGTGTATCTTGAAACTAAACTAAACTGAAAAAAATCTGGAAGGAATTAATGAGAATGTGGGAGATTTAAAATGGGATTAATGCTGGATGGTCAACACAGATGCAACTGAGAGTTTTTCACCCACAGAGTTGTAAATCTATGGAATTCACTGCCACAGAAGACAGTGGAGGCCAATTCACTGGATGTTTTCAAGAGAGAGTTAGATAGAGCTCTTAGGGCTAATGGACTCAAGGTAGCAATGTTACAACATTTTGAGATTTTAAAAATCAAGTCTGCAATTTATCCCTTCAGATAAAGCATAAAAATAAGTTTAATTTGACACCTAATTCACTTTCATATCTTCAGTATTAAAAAAGTTATGGCCATTTTCATACTCGGAAATTAGCATCTTGTTCCCCATTGCCTTTCCATTGACTTAAAAGCTGTGATCTGTCAAAAGCCCATAAATTTCTTAAAAATTAAGAGCTCAGTGAAATTTTCAGTTATTATAGATTGAAGCATTCTGAAACAAATATGAAACAATCTTACTTGGATGACCTGAAATTAAAGCATATCATTAGTTAGTTACCTAATTGCAGCTAATTACTAAATTCAATTACTAGATCTAAACATCTATCCAGAGATCTTAAGATCCAGAGATCTATCTTAAGAAAAGATAAACATTTTTTAATTGCCCAAGTGTCCAAATAACATTCACACAATAATTCACAATGTAACATGATTTTTATATCTCATTTTCATGAATTTATAGGCCAAATGGAAGGAATTTAGTGTTTAATTCCTGTAAATTAGTGGCCATTTAAATCAACATGCGAGTGGGTTTTAGTGGAACGCGGTGGATTGGAACATTGCAGTTTGCGGTGAATTTAACCCGCAGTCGGCAGGAAAAATACTGCCGGTTCATATATATTTTTTGTCCCCTTTTCGCAACATGAAAATTTGATTAAAGGCTTCCTAAGATCCACGTTTTTATGTAGAAATAAACTGTATACCTTCATTTATCCCCTACGTAAAATCCTTCCCGTTGTCAGCGTTCACGGCTTTAGAAGATGATTTTTAAATTACTCTAGCTAATAAATGATCTAGCGTAGTTTAAAAATACCTTCATAAAACAAATGTCGGAGCGATTTCCCTTTAGCAACGAAATCCCCTGAGATGGATCGATTTGAACTGTCTAGAGAAAAACGGCATTTTAAACCTGCCCCCCTCTGAAATGCGCCAAAGTCGCGCACACGGGGAGTGACAGAACTGCAGCGCTGCCGAAGGTAAGTTTTGTAACATACCTAATCAAGGGATATGGGGAGAAAGCAGGAATGGGGTAATGAGTTTGGATGATCAGCCATGATCATGAGGTCAAGGAAAGAGCATTCACGTCACGGTCCTGTTTCCACCAATCTTTCCACCGCCACGCACAAGAAGCGCAAGACGCCATTGTATGCAGATGCCGAGAAGTGTGTTCAGCTCTGGCTGAACAATTTCTAATCTTGTGATGTGGACTCAAAAAGAAGCCACATATTGAATGGCGATGCTGGCTCGAAGGACCAAATGGCCTACTCCTGCACCTATTTTCTATGTTTCTGACTGGTGGGAGCCTCATTAGTTTTTCACCCAGAGAGTTGTAAATCAATGATTTTGGATGATAAGCCATGATCATGGGGACAAGGAAAGAGCGTTCATGTCGCAGCCCTGTTTCCACCAATCTTTCCACCGCCACGCACAATAAGCGCAAGACGCCATTGCATGCAGATGCCGAGAAGTGTGTTCAGCTCTGGCTGAACAATTTCTAATCTTGTGATGTGGACTCGATAAGAAGCCATGATCATGTTGAATGGCGATGCTGGCTTGAAGGACCAAATGGCCTACTCCTGCACCTATTTTCTAAGTTTCTGACAGCAGATGACCCGTCAGAGATGAGCACTATGAGTAGTCAGGTCTGTGGCACAACCCTGGCTTTGAAGCACAGTGGAATAGGGTAATATCAGGAAGAGCCACAGTGGTGGGAGCCTCATTAGTTAGGGGGACAGACAGGAGATTCAGTGGCAGCAATCGATATTCCCGGATGGAATGCTACCTGGATGTCTCGGAGTGGCTACATGACATTAAGGGGAAGGGTGAGCAGCTTATTGTGCATGTTGGCACAAATTACATAGTTAGGAAAAGGGATGGGAGTCCTGCAAATTCAATATAGTGAGTTAGGCAAAAGGTTTGCAATTTGGCCCCCATGGTAGTGATTTCTGGATTAATCCCGGTGCATATGCTAGTGAAGGTAGGAACAGGATGATATGACCGGTTAATGCATGGCTGAGGAGCAGGTGCAGAAGTCGGGACCGAACCTGGGTTTCCGGCACTGCAAGTGCTGTAAGGCCGCAACTTTATTGCAGCGACAACTGTGCCGCCCACTATATCAGTGAATTAATTAGGAAACTAGTTGGAAACTCTAAAAGCAATGACAAGTCGCGTGAAAGCCTTAAAGCCTACAGTATTTTAAGATTTAATCCTATATTTTCTGACGTAGTCTTTTCTTCCTATATTTTTGTCAATTCTACTGTCTCTCTGTCAACTTAACAGTTTCCCACTTCTCTGACCATCTTATTTTCCACATAGACATTTATTCCCTCTGCATTAACGTCCACCAGGAGAACAGGATAGGCCATCAACGTCTTCCCTGAATGAAAGCCAATCGCCAAATGCCACCATCTTCCTTTGCTTGACTAAACGTTTATGAAGTTTTACTTCACCAGCCTCCATGTGCATAAGACACATTTTATATAATTCTTTACCATTTCTGACATGTCCAGTGTGAAATCAACAAATCTCCCCTTCCAATAGACAATAGACAATAGACAATAGGTGCAGGAGTAGGCTATTTGGCCCTTCGAGTCAGCACCGCCATTCAATGTGATCATGGCTGATCATCCCAATCAGTAACCCGTTCCTGCCTTCTCCCCATATCCCCTTCCCTTTTCACCACAGCCACTACCCGACCCACTGAGCTATTATGAAACTTTGTCTTCTCTCTCATGTGTCGTCTGATCAAGTACATCTACATTCCACTATTTCCATGTCAAGTGTGAGCTTGTAAATCACATACTTTCAACAACAGCCTATTCATTTGCCGCAGGACTTAATTACTGATGTGCTCCAATTGGAATTTTCTTTTGCTGTCGCAACAAAGTGCAAACAAGCATATTTTTCAAATGACGCAAACAATCGTTTGTGGAATCCAGAAACTTCAAAGGTTCATAAATTCAAAGGTCAGTTTATTGTCACGTGTCCCAATTAAGGTGAAACTCGAATTACCATACAGCCATTCGAAAAAAAAGCAACAGGACACACAACTACATAAAAGTTACCACAAACATCCACTACAGCAGATTCCCCACATTCCTCACTGTGATGGAAGACAATATAGTAATCTTCTTCCTCTTTATTCACGGGGCAATCGAACCACCCGGGGTTGGGGTGATCGAAGCTCCCACATCAGGGCGATCAAAGCTCTGGTGTCGGGGCGGTTAAAGCTCCTACGGCTTGGAGCTCTCAAAGTCAGTCTCTGAACAGGGTTCGTGAGCTTCACGATGTTAAAGTCCGCAGTCTCCCGAGGTTGGAGCTCAGAGATCGACCCCCGACAGGGATCGGCAGCTCCACGATGTTCAGTCCCGGAGGCTCCCACGGTTGGATCTTCCAAAGTCGTTATCCAGCAAACAATGTTAGGCCGCAGTGTGAACGGAAAAACGATACGGAACAAAATTGCAACTCCGTCGAGGTAAGAGATTTAAAAAAAGTTTCCCCCAAATCCCCCTCCCCCACTCCCCATATAATACAAGCTAAAGAACACTAAAACATACATTTAACACATACTAAAAACCAACAAAGAAGGAAACAAGTCAGACTGTTGGCGAGGCTGCCATTCTGGATCCCACAAAACATTGTTTGTGCCATTTGAAACATATCCTAGTTTGCATGTACTAGAAATAATGATCTATGTTAACTCCATCTCCCACGTACTTCCCAGTTCACTTATCTATATATTTTTCCCTTATGATTACACTATATTAGAGCAGGTGTCTCTTGTCCTTTGGTGACAGAGTCCGGATAGGGGATTAGATATTAAGGTGAGGAGAATAATTTTCACTTTGAAGTTCGGGAACATTGTCTACCCTGGAAGGTTGAGGATACTCAGTTGACTAAAAGCTGAGATCAAGATATTTGGACGTGAAGAAATTGATGACTGTTGTCGGGAATTTTGAAATTTATAAGGAAGATGAGTAGGTTATTTGGTTAACTCTAGAGTTCACATACTGGGGAGCATGATGGGAAAGTGGCCAAGCTAGAATGTAGTTAGAATAGCAAAGCTGAAACGTTCTGCTGGGAAGCAGACTTCCTTATCAGTAAGGTGGAGGATAGTCCTTTGTAGTTCTGTCTAGGTTCTTATCTGTTGCAATCTTGCATTACAGCTGCTCTTGGTCACTGTGTTTAGCAGGCAAGTCTCCCAAAGGTTAACAAATAACCTCTTCTTCTTTCGTGTGGCGTGCACAGCCTAAAGTTGTTGGACAACTTGTTCTATTTGATCTTCCATTTGTGCACATCGAGTTGATTGCATTAGTCGAAACAGGGCGGACCACGTGAAGGTTGCAATCTTCCACCCCAACAAATAACCTCTTTTACAAGAGGAATCCATTTGGCGAGCCAAATCTGGACATTTATGATATACATGTTAGATATATGCGAGTAAGCTTTCTAAACACCAAGAAACCCAGGATTACAGTTAACTTTGGGGAAACACAAAGATGAAAAGTTACAAAGACATTGATTAGTGATGATTTATTTAAGCTGAGGGTTGAATTGTGGCCTGAGGGTTTATTGTGTCATGAGGGTATAAAAATCCTACAGTTAGTGTAGGATTTAACTTCGGAGTCTCATGAGTGAAGAACGCCCGCCAGAGCGCCTGCGTGTCATTACATCCGAGCGCAGCTCCACCAGTGGTAAGTAAAACACCCGCAGGTAAGTGTTTTAAACTTGCTGTGGTTTTTGCTTAGGTCCCATAAGGCTGGTTACAGGAGCCAGCAGGGACATTTTCCTAAGGGGAAAAGTTAAAATTATGAAATTAAGGCGAGTATATCGCCTAATAGAGTAACCCACCTGTGGTCAGTCCGCATGCGGAGGTGGATAGGGGTAGGAGGGAACGACATCCCGGGTCCGTTCTGCTGCTACAACGCAATTGCACCGCATGTATTACAAGGATGGGCAGTACATGGGGACCCAGCAAAGCAAGCTGATTGAGCAAGGGTTCATTGTATCCCCTTAACAACGGGTAAGAGATATCCCTGCTAAGCATCTGCTCCACCCCGGATCCACAAACACTGAGCATTATTCTATGGTCACCAAGGGGTTTATTTCATTTTTAAAACAGGTGTACAAATGTAATAAAAGGACATTCTATGCAGAATTATTCTAAAACTCCCAAGCCAGAACTGGGAGCCTCTTTTTAAAAAACTGGAGGCGGCGCTAGAGTAATTAAGAGGGTGTGTGGATGGTGCAAGGAGCCCAGTCCAGACATCAAAAGGTGAAGTTCCCTCTTGGGGGAAGGGGAAAAAATTCACACCGTCGCTGGTCAGGTCCAGCATCCAGTAATTACCCTTGTCAGGGTCACCGTAATGTTAAGGCATTTAATGAAATTACAGCTCATTAAGGCTGAGGTTGTGGCAGAGGATGTTCTGCCAGCCTTGCTTGTTCTCAAAAGTAGAGGGGGAAAAAACCCTCATGATGAACTCGTAGCTGCGGTCAGCGGATGACGACAGCTTTGACGACGCCGACTTTAGAGTCACCGGAAGTTCAGCCAGCAGCAGCAACTCTGGTGCACTGAGCACTGAGGCCACTCCTGTCGGGAGGCAGGCCAAGAGTAAATTGTCCTGGTCTGTCAACTCTGATGAGTGAGGCCTGAAGACTTTCCTAAAATGAACATTGGGGATGCCTGGACAACGTGGAACACCTCATAGCCAAAATAATACAACCAGGAGGAGTTCCAGCCGGGGTTTATACCCCAGGGTCCCCAGCGGGTATCAGGAATAGGAACGAGTCTGCATGGGGACCCAGCACAGCAGCACCTCGATAGGGCTCTGTGTGTGACCTCCCGGAAGCATGACCCTGGAGAACCAGGGCAGTAGGAATCTGACCCTGAAGTTTGGGGACCCAGCACACCAGCACCTCGTTTAGGGCTGTGTGTGACCTCCCGTGAGCATCAGCCGGGAGAGCCAGGGCAGGAGGAAGCTGACCCTGAAGTTTGGTGTCACTGCTTATGTGCATACACCAAAGCACATGAGGTATGCTCCAGGTGTGCCGGATGTGGTCAGCAATTTACCATACTCGCGGGAACTGGTGAAGTCAGGGATGACAATCTGGTCAGCAAATTAAAGGCCTCTCACCAGTTCCAGGACTTCATAATGGAAGAAACTTCACATATCAAACACTTGTTCCTGTGCATCACTGTAAAGGAGCTCATCATGAGGGCGCATGAATTAAGGCTGCAGAAGTCCTAAAAAACTGGTTGGAGCAGGAACAATGGCGTTTGGGCAAATGGCAAGGCCACTATCTAAACACAGCAGGATATGGACCCTGCTGTGTAATGCCCATTTGTTAGTTTAATATTGACGAATAACTATCCAGCCTACGCTTAACCCACAGTTCACAGCCTTGCGCAGATCCTCTAATATCCAGGGGAAGACCTGGACGATGAGGCAAAAACTGAGACCAGGATGTCACCTCAAAAACCATACCCTTTCAGATTAGGAAGGGGTGTGAATATTGGACTGTATCCGGGGATCTCGAATAGGTATCTCAGTACATCCACCCGTACAAAATACACCTAGTTGGGTATTGGGATTCAATACCACAGGTGAATGATGCATATCAGCCTTAACAATTGTATCCAATTCCCCAGCCAAAAGAACGATGGTGGGTGTCGAGTCATTCTGGGCCTAAACATACTTAACCCTTAAGGTCCAGTGTAAATGGTTTAAAATAAAAAATGTCAGTATTGTTTTAAAAAAATGTTAATATCTTTATTTAATAGAGGTACCGTAAGTTACATCAGTGTACATCCCTTATATTGTATTATAGTCATTGTACCCCTTAATTTTTTTAAGGCTTTAAAATAGAGAGAAAAGAGAGAGAAATAACAGCAAAGGAAGTAGAAGAGTGAAAAAGAGATGTGAAAGTGCAAAAGCGTGACAGAGGGAAACAAAACCCTTGAAGAGTTAGAGACCGGAGAAATTAAGAGATAGACCCTGGAGAGGGGAAAAAAAAGAAAAAGGGAAAGAAAGAGAAAGAAAGAAGAAAAGCCAGTTACTTTATTATAAACATCTCGCACAAGGAATCTACCAACTTGACCGTTTTTCTTCCCCCTTTACCAAGACCCGACACCGGTACTTTTTTGAGGTATTCTTGCACCTTATCCTTGTAGTAGATTTATAAATGCAGACCATGTCTTATAGAAAGAGTCTGATTTTCCTGCTAGTCGGAGTCTCCAAGTGTAGTGTTTCGAACATAGTTGAAATCCACATATTAACTGTTGGTATGGGAGAATTTTTCCAGAATTTTAAGATTAGCTTTTTTCCCAGTTATTAAGCCTTATTCAAATAGAGTCTTTTGAAACACATTTAATTCAGGGCTATCATCCGATATCCCAAAAGAAATATGATATTAGGTTTGCTGATTCTGTCTTTGTATTCAATACTTCTTCCAGTAAGTCTGGAGGCATATTGTGATAGTCTTGTGCGTATTTTTTCAGATAGTCACAGATTTGGAAATATTTAAAATACTGATTGTTTCCCAAATTGTATTTTAGTTGTATTTGTTTAAATGATAACAGTTTTCCCAATTCATACACATCTCCGAAGATTTTAATTCCAGCTCTTTCCCATTGTATAAATGCTTTATCTATAGTTGAAGGTTTAAATGAGGGGTTTTTACCGATAGGAGATAAGAGAGATAAATTTCTTAATTTTAAATTGTGTTTTATTTGTTTCCAAATTCTAACTGTACTGTATATAATTGGATTATTGTTGTAATTTGTATTATTCATCGATGTTGGAGAGAGAAGGATTGGGGCTTATCCCCAAATTCAAAGTGTTCCTGTCTTGTAATTTGTAATAATCTTATGACTTTCTCTGATAATAATTTATTTAATTTGAATTTCAGTTTTATTATTCTATTATGTTTATCCGTAGTGGGGTCTTTAGCGTTTTCCATGTCCAGTTGTCTAATTTGTTCTTCTAACTGTCTTTGTTCATTCTTATTTTTCTTATTTTGAAAAGCTTGGTATGAAATTATCACGCCTCGAATAAATGCTTTAAAAGATTCCCATAATAGTGTAGGTGATATGCCTGGCATGTCGTTTATTCGAAAAAAAGGTCCATTTGCTGTTTTAAATATATACTCCCTTGCGGGTCTTTTAAATTTTGAGGATTGTACCTCCAAAACGGTTTGTTCTTAGTCATTCCTTCCATTTTTAGAAAAAAAGTTATTGGGGAGTGATCTGAGATCGTATTTGTGCGGTATTTTGGTTTAGAAGTGTATTAGTTTTGTATCCACCAGGAAATAATCTATTCGTGAATATATATTGTGTACCATAGAATAGAATGAGTAATCCCTGCTGGTTGGATTTGCAATCCTCCAGACATCTGTTATGATTGTGTTTTTTATATATGTGTTTAGAAGTTCGCTAGTTTTGGATTTAGTAATACCTCTCTGTTTTTGATTGGATTTATCTAAGTAAGTGTCCAAAACACTGTTAAAGTCTACGCCGATTATGACATTTTGGTAGTTATATTCAAGATTTTATTGAAAAAGTGCGTGTTGTCAAAGTTGGGCGCATATATGTTTACCAAGGTAATTGGGGCAACATGGATCTCCCCGGTACCTATCAAATATCTCCTGTCCTTATCTGTTAAGGTAGTTTTGGGGCTTAAATGGAATGCCTTTGCGAATAATAATAGACGTTCCTCTAGATTTCAACGAGTATGACAAGTGAAAAGTTTGTCCGATCCAGTTCGCCCTCAATCTAGCTTGGTCTTGAAGTTTAAGATGGTTCTCTTGTAAGAAAGCAATTTCTGTGTTGTATGCTTTCAGCTGAGCTAGAATCTTACCCCTTTTAATGCATTCATTAACACCCCTAATGTTCCAACTACAAAATGAGATTCCTCCCAGTTTATTTTGGTTATCATCTTGCATTTTGAATAGATTTAATATGTGTGTGTCTTGCAGTGCATTCATACCTCAGGTCTTTAGTTATATGGGGATCATTTACCCAACAAAGTTCGGTTGGTACATTCCCTTTGCGATAGTCCTTGAATAAAAAAAAACACGCAACAGTATTGTAACTGGGATAAAAAGGGTGTTATATGGCAGCCATAGATCTGAAAGATGCATAATATTCAGCTACCACACACCTGTTCAGAGGTTAGGTCCTCACCCATCTAATTAAACTTAGATTAGTACCATTTAGAATGATTGGCTATTTGAGGTTCATCATTGGTTAAGTAATATGGCCTACAGCCAAAACTGTCACTAATGTCTCGCCATGTACTGGAGATATTCTGACTCAATAACCTTTAGTTTACAAACTGATGTGAGCTTCAGGATGAGGAGCCACTGATATCGAGTCTGGCTGTGGCGGCAAATAGAATGTGAAAGAAGAATTAGCCCTGCAAAGGCATGGGGTGAATTGCGTAGAATTGCTGGGTACATTCTATGGCCTAAAGAATTCTGCTCACCAATGCATGATTTGCATATGCAGCTTCAGATTGATAATACCACAGCTGTTGCATATCAATCACATGGGTGGAATGAGGTCATTATTCTGTGACAATCTGCCTAACCTCATCTGGCACTGGCGCCAGATCAGTTAGAGATAATGTGAAAGTTGCAGACACCAGGTCATGTAAATTCTATGACAAACAAAAAATGGATGATGAATCTAAAAGTTTCAAAATGATTGTTAGCTGGTATGGATTGCCAGACATAGATCTGTTGCATCTCGGTTAAATTACCAGTTACCTAAATTCGGCATGGGAACCAAATCTAGGGGCAGTAGCGGAGGATACATTCTCGCTATGTTGAGGACGTACGTTCTTACATTTCTCCATTTCTGCCTCATTTAATCAATGTCTCACCAAAATAGAGCACGACTACGCTTAGGGATTTTGGTAGTTCCTAACTGGTCCACACAGCATGGTCCCATTGGTTCTGAGACTGATGACACAGCATTCATGATTATCCCAATTACAGCAACTTGTTGGTTCACACTGGGACAGGAGGAGAGTTCCCCTTTACATGAGCCTAGAGCCTGGTGATTACGACGGCCTGGAGAGATAGTATTAAAAAAAAAACGATATGCATCTCATATTAAGATATGGGAGATGTCCTGTTTACAGTCAAATATATCTTATCATCAGTTGCAGGCATTTGGGATGTATTGGCATTCCTGGCTACATTGCATTTTGACGAGCAGTTAAGCTATAGTGCCATTATAATGCTCAAAGTGCTTTGGCCTCCTACTTAGGGCAAGGGTCCAGACAACAAGATGGATCTCATCTATTGGTGGCCCAATTCATAGGAGGTATTTTACAAAACCCTCCCAGACATAGGTATTCGGAAATCTGGGATATGAGCATAGTTCTCACACTGCTTTGGCAATGGGCTCCAATTACATATCTGCTTTTCTGGAAGTTAACGCTCAAAGTGGTCATATTCATGGTGCTAGTGGCAGCACTATGCGTCCAAATATTGCAAAAGTTATGACTGGACAACATGCATTCTTCTGTAAATGATATTGTGTTTTATGCATATGATCTAATCAAGATTTGGGCATGCTGTTTTGGGTTCTGTTTGAGTTTTCATTTGTAATTCCCCCTACGAAAGTGGGGTTATTACTGTTCTTTTATTGTTTAAAACATTAATTGTATAATTTAAACAACGTTCAATACGTTATTTATTTATCCCGTGTCAACCAAGGCAGTGTGTCGTATGGAACTGTGTCTACGGCATGAAATCACAGAGCTTTGAAATCTTCACGTAGTCACTCATGTGACTCTGAAGTAAAATAGTAAGATTAAACGAGAACTTACCAGTTTGAAGTTTGATCTTTATTTTATGAGTTACGATGAGGGATTATGTGCTCTCCGCTCCCGACCCTCATAATCGCAAAGGTCATCTGGTAGTTCTAGTCTTCGGAGTCTTACTATATCACTTTGACTGTAGTTACTGTGATTTCATGCCGCTGCTTTGAAGTATGACGCGCAGGCGCTCGGGCGGGCCTTCTTCACGTAACCACTCATCGTAACTCCTCATAAAATAAAGATCAAACTTCAAACTGGTAAGTTCTCATTTAATCTTACTATTTTGCTCACACGGTTTCCCGATGTACATCGCTAAGGCCTTTATTAAAATGATATTCAAGAGTCGAGATTGCTGATTCACATACAAGTCAACAACGGAACAATAAAATTCTTAATTTCAGGTCTGTAAATACAATACTCATAGATATAATAAACAGAAAAAAACAATAAATTAATAACCCCAATATTAGTGCAAAAATTGCCCAAAGTCCTTAATGCAACTAAAGACAATCTATAGTTCATAGTTTAGCTAGTGTTTTGTAGTATTCAAAAGCCTGATGGTTTTTGGGAAAAAGCTATTCTTGAACCTGCTGGTCATCATTTTCATATTCATACCTTCTTTCCAAAGGTCCGAGTGAAAATATAGCATGGCCATAGTGATGTGGATTTCTGACAATGCCTGTTGCCTTTTTAAGGCTGCACCTACTATAAATCCCTTCAATGGTGGAGAGGTTAGAACCCATGATGGGACAGGAGATGTCCACCACTTTTCATCCTGGGCGCTATACATGTTAGATATATCGGAGGAAGGTTTCTAAACAAGAAACCCAGGATTAAAGTTAACTTTGGGGAAACACAATGATGAAAGGGTACAGAGACATTAATTAATGATGATTTATTTCAACTCCACAAGTAACTATTGTGTCCTGAGGGTATAAAAATCCTACAGTTAATGTAGGATTTGGAAGCAACTTGAGCTTGTTCACACAGTTTTCTGAAGTACATCGCTAAGGCCTTTATTAAAACGACTTGTTCGATAGATTAACCACTGATCTACGAGTTGTTTTATTTTGTGCCTGTGCCTATCTGAGTAAAGTCAGATACAGAGAATGGATAAAGTACAAACTAATAGTTATCAACAACAAAACTGCCATATTGTCACAAATAAACTGGGCAGACAGCACAACTGCTAACAATTTTTATCAAGATTGAAGTCTCTGAATATATCCTGGCCAGGCCTGACAGGATTTGTCTCTGACCTGTTACAGATTAAGCTCTAACCACAATTGATCCAAAACTAATCTGATATTAGGACATCACAAGTTCAGGCTCCTTGCTCAGTTCCTGTAAATGAGATGTGTGTGGCAAGGTTTTTTACACAGGGAGCGATTGGTGGCTGGAACATACTGCAAGGATGCTGGTGGAATCAGTTAATATAATGTTGTTTAAGAGGCTTTTAGATAAACACATGGATTTGCAGGCCATGAAGTGGTATGGAGCTTGTGCAGGCAGAAGTGATTCACTCAAATAGGTAACATGATCCGCACAGACATATGGGCTGAGAAGACTGTCCATTGTATTGTTCTATGTCTGCCAACACATGTATTTCTTCATCTACGAATTGTCATGGAGTAACCGATATTCCACAACTTGTCCTCTGTGTCTGTGTTGGCATTTCCAATGCAGCTTTTTCATTAGCTTTTTCTCCACATTCCTCCCAGCCGTCTCTGTTTTATGGTTATAGTAATATTCCTGACCTGTACATTCTCACATATTGCATACTTATGTCAATAGTTTAGTTTAGCATTTAACTTTGAGATACAACAGGGAAACAGGACCTCCAATGCACCGAGTCCATGCTGACCATTTGCACTAATTCTACCTTTTCCTTACACAATGGAGACAATCTTATAGAGGCCAATTAACCTACAAACATGCACATCTTTAGGATGTGGAATGAAAATACTATAAAAGTATTTCCTCCAGGAGCACCCAGAGGAAACTCACAGATTCACAGGGAGAACGCACAAACTCTACAGAGGCAGCTCCCGAGGTCAGGGTCAAACCTGGAGTTCTAGTGCTGTAAGGCAGCAGCTTTACCATTGTGCCATTAATGAAGCATCTTGTTAAAAAGGAATAGGCCAAATAATGTTGGTTAGCTGAAGTGTTTGTTATTTTATATGACGTGCATTAACAGGCTGCATTCTGGAAATAGCTCTGTACTTTCTCAATCTGCTTAGTTATTCTGGAAAGTTCTGGTCTTTTTTAAACAGCAATCATATTTTTTTTAAAACATGTTTTTGGTTGTTATTGTCACATGTATTCAGGTACGGTGAAAAGCTTTATTTACATGCGAAGATAGACACATAATTGACCCCACGCTCCCATCTCCCCCTTCTCTTTCCCCTCTTCTCTTTCTCCACCCCTCGCTCTCCCTTCTCCCCCCCACTCTCTCCCCCTCTGTTCTCTCTCCCCCCTTCTCTCTCTCCCCCTTCTCTCTCTCGCTTCTCTCCCTCCCCCCCCACCCTCCCTTCTCTCCCTCACCCTCCCTCCCTTCTTTACCCCGCCCTCCCTCCCTTCTCTCTCTCACCCCTTCTCTCCCTCTTCTCTCTCTCCTCCGCATCCACCCGCGGGAGCGTCCCACAGTGACAGATCACGGTCGGAGGGAGCGGGGGGGGGGGGGAGAAATCACCCTGGTGTGGAGGTTGGGGTCCGATGGCGGTGCATCGCGGTCAGTGACTGTGGGATGCTCCCGCGGGTGGAGATGGAGGAGAGAGAGATGGGGGAGAGGAGGGGAGAGAGAAAGAAGGGGGGGGGGGAGGAGGGGAAGAGAGAGGAGAGAGACGAGTGGAGAGAGAAGAGAGGGAGAGAGAAGGGAGAGAGAGAGAGAGAGAGAGGGGGAGACGGGAGCATGGGGTTCATTTTCTCACACAAGCCATAGCTGACTGGGCAATCTGAACCCAAGCACCGCTAGGGACAGCCCCCACTCTTCCACGGCCACCGTCCACAGGCTGCGGGTCGGGTGGAGCAGAGGTTTGGAACAATGTTCATGCCTTCACAGTGATGTGATTGATGCGGGGCGCTAGACCAATCGCTGACAGGTCCCGCCCCCCCAGCAACGTCAAGTCGGTTATTGGACTTTTCTGTTGAGCGGCAGTCAGTCCGTTGGTTTGTAGGCAACACCGACTTTTGGATAGGTGGCGTTTTGACAGAGTGGCCATTCAGTAAGTTTGATTTTTGGCAACGCAGCTTTTCGGTTCCTTGGGTCTTAGGTGTCCCGCCCTTTTCGTTAGTTTGCATTTATGCGTCCCATCCTTTCAGTTAGTAGGCATTTTGTCTTCAGACTCTTTCAGTTTATTGTCGTTTCGGCCTGATTTCCATTCCATTCTTTGGCTTTCGGCCTTCTTTGCTTCGGCCTCTCATTCGTCAGTGCCACGTCCGTACACGGATTGTGGATGATCAGTCATGATCACATTGAATGGCGGTGCAGGCTCAAAGGAACGAATGGCCTATTCCTGCACCTATTGTCTATTCTGCCAACTAAACATAAGGAGAGGTCAAATTTAGAGCCAGAGGGAGGGATGTTCCTCAAAAATATAGTCTTATCTTGCCATAAAGGATTGGTGACTGAACATTTTGGGTCGATACCCTTCTTCAGTCTGCCCATTTTTCTCCACAGATGCTGCCTGACCCACCAAGGTCCCTAATCCCTTTGAGATTGAATATGATCCTATGTAGGGTTTTTAATCCAATTCCACTCGGGAAAACGGTTTCTAAATCAGCTTCTCTTTAGTTTGCCATGCCTCCGGTACTCGCCTCTTGTCACTCAAAGTAAGTTGTATCGTTGACTAATTTAAAATGATAAAAGGATGAGTCAGCCTTTTACCAAGCTCTTTTGATGGGGGTAGGCTCCTTGTCACAAGGGAGGCTGAGGGGTGATATACAACTGAAGTGTAAAAGATTGTGAAGGATTTGATAAAGAGAATGCTCAGAGCCTTTTACACATGGTTGATGATTCTAACATTAGTGGGTAGATGCTTGAGGTGAGTGGAGAGATATTTAAGAGAGACTTCAGGGGAAAAGTTTTCACTCAGCGTTTACTCTGTATCTGGAATGATTTGCCAGAGGAAACTATAGAACTTTTAAAAGACATTTGGACAGTTAAATAGTTAAGAAGGACACAAATTGTCAGAGTAATATAGTAAATATTATCTTCTATATTAAATGTATCTTATATAACCTGTATTTAAAAGTCTGATTAGGCAGTGGGCTGGGCCTCTCAGACCATTTGGTCATAGGGCAGTTGCTCTTTTTCGATGTTACATTCTTGTGACGTGTAGTAATGACATGACTCAAGATTTATGGACTGTTTACACATCCAAGACCACAAGGCTGGAATAATAATGGATTCTGTATTAGTTTGACATGTTTAATTATACTAATGTTGGGATAAGATGAAGAACATATGTGAAAGCTAGAAGGTGGTTGAATGAGGAATATGTGACCTTTGTATGTTGGATTTCTTATGTTTATCCAACTTGAGGTGACTAGGCTTTGAGACAGAGATGTGGGTCTGTAGATGTAACAATCCTTTGTGAAATGTTGTCAGTGTAAAAACAAAGCCATAAAGAGGCCCAAGGATGAGGCTGGAATTCCATCCCCAAGAGATAACAAGAAAGGGGGAGGGAGTGTGATCTGGCCAAGAAACCATTATCATTAATCAAGTGGAACATATATATGACCCTTGTGTGCTGGGAAGATAGGAGATGTGAGTTTGCAAAGACAGAATGAATTAATATTTTAAAGTGTGTAATGTAAGATAATGGTAGTTTAAATATGATTTATAATGAGATCATTTGGGATATATACATTGCATTTTAATTGGGATTAAATACATTAGATTGCTGTGTTTAGATCTGTAACTTATGAAGTGACATTATTTCCCAAGACGTATAGGTTTAATGGGAACAATGACTTGTTAATATAAATTGATTGATCACTGTATCTATTATATTTTGAGAAGTGACTTAGAGTTTGGGAATTGTCTACTTTTATGGGATTTCACTTTGTTGGAATGAAACCCGAGTAAATAAATTAAATGCACATGGCAAGGGGAGGGGCCACGAGGAGTCATGCGATGCCTACATCAGTTGCAAATGTGGAAATGTACTGGGAAGGAGGGGATAAGTGGGAGCAAGTGATTGGCTGGTAATAATGGAATGTTGGCAAATGATTGGATATGGAAATGGGGTGGGGCATGCTAATTTGAAAATTGTATAAAACAAGATGATCCTTTGTTTGTAACAGGACAGAGAGAGATAGCTCCACGTGATTTGATGATGTGGGGAAAACCAACTTTTGTTTGCAAATAAACTTCTTGAAGAATTCTCCGTGTGATCCGAATTAATTTGAGTATTGAAAACCACAACAGTAACTCCTTCAATTTCCATTCTTTGATCCTTCCCTCCTATCAGTAGTTCATCTGTTCTTCACCCCCGCAGTTACACTGCCTCCCTATTTTCTCCAGCTTTTCATTACAGTATATCTGCTCCCAGGCGACTTGTTGAAAGCTCCCCTCACCTTAATTAAAATGATTTTATTTGCGATCATACATACATATTACAGTTATTGATTTTTTTTTGCCCCACCTTTTCCTTTCACTTACATAGAAACGTAGAAAATAGGTGCAGGAGTAGGTCATTCGGCCCTTCGAGCCTGCACCGCCATTCAATATGATCATGGCTGATCATCCAACTCAGTATCCCGTACCTGCCTTCTCTCCATACCCCCTGATCCCTTTAGCCACAAGGGCCACATCTAACCCCCTCTTAAATATAGCCAATGAATTGGCCTCCACTACCTTCTGTGGCACTTCTCTTTACCAACAGTTTTAACCTAAAGTTTTAAAAGTTTGTCAATTATTGAATTGCCCTTTTCAGTCGACAGACTTTTAAAACTTTTGGTTAAAGTGTTGGTAAAGAGAAGTGAAGGGAGGAGGTGGGGCAAAAACAAGCAGGTAATTCCACCTCTCGCATGACAGTTTTTGCTCCACCTTTCCCCCTCACCTCTTTCCAAGAGGTGCAATTTTTTTAACACACAGATATAATAATCTTGTTTAAATGGCTTGCAGATAGGCACTTGGATATGCAGGGAATTGACAGAAGGGGGTCACATGCAAGTGGAGCAGAATAGTTTATGTTCTGTACTATTCTATTTTCTCTAAAATTGACAAATTAACAAGAACATAGTTTTGGGAATATCCTGCTGGTTTATTCCATTAAAATATAATACAATGTTGTAATTTTAAAAAAAAAGCTTAACACTGCCAATTCTGAAAGTATTTAAGCAGTGTACTTGGAGAGAAAAATTGAGTTAATGCTTCAGGGTGGTGAATATTCTATCAGAACCAGTAAAATTAGACAATTAACTCATTTAAAGTGGCAGAGAAGTAGGAGGAATGGAGAAAACAAAGGGAATGTCTTTGACAATGTGGAGAATGAAACTGAACTACAGAATAAGACTGTTGAGAGAACATGATATAAGTCTTAAAAAGTCTGTCAACTATTGAATTGCCCTTTTTAGTCGACAGACTTTTAAAACCTTTGGTTAAAGTGTTGGTAAAGAGGTGAAGGGAAGAGGTGGGGCAAAAACAAGCAGGTAATTCCATCTTTCGCCTGACCGTTTTTGCTCCACCCTCATCTCTCTTCACCAGCTTTCCTCACTCTATTCTACCCGTCTCAAGAAAGACCCCGACTTTTGTCTCTCCATTCCCTCCACAGATGCTGCCCGACCCGTTGAGTTTCTCCAGCACTTTGCGTTTTGCTCCAGATCTCCGCATCTACGGTTCCTCGTGTCCTCTCTTTCACTTTGTTGCACATGTGAGTGGATGTTTAAAATACATAATCTAACATGCCCGGTGGAGGCTGCGGAGTAGCAGGCGGGCTCCCGTCACTCTGACCAGCTCCAGTAGACACAGATGGTGTAAGGACTTGGACCGGACGAGGTAGGCGAACAGGGAAGTCGCGCTTGTCATGAGAGGCCGAGCAGTCATTTATTCCAGTGTTTGAGGATTGACTCTCACGTAGACAGGGCTGCTGAAGGAATCACTTGCCTGGGAGCAGACAGTGTGTGGGAGCAATAGCGATGTGAACCTAGACACATTTCATTAAATGGTAATGAGGGCGGGTGGAAGTTTTTATGGGATTAAGGGGGGGGGGGGGGGGCTGGGTGGTCAAAAGAGAATTAGACAGGAATAGGGGTTTAGATGGCATGGTTGTCTTTCCCTGGCAGAGTGAAATCTAATTTTACAACTGGTTAATCAGTCAAGTGTTATAAAGTATTGGGGAGAAAAGTAGGTTTGTGCCGACGGCAGAAATATTTCCATCATGACTCCATGCTGGAGAGGCATATAATATGTGCTCTTGGAGCCAGTAGAGCCAGTTTGTCTTGCTTGCATTCTTACCTGCTCTTTTAGTAGCTGTTAACTTTCTCGACACATCCAAGAAAAAGTAGGAGTTGGCTACTTGACCTTCAAGCCTGCCCAACCATAATTTCTGATTCAATTCAACAAGTCAATACTACTTTATTTTCACATGTACTAGGTACAGTGAAATGCTTTGCTTTGCATTAAAAAACAGTAAAATCACATCGCAAATCTCCGCTAGGCAGTACACAAGTTTTGCCACGTTTTACATTTTAGGCGGAGATTCCAAAAGAAGGAAACACGATAAAATACTTCCCTTATAGGTGGGTGAAGTCTTTGTTCCTTTTGTGAGCTGGTCTCTATTATTAATGCTCATGCAACAGTTGAAGATAGGCACTGGAGATAGTGATAGAGATTGGGACACTTTGAATTCAGTTGAATTGAATTGAAAGATACTTGGAAACATGCCCTTCACATGTTTCACCCATTCACACTAGTTCTATGTTATCCCACACTCTCAACCACTCACTTCATGCAAGGGGTAATTTACGGAGGCCAATCAACCCATAAACCCG
Organism: Raja brachyura; assembly: GCA_963514005.1. The sequence continues at coordinate 101,478,184 of OY740782.1, read as the reverse complement.
CACGTCTTTGGGATGTGGGAGAAAACAGGAGCACCTGGAGGAAACCCGCTTGGTCACAGGGAGAACATGCCAACCCCCTTACAGACAGAACCCAAGATCAGGATTGAACCCAAGGGCTGATAAATTTGTGTTATTCAAGGCAGCTCGGGGAGCAACTGGAAAGATGTTTCTGTGAGGTCTCAAGCATCAGGGCATTGCTGTCCAACTATCATTCAGTGCACGATCCTTCTGGGTCATATATCCATGCAAATTGTTTTTATTTAGAGTCCTAGAGTCATACAGGATAGTAACAGACCTTTTAGCCCAACCTGCTCATTCCGACCAAAATGCCCCATCTACATTAGTTCCACATCCTTCTAAACTGTCCAAATAGCTTTTAAATTGTGTTACAGTACCTGTATCAATGATCTTCTCTGGCAGCTTGGTCATAGAGCATGGAAACAGGCCCATCGGCTCAACTTGCCCACACCGGCCAATATGTCCCAGTTACACTAGTCCCATCTGCTCGCGTTTGGTCCATATCTCAACCAACCTATCCTATCCCTGTACCTGTCTAACTGTTTCTTAAATGTTCAGATAGTCCCTGCCTCAACTACCTCACCTGGCTGCTTGTTATATACACGGGCTGAGCGCCGCACCCTGAGGCTCACCACTAGTCAAAAGCCGCCAGTCCAAGAGCAAACCTTCCAACATCAATGGATGTTGGAAGGATAAGGGATCAAGTGGATAAGGGAGAACCAGTGGATGTGTTATATCTAGACTTTCAGAAGGCTTTCGACAAGGTCCCGCATAAGAGATTAGCATACAAACTTAAAGCACACGGTATTGGGGGTTCAGTATTGATGTGGATAGAGAACTGGCTAGCAGACAGGAGGCAAAGGGTAGGAGTAAACGGGTCCTTTTCAGAATGGCAGGCAGTGACTAGTGGGGTGCCGCAAGGCTCAGTGCTGGGACCCCAGCTATTTACAATATATATTAATGATTTGGACGAGGGAATTCAATGCAACATCTCCAAATTTGCAGATGATACCAAGCTGGGGGGTATAGTTAGGTGTGAGGAGGATGCTTGGAGGCTGCAGGGTGATTTGGATAGGCTGAGTGAATGGGCAGATGCATGGCAGATGCAGTACAATGTGGATAAATGTGAGGTTATCCACTTTGGTGGCAAAAACATGAGGGTAGACTATTATCTGAATGGTGGCAGATTATGTAAGGGGGAGATGCAACGAGACCTGGGTGTCATGGTACACCAGTCATTGAAAGTAGGCATGCAGGTGCAGCAGGCAGTGAAGAAAGCAAATGGTATGTTAGCATTCATAGCGAAAGGATTTGAGTATAGGAGCAGGGAGGTTCTACTGCAGTTGTACAGGGTTTTGGTGAGGCCACACCTGGAGTACTGCGTACAGTTTTGGTCTCCAAATCTGAGGAAAGACATCCTTGCCATAGAGGGGGTACAGAGAAGATTCACCAGACTGATTCCTGGGATGTCAGGACTTTCATATGAGGAAAGATTGGATAGACTCGGTTTGTACTCGATGGAATTTAGAAGATTGAGGGGGGATCTTATAGAAACCTACAAAATTCTTAAGGGGTTGGACAAGCTAGATGCTGGAAGATTGTTCCCGATGTTGGGGGAGTCCAGAACAAGGGGTCACAGTCTAAGGATAAGGGGGAATTCCTTTAGGACCGAAATGAGGAAAACATTCTTTACACAGAGAGTGGTGAGTCTCTGGAATTCTCTGCCACAGAAGGTAGTTGAGGCCAGTTCATTGGCTATATTTAAGAGGGCGTTAGATGTGGCACTTGTGGCTAAAGGGATCAGGGGGTATGGAGAGAAGGCAGGTACGGGATACTGAGTTGGATGATCAGCCATGATCACATTGAATGGCGGTGCAGGCTCGAAGGGCCGAATGGCGTACTCCTGCACCTATTTTCTATGTTTCTATGTTTCTATCACCCTCTGCTTCCTTCCATGAAGCCAATTTTCTATCCAAGTTCCATAAATCCACTACCCTCTGTATGGAAAAAGTTGTCCCTCAGGTTCCTCGGAATAAATATCATCAGCAATTTGTCCTGAACCAGCCGCATCGAAGTTATGCCCAAGAATGCACACCAATGCCTCTACTTCCTTAGGTGGCTTAGGTAGTTTAGCATGTCCCCAACAACACTCACCAACTACTATAGATGTGCCGTAGAAAACATTTTATCGGGATGCATCACAGCATGGTTTGGGAACAGCTCCATCCAAGACTGCAAGAAATTGTAGAATTATGGGCATAACCCGGAACATGACGCAAACCATGAAAACATTGTCCCTTACATTGAATCCGTCTACACTTCGCAGGGACCTCGCAAGGCCACCAGCATAATCAAGGACAAGTCTCACCCTGGTCACTCCCGCTTCTCCCCTCTCCCATCAGGCAAGTGGTACAGTAGTTTGCACTAACTGTTGTACCCTTTATCCTTTGTCTGTGTACTGTGGATGGCTTGCAAGTATTCAGGTACATTTGTTTATTTGACGAGATAGTGTCATGGTTACTGATACTCAAAATTAACTCAGGCGATGCAGAGAATTCTTCAAGAAGTTCAAACCTTTATTTGCAAATCGAGGCTGAAACACTCAAAGAGTAAATCACTTGAGAGTTCACTCCAAAACAAGGGCTGCCCCTTTTTATGGCATGTTTAACTCTGTATGTCCCACCCCCGGTGTATTTCCATACCCAATCACTTGCAGACATTCCCTTATCGATAACCAATCACTTGCAAACATTCCCTTAGCAATAACCAATCACTTGCATTTACTTCTCTCCTCCTTCCCAGTTATTCTCCATTCCGCAATCCACCCTTATTTAAGCCACATGTCTTCCCCTTCTTGGCCCATTATTTCTCTTAGCTAGGGCTTGATACAAAATTACAAAGGTCATATAACTGTCACCACAGATTTACACTAATGACTGCAAGATAATCTTGGGCCTCCATTATCTCTGACAAAAACAATCAAGCCAGAATACAAGGGACAAAGGCCTTCACATAGAGCACAAACTTCCAGAGTTTGCAATGTATTAAAATACAAATGATAAAAGTTAAATATCTCAAGTATTACAAACACCAAGAATATGAAATATAAAGATACTACACTTCTACAATAGCACACAAACAACAACTTTTCACTGTACCTCAGTACTTGTGACAATAATAATCCAAACTAAACTAAACCACAAGAGCAAGGTTCGATATGTGTATAGGCACCTTTTTGTCTACTTCAAAAGCACTGTCGGTTTCCTGATCTTCAAATGAATGCAACAGCCTGGGTTGAGCAGAAACCTGGCAATAGTTTGGGACAAGTGTTGACAGCGACTGTCAAGTTGTTGGCAGCCGCCTGACAAACTGGGAACTCGTACGGAGAGGGAGAGAGAGACAGAGAGACAGAGAGACAGAGAGACAGAGAGACAGAGAGACAGAGAGACAGAGAGACAGAGAGACAGAGAGACAGAGAGACAGAGAGACAGAGAGACAGAGAGACAGAGAGACAGAGAGACAGAGAGACAGAGAGACACACACACACACACACACACACACACACACACACACACACACACACACACACACACACACACACACACACACACACACACACACACACACACACACACACACACACACACACACACACACACACACACACACACACATAAAAGTATATAGATAAATGTGAGAGGGAGAAAGGAAAGTCGTAAGTGTCAGTATTACAGTCGAGCGAAGGGGACTGTGGAGGGATGAGGGAGGAGCTGGCCAAAGTTGACTGGAAAGAGACCAGAGCAGGGATGACAGTGGAACAACAATGGCAGGTATTTCTGGCAATAATACAAAGGTGCAGGATCAGTTCATTCCAAAGAAGAAGAAAGATTTTAAGGGGAGTAAGAAGCAACCATGGCTGTCAAGGGAAGTCAAGGACAGTAAAAATAAAAGAGAAGAAATATAACATCGGAAAGATGAGCGGGAAGCCACAGTATTGGGAAACTTTTAAAGAGCAACCGAAGATAATTAAAAAGGAAATACCGGGAAAAAAGATGAGGTACAAAGGTAAGTTAGCCAAGAATATAAAGAAAGATAGTAAAAGCTTCTTTAGGTAAGTGAAGAGGAAAAAAATTGTTAAGACAAATGTCTTAAAGACAGAAACAGGTGAATTTATTATGGAGAACAAGGAAATGGCAGATGAGTTGAACAGGTACTTTGGATCTAACTTCACTACGGAAGACATAATCAATCTCCCAGATATACTAGTGGCCAGAGGACCTATGGTGACAGAGGAACTGAAGGAAACTCACATTAGGAAGGAAATAGTGTTGGGTAGACTGATGAGACTGAAGACTGATAAATCCCCAGGGCCTGATGGTCTGCTTCCCAGGGTACTTAAGGAGGTGGCTCTAGAAATCGTGGACAAATTGATGATCATTTTCCAATTTTCTATAGATTCAGGATCAGTTCCTGTGGATTGGAGGGTAGCTAATGTTATCCCACTTTTTAAGAAAGGAGGGAGAGAGAAAACAGGGAATTGTACATGAAAAGCAGTTACGGTGGCACAGTGGTAGAGTTGCTGCCTTACAGTAAAATGCAGAGGCGGAGACCAGGGTTCGATCCCGACAACGGGCGTTGTCTGTACTTAGTTTGTACGTTCTCCACGTGATCTGCGTGTGTTTTCTCTGAGATCTTCGGTTTCCTCCTACATTCCAAAGACGTGCAGGTTTGTAGGTTAATTGGCTGATAAATGCAAAAATTATCCAGTATAAAATTGTCCAACTCCCAGTATAGTCCCTGGTGGACTCTTCGGAAGGTACAAGGTACATGGTACAAGGTACATGCCTGACATTGGTGGTGAGGAAGATGCTGGAGTCAATTAAAAAAAATGAAATAGTGGCACATTTGGATAGTAGTAACAGGATAGGTCCAAGTCAGCATGGATTTACAAAGGAGAAATCATGACTAATCTTCTGGAATTATTTGAGTAAGTAACGAGGAAAATAGACAAGTGATAGCCAGTGGATGTAGTGTACCTGGAGGGGGTGTAGGGGAGGGGGGCGGTATAAGGGAAGGGTGCTGTAAGGGAGGGGGGTGCAGGGAAGGGGGGTGTTGTAAGGGAGGGGGTGGTGTAGGGGAGGGTGTAGGGAAAGGGGGGGGTAGGGGTGGTAAAGGGGGGGGGGTAGGGTGTAATTGTGTGAACACCTTGTTTCAAGCAACATCAAGGGGGAACACTGTCTGAAACTCACACGGTGCAAAGCCAAGGTGATACAGATACAGACCGCGATGATCAGGAAGGATGGCGCTGTAATTAAGATGGCTAGCACAGTGTACGGTAAGTCCTATAAAAGAGGGGGAAGAAGGGGGAGATGGAGTGGAGACAGCTTTTAATATGCCAGAGATACATGGCTGTTAAGTTCAGCAGACATTTAACATTATGTTGGTTATCCTTGGTTCTGAAATCTACTGCTTACGTTTTTTCTCCCCCAATGAGCCAATGAAAATGACCAGTCTGCTAAGGGGATTAGCTAATACTACCTACAACTACCTCAACTACATAGCGACCCCACTACAACTGCACCTACGACTACAGGATTATCGATTATCTCCATGTTGAAAAATTTGCGGCGACCATACTGAGGCCGCAACTAGTTCCCACAATGCGGGAAACTCCTCGCGACCACGAAGGACTTACCAGAGACCACCAGGGAACATGTGGCAACCATGTGGTGAGTGCAGAGTCTCCTGCACTCGCCTAAAAAGTCGCCTAAGTGGGACATGCCCGTAAACCTATGTCCGCTGGTTCTTGCCTCCCCTAGTTTTGGTGCAATTACACTATCGATTCCCCCTCATGAACTTATATACCTCTATAGGAATACACCTCATCTGCCTGCACTCCAAGGAATCAAGTCCTAGTCTGCCCAACATCTCCCTTTAGCTCAGGCCCTCAAGTCCTGACAATATCCTCATGAATCTGCTCTGCATTCTTTCCAGCTTAACACATCATTCCTATAGCAGGGTGACCAAAACTGAACACAATACTCCAAATCCAAATCCCAACTTTTATTCAATACCCTGATTGATTTGGGCCAATGTACCAAAACCCTTCTTGACCACCCTATCTAACCATGTGACGCATTAAAAAAAAAACTGTGTACCTGCACTCCTAGATCCCTCTGCTCAACAACACTCCCCAGGGCCATGCCTTTCACTGCGAGTCCTGCCCTCGTTTGACTTCCCAAATTAAAACACCTTGCAGTTATTGCATTAAACTCCCTTAAAGATTCCTGTCCACGCTGCCCAACTGCTAAAGATACTGCTGTAATTTTTAATAATTATTTTCGCAATCTTCGATACCACCCACTTGTTAGTTAGTAAGCTCTGCAAACATACTAATTATGCTTTCTACATTCTTATCCAAATCATTGATTGACAAACAACAAAGGGCCCAGCACCAATCTCTGAACCACACCACTAGTCACAGGAAGTTATAAGAAACTACAAAATGCTGGAAATACTCAGCAGGTTATGCAGCATCCTGGAGAGCAAAGATAACTTTCCGAGTCACTGATATGTCATTCAGAATGCCAACCTTAGTACAATGTGCATAGTAAGTTTTTGAAATTTTCCTTCCCTGCTTTAAATGCCAAGACTGGACTCGACAGGTCACAAGATCCGTACAGTTATTGCACCAAACTCAAGATCGTCCCTGAATGATATTTAAACCTCAAGCTATCGTTCCTCCTATGAGCTGGGTGTGAGTATAACCAACCCTGCCTGTCATTATCTACATTTTTGACCATATTCGTGTTTGTCTTGGATTTAGCAGATATTATCTTATTAAGGATTTAATTGCTGATGCAAATGCAGGTCACTACGTTAGACCTTCCACAGAAATATGAATGCACATACAACACAACAGGATGTCTCTTTTTAGGAGTCTTTTTGACACAACCTGTGCACATGGAAATATTCCCTTCGAAGCACCATCTGGTGTAATAATTATTTGCCTAATTTATTGTTAACATTTGTGAATGTATCTAAAATGATGTGTCACAATCTACCTGCAATCTATTTGGGTGACATGTTTTCTCTTCTTTCCTAGTTGATTACAACTTGAAAATGGCAGCCCCACAATCAGCAATATCTGTGGTCATGTTTCTCTGTGGGGCTGGATTAGGATTTATCAGTTGCTATGTCCTGATTAATGTAACTGGCACAATGTTAATGGAGTTCTTGAATCATCCACGTGGAGCTGTAAATGATTCTGACAACCACCAACACCGATATCTTGAAGGAAATATGACGTTTAACATCAGTCAACATACAAGTGCGTTTTTCATATGACAATGTGGTTACAAAGCTATATTGTTCTATCATGAAGGGTGAATTATAAAGTAGTTGATAGCTTCAGGTAACAATATAAATTAGAATGATTCAATATTTTGTATCCTGAAACACATGGCTTGTCGGCCCAGAAACTGTTAAAACATGGAGTCACTTCACTTGTTGGTGCTTGCTGAGATGAACTGAAATTTAAGCTTTACTAATTCTGGAATATAAGCAAAAGGCCAGGCATTTGAAAGAGTGTTGTTTCAAGGCAAATAGTAAGATTGAACGAGAACTTACCAGTTTGAAGTTTGATCTATTTTATGAGGAGTTACGATGAGGGACTACATGAAGAACCCCGTCCAGCCGCACGTGCGTCAATCTTCAAAGCAGCGGTGTGAAATCACAGGTAATAGTGACTGAAGTATAATAGTAAGATAACAGAAGACTAGAACTACCAGATGATATGAGGGTTGGGAGCCGAGGGCACGTAATCCCTCATCGTAACTCCTCATAAAATAAAGATCAAACTTCACACTGGTAGGTTCTTGTTTAATCTTACTATTTTACTTCAGAGTCACGTGAGTGACTGCGTGAAAACTTCAAAGCCCTGTGATGTCATGCCACGAAAAACAAGTCTACACAGCCATAACTGCTTCATTGACAAATGAGGGAAAAACATTCATAATGCACACAGTGTTGACATAGATTTAAAACATGCTGATGCTGTTTAAATGAAGTAATAATATTCACATCACTCACCCGGATGGAAAGTATAACTAGAACGTAAAATAGAGTTGACAAATACCCTAGGTCTAGAAATGGGTTATTATAAAATGTTTGGAGATTCGTTCGTTGGACCATGCTGCAGCCATAAGGATGTGGTCCGGCAGGATGTAAATACCCTTGCTGCTGATGTTGTAGTAGCCCTGGTGGAATGAGATCTAGAATCAGTATCTACTCCTACATAAACCAACTCCGTTTTATCATCTGAAGTAGCCTGAACAGATACGTTCTTCTAAGTTTTTTGTGACTAACAAACATTGCTAGTTCAGAGCCTTGAAGGCTCTTGGTGACCTTGACGTATTGTTGTATATATGTGTGCTCACATTATCAAAGGTCCCCTGGTATGCCAATAACTATTTTGAGACCCGACATCCCTTCTGCTCTGCTCAAGTAATTATAAACATGAAATATTATATATATATTATTATTTACAGATGTAATCATCCTGTACCATCGCAATTATGTAGCGACTGGACCTGCTGCGCTAAACCAGCGCCAGAAGGATAACTACCTTATGAGCTCCGGCCAAAGTTAAGGATGTAGCTGGAGCCCACTGGCGAAATAGCGTTCACAAATGTCGACATCCCATACGGCATTGTACTGGTCCTGGGGGACCTTGTGTTAAAGATATCCTTACGAACTTGATATCTGTGGTGAACCCGACAGAGTGTGTCTCATTTGCTACAGCCAATTCAATGAGAAAGGACGTTGGCACAGTTAATGGCCATACAACTCAATTTTTGACAAAAGATCATTTAACATAAACTCCAAACGACAGTAATCTATACCGTTTTCAACGTAACATGAGCATTAAACAAACCCTTTTCATCTCCTGGAAAAGAAAAGTCCTGCTTTTTGGTGCCATCCAAGCACTCTGAACACAGAGAAGGATAGATGCAACAATGCCAAGCCGTAGGGCAGTTTATTGAATCTGCAGATTATAATTTGATTTTATCATGCAACGGCTGATTTCCCAAGCCTCAGGCTGAACCAGCAAAGTTACGTTTAAAATAACCATATAAGGTTGTATTATTATTCCCGACAAATCGGGAATGAAAGCCAATCACACAATAGGAACCTAAAGCGGGCTCTTAATGACTTTATTTGAAGCCCCGATTGATGAAGCAAAATGGAAGAAGACATAAAAGACCTTCCTTCTCCTTGCAGCGAGAATGTATCTTTCACCACTGTTATGCCACATACTTTGCAACCTGTGAATAAGCAGGAAAACAAACATATTTATATTTGGTGTTCCATTGAACCAGAGTTCCATAATACGATGTGATTCAACACCAATTCTGTGTTTGTCATTGACCTATACTTGATGATTCTCCTGTGGCAAACGAGATTATGTAACCATTATAGGAGTCTTTAATTGATTGCACCCACGTGACTAACATATGCCACCATCACAATGTATCAACATGAAGTTGAGCATGCAGATATGCATATTCGCTCAATCACTTTTTAACCCATACAATGCCCGTAGGGTCTATAGATAGTTGATACCAATAAGTGAAGAATTGGCAAGTCATGCAAATCTGCTCCACCTCCAAACATGATTGTCACAATTTAGTGTCTGTCGTGAACGGCAACTCTGGCCTGATTTCCGAGCCAGTCTTGCAAGACAATCCTGGCCGTTATACTGAGCCTGCCCAATTCTAACCTGCTTGGAATGCTAGTTTTGTCCAGTTTTACATGGTTAGACCCCTTGAAGTAGATGATAATGTCTCAATCATTTGTATTGTACAACCAAATGTACATCTTACCAATTTGTAAGTGGTCCCTTAGTTGTAGAGTAGCACAGGTAGAGTGCGTGGAACCTCTGGCCAGCTTTCATGCTGCCACCGGCTTCAGTGAACCGCTTACTGCCGATGATGGCGTGGAGTGCGTTGTCGCCGAAACTATGAAGCCTTACTCATTCCAATAGCTTGTGCTTCATCCTCCAGGTTTTGCCTATGAAATAGGTCTTACCTGAATAGAAGATTCAGTGGCCGGCTCTAATGTCCCCCTGATAGCGGTGTTCACTGCATATGTGTTGGGATGACAACCTTGCTGCCATGTATGGTACCTCTGGCACATGCCCTTCATCCCTTGGGCATGCTCCACAGCTATACCTGCAGACTCGGCATTAGATTACACTGACCCAGCATGCTCCCCTCTTACATGAGGGAGACATTAAGCAGCCCTGCTACAAGGTGCTGCTTCAGCAATACACCGACTTTGCCATGGACCCAGCGTCAGACTAATACTGACGCGGCATGCTCTCCTCTTACATGAGTGAGACATTAAGCAGGCCTGCTACAAGCGCTGCTAGCACAATTTCCCATTTTAGGGCCATTAGCAGCATTTTGCAATATAATTAAATATTTACCGAACAAACTACTGGAGCAATAATGAATACTGTTTGTCCATCATTGTGACTTTAGTAGCTTCAGCTGGTAATAACAAAGTTGTGTTAACAATGACCTACATGGTTCTTTACAGTTTACCATTTAGCAGGATGATAGTTCTCCCACTTGCACAGCTAAATCACATCTATTATATTGCCAATTAGTCTTAATGAAATAGAAGGCTGCTTAATAACAACAAGGCTGTTACAGGAGTCTATTGACTGCAATCTGTTGCCCAGGCCAGCATCAACAGCCAATTGAACAGCTAAAGGTAAATCCCAATGACCAACAAGTCTATTTGATAACAACTTAATCTTAACTGGATTGAGGAGCCCAATTTCTCAAATATCGTTTGAGATTTAAACAGAGGATTTTAGCAAAATACAGCATTAAAATAGTAAGATTAAACGAGAACTTACCAGTTTGAAGTTTGATCTTTATTTTATGAGGAGTTGCGATGAGGGATTTCTTGAAGACCCCGCCAGGCTCGCATGCGTGCCATTCTTTAAAGCAGCGGTGTGGAATCACAGAACTACCCAGAAATGAACTAATATAGTAAGATTGAAGAGACTCTAATTACCAGCTGACCTTATATTAGAGGGTTGGGAGCGGAGGGCACGAAATCCCTCATCGCAACTCCTCATAAAATAAAGATCAAACTTCAAACTGGTAAGTTCTCGTTTAATCTTACTATTTCATTTCGGAGTCACATGAGTGACTTCGTGAAGATTTCAAAGCTCTGTGATTACATGCCCTGGATCACATCCATGCCCACACACTGCCGTAATACTGATGGAAGAAGTATGTTAATGTATTTCAGACTTGAACAAGCTGAAAAATAATAACATTATTGTTAATACAACAATAAACCCCTGAACTCGGGGACAATCCGTTTAGGGACAGCACTTAAAACTGACTCCGCAAACGTTGCGGGAGCGGCCACAGGTTAGTTATGAAACTGCTGAAATGTAGTTTCACTAGTCCAGCCCACTATTAGGAGGACATGATCCATGAACACCTCCATGGTCCTCGCCGCTGACTTCAATGCAGCCTAGGTAGAATGACATTTTAAAATGTTTAGTGTCTTACCTGCTGCACCGAATACCACCTTGAGCCATCTGGAGATAGTCTGCACCGTCACCCTGTGACGTGGGTTTCCATGGCTGACAACAGATCCGCCTCCATATTCCTGATGGCCATTTCCAGACCTGTAGTCGCAGGTCTGTGTAGTTTAAGCAACTCTTTCACAAATAAGTTACTTTATTATGGGTCAATCATTCTATCCAGGTTTATTCCTGTAGAGTCTAGACCCGTTGTGCTGTGTTCAGTGCTATTGCCATCATCACTTTAAAGGTGAGTAAGTCCAGTGGTAAATCCGTCATAGGCGACCAGCTCCTGAGTAGGGTCAACACCACCCTTAACTCTCAGGTATTATAATATCGTGGTCGGGGAGGGATGGATAGAACGTATCCCTCATAGTTTGGATACCAGCTGGTGAGATCCCACTCCAATGTTGAGATAGGATGACAGTAAACTCCTGGCACTGTATACGGCACTGTAACTGAGGGACTCATCATAATGAAGACCCGTGAGGATGCGAGCACATTGGAGATCGTCGCAGATATGTAGGTGGGCTTGGTTCCGACTACAGAAACCTCCCATATCCTTATGTAGGTGAGGTACTGCTTCCTAGTGGACTTTCTCTGCACGATCTGTATGACGTCCATGGTCCTTTATGTTCCAGAATCTGGGTACGTTTTCTGCAACACCTGACTGATGAGGCAGAATGGGGAAAGTATAGAAATCCATTTCCCCCAATGTAGCAAGAACTCGTCCATCGCCACTGCCCCAGGATCTGGTTCTCAAGAGACACATATATGTATCTAATGGTTCGACCTGGACGCAAGGTCGATATCTAGTGTTCCATATTAGGCTATAATTTTAGCAAATATTTGGAGGTTCAACATCCACTTGGTGTTGTTATTAGATACTTGTGACCTGGTGTCCGCCACTGTATTGAGCTTAACCAGAAGTACATAGCTGATATCCAAATATTTCTTTCAATGCACCAGAGCCAAATTAATTTTTCCAATTTATCACAAGAATTTGATTTGATACCACCCATAAGGTTTGAACATGCCACCTCAGTGGTATTCTGAAGATGGACATACATATGCTGCAGATTTGTGCATTAAGCCCGCAGCCCGTGACATGCTCCCAGCATATCTGAACAGTCACAGCCATTGGTGCTTGCGACGGTTTGTAACACGGCTAATGGGTTTTATGTAATGATGGGATTTAACAATCACAAACATTGCTAATCCACAATTGAAGCTCAATTTATGTCTTGATTGGCGGCTGCATAGGCCCGTAAAAATGTCCAGCATTCGCTATTAATGCCAAGATTTTGCTCTTTGCAAGCTTTGATAGTGTAATGGCCCAATTATGTAGCTAGAATGTAGCTAGAAGTTACCAATTACCTTAGCAGCATGTCTAATAGTCAGTTTCCTGGCGCAAGCAAGGCTGTTACATGCCTCTATAATGTTTATTGCTTTGTTCCCTGGGATAGTGACAATCAGCTCCCATGCATCCCAGAATGTATATAACCGCTCTCCTACTTGTGAGGTTATACATGCAGCACTCTCTAGAGAACCAGACCCCTTACCTCCATGGTTACCGGCGGGCCTGACGTTCTGGTTCCTGGTGTTCCGCTGGTTGTGTTCAGGTGCTGCTGACGTGTAGGTCCTTACTGGTCTTTCAGGTGGCCCCCGAGGTCTTGCATATGATGTTTGCCTACGCACTGCCGGCCTGCTGGAGGAAGGCACGTAGTCAACCCAACTGCCTCCGTCTCCTAATCCAGGTCCTTGACGTGTATGGGCAAGTCCTCACCGAAGAACTGACTCGGTGGAGGCGTCGCAGATGCCTTGTACAACCCCGCAAATATGGGGTTTAGGAGTCGGTTAAATGCCGATATTCCGGGGAAGTGTTAACTTCATGACTAATATCGCAAGAGCATCCTCCTGCTCTGCTGTCATTTCCGTACCGTCAACCGACAAAGGCAGTAATCCCTGACCTCAGCAATTTCCGGATCTTTGTAATTTCAGTTCCTGTGTCCTATCCCGGGTCTATTGTTGCCGTAGATGGGCGTGTTGACTGTCGGTACATACAACGATGTGCAGTTGTTTGGCCCTTGTATTTGTTGACCGCCTTGGTAAGGACCTGTTCATGCAGCTGGTGTGTGGTGAGGTACACTAATTGGGGCTGCAACAGGCTGACCTGTGCTTTGGCTAGGCGAACTTGGAGACCACATTCAGCAGTTCCTCCTGGGTTGTCTTAGGTACTACAGGTTCCTGCTCCACCCTACTTACGTGTCAGCCAGCTGCTGATTCGTAGCATTCCCCACCGATGACGGGGACATGCTGGGTGGACCAGCCGCATGTCTCCTGGACTGGAGGACATCTGGTCCAGCTGCAGAGATTGTGCTCTAGGATACGCTCCATCGTGCGCTCCATCCGAGCCATGAGACTGCTGCCGCATCTGCGGACAACAAGTCGACTTCCTCAGGTTCTGGAGAATCTCTGAGGCTTCTGTCATCGCCCCGCACCTCGTCGAGGTGATAACAAGGGTGCCTCGACAGGATGTCGCTGCCTGCCGCTTCTGCGTGGCTAAGCGACTCCCGCGCGGACCTGCCGCTAGTCCGTCATCTTCCGGACGGAGGTGGCCTGCTAGTCTGATAAGACATGAGCGGTGATGAGTTGGTCCCGGCCGCCGAAGCGTGGTACCCCGATGTCCGCGCGGGCTTGCCGCCTGTCCTCCTTAGGGACAAAGGCGACGTTCGGTCACGTCCTGCCGTTAAAAAGGGGGTGCGGTGACCGAGATGAGACTACACCGGCCCGCAATCTGGCAGGCTCCCCCGGTGGTGAGTCTGTGCCGGCCGCACATGCGGGGCTTGCAGACCCAGGCCTCAATCCTTCACCAGTCCGTGATCTGGTGGCCTGCTCCGGTGGAAAGTCGACCCCGGCTCCTACAGCGGGGCTCACCGACTGTTGTGCGATTCTTCCCCTGGTCCTCCCTCTGGTGACCTGCATAATTGGGGAGAGAGAACGTGCCGCCGAGCGGATAACACATTACGCACCTTTGCTCCACTGTCCCTCTGCCAAGGTGACAGTGGTAGGGAGTCAGGGTCTTGCCTACCCTGCTCCTGCGCGGTGCTCCTACCACTTTACGGCTCCATGGCCAGCTGTGGTGGAGAATCGGGTCCTGGCTGCGTAGGGCTCCCCGGTTTCCGGGTTCTTATCCCGGCCCGCAGAGTGGGCACTGCCGGCGTTGCGGGCAGCTCCGGGAATAGTGGGCGCTGACTCCCATCCGAAGTCCCATGGCCCTAGGAGGCATACTTCGATGCCTTCATTCTGGTCTCCCATCCATTGTTTCTGTCAGCAAAGTCTAGTACAGAAGCTCAACTCAAGGTTAGTATCGTACCTGAGGGTCTTTATGAGCTTCCGGTGGAGGAGCGCACTCTCTCCCCCTAGCTCCAATGGTGACCAGAGTCTCATGCGGGACTTAGACTGACGCTAACGGCAAGGCTCCTGCCTATGTGCGAGTCGGGGCCCCGGCTCGGTCTACTACCTATATAGGGTAGCCTAGCCGTTAGTCCGCGGTATACCTGCGGTCTGTGGCGTCGAGTCGGAGCTCCTGCTCTGCCTTCACTGCCCGCGAATGGCAGTCTGCGAGCCCGGATCCTACTGGTCCACGGGCCTGTCCGACTTCCGGGTAGCGTTGCCGTCAGCCTGTGGTGCCCCTGCGGGCTGCGGCGGGTGTAGATTCGGGCTGCCACTCTGCCGTCGCTGCCTGCGAACGGCGAATGTGAGCCCGGACCCTACTGGGTCAACGAGCTGCCCAATCTGTCCGGTGTAAAAATAAAGTCGGGGCAACGGCATAAGTAAAGCTGTCAGCCCACAGCTGTTGCCTGCAAGCCCCATTCCCTGTTTAATACAGACTGGGATACTGCAGGCTGTGGAGTAGAGTTGAGTTGGGGCGAGCCCCCACTACTTTGTTAATGCCGTCAGCCCGCAGTGTCCTGCGGGCTGCGGTGTAGAGTCGGGCTGCTGCTCTGCTGTCGCTATCCGCGAACGGCAAACCGGCAAGCCCCCACTACCATATTAATGCCGTCAGCCCGCAGTATCCTTGCGGGCTGCAATGCAGTCGGGCTGTCTCTGCCGTCCTCCACCGGTGAGTGTGTACCCGGACCCACCTGGGTCAACGGCTCTTCCCTACTCCATACAATTAGTGCCGCCACTGACTGCCCACATCCCGCGGTCTGCAGTCAGTGCCGAAGCGGCCTGGAGTACTCTGAAAACAGAGTCCCTGAAATGAAAAAAGGACGGCAGGTTAGTTTTTTCTCACCTGCAGGTCCGTGCAGTAGACTCACTGCCCGTCGCTCGCATGCGGTCGACGATATGTCGCGCATGCGTGCCTGGCGGGGTCTTCACGAAGTCACTCACGTGACTCTGAAATGAAACAATACATAACCAGTGTTGTTGAACTTTGAGTAGTCCTCTTTGAATGCTTTCTTGTCATCATTCTGTTATATTGCCTTATCATAGCAATGCCTCCTCAAATATACCCCATGATCACTGTTAATGGGAATACACTATAAAATCAGTTGTTAATCAGCCATCTTTCATAATGAACAGGCCACGCCTGCCATCTAGATTCGCATTCCCGAGGGGAAACCTCCCAGCATCCGAACTGACCATTTATGTCAGCTGTCCCCATACCCTGGGGATGACTGCGGTTTGGGAACCGCATTGCTGCTGGATTTCCCCTCCCCGGGAATCCATATACCTACCTGCGGTAACCCTCCCAGCACCCGGGCTGACCGTTCAGATCAGTTTAACCCCATATCCTGGGGACCACTGCGGTTCGGGAACCGCATATTATTGGTTTTCCCCACCCCGGGAACCCAACGTCTAGAGTCACTGACCGTCTTATCAGTGACTCTGATCGCGAAACCCAACATTCGCCAGCTCCCCGCTTCCGCGGTCGGACCAGGGTTTCCCCACAGCCCTTAGCTGGTTCCCTCATCGGCCGTCACAAAGGATCCGGCAAAAACCTCTGAAAACCGAGGTTCCTGCAGGAGACCTAAAACAGGTAAGAAATACAACTTACCTGAAGTTTAAACTTACCGCTGGAGAAGCTCTGCTGCTCCAACCGGTCGCCTGCACAATGCATCTGACTAATGACGCACGTGCGGCTGGACGGGGTTCTTCACGTAGTCACTCACGTGACTCCGAAGTAAAATTGACCTGTTCTTTTCCTCTTGCAATGTAAAACTGTAATTAAATGTTGTGATCTCCAAACACTGCATATTTCTTGCTTTCAAAGTTTTAGGAGGCCTCTGTCAATACGTGTTCAAATTGCCTTTGGGGAGGTTTTGTCATTAATCGGTATATTTAATCTCTATTATAAGTAAATATTTCATATTTAAACAAAGAAAGTGGATAGTATTTGCATTCTTTCAATACTGAATCTATTATTGAGTCTTGACAAGTAATGATTGTTCTGATCCATTGTAACCTCATTTAAATCTAAGTTTAGAAACTGGATTCTTGCAAAGAAACTCTGCAGGTCAGGCAGCATCTGTGAAGGAATTGATAGGCAACATTATGGAGTGGGACCTTTATTCAGAATGATTGTTGCCGTGCGGGAAGAGAGATGAGGGTGTGACAAAGGCTGGCAAGTGATAGGTGGGTGCAGGTGAGAGGAGGTTTTGATTGGCACATGGGAGAAAAAAGGTTAGAGTTGAAATGAAGACAAAAGGTCGACAAAAGGAAACAAAAGAAGACAAGGAGACCAAAGTGTTGCCATTAACGAGTGAAAGAGCAGTGAAATGTAAAGTTGGGGGAGCAGTATAGGTGGAAAGCTTTCACTCCACACCTGAGTACACCTATTTTTTCCAGTACCTCGCTCCTTGTGCCCCCCTCCCCACCACCCACATACCCTTTGTCCCCTTCCATATATATTCCAAAATCTCTTCCAAAAATGCTGCCTTACTCCTTACTGAGTTACTCCACACTTTGTGTTTTACTCAAGATTCCAGCAGCTGCAGTTTCTTGAGTGTTCATCACTTGCCAGGATTTGTCATGCCCTGGCCTGTTTTCTAGTTCTATATTTCCTATTATAATCGGTCTAAGGAAGGGTCCCAACCTGAAACATCACATTTCATGTTCTCCAGAGATGCTGCTTGATCTGCTGAGTTCCTCAAGTACTTTGTGTTTTATACTAAATTGTATACCTGGATGTTTACATGCTAAATACTCCTACATCACTAGTTAGCAATTGATCCTTATTTTTGATGGTCTTTATTGAGTTACTTCTAAAATAAACAGGAATCTGCTCCATTATTGTAAATATGTACTCTCCAATAGAAGTTTCCCTAAATGTAACCATCTATTCACAATTCTGAATAATGATCCTGTCCTCAAAATGTTGCCTGTCCATTTTATCTCCAGATGTCCCCTGAAATGCTGACTTACTCCAGCATTTTGCATATCAATCTATTCACAATCTTTTCATTCAAGTAATAGAACTCATTATTGCCTAACAGAGAGTTGCGGGACACAATGTTAAAAGTATCAACTCATAAGCAGTGTATATAGATGTTCATTTCTTGATCGACCTGTTACAAGCAAACCCTTATGTCCCAGGATATTTCTGTTTCCCAAGTCCCATTCCCCACTTGAATACATTTCATTTTCAATAAGTGGATGTATTTCATTCACAATTATTTGTCATTGTGTCACAAAATAACAGTTTGAATGATGAAGAAAGGGATGGATGAACTGCAAAGCCACTGTGTAATCAGTGCAATGATTGCAGATGTGTTTTCCCAAAGTAACCTATTTTACGGATATTTTAAGTGAAATCATATGGGTACTGAATGTAGAAGCCCAGCTGATAACTTCAGGCTGTTTCAGCTTGAAAAATTGTGCAATATGGTGCATACTGTAGCGAGCCTTTTAACTTACACTTGAATGCAATATATATGTATTAAATTGGATTAGCTATGAATAAGGTTAGAGTAAATTACATTCCTACTTACATTCCACAGTGGAGCCAGGCTCTGATCAATACAGGTGCAGCACATGAATGATCTTAGTGTATTCATGTATGGAAATCAGATTATAATCAAGCACATGGACCATGTTGACCAACCTGGGTCTCACTGCACACCTGGTACTACTCCTGACCCTGACTCCAGTTGCATACCTTCTCTCATTCCTGTCCCTGAGTCCAGCCTTACACCTGGCCCCCTATTCTACCCTGGTCATAGCTGCTTACCTGCTTAGGTTCCCAGTGCTGAACCCTTGGTCCCAGCTTTGACTGCACACCTAGTACTATTCCAGACCTTGACTCTGGATGCAAACTTGACCTTGCTCCTAGCCCTTTGCACTGACAATATATCTGGCCCACACATAAAGCCCCATATCTGACCCCCTGGACTTAACCTATTACGTTCAAGTCCACAGGTGCTTATCTAATGCAGTGATCCTTTATGGTGCACTTCACAGACCAAATTATGGATAACAAAATGTGCTACATTCATTGGCTTCCTTGTTATCTAACATGCTAGTTACTTTGTCAAAGAAGTCATCAATTGGTTGAACACAATTCACATCCATAAAATGAAACTCACTCAGCTGAATAAGTATTCTGATACAATTTCTTTCATTTTCATAACAAACTGGCCTGAAGTAATTTTCACCCCCAATAGTTTCAGTATTTTGCTGTCTTCCTCTCAGCTGGGACTTTTCCGAAATGCAAAGTCCAATAATTATATATTTAAGCAATATTATTCTATTAACTGTGATCTTGAGAGTACATAATATTTTCTGTGGTATTCATAACACAACAATGATAAAAATATATTTGATTTGATTGCACCTACCAATATGCATACATTATTATATTACAGTTAATATGTACCGAGGGTAATTTTTGTTCCAATGCTCAATTGTTCCCATTCCCAATTACTTTTACATTGAAGGGATTGAAAGTGAAGTTTAAATGGCATCATAAAAGTAAAACCTTCAGAATGGATGATATTCATTACGTGGCTGGTTGGGGTCAGTATCAGCACAATTACTATATTAAACTTTGAATCTTCAGATGTCCAGGTTGAAGTTAAGACAAATAATAATCTCCTCACACATTCCCATGCAAGTATCTCTGTCACTCCTTTAAAATATGCCCTTTCTTTGAACAAGCTCTTGAATATCGCATCTGAATCAGTTTCCATCTGATTACACTCCTTGAGGATGTTCATCTACGTGTTCAATTAATAAAACAATGAGATTGGGGACATTTCTATTCAACCTGTCAAAGGAATTGGGGGGGGGGGGGGGGTTAGAAATAGTCAGTGAGGTAAACAAACATAATAATTGAGTGGCAAATGACAATAGTGCTACCTTCCCAATATTTAACTGGAGAAAATAATGGGTTATCGGGGCTGTATGTTGTGATAGACAGCCTGACACCTTGCATGTCATTTAATATTACAATTATCCCATCCCCCTGGATATTCCGGATTAATAAATTAAGTTTTTGTCAACTAATTACAAATCAATAACATTAGCCAACTCCGAAACATGAAGCACTGAGCATTGGGATACAGACATCATGGACAACTGGCCTCAGTTCCCTGCTCACATTTGGCGGTGTTCTCCGTCTGAACCAGGGTCTGCGGAGCGTTTTCGAAAGTGCGGAGGCTCAGCGATCACTGATCACTGGCCTTAGGAGTATTCGGTGAGAGAGTGGGGCAACCGAGTGGGGAGAGGGTGTGGAAGAAGGGTGACCCCCCTCCCAGGGTAGGAACTTTTTGAAATTTGATGTATTAAAATCATGTTTTAGTGCATTGTAGAAGTATGATTTCAATGTTTTTTGTATGAAGTATTTTTAAGAGGTAACTTTTTAAGGGTTAGCTTTATCCACACAAAGGGTGGTGGGTGTATGGAACAAGCTGCCAGGGGAGGTAGTTGAGGCAGGGACCATCCCAACATTTAAGAAACAGTTAGACTGATACATGGATAGGACAGGTTTGGAGGTATGGACCAAAAGTAGGTTGCGTAACTGGGACATGTTGGCGGGTGTGGGCAAGTTGCGCCGAAGGGCCTGTTTTCACACTGTATCACTCTGTGACTGCATTATACCTCCACCATGCATGAATGCTTCAAGTGATCGAGTTTTATTGCCATATACTCAAGCATAGAAACATAGAAAATAGGTGCAGGAATAGGCCATCGGCCCTTCGAGCCAGCACTGCCATGCAATATGATCATGGCTATTCATCTAAAATCAGTACCTCTTTCCTGTTTTTTCCACATATCGCTTGATTTTGTTAGCCCCACGAACTAAATGTAACTCTCCCTTGAAAACATCCAGTGAATTGTTCTGCACTGCCTTCTGTGGCAGAGAATTCCACAGATTCACAACTCTCATCTCAGTCCTAACTGGCCCCCCCTTTATTCTTAAACTGTGACCCCTGGTTCTGAACTCCACCAACATCGGGAACATTTTTCCTGCAGTTACAGTAAGTGAAACTCTAGCAGGCAAGCAGGATGCTTTTTCCAATCACTCCCATTTGAAGTCTACTATCTTCCACCATTTCTACCCATTGCTTGGTACTTACTTCCAGCAGCCACTGGTTGTCCTCCAGGATGCACCGAGCCGCAGCCTGGTCCATGCCGGTCACCTGGGCGAATTTGGCACAGAGACTCTCACGGCAGCAGCGCAACGTTTCCAACACCTCCGACGGCCTGGGACTCTTGCACTACAGCTGCTCCATGGCCGGAGTTGCAGTGAGCGGCTCGCCAGCCCAGCAAACACTCGCCAGCCCCGCTCGCCCTCCGCATCTGGCCCCGTCGCTGCTTCTGCTTCCAACACCCATGGCCCATGCAGTTGATATGAGTTTTGACATTTTTGTTGATTACAGAATTTCTCACGACGGAGCGTGAGAAAATTGTGATCAACGTGAGAAATTGGTGAAATGCGTGATTCTCACGCTCAATGCGTGGGAGTTGGCAGCCTTGCCTCTCTATCCCCCTCTCTCTCTCTCCCCCTCTGTCTCTCTCCCCCTCTCTGTCTCTCTCCCCCTCTCTCACCCCCCCTCTCCCTCTCCCTGCCCCGTCTCTCTCCTCGCTCTCTCCCCCTCTCTTTCCACCTCTCTATGTCTCCCATCTCTCTCTCTCCCCCCTCTCTTCCACTCTCTCCTCTCACCCCCCTTCTCTCACCCTCTCTCTCTCCCCTCCCCCTCTCTCTCTCTCTCTCCTCTCCCCCCCCTCTCTCTCTTCCACCTCACTCTCCCCCTGTCTCATCCCCTCTCTCTCCCCTCCCCCTCTCTCCTCTCCCTCCCTCTCTTTCTTCTCTCTCTCTCCCCCTCTTTCTTCTTTCTCGCCCCCTCTATACCTCCCCTTGCTTCCCCCCTCTCCCTCTCTCTCTCCCCCTCTCTCTTTCTCCATCCCTCTCTATCTCCCCCTCTCTCTCTCTCCCCCTCTCGACACGCTCTCTCTCTCTCTCTCTCTCTCTCTCTATCTCTCTCTCTCCCTCCCCCCCATTTCCCCCTCCCACCTCACTCTCCCCTGCTCCCTCTCCCCTCTCTCTTTCTCCTGTCTCTATCTCATCTTTCTCTCGTTCCCCCTCTCCCTCTTCTCCCTCACTCTTTTACCACCCCGCTCTCTTCCCCCTCTCTCACCTCACTCTCCCCCCCTCTCACTCTTCTCTCTCCCCATTCTCTCCCTCTCTGTCTCTCCCCTCTAACCCCCTCTCTCTCCCTCTCTCCCCCATCTCCCTGTCCCCTTTCCCTCTCTCTGTCCTCCTCCCTTTGTGAGTCTCTGTCCCTTCGGCAGCGCCAGCAACCCGCATCTGTCCCCGACAAGCACTTGCCAGCCCCGGATCCCCGTCCACATTTGTCTCCGCTGCTGCTTGTGCTTCCATCCCTCCCTCAGCCTCGGCTCTACAACACCCGCAGTTTATCTAAGTTTTGTCATTTTCTTTGATCACAGAATTTCTCACCCCAGAGCGTGAGAAATTTCTGAACAGCGTGAGGGCGTGAGAATTTGTTAAAATGCGTGATTCTCACGCTCAAAGCGTGAGAGTTGGCAGCCGTGGAGAGTGATGTGCAAAACCTGGGAGACCGCATCATCTGTGGATCTGTTTGGATGGTTTGCGAACTGCAGCAGATCCAGGGTGTGTGGGAGGAAAGCACAGACAGTTTCAACAATGCCCTATTAATTAGAAGCATAAGTAACACACAGTTCTTATATGTACTAACTGGGAATATTTGATAACATACCAACATCCTATATAATTGCTTGTGCATGTTATTCAGTTATTAAAGATGGGATAGCAGCGCATTTGGAAAGTGGTGAAATCATTGCACAAAGTCAGCATGGATTTACGAAAGGTAAATCATGTCTGACAAATCTGATAGGCCGATTAGGAAAAGGGGAGATGCAGCGCGACCTGGGTGTCATGGTACACCAGTCATTGAAAGTAGGCATGCAGGTACAGCAGGCAGTGAAGAAAGCGAATGGTATGTTAACTTTCATAGCAAAAGGATTTGGGTATAGGAGCAGGGAGGTTATACTTCAGTTGTATAGGGTCTTGGTGAGGCCACACCTAGAGTATTGCGTACAGTTCTGGTCTCCAAATCTGAGGAAGGAGATCATTGCCATAGAGGGAGTGCAGAGAAGGTTCACCAGACTGATTCCTGGGATGTCAGGACTGTCTTATGAACAAAGACTGCATAGACTCGGTTTATACTCTCTAGAATTTAGGAGATTGAGAGGGGATCTTATAGAAACTTACAAAATTCTTAAGGGGTTGGACAGGCTAGATGCAGGAAGATTGTTCCCGATGTTGGGGAGGTCCAGGACAAGGGGTCACAGCTTAAGGATAAGGGGGAAATCCTTTAGGACCGAGATGAGAAGGAATATTTTCACACAGAGAGTGGTGGGTCTCTGGAACTCTCTGCCACAGAGGGTAGTTGAGGCCAGTTCATTGGCTATATTTAAGAGGGAGTTAGATGTGGCCCTTGTGGCTAAGGGGATCAGAGGGTATGGAGAGAAGGCAGGTACGGGATACTGAGTTGGATGATCAGCCATGATCATACTGAATGGCGGTGCAGGCTCGAAGGGCCGAATGGCCTACTCCTGCACCTAATTTCTATGTTTCTATGTTTCTATGATAGAATTTTTCGAGGATGTAACTAGTAGAGTGGATAAGGGAGAACCAGTGGATGTGTTATACCTAGACTTTCAGAAGGCTTTCGACAAGGTCCCGCATAAGAGATTAGCATACAAACTTAAAGCACACGGTATTGGGGGTTCAGTATTGATGTGGATAGAGAACTGGCTAGCAGACAGGAGGCAAAGGGTAGGAGTAAACAGGTCCTTTTCAGAATGGCAGGCAGTGACTAGTGGGGTGCCGCAAGGCTCAGTGCTGGGACCCCAGCTATTTACAATATATATTAATGATTTGGACGAGGGAATTCAATGCAACATCTCCAAATTTGCAGATGACACCAAACTGGGGGGTATAGTTAGGTGTGAGGAGGATGCTTGGAAACTGCAGGGTGATTTGGATAGGCTGAGTGAATGGGAAGATGCATGGCAGATGCAGTATAATGTGGATAAATGTGAGGTTATCCACTTTGGTGGCAAAAACATGAGGGTAGACTATTATCTGAATGGTGGCAGATTAGGAAAAGGGGAGATGCAACGAGACCTGGGTGTCATGGTACACCAGTCATTGAAAGTAGGCATGCAGGTGCAGCAGGCAGTGAAGAAAGCAAATGGTATGTTAGCATTCATAGCGAAAGGATTTGAGTATAGGAGCAGGGAGGTTCTACTGCAGTTGTACAGGGTTTTTGTGAGGCCACACCTGGAGTATTGCGTACAGTTTTGGTCTCCAAATCTGAGGAAAGACATCCTTGCCATAGAGGGGGTACAGAGAAGATTCACCAGACTGATTCCTGGGATGTCAAGACTTTCATATGAGGAAAGATTGGATAGACTCGGCTTGTACTCGCTGGAATTTAGAAGATTGAGGGGGGATCTTATAGAAACTTACAAAATTCTTAAGGGGTTGGACAAGCTAGATGCTGGAAGATTGTTCCCGATGTTGGGGGAGTCCAGAACAAGGGGTCACAGTCTAAGGATAAGAGGGAATTCCTTTAGGACCGAGATGAGGAAAACATTCTTTACACAGAGAATGGCGAGTCTCTGGAATTCTCTGCCACAGAAGGTAGTTGAGGCCAGTTCATTGGCTATATTTAAGAGGGTGTTAGATGTGGCACTTGTGGCTAAAGGGATCAGGGGGTATGGAGAGAAGGCAGGTACGGGATACTGAGTTGGATGATCAGCTATGATCACATTGAATGGCGGTGCAGGCTCGAAGGGCCGAATGGCCTGCTCCTGCACCTATTTTTCTATGTTTCTATGTTTCTATGTTCAATTTCATAAACCAGCACTCTGAAGTGCCATTGCATCATTTTGTAAATTCTTAATTAATTAATGTTACGCAGAATAGGATCAACAACAAAACTGCCATATCATCACACGTAAACTGGACAGACAGCATGATGGCTAACAACGTTGATCAAGATTGAAGACAATAGACAATAGGTGCAGGAATAGGCCATTTGGCCCTTCGAGCCAGCACCGCCATTCAATGTGATCATGGCTGATCATCCCCAATCAGTACCCCGTTCCTGCCTTCTCCCCATATCCCATGACTCCACTATTTTTAAGAGCCCTATCTAGCTCTCTCTTGAAAGCATCCAGAGAACCTGCCTCCCACCGCCCTCTGAGGCAGAGAATTCCACACACTCACCACTCTCTGTGAGAAAAAGTGTTTCCTCGTCTCCGTTCTAAATGACTTACTCCTTATTCTTAAACTGTGGCCCCTGGTTCTGGACTCCCCCAACATTGGGAACATGTTTCCTGCCTCTAGTGTGTCCAAGCCCTTAACAATCTTATATGTTTCAATGAGATCCCCTCTTCTTCTTCTTCTTTCGTGTGGTGTGCACAGCCTAAAGTTGTTGGACAACTTGTTCTATTTGATCTTCTGTTTGTGCACGTCGGGTTGATGCAGGGCGGACCACGTGAAGGTTGCAATCTTCCACCCCAGATATCCTCTCATCCTTCTAAACTCCAGAGTGTACAAACCCAGCTGCTCCATTCTCTCAGCATATGACAGTCTCGCCATCCCGGGAATTAACCTTGTAAACCTACGCTGCACTCCCTCAACAGCAAGAATATTCTTCCTCAAATTAGGGGACAAAAATCCTTCCTCAGAGGGGTGTGGAGGCAGGTTCGCTGGATGCTTTGAAAAGAGAGCTAGATAGGGCTCTTAAAAATAGCGGAGTGAGGGGAT
This sequence comes from Raja brachyura, assembly GCA_963514005.1. The sequence continues at coordinate 101,452,226 of OY740782.1, read as the reverse complement.
ATGGGGAGAAGCCATGATCACATGCGGTGCTGGCTCGAAGGGCCAAATGGCCTACTCCTGCACCTATTGTCTATTGTCTACTGTCAAAACTGCACACAATACTCTAGGTGTGGTCTCACTAGGGCTCTGTACAACGGCAGAAGGACCTCTTTGCTCCTATATTCAATTCCTCTTGTTATAAAGGCCAACATGCCATTCGCTTTCTTCACTGCCTGCTCACTTTCATAGACTGATGTACAAGGACCCCCAGATCCCGTGGTACTTCCCCTTTTCCCAACTAGATGCCATTTAGATAGTACCCAACTTTACGCCATTTAGATAGTAAATGATAGTCATGGAGCAACCTGCATTCCCACAACTTGTTTGGTTTTGATTGAAATGAGCATCCTCACTCTTGGACAACTTGATTACAACTTAGTTAAAGCTGACAAATTAATTCATGCTTATAATCTGGAGCGCAGTAACCCGGTGATATCGGCAGAAACTGAATGAAGCTGTTTGCACCGGGATTAGGCGGAGAAGAAACCCAGGTATTTCAGGACGTTCAAACAAAGACGTTGAATTATTTGATGATGGTGATGAAGAAGATAACGATCAAGCTGAGCCCACTAAGAAGCAATGTAAATTAGAAGAGCTGGTGCCATTCTCTGCAGAACGAATGTCAAGAAACCAAAGCTAAAGGATTCATATTCATATCCGCAAGATATTTTGAAGACATGGAAGGGAGAAATGGTTGTCCTGGAAAGCATGTCGAAATGCCCAAGCACAATTCAAAAAGTGTACAGAGCAATCAAGGCAATTTCTCCTAGCTCCGTTGAATCTGAAAGGTATTTTTGTGCTGCTGGCCTCTTTGACACCAAATTGTGCACCTCATTGAGTGGAGACTGTTGCCTTATGTTTTTTGAGATCATACCTAATGACTGTTGAAAGTAGTTGAAACATTTGCAAAATAAAGGTCAATTTGACAAGAAAGAATGAGTTTTAATTTGAAAATTACAAAATCATTTAAAAAAAATCATCATTTTAATCAGGGATAAAGTTAATTAATAATAATTAAGTAAAATAATTAATTACTTTTTCTAAATTAACCAGTTAATCAATCAGAAAGTAACCCTAGAGAGATAGGGCTTTATTCCTTGGAGAGCAGGAGGTTGAGGTATGATGTTATAAAATTATGAGTGATATAGATCGTGTGAATGCACAGGATCTTTTACCTCGGGTAGGAGAATAAAAAAACAGAGGACATAGGTTTAAGGTGAGAGGAGCAAGGTTTAACAGGAACCTGAGGGGAAACCTTTTCACTCAAAGAGGGGTGGGCAAATGGAACAAGCTACCAGAGGAGGTACTTGAGGCAGGTACTATAACAGCATTTAAAAGACACTTAGTGAGCTACAAGAAAAGGAAATGTTTATAGGGACATGGGCAAATAGGACCTGCTTAGATGGGTATCTTAGTCAGCATAGCTGAGTTGGACCAAATGCCCCGTTTCCTTGCAAGTGGAGAATTGAATGAATGAATGAATGAATGAATGAATGAATGAATTAATAGCCTTTATTGTCATTCAGACCTTTCGGTCTGAACGAAATTTCGTGCCTGCAGTCATACATATATAAAAATAACAAAACCACACAATAAACACAAAATTAACATCCACCACAGTGAGTTCACCAAACACCTCCTCACTGTGGTGGAAGGCAAAAGTCTTAGAGTCTCTGTCTTCTTCCCTCCTTATTCTCCCTCTGCGCTGAGGAGATCCAGGCCTCCGATGCTGCCGTCCACCAGGCCCGCGGCCGAGCCTCCGAAACCGGGTCGCCGCCACCGCTGTCGCCGGAATGCCGGAACACCGCCACAGGACCCGCCGCCGGAACGTCGCTGGAGCACCGCAGCTCCAGAAAGCCAGGCCGCCGCTGGAGCACCGCAGCTCCCGAAAGCCAGGTCACCGCTGGAGCACCGCAGCTCCCGAAAACCAGGCCGCCCCTGGAGCACCGCAGCTCCCGAAACCCAGGCCGCCGCTGGAGCACCGCAGCTCCCGAAAGCCAGGCCGCCGCTGGAGCACCGCAGCTCCCGAAAGCCAGGCCGCCGATGGAGCACCGCAGCTCCCGAAAGCCAGGTCACCGCTGGAGCACCGCAGCTCCGGAAAGCCAGGCTGCCGCTGGAGCACCGCAGCCCCGAAAACCAGGTCGCCGCCGGAACGCCACTGGAGCACCGCATCCCCGAAGCCAGGTCGCCGCTGGAGCACCGCAGCTCCGAAGCCAGGTCACCGCTGGAGCACCGCAGCTACTCAGAGGGGGCCAGGTCGCCGCTGAAGCTCCGAAAGCCGTGCCGCCGCCGCTGGAAGCTGGAGGCCGCCAGCTCCGCCATTAGGGCCTCAGCACAGACGGAGACGGTGTCGGGGGACACGACAAGAAAAGTCGCATCCCCCCCGAAGGAAGAGACTAAAACCCCGTTTCTCCCACCCTCCCCCCCCCCCCCCACACACACACATACACAACCTAACAAACCAAAAATAATCGCTAAAAACAGGCACGAAGACAAAAATAAAATAAAAGACAGACGGACTGCAGGTGAGCCGCAGCTGCCAAGCAGCGCCGCCACTTCCTGGTAGTGCTCTGGTAGAGATCCAGTGCCAATTATAATGAGCTAAATAGTCCCCTTCTGTATTGAATCAATTTCTGTTTGACGTGAAGATGCAAGAAATTGTGATCATGAGCAGGAAACACACTGCTGGAGGAATTCAACCTGTTAGGAGGGAATGGACAGATGACGATATTTCAGGCAATTAATTCCACCTGTCAATTTCCAGTTCTTACTCCACTCCACCCCCTCACTTCTCATTACTAATTTTTTACCGTTGCCTACCTCAACCGTGACCTATCGCTGTTGTGGCCTACCGCTGCCGTGGCCTACCATTGCCGCTCGCCACTGGCTTCAGGCGGGCACCGGTGGGGAGCTTCCTGCAGTTGGGGACGGGACGGCTTCAGGTGGGGGCCAGTGGGGGGTGGGTGGGGGTGGGGGGGGGGGCGTCCTGCAGCTGGGGACGGCTTCAGGCAGGGACTGGCGGGAACATCCTGTAGCCGGGGGAGGGGGATGGCTACAGGCGGGGGCTGGTGGGGGGGGGTAAGCGGCCTGCAGCTTGGGACGGGGACGGCTTCAGGCAGGGGCTGGTAGGGAGTGTCCTGCAGCCAGGAGAGGGGGACGGCTTTAGGCAGGGCCTGTTAGGGGCTGGTTGGGGGGGGGGGAGTGCTGCCGTGGCCGACTGCTGCTGTGGCCTACCACTGCCGCTGCCATGGCCTACCACTGTGTGGCGAGGTGGGTGTATGGAGGAGGGGCGTGGGGTGGGAGGGTTGTGGGGAGGAGTGGGGGTGTGTGAGCAGGGGTGGTGTGGGGGAGGTGGATGTGTGCCGGGGGGGGGTGTGGGGTGCGAGGGGTGTGTGGGCAGGAGGCATGTGGGGGAGGGGCTGAGTGGGGGTGGGGGTGTGTGTGGGGGAGGGCATGAGTGGGGGTGGGGGTGTGTGTGGGGGAGGGGGATGCGAGCATTTCGGCCATCAGCGTGGACGGCTTGCGATCGCCCAACCCATCCATGTGTAAGGGGCGGACGGCACAGTTTCTGTGGTTGAGCCCGAACGTGCGGAAAAAGAGGGCTTTGATGCCTTCGTATTTACCGAGCGCCAGCGGATCTTGAAGGAACGGCAGTAGCCATGAAGCCGTCTCCTGTGTGAACACGCCGACGACATGGAAGTATTTGTAGCAATGTTACAAAATTTTGAGATTTAAAAAATCAAGTCTGCAATTTATCTCATCAGATAAAGCATAAAAATAAATTTAATTTGACACCTAATTCACTTTCATATCTTCAGTATTAAAAAAGTTATGGCCATTTTCATACTCGGAAATTAGCATCTTGTTCCCCATTGCCTTTCCATTAACTTAACATGAAAGCTGTGATCTAGAACAGTCAAAAGCCCATAACTTTCTTAAAAATTGAGAGAACACAATTAAATTTTCAGTTATTAAAGATTGAAGCATTCTGAAACAAATATGAAACAATCTTACTTGGATGACCTGAAATTAAAGCATATAATTAGTTAGTTACCTAATTGTAGCTAATTACAAAATTCAATTACTAGATCTAAACATCTATCCATTTCTTAAGAAAAGATAAACTTTTTAAAATTGCCTAAGTGTTTAAATAACATTCACACAATAATTCACAATATAACATGATTTTTAATTCTCATTTTCATGAATTTATAGGCCAAATGGAAGGAATTTAGTGTTTAATTCCTGTAAATTAATGACCATTTAAATCAACTTGTGAGTGGGTTTTAGTGGAATGCGGTGAATTAGAACGTTGCAGTTTGTGGTGAAGTCGGCAGGAAAAACACTGCCAGTTCGTATATATTTTTTGTCCCCATTTTGCAACATGAAAATGTGATTAAAGGCTTCCTAAAAACCACGTTTTAATGTAAAAATAAACTGTGTACTTTATTTTCTCCCATACGTAAAATCCCTCCCGTTGTCGGCGTTCATGGCTTTAGAAGATGATTTTTAAATTACTCTAGCTAATATATAATCTAGCATAATTTAAAAATACCTTCATGATTGAAATGTCGGAGCTATTTTTCTTCAGCAACAAAATCCCCTAACATGGATTGATTTGCCCTGTCTGTGGAAAAAACAGCACATTAAACATGCCCCCCCTCTGAAAGGCGCCAAAGTCACGCACACGGGGAGCGGCAGAACTGCAGCGCCGCTAAAGGTAAGTTTTGTAACATACCTAGTATTTGGTGTCATCTACCACGATGTTGCAGAGATGGAATTGCGCTTCTACGTGGGCGAACCAAACCTGTGGCTGTTCGGCCCAGAACATGGGTAGTTTGAGGGCAACGGCATTCTGCTGAGCGTCGGGAATGGCGGCAGCTTGCATTCTTGGCATCCAATATACGAGTGAACACGTTGGGGTGACCAGTTTGGCGAGTCGAGACAGTGAGTGAATTCAAAGTGTGAGGGATAAGATGATTAAACCACCATCATTGTGAGGGGCCGAGTGGTTGTACCCATCAACCTTGTGATGGGCCGAATAGTTGGAATCACCAACCTTGTGATTCGAACAAACTGTTACTGTCCTTCAGAGCTGTTGATAACATTGTAGAATAACAAAATGAGGTAAGGAATGTAGCTGACAACACAGAAGCTAGTCTTTAGGTCAAAGGCAATTAAATAGGTTAGGGCAAAAGTGACTGAGCATGCTTAATGAAATAAATGAATATTAACTTTACGCCCCTCATGACAAAGAACCTAATTTAAATGTACATGCTATGTATGATGTGGGGGGTACTCGGGGACGTACCTATAGACTGTGCACCTCAGTGCTCTGATTGGGAAGAGCCAGAAGGGGAGGTTAAGCCAGCAGAATTGTGTGTATAAAGGGGCTTTACTTTCCTGACTTCGGTGTGTCTCAACTTGGAGAGGCACCCGATTCTGCAGACTCGCAAATAAAGCATTTCTTGTTTCCACGATTTAGTCTCTGAGTAGTGATTGTGAGCACAAACTATATCTCACAAAAGGGTTTTATTTTGAAACAGTAAAACAATGAATAAACTCTGGTGGATAAGACAACCAATAAAACGATGTTACTTCCACAAGTGTGGCACAAGAATGACAGTTACTGACAGTTACTGGCAGTCACAGCAAAAACAAACTGCCAATAGAACACCCGCGCTCATGAGACTCCTTCAGCCAACCTCGAGGGTTCAATTACCACAAGTCTGCAGTCTGTCCATTTCCCTCCCCAGATGCTGCCTGACCCTGCGAGTTCCTCCAGAACTTTTTCTTTGGTTATGGTTCCAACATCTGCAGTTTCTTGCGTCTCCAACCCCTTCCCCTTTGAAATAACAACTCGATATCTTCAATTCCCATTCTTTGATCCTTCCCTCCTATCAGTAGTTCTTCTCGTCTCCACCCCAGCAGTTACACTGCCCCCCTATTTTGCTCCAGATTTCCATTACAGTGTATTGTTTGTCTGCTCCCAGGCGACCTGTTGAAAGTTCCCCTCACCTTAATTAAAATGATTTTATTTGCGATTATACATACATACATATCACAGTTATTGATTTTTTTTGCCCCGCCTCTTCCTTTCACTTCACTTTACCAACAGTTTTAACCTAAAGTTTTAAAAGTATGTCGACTATTGAATTGTCCTTTTCAGTCGACAGACTTTTAAAACTTGTGGTTAAATTGTTGGGAAAGAGAAGTGAAGGGAGGAGGTGGGGCAAAAACAAACAGGTAATTCCACCTCTCGCCTGTCAGTTTTTGCTCCACCCTTCCGCCTCGCCTCTCTTTATCAGCTTTCCTCACTATATTCTACCAGTCTGAAGAGAGGTCCCGACCTTTGTCTCTCCATTCCCTCCACAGATGCTGCCCGACCGGTTTAGTTTCTCCAGCACTGTGCGTTTTGCTCCAGATCACCGCATCTACGGTTCCTCGTGTCCTCTCTGAACTTTATTTCACACGTGAGTGGATGTTTAAAAAAAAATCTAATCTAACATTCCCGGTGGAGGCTGCGGAGTAGCGGGCGGGCTCCCGTCACTCTGAACAGCTCCAGTAGACACGGATGGTGTAAGCCCTTGGCCTGGACGGGGTAGGCGAACAGGGGAGTCGCGCTTGTCATGAGAGGCCGAGCAGTCGTTTATTCCAATGTTTGAGGATTGACTCTCGCGTAGACAGGGCTGCTGAAGGAATCACTTGCCTGGGAGCAGACAGTGTCGTGGGAGCAATAGCGATGTGAACCTAGACATATTTCATGAAAGGGAAATGAGGACGGGTGGAAGTTTTATAGGGTTAACCAAGGGGGTCTGGTTGGACAAAATAGAACTTGACAGGAATAGGGGTTTAGACGGCGCGGTTGTCTTTCCCTGGCAGAGTCAAATCTAATTTTACAACCGGTTAATCAGTCAATTGTTATAAATCCAGGGAAATTGATTCTAGGGAAATGAAGTGAACTGCGGCCGAAATAAAGTGAACTAGTCGCAACCTCACATTCCGCTTGAGTAGCCCGGAATTTACCAAATTCAGGTAACCCAGTCCTCCCTGCTCGCAATAATCCATCTCTTTCGAGGCAAAAGTGACAGCGAATGCTGGAATCTGTAGCTAAAAGCAGAGCAGCTGGTGGAACTCAGCGGGCCAGGCGGCAGCTGTAGAGGGAATCAGACAGTGGACATTTCAAGTTAAGACATTTCATCTGCACCGGTCTTCCTTTGTTTACTCTTTCCATCTCCCCGTCCCATCGCCACACTTGTATACATTGGGTATGTAAGCAAATAATTTCACTGTGCCTAGTATTCCTATTCCTAGTCCACTTCTACCCACCTCTCCGTTATCTAGACTCATCACTCTCCCGTACCCGACTCCACTATCCATCACCCAAATACCTCCCTTGTGTCAACTTTCTAATCTTCTCCCCTATCTGGTTGCATCCACATCACCAGCCATCCTCTGTGTCACTTCTGTACATGTATCTTCGGTACTGCTGTAGGATATGGAACTGAAATGCATTTGCTTCCACTGTTGATGCTTGACCTGCTGAGTTCTTCCAGCAGTTTTTCCTTTGTTACTTTTTTTATTTTTGCTGTAGAAAGGGTGCAGAAGTGACTCCCCAGGATGCTGCCTGGATTTGTGGGTATCAGCTCTAAGGTGAGGTTAGGAAGACTTGGTTTGTTTTCTCTGGAGTGATAGAGACTGAGGAGTTGATACCTGATACAAGTTTATAAAATTATAAGAGGCATAAATCCATGGACAGTCTTTTTCCTGTGGTGGAATCGCCAAAGCCCAGAGGCCGGGGTGTGGGGGGGGGGGGGGGGGGGGGGGGGGGGGTGGGTGGAATAAGTATGCAAGGGGCAATTTTTTTTTACACACAATCGGGTACAAGAATGTTGTTTAAATGGCTTTCAGATAGGCACATGGAAATGGACGGAAGGGGATCAAATGCAGGCGGAGTACAATAGTTTCTGTTCTGTAGAATTCTATTTTCTCTAAAATTGACGAATGAACAAGAACATAGTTTTGGGAATATCCTGCTGGTCTATTCCATTAAAATATAATATAATGTTGTATTTAAAAAAAAAAGCTTAACACTGTCAACTCTGAAAGTATTTAAGCAGTGTACTTGGAGAGAAAAATGAAGTTAATGTTTTAGGGTGGTGTGGCGTCAGCTGATGGTCAGACCATTTACCGCTGAACCCTCGTCAGTGGGTACGAGTACGGCACCAGGTCGCGGTAACTGCTGTTGTACGTGTCGCAGCGTGGCCCAGTAAACCTCCTCGTGTACTCCGTCTGCATCCTTCCGGTCATGGCGCCACCCCAGGAGCAGCTCAACACATCGCCATTAACACCAAGCCCCCGAGCACACTAACATTAAAACCCAGCAACCAGAAGAGACTACTCCGACAAGATGAATCCGCCATTAACTGTCAATCCCGCCCTTATCCCCATCACATGCCCGGGGCCCATCCCTTCTGGTTGAAGGTGGCACTGGACCTCCAGTTTTCCAGCTTCCAGCACAGCTTCACATCAGACACTGGACAATTTGAACCTACAGCTTCCTACCACTTTGGACTTGTTTGCTTACTGTAGTTTGTTTTGTTTCTTTTCACTTTATTTTACACTCTAATGACGGTGCTGGGTTTAGCTATGAGTTTATTCTTATTTCTTTGTGTTTTCTTTGGTTTGCATTGTTGCCGCATCTCCCAGCGGTTGCTGGGTGCCGTATTTCTCGGGACATGATCCCCTGCTGGTCGATGAGATGCGACTGTGTCTCATCCATCCTGCAGCTTTTGCATTGGTCTCCTTGCACTCCTCGGCATACGGCCGGGATGGCCCTCAGCTAGAGCGTCGACTGTGCCCGCGGGCCCCACCGTCCCGACCCATGGCCGGGGTGCCCCCGACCCACAGCAGGAGCTGCCCTCGACCATGCATACACACATTGTAGAAGGTTAGCGCATTCCATTCCTTTTTGCCTGTGCATTTATGGCTTTTGGCTGCCGTGTTTCATTGGCCTGCTTGATTTCCTTCCTCGGGTTCTTGGGGGGGGGGGGGGGGGGGGCGTCCTGTGGCATCAGCTGATGGTCAGACCACTTACGGTCGAACCCTCGTCAATGGTTACGAGGGCTGTCACGTGATGTCATGGGTTAAGAGGAGTGTCCTGCTACATAAGCAGATCTCACCTTGAGATCTGGAGTCGACAGGTAGCTGAGCTCGAGTCAACACCCACGCTCAGCAACAGCAGCCATGACTCAGTTTGTTAGACAATCAAACTTGCACGCACACCAACCATGTAATGTCTGAATAAAGCAACTGTTTGTTCACCAGGTTTGGTGCCGCTACAGTAGTGAATTTTATACCAGAACCAGTAAAATTAGACAATTAACACATTTAAAGTTGCAGAGAAGTAGGAGGAATGGAGAAAACAAAGGGATTGCCTTTGACAATGTGGAGAATGAAACTGAACAGAATAAGACTGTTGTGAGAACATGATATAGGTCGATAAACTGCAACTAATTGGTTTGGAGGAGGTGTATATTGGCAGCAGATGAATTGGAGCACAAGAGAAAGAGGAGGAATGATTGGAACTGTAACTAGACTAAGTGGGGCCCGTTGGGTCCCACATGGGAGGGCTGGTCCCCCAATGCAATATTCCACCTCTCCACCAATTCCAATATTGGCGGCCAGTGGGGGGGGGGGGGGGGGGGGTGTTTCGGAAGCGCTAGTATGGGTGTTGTGGGCTGAAGGGACTGGTTTCCAGAGGGCTACTATGGACATTGTGGGTCAAATGGATTCTTGGGGTGGCAGCTCAGTCATTCAAGCCTGATGTGCTGGCAGCTCACTCACGGCTGGTGGGCAGGCAGTTGACACGGCTATTCCTTGAAATACCATTTCAAGCAGGGTGCAAGGCCACAAAATTCAAATGCAGTTTCCTACCATTTCAAGCAGGGTGCGAGGCCACCGAACTCAAGTGCAGTTTCCTAGCACTCCAAGCAGAGTGCAAGGCCAACAAATTCAAGTGCAGTTTCCTACCACTTCAAGCAGGGTGCAAGGCCAACAAATTCAAGTGCAGTTTCCTACCACTTCAAGCAGGGTGCAAGGCCACTGAATTCAAGTGCAGTTTCATACCATTTCAAACAGGGTTCCAAGTCCACCAAACTCAAGTGCAGTTTCATACCACTTCAAGCAGGGGGCAAGTCCACCAAATTCAAGTGCAGTTTCCTATCATTTCAAGCAGGTTGCAGGGCCGTCCAATTCAAATGCAGTTTCGTACCATTTCATGCAGGGTGAAACCACTATAAAACCACTATAAAACCACACAAAACACCACAAAACATCACATAAACACATAGGTTTTAACTATTCCAAAAACAAAAAAACTGATTACATTCTTGGTCATTTTCCCATCATGCTCCCCAGTATGTGAACTGCAGGGTTAACTAAACAATTACTGCATATAATCCTCCAACATTTTCGCCACCTCCAACAGGATTCCACTACTGGCCACATCTTCCCATCCCCTTTGTGCTTTCTGCAGAGACCGTTCCCTCCGTAACTCCCTGGTCAACTCGTCCCTTCCCACCCAAACTACCCCCTCCCCAGGTACTTTCCCCTGCAACCGCAGGAGATGCAACACCTGTCCCTTTACCTCTCCCCTCGACCATCCAAGGACCCAAACGGTCTTTGCATGTGAGGCAGAGGTTCACTTGCACCTCCTCCAACCTCATCTACAGCATCCGCTGTCCCAGTTGTCAACTTCTCTACATTGGCGAGACCAAGCGCAGGCTCGGCGATTGTTTCGCTCAACACCTCCGCTCAGTCCATCATAACCAAGCTGACCTATTTTCCTCGTTTCCAGCACTTCGACTCCCCCTCCCATTCCCAATCTGACCTTTCTGTCCTGGACATCCTCCATTGACAGAGTGAGGCCCAGCACAAATTGGAGGAACAGCACTTCATATTTTGCTTGGGTAGTTTACACCCCAGCTGTATGGACATTGACTTCTCTCACTTCAGATAGCCCTCGCTTTCTCTCTACATCCCCTGCCACTTCCCATTAGTTCTCCCATTAGTTTTACTGTCTCCGCCTACATTCTGTCTTTCTCCCACCCCCATTCTTGACATCAGTATGAAGAAGGGTCTCGCCCCGAAATGTCACCCATTCCTTCTCTCATAAAGCCATGCCGACTTTGGTCTATCAAAATATCACTGTCGATGTGGTATAATTGTGCTGGTAAGTTTTGTGTTAATTGGGGAGAAAAGTAGACTGCAGAAATATTTCAATCATGAATCCATGCTAGAGAAGCATTTAATATGTGCTATTGGAGCAGGTGGAGCCAGTTTGTCTTGCTTGCATTCTTACCTGCCATTTTAGTAAATATTAAGCACTTTCTCGACACACCCAACAAAAAGCAGGAGTTAGTTACTTACCTCTGAAGCCTGCCCAATCATAATTTCAGATTCAATTCAACAATTCAATGATATTTTATTGTCACACGTACCTAGGTACAGTGAAGTGATTTGTTTTGCATACAAACCGGTAAAATCACACAGCAGATCTCACCTAGGCAGTACACAAGTGTCGCAACATTTCTGGCACTGACAAAAGTTACAAATGTTTACCAAACATTCCTATCTACTGTCTGCTGCCGCACATGACACCAGTCTCCATTGGCGAACCAACGATTGGCGAACCAACAGAAAACATAAATGGGTGATATTTTAAGTTGTGAACTGTAATTGCTGAGGCACCACAGCGATCAGTGCCGGGGCCTCAACTATTTACAATCTTCATTAATGACTTTTGATAAAAGGTCTGAAGGTCATAGTTAGAGAACATGGAAATGGCCTTTTTAGCCCAATTCATCCATGATGACCGTATTATGATATGACCAATCCTGTTTGCCGGCCTTAGGGCCATATCCCTCTAAATCTTTCCTATACATGTATCCATCCAAATCATTTTTAAACATTGTAATTGTACTCACCTCTACCACTCTTCGCTCATTCCATATATGCACCACCCTCCGTGTGGAAAACTTTGCCCCACCAGTCCCTTTTAAATACTTCCCATCTCATCTTAAACCTAATCATTCTAGTTTTAGACTTCCTTTCCCTGAACAAAAAACCATGACTGTTCACCTTATATATTTCTGTCGTAATGTTATAAACCTAAAAAATATCAGTTTCCTGTGCTCCAGAGAAAAAAGTCCCAGCTGATCATGACCCACCTTATTATGCAAACCCTACTGAATTGGTGCCATTCTCTTGAATCTTTTCTGCACCCTCTCCGGCTGATGGCATTCTTCATTGAGTGGTTATAAGGTCATAAACGGTAGGAGTTGAATTAGGCCATTTGGCCTATCAAGACTATTCTGCCGTTCAATCATGCCTGATCTGTCTCTCCCTCCTAACCCCATTCTCCTGCCTTCTCCCCATAACCTCTTACACATGTACTAATCAAAAAATCTATCTATCTCTGCCTTAAAAATATCCACTGACGTGACCACCACAGCCTTCTGTGACCACCACAGCAAAGAATTCCACAGATTCACCACCCACTGACTAAATAAATTTCTCTCCATGTCCTTCCTAAAATAATGTTCTTTAATTCTGAGGCTATGACCTCTAGTTCTGGACTCTGCCATTAGGGTAAACATCCTCTCCACATCCACTCCATCCAAGCCTTTCACTACTCCGTATGTTTCATTGAGGTCCCCCCGATTCTTCTAAACTCCAGCGAGTACAAGCCCAGTGCCGATAAACGCTCATCATAGGATATCCTATCTATTCCTGGGATCATCTTTGTAAACCTCCTCTGGACCCTCTCCAGAGCCAGCACATTCTTCCTCAGATATAGTGCCCAAAATTGCTCAAAATATTCCAAATGTGACCTTACCAGCGCCTTATAGAGCCTCAGCATTACATTCATGTTTTTGTACACAAGCCCTCTTGAAATAAAAGCGAGCATTGAGTTTGCTTTTCTTTACTACTGATTCAATTTGCTGATTAACTTTTTGGGAATCGTGCATCAGCACTCCCAAGTCCCTTTGCATCTACGATTTCTGGTTAATACTCTTTCTTGCATTCTTACCTGCTCTTTTAGTAAATATTAAGCACTTCCTCGACACACCGAACAAAAAGTGGGAATTTGGGTAGCTTCTTGACCTTCAAGCCTGCCCAATCATAATTTCTGATTCAATTCAACGTCAATGCTACTTTATTGTTACATGTACTAGGTACAGCGAAATGCTTTGCATACAAACTGGTAAAATCACACTGCAGGTCTCCGCTAGGCAGTACACAAGTTTTGTCACGTTTCTGGCACTAACAAATGTTGCAAAGGTTTATTGAATGTTCCTATTTACTGAATGCCACCGCACATGACACCAGCCTCCAACCCCCCCCCCCCCCCCCCCCACACCTGCAACGACCTCCTTCATTCTCGGCATGATTTCAAGCTAGGGTGTTGTTTACATTTGTTTTACATCTTAGGTGGAGGTTCCAAAAGAAGGAAACACTTTGTTCCTTTTGTGAGCTGGTCTCTATTATTAATATTCATCCAGCAGATAGGCACTGGAGATAGTGATGGAGATTGGGACACATTGAATTGAGTTGAATTGAATTGAAAGATACTTGGAAACATGCCCTTCGACCCAATGGTCATCGATCACCAATTCACACTAGTTCTATGTTATCCCACTCACTGCAATGCAAGGGGCAATTTACGGAGGCCAATTAACCTATAAACCCGCATGTCTTTGGGATGTGGGAGAAAACCCACGCTTGTCACAGGGAGAACATGCCAACCCCATACAGACAGCACCCTAGATCAGGATTGAACCCAAGGGCTGAGTTAATTTGTGTTATTCAAGGCAGCTCGGGTAGCAACTGGAAAGATGTTTCAGTGAGGTCCCAAGCGTCTGGGCATCGCTGTCCCACTATCATTCAGTGCAGGATCCGAATAGTATCCTTCTGGGTCATATATCCATGCAAATTGTTTTCATTTAGAGGCTTAGAGTCATACAGCTCAGTAACAGACCTTTTAGCCCTACCTGCTCATTCCGAACAAAATGCCCCATCTACATTAGTTCAACCTCCCCGCGTTTGGTCCACGTCCTTCTAAACTGTTCCTATTCATGTATCTGTCCAAATATATATGAAATGGTGTTATAGTACCTGCATCAATTATCTCCTCTGGCAGCTTAGTCATATAGTCATAGTCATAGAGCATGGAAACAGGTGTTTAAGAAGGCATTGCAGATGCTGGAAAATCGAAGGTAGACAAAAGTGCTGGAGAAACTCAGCGGGTGCAGCAGCATCTATGGTGCGAAGCGAAATAGGAAACAGGCCCTTTGCTTCAACTTGCCCACACCGGCCAACGTGTCCCAGTTACACTAGTCCCATCTGCTCGTGTTTGGTCCATATCCCTACCAACCTGTCCTATCCCCTGTACCTGTCTAACTGTTTCTTAAATGTTGGGATTGTCCCTGCCTCAACTACCTCACCTGGCTGCTTGTTCTATACACGGGCCCAGCGCTGAACCCTGAGGTTCACCACTAGTCATAAGCCTCCAGTCCAAGAAGCAACCTTCCAACATCACCCTCTGCTTCCTTCCATGAAGCCAATTTTCTATCCATATATCCCCTACCCTCCATTGTCCCTCCGGTTCCTAGGAATAAATATCATCAGCAATTTGTCCTGAACCAGCCACATCGAAGTTATGCCCAAGAATGCACACCAATGCCTCTACTTCCTTAGGTGGCTTAGGTAGTTCAGCATGTCCCCAACCACACTCACCAACTTCTACAGATGTGCCGTAGAAAGCATTTTATCGGGATGCATCACAGCATGGTTTGGGAACAGCTCCATCCAAGACTGCAAGAAATTGTAGAATTATGGGCATAACCCGGACCATGACGCAAACCATGAAAACGTTGTCCCTTCCATTGAATCCGTCTACACTTCGCAGGGACCTCGCAAGGCCACCAGCATAATCAATGACAAGTCTCACCCTGGTCACTCCCGCTTCTCCCCTCTCCCATCAGGCAAGTGGTACAGTAGTTTGAAAACTCGTACTTCCAGATTCAGGGACAGTTTCTTCCCAGCTGTTATCAGTCACTTGAATGGTCCTCTCACTTTTAGAGTCCTGACCACCCATCCACCACATTGGAGACCTTTGAACTATTTTTAATCAGTCTTTATCTTGCACTAACTGTTGCACCCTTTATCCTTTGTCTGTGCACTGTGGGTGGCTTGCTAGCATTCATGTACAGTATTTTCTTTGACTAGATAGTATCGTGGTTACTGATACTCAAAATTAACTCAGGCGACATGGAGAATTCTTCAAAAAGTTCAAACCTTTATTTGCAAATCGAGGCTGGAATACTCAAAGAGTAAATCACTTGAGAGTTCACTCCAAAGCAAGGGCTGCCCCTTTTTATGGCATGTTTAACTCTGTTTGTCCCACCCCCGGTGCATTTCCATACCCAATCACTTGCAGACATTCCCTTATCGATAACCAATCACTTGCATTTACTTTTCTCCACCTTTCCAGTTATTTTCCATTCCGTAATCTACCCTTATTTAAACCACATATCTTCCCCTTCTTGGCCCCTTATTTCTCTTAGCTTGATGCAGAGTTACAAAGGTCATATAACCATAGATTTACGCTAATGACAGCAAGAGAATCTTGGGCCTCCATTACCTCTTACAAAAACAATCAAACCAGATTACAAGGGACAAAGGCCTTCACAAAGTATAAAAGTTAAACATCTCAAGTATTACAAACACCAAGAATATAAAATATAAAGATACTGCACTTCTATAATGGCACGCAAACATTGGGCCTTATTGGGCCTGTTCCACTTAGGCAATTTTTCAGCGGATTGCCAGCAGTCGCCTGAAAAACCGGGAACTGGAACGGTGACTGTCAGAGTGGAACACACACACACACACACACACACACACACACACACACACACACACACACACACACACACACACACACACACACACACACACACACGCACGCACGGGCCATGGCAAGCGGGGGGAGCGCTGTCTGAAATTCACACGGTACAAAGCCAAGGTGATACAGATACACACCGCGATGAACAGGAAGGTTGGCGCTGTAATTAAGACGGCTAGCACAGTGTACGGAAAGTTCTTTAAAAGAGGGGGGGTTAGGAGGAGGGGGAAGAAGGGGGGAGAAGGAGTGGAGACAACTTTTAAGAAGCCAGCCAACTTTTAATAAGCCAGAGATACACAGCTGTGAAGTTCGGCAGACGTTTAACATTACCGGTCGACTATCCTTGGTTCTGAAAACTACTGCTTACATTTTTTACTCAATACCCTGATTGATTTAGCCAATGTACCAAAACCCTTCTTGACCATCCTATCTAAGAGTGATTCCACTTTTAAATACTATGTACCTGCATTCCTAGATCCCTCTGCTCTACAATATTCCCAAGGGCCATGCCTGGCACTGTGAGTCCTGTCCTGGTTTGACTTCCCAAATTAAAACACCTCGCAGTTATTACATTGAACTCCTTAACAATTCCTGTCCACTTTGCCCAACTGCTAAAGATTTAATTGCTGTAATTTTTAATAATTATCTTCGCAATTTACGATGCCACCCACTTGTTAGTTAGTAAGCTCTGCAAACATACTAATTATGCTTTCTACATTCTTATCCAAATCATTGATTGACAAACAACAAAGGGCCCAGCACCAATCTCTGAACCACACCACTAGTCACATGAAGTTATAAGAAACTACAAAATGCTGCAAAATACTCAGCAGTTTAGGCAGCATCCTGGAGAGCAAAGATAAGTTTCTGAGTCACTGATATGTCATTAAGAATGCCAACCTTAGTACAATGTGCATTGTAAGTTTTTGAAATTTTCCTTCCCTGCTTTAAATGCCAAGAGTAAAAAATCCTAATTCTTGAAAATCCCAAGACTGTAGACTTGACAAGCCAAAAGATCCACACTGTGATTGCACCAAACTTAAGATCGTCCCTGAATGATATTTCAACCTCAAGCTATCATTCCTCCTATGAACTGGGTGTGAGTATACCCAACCCTGCTTGCAGTGATCTACATTTTTGACCATATTCATGTTTGTCTTGGGTTTAAGAAGATATTAAGGATTTAAGTGCTGATGCAAATGCAGGTCACTATGTTAGACCTTCTACAGAAATATGAATGCACATACAACACAACAGGATGTCTCCTTTTAGAAGTCTTTTTGACAACCTGTAATAATTCTTTGCTTAGTTTATTGTTAATATTTGTGAATGTATCTAAAATGATGTGTCACAATCTACCTGCAATCTATTTGGGTGACATGTTTTCTCTTCTTCCCTAGTTGATTACAACTTGAAAATGGCAGCCCCACGATCAGCAATATCAGTGGTCAAGTTTCTCTGTGGGGCTGGATTAGGATATTATATCTGCTATGTCCTGATTAATGTAACTGGCACAATGTTAATGGAGTTCTTGAATGATTCACTGGGAGCCATAAGTGTTTCTAAAAACCACCAACACCGATATCTTGAAGGAACAATGTCATTTAACATCAAACAACATACAGGTGCCTTTTTCATATGACAATGTGGTTATAAAGTGTTATTGTTCTATCATGATGCATAAGGGTGAATTATAAAGTAGTTGATAGCTTCAGGTAACAATATAAATTAGAGTCAATATTGTTTATACTGAAACACATAGCTCGTCGGCCCAGAAACTGTTAAAACATGGTAGCATTTGGTGCTTGCTGAGATGATCCAGATTCGAGAGAACATTGGAAAATGATCACCAATGCATCCACGATTTCTAGGGCCACCTCCTTGTCCTCCGGTTTGCTACTTCCTCTGGCCAATTTATATGCATTTTCCTTGGATTTAACGTTTTCCTTAATTTCCATCATTTGTCATGGTTGAGTCGCCTTCCCTGTTTTATTTTTTTGCCAGACAAGGATGAACAATTTTTGGAAGAAGCGTCTCGACCCAAAACGTCGCCTATCTCCTTCGCTCCTTAGATGCTGCTGTACCCGCTGAGTTTCTCCAGCTTTTTGTGTAACCAACAATTTTTGGAGTTCATCTTTAAATCTTTGCCATTGCATCACCATCGTCAACCCTTTAGGTATAATCTGCCAGTCTATCATAGCCAATTCCCATCATAGATTCAAAGTCTCCTTTCATTAAGTTCAGGACATTAGTCTCGAAACTAACCGTGTCACTTTCCACCCTATTCCACCATGTTATGGTCCCAGTTTCCCAAGGGGCATTGCACAACAAGATCCCTAACTAATCCTTCCTCATTACACAATACCCAGTCTCAGATGGCCGGTCCTCTAGTCCGTTCTTCTACATATTGGTTTAAACAACCATCCCGTATACATTCCAGGAAATCCTCCTCATCAGCGCTGGTACCAATTTGGTTGGTCCAATCTATATGTAGATTAAATATGTAGATTAAAGGTCCAATCTATATGTAGATTAAGAAAAAAGTCACTCATGATAACTGCTGTACCTTTGCTACACGCATCAGTAATTTCCTACTTGATGCTCTCCCCAACCTCACTGCTGCTGTTTGGTGGTCTGTATACAACTCCAGCAAACGGTTTCTGCCCTTGGCTATTTCACAGTTCTACCCATACCGATTGTACAGCATTCAGGCTAATGTCTCTCCTTGCTATTGGATTAATCTCCCCTTTAACCAGCAATATCACCCCACCTCTTCTTCCTTTCTGTCTATCCTTCCTGAATATCGAATACCCTGCATGTTTAGCTCCCAGTTTTGGTCACCCTGGAGCCATGTCTCATTTTCCTTAACTACACATTCAATTCATCCACCTTCTTACAAATGTTCCTCGCATTAAAGCACAAAGCTTTCAGGTTTGTTTTTCTCATCTCTCTTCTCCCTTTTGCTTCTGTCCTTTCATGATCGTCTGTCTCCTTGCATTGGTTCCCATCCCCCTGCCCTGTTAGTTTAAACGTGACATTTCCCACACTCTCTTTCCCATTAACTGCACGCATATGCTTCCAAGTTGTTGACTCCCCCCACCCCCCACCCCCCTCCCCCCCCCCCCACTGTTCAGTTTAAACCCACCGGTGTAGCACCAGCAAACCTGGCTGCCAGAATGTCAGTCCCCCTCCACTGAAGGTGCAACCAATTGCTTTTGTATAGGTCGCCCTTGCCCCAGAAGAGATCCCAGTGATCTAGAAATCTAAATCCCTGCCCCCTGCACAAACTTCTCAGTCATACATTCTCTCTGTTCCTATCCTCACTAGCATGAGGTACTGGAAGCAACCCAGAGATAACCACCCTAGAAGGCCTGCTGTTCAGCCTACCTAGTTCTCTAAACTCACGTTGCGGAACCCTCTTCCTCTTCTGACCCACGTCATTTGTGCCTAGGTGCACAACTACCTCCAGTTGTTCTCCTTCCCTCCTGAGGATGTTCTTAAGTCAGTCTGAACAGCACACCAACCCGCACACTGAATCATAGGGACACAAGGGACAGCAGATGCTGGATTTTTGCAAAGAAACTCTGCAGGTCAGGCAGCATCTGTGATGGAATGGATAGGCAACATTATGGAGTGGGACCTTTCTTCAGAATGATTTTAGCCATGCGGGGAGAGGTGGGGGTGTGACAACGGCTGGCAAGTGATAGGTGAATACAGGTGAGAGGAGATTTTGATTGGCAGATGGGTGAAAAAAGGCTAGAGTTGAAATGAAGACAAAAGGCCAGCAAAAGGAAACAAAAGGAGACAAGAAGACCAAAGTGTTGCCATTAACGAGTGAAAGAGCAGTGAAAGGTAAAATCGGAGGAGCAGTATAGGTGGAAAGCTTTCCCTCCACACCTGAGCACACCCATTTTTCCCAGTACCTCGCTCCCTTGTGCCTCCCTCTCCCACCACCCACATACCCTTTGTCCCTTTCCATATATACTCCTTCCTCTGGTTTTTACATTTCTCTTTCGCTCCTTATCAGAAACCATTTTACCTCCTTGTCTTCAGTATTCAGACTGATTATAAAAGGCTTCCCTTACCCTCCACCCGCAGCCCCTTCAACAACCTGAAACATGGCCTATCCATGTCTTCCAAAGACTGACTTAAGAACTGCCTGACCCACTGAGTTACTCCACACTTTGTGTTTTACTCAAGATTCCAGCGCCTGCAGTTTCTTGAGTGTTCATCACTTGCCAGGATTTGTCGTGCCCTGGCCTATTTTCTAGCTCTATATCTCCTATTATAATCAGTCTAAGGAAGGGTCCCAACCTGAAACGTCGCACTTCATGTTCTCCAGAGATGCTGCTTGATCTGTTGAGTTACTCAAGCACTTGTGTTTTATACCTTGTATAATTGTATAATTCTATACCTGCATGTTTACATGCTAAATACCCCCACATCACTAGTTAGCAATTGATCCTTATTTTTGATGGTCTTTATTGAGTTACTTCTAAAATAAACAGGAATCTGCTCCATGATTGTAAATATGTACTCTCCAATAGACGATTCCCTAAATTTAACCATCTATTCACAATTCTGAATAATGATCCTGTCCTGAAATGTTGCCTGTCCATTCTATCTCCAGATGCCGCCTGACATGCTGACTTACTCCAGCATTTTGTTTCAATCTATTCGCAATCTTTTCATTCACGTAATAGAACTCATTATTTCCTAACAGAGTGTCATGGGACATTATTTCCCAAGTCCCATTCATCACTTGAATACACTTCATTTTCAATAAGTGGATGTATTTAATTCACAATTATTTGTCATTGTGTCACAAAATAACGGTTTGAATGATGAAGAAAGGGATGGACGAACTGCAAAGCTACTGTGTAATCAGTGGAATGAGTAGATATGTGAAGAGAAAGAGACTAGTTAAAACAAATGTTGGTCCCTTGCAGTCAGAAACAGGTGAATTGATCATGGGGAACAAGGACATGGCAGATCAATTGAATAACTACTTTGGTTCTGTCTTCACTAAGGAAGACATAAATAATCTGCCGGAAATAGCAGTGGAACGGGGGTCAAATAAGATGGAGGAACTGAGTGAAATCCAGGTTAGCCGGGAGGTGGTGATGGGTAAATTGAACGGATTGAAGGCCGATAAATCCCCAGGGCCAGATAGTCTGCATCCCAGAGTACTCAAGGAGGTGGCCACAGAAATAGCGGATGCATTAGTGATAATTTTTCAAAATTCCTTAGATTCTGGAGCAGTTCCTGAGGATTAGAGGCTAGCTAATGTACTCCCACTTTTTAAAAAAGGAGGGAGAGAGAAAGCGGGGAGTTACAGACCAGTTAGTCTAACATCGGTAGTGGGGAAACTGCTAGAGTCAGTTATTAAAGATGGGATAGCAGCGCATTTGGAAAGTGGTGAAATCATTGGACAAAGTCAGCATGGATTTACAAAAGGTAAATCATGTCGGACAAATCTGATAGAATTTTTCGAGGATGTAACTAGTAGAGTGGATAAGGGAGAACCAGTGGATGTGTTATATCTAGACTTTCAGAAGGCTTTCGACAAGGTCCCGCATAAGAGATTAGCATACAAACTTAAAGCACACGGTATTGGGGGTTCAGTATTGATATGGATAGAGAACTGGCTAGCAGAGAGGAGGCAAAGGGTAGGAGTAAACGGGTCCTTTTCAGAATGGCAGGCAGTGACTAGTGGGGTGCCGCAAGGCTCAGTGCTGGGACCCCAGCTATTTACAATATATATTAATGATTTGGACGAGGGAATTCAATGCAACATCTCCAAATTTGCAGATGATACCAAGCTGGGGGGTATAGTTAGGTGTGAGGAGGATGCTTGGAGACTGCAGGGTGATTTGGATAGGCTGAGTGAATGGGCAGATGCATGGCAGATGCAGTATAATGTGGATAAATGTGAGGTTATCCACTTTGGTGGAAAAAACATGAGGGTAGACTATTATCTGAATGGTGGCAGATTAGGAAAGGGGGACATGCAACGAGACCTGGGTGTCATGGTACACCAGTCATTGAAAGTAGGCATGCAGGTGCAGCAGGCAGTGAAGAAAGCAAATGGTATGTTAGCATTCATAGCGAAAGGATTTGAGTATAGGAGCAGGGAGGTTCTACTGCAGTTGTACAGGGTTTTGGTGAGGCCACACCTGGAGTATTGTGTACAGTTTTGGTCTCCAAATCTGAGGAAGACATCCTTGCCATAGAGGGGGTACAGAGAAGATTCACCAGACTGATTCCTGGGATATCAGGACTTTCATATGAGGAAAGATTGGATAGACTCGGCTTGTACTCGCTGGAATTTAGAAGATTGAGGGGGGATCTTATAGAAACTTACAAAATTCTTAAGCGGTTGGACAAGCTAGAAGCTGGAAGATTGTTCCCGATGTTGGGGGAGTCCAGAACAAGGGGTCACAGTCTAAGGATAAGGGGGAATTCCTTTAGGACCGAAATGAGGAAAACATTCTTTACACAGAGAGTGGTGAGTCTCTGGAATTCTCTGCCACAGAAGGTAGTTGAGGCCAGTTCATTGGCTATATTTAAGAGGGCGTTAGATGTGGCATTTGTGACTAAAGGGATCAGGGGGTATGGAGAGAAGGCAGGTACGGGATACTGAGTTGGATGATCAGCCATGATCACATTGAATGTCGGTGCAGGCTCGAAGGGCCGAATGGCCTACTCCTACACCTATTTTCTATGTTTCTATGACTGCAGATGTGTTTTCCATATTTACGGATATTTTAAGTGAAGTAGTATGGGTACTGAATGTAGAAACCCAGCTGATAACTTAAGGCTGGGCTTCTACATTTATCAATAATATTTTGTCATTGTTTTTAAATTAAATGCATGAATCTTCTCTCTCCAGATGAAAACAGAAGCCTTGCTGATGATTTGTTCAAGAGAGTGCGAATCCTGTGCTGGGTGATGACTGGGCCCGACAATCTGGACAAAAAGGCCAAACATGTCAAAGCCACCTGGGTTAAACATTGTAACTCTGTGCTTTTCATGAGCTCTGAAGAAAACGAAGATTTCCCTACAGTGGGACTGAATGTTATAGAAGGCAGAGATGAGCTGAACTGGAAAACTGTCAAAGCTTTCAGATATATTTTTGACCATCACTTGAATGAAGCTGATTGGTTCTTGAAAGCAGATGATGACACATATGTTATTGTTGAAAATCTGCGTTGGCTATTATCAAAATATTCTCCAGATCAACCCATATTCTTTGGAAGAAAATTTAAGCCATTTGTGAAGCAAGGATTCATGAGTGGTGGAGCTGGATATGTACTGAGCAAGGAAGCAGTGAAAAGATATGTTGATATCTGCAAGACTGGCGAATGCAGTTATTCTACAGCTCAAGAAGATGTAGCCATTTCAAAGTGTTTGGCGGGTGTTAATGTAAAAGCTGGAGACTCCAGGGACACAAATAAAAGGGAAACCTTTCATCCTCTTCCCCCAGAACATCATTTGATAGAAAACTATATACCACAATCATCCTGGTACAGAGAATATTGCTTTTATCCCATTACAGAGGTGAGACACTAAATATGTGAAATTAAAAGAGTCTTTTTAGTCTTTTGTCTTTCGCAAACATTTTGGTTTAATCCTAAAAAGATCTCTCAGACCATTTCCCTTTCCCAACTTCCAAATTGACCTCCAAGCCATGCCCACCCATTGCCTCCTATTTAATTGACTAGAATAATTTTACACTGAGGAAATGGTTGATGTGTAAAGTTTCTATGGGGATAGGTAGTGATTAGGAATTCAAATCCTTGGCAAAATATTTGAAATGTACACAGATTATTGAGAGTTGACATCTGCAGGGTGACATCACTTTTGATCCATTACCTTTCACCATCATGGGAACATGTTAGCCCAGAAAATTCATTATCTCTCTATTTTTTAAATCTCACACTTATCGGCTATAATTTTACCTGCAAATAGTTGATCCTCGCTGGTTTTCATGAAGTCCTGTCCGTGAGTTTGAAAATGTTCCTCTCTCAATTTACGTTCCCAATTTGCAGATCATCTTTATCCCTCTCCATAACCACCTAGACACATGCAGAATTAGGATCACTGTTCCCAAATGTTGAATCACTGAGACTTCCACCACTTGTCCAGCTTCATTCCCCAAAATTATATCCAGTAGAGCCTTTTGTCCAGTATGACTCACACTCCTCTTATTTCTAAGTTCTACTCATGTGCCCTCACTGGAAGAACCAGGTATTCTTAGTATATGAACTACATTTTGTGAAGAGCCAGGCTACATACACAATTGGATGATCCACTTTGTATCTTGGAAGAAAAATATTTTGACCAAGATGATGGTACAAAGAGTTTTGTGCCCTTCTTTTGCTACATTGATGACTGCATTGGGGCTGCCTCCTGCATCCATGCAGAACGTCAATGTCATCAACTCCACCACCATCTTCATTACTGTCCTCAAATTTCCTTGGGTCATCTTTTACAGCTCTGTCGTCTTTCTTGACCTCTCTGTCACTAATTCGGGACACATAATACCCACAGATATATATTACAAACCCACCAACTAGACTACACCTTCTCCCACCCCGTCTCTTCTCAGGAAGCATGTCTTTCTCAGAGACTCTCTATCCGTGGAATCTGCTCTCAAGGTAAGGCTTTCTACTCAGGACAGCTGAGATCTGCTCTCAGGAAACGTTTCCCCACCCCCTGCCCCCTGCAGTTGTGGATGGAGCCCTCATCTATCTCCTCCATTCCCAACAGTTCTGTTCTTTCACCCTCACTCCTGAGGCAGAACAGGGATGGAGTTCCTCTGCTCCCACCCTTCACCCCACCAGCCTCCGAATCCAACACGTCATTCTCTGACATGTCCACCAGCATCTATGCAATCCCACCACCAGACACATCTTTCTCTCCTCCTATCCACGGAATGTCTCTCTCCATAACTCCCTGGTTTGCTCATCCTCCTCCACTTCTCTCAAACATTTTCCATGCAACTGTAGGAAGAACGTGTCTCCTAAAACAACTTCTCTCCCCCCCCATTCAGAGATCTCACCAGTCGCTCCAGGTGAGGCAGTGGTTTACATGCCTCCTCCCTTGCACTGACCCAATATGTCACATATCCATTTTCTCTAGAGATGCTGCCTGACACACTGAGTTACTCCAGCATTTGTGTTCTACGTAAATATGAAGTGTTAGTCACTCAAAATTCTTAATTCATAATTATTAAGGGAATAATGTGGGGATCTACTGTACTTGGCATGAGACTTACATAAATTTGGATGTTTCTTTAATGCAGTTTATTTTCTCTTTAGGGGCCAGGATGTTGTTCTGATCTGACAGTGTCATTCCACTATGTCGATTCTGTGAACATGTATCTTTTAGAGTACTTGACTTATTATCTCCGACCATACGGCTACAAGTATAGATATTATCCAGAGTCTGCAGCAAAGGAATTGAAGCAGACATAGATTTCTGTGAAATTTCTGTTCAAATTTATGTTTTGGAAATGAATGGGCAACAAAAATGTTTTGGAGATTTGAGTTTTGCGCAAATTACACTGGACAACTTAGCAACAGAGGTAATTATATGGCATGGTTGTAAACAATCACATATAAATATTACTGTGATTTTTATTTATTTTACTACTGGCTTGAAAACAACCAATTACATTTGTATCATGATAAATAAAATATGTATGTAGTTTATTCATGACTCCGTGAGAACTATTGTACATAGTCATGTCTGCACTGATGTATAAATGAGGATAAGAAGGGCCTGGTTTATTTTTGTATTTGCTGCATTCTTTCAGCAACAGCCTGAAGGCATAATATCTGGTCTCATTGATGCTTGTTAGAAGTAAAACTATTTAGAGTTGCTGTTTGCTATCTTGCTGAAGGATATGATTATTGGGTACAAACATGATTCGACATTCCTGTAGGCCTTTACTGTATGGATTCACACACTAGACACTTTTGTTTCCACAAAAATTGAATGGAGACCTGTCACAGTTACGGAATGGCACCACAAGCAGGCATTGCAATACATATTAGGAGAGCAACTTGCTTTAAGAACCATAAAATAATTGTTGCCATTGCATGAGTGGTCCAAGGGGATAAAGAAATCCATAATAGAACAATTTGATTTAAAGTTTAGGATTAATTATGGGGGTAGATGTAATTTGTGGAATATAAGAGTATAAAGGTGATATAAGAATATAAAGTATGGGAAGTGTAAATTGTGGAGATATCTGCAGTGAGTTTCTCATTCCCTGTCATTGATTTTACACTATTGGGCAAAGTCAAAGTGATTGCAGTTTGCTATTCCTAACAATACAACACCAGATTATCAATGTTATTAATACTCATGGTTGATCTTTATGATGACTCATTTTTGTTCTGTCTATAAATTATACCCATTAGGTATTTAGATTTAGTATGGATTTTTTCTTTCCAAAGAACTAAGACTTGGGGAAATACAATGGCAAGAATTGAGTATTGGACATTTATATAAATATATTATTGAATATCTTGTGCCACGTAAACTTGTTTACTTGGTTTGGATAAAATAAACAAGTCCATGGTTACAGCATTTATTGATGATATATTTTTGAGTACAGGTTCACTACCGAATTTCCGGCATCCTTGGTTCCAGAGCCTTGCTGTATTATCCGTTTTGCCAGATAATCCGAGGTCACGAGGGCAGGGGTGGGGAGGGGGCCTGTATACCGACTCTCAAAGTCAGCAAGTATGTCGGCTATGTGAACGGCTGGTTCGAGCCGGGTCGGAGTTCCAGAACCCCGACCACAGCCGGGTGTCTATAGCTCAATCTGCTGTATTTTGGAGATTTGTAATGTATTTGAATTACCCTCTATGGGCAGTGCACCACATTTGTTGAATGCAAGAGAGATTAAATGTCAGCTGTTCAGTTAAACAATGCCATTGCACTGCATTTATGTCTATAATTTCAAATTGGGAAATTATTCCATATAAGAGGTTAATGTTTTTAAATATTCTATTGTCATTCACAGCATTTAAGGAAATGCACATACTAATATTCTTATGCATTAATATATATTTTTGTAAATTGCTTCTTTGTTTAAAAATTCATGATTCAGTGAGGTTATTGTGTGATTTTATTTCGTAACCCTACACAACTGGTTAATTGGTGTAGACTGGCCAATACATTCACCATTCACTTTCCCCAGCCAACAATGAATCATTCTAGAGAAACTCAGAGGGTGCAGCAGTATCTAAGGAGCGAAGGAGACAACTCTAATGAACCATTCTACATTTCCTTGTCATCGTCTGCTTTGAACTGTCGGTTTCGCACCTTACCTCTCCATATCTCGAGACTCCCTATCCCCTGACTCAGTCCGAAAAAGGGTCTCAACCTGAAATGCCATCCATTCCTTCTCTTCAGAGACGCTACCTGTCCCGCTGATTTACTCCAGCATTTGGTGTCTATCTTCAGTGTAAACCAGCACCTGCAGTTCCTTCCTACACACCATTGACTGGCTCTTGGCAAACCTGTGCTGAAATCAGATTTAAAATAAACACAGTGAATAATTTTTGGTTCATTGCAGAATCTTTAAAGAGGAGACCTTTTGGTTGGATAAATCATACCATCTCTCCAGTCAGTCCATCATCCTTTCAGATACCTATTCAGCTCCTTTTTGAATGCTAAAGTTGAATTTCCCTCCATTGTTACAGCGGGACAGTGGAATACAAATGCAGTGCACTCTCGTTTCAAAATATTTCTCTTCATCATTTTTGGGTAAATTTGCAAATCATAATTCTATGCCTCACCAATGGGAATTGATTTCCTCTATCTGCTCTGTCTGTACCATTCATGATTTTAAATATCTCAATGCGATCCCGTTGCACCCTCATGTTACAATATGACTAGCCTCAGCTTCTCCATTCTATCAATGTAATTAGTCGCCCATCCCTGGATTCATTTGATAAATCACTTCTGTACCCCTGCTCAAGCCTTTACCCCATTCCACTCGATGTAACACTCCAAGTGTGAATAAAATTGTGTTTCATGAACGTTCACCATTACCTCTTTTAATGCATTCTGTATTAAGACATAAATCCAGGGTAATAATTTATTTATCTCATTCTCAACATTCCCTACAACTTTCACCTTTGTTTTGCACATATGTTTCCAAATGTGTGTTCTTGCACCTTGTTTAGAAATGTTTCCTCTAATTTATGTTGTCTCTTAATCTTTCAACAAGTGTGTAATTCTTCATGTTTCTTAGATGAAATTTAACAACACTTATTTGCTCTTCAACCAGCCTGTCCAAATCTTCTTGACATCTATTACTATCCTCATCACAGTACACTACATCTCCATTTTTTGTAGTCATCTGCATGTTTGGAAATAGTGCCCTTTGCTCCTTAATCCAAGTCATTTTATTATGAAAGGCATTGGTCTCAGCACCAACCCCTGGGGAACTCCACCATATGCTTCCTGCATGTCCAAAAACATAAGTTTCACTCCTGGAGATACAGCAGGTGTCTTCTTCAACCTTGTCTGTTGCATTCACTGCTCTTGATGTGCCTCCACATCGGTCTTGTGAGAATTTTTTGTTTAATTGAGAACCAGTAACTTTATAGATTGATGAAATGTTTCCAACATTATTTTAATTGCTTATTTCTGTAAGGATAAAATTATATATTGCTTCAATCTGTGGTAAAATACCGATGAAATTGGGTAATTTTAACTTTTTGATTTATGTAATGATTGTACATTCTTTATCATGAATCTTTCTGTGAATCACTAAAAAAGTTTTGATTCTAATAAAATGAAGCAAGATTTAGTAATTATGATTTGTTTCAGCGTCATCACTCTCTCTGAGGGAGCTGTTTATTCCAAGTTTTCCAGTTATTTTTGAAGGTTCTAAGGAAGGAGAAGGGAAATAATAGAAACCATCTTGACCTATCTGTGTTTTTTATTATTTCTTGCTTTGAAATTGATTTGGGAGAGAGACCTGGATTCTGCACTGGCCACGTGGAATCCACGTGTTCGACACAAAAAGCTGGAGTAATTCAGTGGGACAGACAGCATCACTGGAGAGAAGGAATGTGATGTTTCAGGTCGAGACCCTTCTTCAGACTGGTTAAGAATAACAAAAACGAGAGATATAGACGATGATGTGGAGAGATAAAGAACAATGAATAAAATATATGCAAAATAAAGAATGTTTAAGAAAAAACTGTAGATTCTGGAAAAATCGAAGGTAGACAAAAATGCTGGAGAAACAGCAGGCGAGGCAGCATCTATGGAGAGACGTAATAGGCAACGTTTCGGGTCGAGACCCTTCTTCAGACTGATGTCGGGGAGGTGCGGGAAAAAGAAAGGAAGAGGCGGAGACAGTCGGCTATGGGGGAGCTGGGAAGAGGGAGGGGAAGGGGGAGAAAGCAAGGATTATCTGAAATTGGAGAAATCAATGGTCATACCGCTGGGGTGTAAACTACCCAAGCAAAATATGAGGTGCTGTTCCTCCAATTTCCGCTGGGCTTCACTCTGGCAAAGGATGAGGTCCAGGACAGAAAGGTCAGATTTGGAATGGGTGGGGGAGTTGAATGCTGAGCCACCTGGAGATCAGGTTGGTTAGTTTGAAATGAGCAGAGGTGTTGGGCGAAGCAATCGCCAAGCCTGTGCTTGGTCTCATCGGTGTACAGAAGTTGACACCTGGAACAGCGGATGCAGTAGATGAGGTTGGAGGAGGTGCAGGCGAACCTCTGCCTCACCTGGAAAGACTGATTGGGTCCTTGGATGGAGTCGAGGGAGGAGGTAAAGCGACAAGTGTAGCATTTCCTGCAGTGCTTTTCCTGCTTATTACTGCTTATTCCCTGCTTATTACTTTCCCTACTTATTACTTGCCAGTCTTTGGCCTGCCCCTCCTTTCTTCCAATTTCCTTTTTCCCCTCTACCATCACTGAAGAATGGTTCTGACCTGAAACACCACCTATCCAAGTTATTCAGAAATGCTGTCTGTCCTGCTGAGCTACTTTGTGCTTATCTCTCACGTGTGATCTGATAAAGTACATCTACACCCGGCTGTTTCCATGACAAACGTAAACTTGGAAACCATACAGTCAAGTCAAGTCAACTTTATTTGTCACATACACATACAAGATGTGCAGTGAAATGAAAGCGGCAATGCTTGCGGGATTGTGCAAAACAACAGAACAGAACAGAACAGATCCAGTATTTACATTAAAAAAAGAAGACACAACGGTGTTTATGCCCTGGTGAGATCAGAGTTCACAGTTCTGATGGACTGTGGGAAGAAATTCCGTCTCATCCTCTCCGTTTTCGCAGCATGACAGCGGAGGCACTTGCCTGACCATAGCAGCTGGAACAGTCCGTTGCTGGGGTGGTAGAGGGACCTTCATGATCTTGCTGGCCCTGGATCTGCACTCCTGGTGTATATGTCCTGCAGGGGGGGGGGGGGGGGGGGGGGGGGGCAGGTGTAGTTCCCATGGTGCATTCGGCTGAACGCACTACTCTCTGCAGAGCCTCCTGTCCTGGGCAGAGCTGTTGCCAAACCAGATAGAGATGTTTCCGGTCAGGATACTTTCCACAGCACCAGAGTAGGATTGAAGGATCCTCAGAGAGATTCTGAATTTCCTCAGCTGCCTGAGGTGGTAAAGGCACTGCCTTTCCTTTCTCACCAGTGTGGCAGTGTGTGTTGTCCATGTCAGATCCTCTGTGATGTGGACTCTCAGGTATTTAAAGCTGCTCACCCTATCCACAGTAGTCCCATTTATCTCCAGGGGCGTGTACATCCTCGGATGTTGTTCCCTTCTAAGGTCCACAATCAGCTCCTTAGTTTTAGTGACATTCAAGAGCAGGCTGTTGTCCTGACACCAGAGTGCCAGGTCAGCCACCTCCCCCAGGTAGGCCTTCTCATCATTATCGGAGATCAGGCCCACCACCACTGTGTCATCAGCAAACTTGATGATGGAGTTGGAGCTGAACCTGGCCACACAGTCTTGTGTGTACAGGGGGTACAGTAGAGGGCTGAGGACACAGCCCTGTGGCGATCCTGTGTTCAGGGTGAGAGGGTGGAGGTATGTCTCCCCATCTTGACCACCTGGGGCCTGGTGGTGAGAAAGTCCAGGGCCCAGGCATATAGGGGAGTGTTCAGTCCCAGTTCCAGCAGCTTATGAGCAAGTCTGGTGGGGACTATCGTATTGAAAGCTGATCTGAAATCAATGAACAGCATCCTCACATTGCACTCTTCTGGCTGTCAAGGTGAGAGGGAGTGGTGTGCAAAACCTGGGTGACCGCATCATCTGTGGATCTGTTAGGACGGTATGCGAACTGCAGCGGATCCAAGGTGTGTGGGAGGAAAGCACAGACAGTTTCAACAATGCACTATTAATTAGTAGCATAAGTACCCAGTTCTTATGTGTGCTAACTGGGAATATTTGTCTCTGATTTGTAAGAGATCAAGCTCTAACCATCATTGACCCATCCTTAATCTGATATTAAAAAGTTAAGCTTAGCAAGTTCAGGCTCCTGGGTACACAAAAGGCTGTAGAAACTCAGCGACTGCAGCAGCATCTAAGGAGCGAAGGAGATAGGCGACGTTTTGGGTCGAGACCCTTCTTCAAACTCCTTTGCTCCTTAGATGCTGCTGCACCCGCTGAGTTTCTCCAGCCTTTTGTGTACCCTCGATTCTCCAGCATCTGCAGTTCCTTCTTTAACAAGTTCAGGCTCCTCTCAGTTTCAAATTTCTATTTCCTCGCCACAGATGCGGCCCCAGAGGATTGGAGAATAGCCAATGTTGTTCCTCTACTTACAAAGGGAAGTTGAGAAGTTCAGCCGGCGAGCCTCACATCTGCGGTAGGGAAGCTATAGGAGAGGATTCTTGGAATTAAGATTTACTCATGTTTGGAAGAGAATGGGCCTTTTAGAAACCGTCAGTGTTCCTTTCAAGTCAAGTCTTACAAACTTGAGTGAGTTTTTTGAAGAGGTGTGAAAAGTGATTGGTGAGGAACTTAAACCTGTTTAGATTAGATTTGATTAGAATGCTTTATTGTCATTGCATGTGTCACATACAACGAGATTACTGTCTCTCCATTTAAAAGAACTTCAAACATTCACATACTCATACTTTTTACACTCCCTCCCTCCCCAAACCCACCCATGAATTAACATTTACATAAATTAACACTGTCTCCCACCCCCCCCCCCCCCCCCCCCCCCCCTCCTTCCCCATAACCCGCTCCCGAGACAGAGTTCAGTTCCAAGATTGCTGATGGGTAAAAGCTGTTCTTGAGTCTGGCAGTGCGTGACTTTAACGACCTGTATCTTTTTCCTGAGGGCAGCAGTGTGAAAAGGTGGTGACAAGGATGTGTAATGTCTTTCACGATATTACAGGTCCTGCTGCGGCACCTGGAGTGGGCAGGGGAAATCCAATGATACCCTGGGCAGTTTTTATCACCCTCTGGAGAGCTGCTCTGTCAGCTGCTGAACAGTTCCCAAACCAGGCAGTTATGCAGTAAGTCAGTATGCTTTCTACCGAACAGCAGTAGAAAGACTCCAGCAGTTTAGCAGACAGATGGGCCTTCCTCAGTGTTCTGAGGAAGTAAAGTCTCTGTTGCACCTTTTTTACAACTACAGCAGAGTTCTCAGACCATTTAAGATCCTCACTGATTTTGATCCCCAGAAATTTAAACTAGGCACCCTCTCCACCTCCTCGCCCCCTATCTCCAGTGGCCTGAGCTCCGCTCTATGCCACTGAAATCAGTGATGATCTCCTTTGTCTCTTTAGTGTTCAGAGAGAGATTGTTGTGAGCACACCACTCAGAAAGTCTGTGCACCTTCTCTCTATAGGCGACCTCGTTCCCATTTGAGATGAGCCCCACCACAGTTGTATCGTCCGCAAATTTTATGATCATATTTGCGGGGTGATGGGGCAAGCAGTCATGTGTGTATAGGGCGTAGAGGAGCGGACTGAGCACACAGCCCTGCGGTGCTCCTGTGCTGAGGGTCAGGGATGTCGAGGGTCCAAGTCTGTGGGCATTCACTGAGAAAGTCCAATATCCACCGACACAGTTGACTGCTGAGGCCAAGGTCTAGCATTTTTGTGATCAGCTTGCTGGGTATGATTGTATTAAAAGCTGTATGAGCTGTAATCAACAAAAAGTATCCTGACATATGACTCCTTCTCCTCTAGATGTTGCAGTGCAGCATGGAGGACAGTGTTTATGGCATCCTCTGTAGATCTATTAGCCCTATATGCATACTGGTGTGGGTCGAATGAGGGGGGGTGAGATAATTTAAGATGACCTAGGACCAGCCTTTCAAAGCACTTGGAGACTACAGATGTAAGAGCAACGGGCCTGTAGTCATTTAGGGAGTGGATGTTTGTCTGCTTGGGCACTGGGATAATAGTGGTGATTTTCAGGCACGTTGGCATGGAGGTGTGTGCTACGGAAAGGTTAAAAATGTCTGTGAATACCCAGCAAGCTGGTGAGCACAGTCCCGGAGCACTCTGCCTGGGATCTCATCCGGGCCAGCAGCCTTACTAGCATTAACAGTTCTCAGGGCCCGCTTTACCTCCTCTAACTGGAGGGTAAGTGGCTGGTCAGCATGGTCCAGTTGGAGAGAGGTTCTTTCATTTTGACGTCTCGAAACGGCAAAAAAGTGGTTGAGCTCATCTGCCAGCGATGTATTTGCAGCTGTCGGTGGGTCCCTGCTGCCCCTGAGGTTTTTTAGGTGATGTATTCCCTGCCACATGCGTGCTGTATCCCTGGAGTTGAAATGATCCTCAATTTGCCAAGAAAGAATGAGTTTTAATTTGAAAATAACAAGAATCTGTTTTTTTTTAATTAATCATTTTAATCAGGGATAAAGTTAATTACAAATAATTAATTAAGTAAAATAAATAATTACTTTTTCTAAATTAACCAATTAATCAATCAGAAAGTAACCCTAGAAAGGTTGGGCTGGATAGGGCTTAATTCCTTGGAGAGCAGGAGGTTGAGGTGTGATCTTATAAAGATGTTATAAAATCATGAGTGAGCCACACAAACTTTTAGCACGTCAGCTGAAAAAAGTAGAAAAGGATCACACTATTCTAAAAATCAAATCAGATAAAGGCAAATTGCTAATGCTGCCAAAAGACATTAACAAAAGATTTGCTCAATTTTATTAACATTTATATACATCCAAAACATTAACAGACAGCAATAAAACTATAAACTTTCTGGACAACTGTAATCTCCCGACACTTAATTCGTTGGAACAAGAGGAATTAGGAGCACAGGTTTCAATCAAAGAAATAGAAGAGACAATAAACTCACTGAAGAATGGTAAAACACCAGGACCAGATGGGTTCAGTAATGAATTTTATAAAAGATTTCACAAGCTAATTTCACCACGTTTACATAAGCTTTATACATATGCCTTTAAAGAACAGACACTACCAGAAACACTAGCGGAATCAACTATCACACTCACACCCAAAAAAGATAAAGATCTAGGAGATCCGGTTCATACAGAGCAATTGCATTATTAAATATAGATCAGAAAATATTAGTGAAAGCTCTGGCAAGAAGATTAAGTAAATACGTTAGTAAATTAATACATGCAGATCAAACGGGGTTCATACCCAAGAGACACCCATTTGATAATTTGAGACGTCTTTTTAATATAATGTATTCACACCAAATTGAAGAAGAAGACTTATCAATTATTTCACTAGGTGCAGAAAAAGCATTCGACCAAGTAGATTGGAAATACCTCTTCACAGTATTGCAAAAGTTTCAGATGGGAGAGAATTTTATTTCATGGATAAAATTATTATATGACAGGCCGTGTGCTAGAATATTGACCAACCACATACTTTCTCTGAAATTTCATTTTACCCAGGGGCAATAGACAGGGTTGTGCATTATCACCCCTGCTATTTGCCCTTGCGATAGAGCCCTTAGCGGAAAGTATAAGAATACATCCGAATATTCACGGCTATAATACTAAACATTCCAATAATAAAATATCATCATATGAGGATGATGTATTATTATACATTACAAAATCTCGTTAGTATGCCAAATATATTAAATCTAATAGAGGAATTCGGTTATTTTTCAGGATATAGAATAAACTGGAATAAAAGTGAAATCATGGCAATAAAACCCCAAGAGTCGACACACCTTTTAAAATTTCCTTTCAGAATTGCTACAGAAAAATTTAAATATCTGGGTATCCAAGCAACCAGAAAATATAATTATTTATTCAATGTAAACTTCCTGCCCTTAACTACTAAATTAATCGCTCTTATTCAATTCTGGAAAACACTTCCGATGTCTCTAATTGGCAGAATAAATGCCATAACAATGATTTTCCTACCAAAAGTTTTCTATTTATTTCAGTCAATACCGATATATTTACCTAAAAACATTTTCAAAAAACTTGATTCCCAGATTACAAATT
Source organism: Raja brachyura (assembly GCA_963514005.1). The sequence continues at coordinate 101,416,747 of OY740782.1, read as the reverse complement.
TTATTTGGGATTATAAATCACACAGAATTCATAGACGACATTTATGTAAACCAATATTCGCTCCCCAATTTCTTATACTATTATTGGGCAGCGAATATTAAAAACGTAATTCACTGACTGGATAATTCATGTGAACAGGTAGATTGGTTAGTAATGGAGAGCGAGGATTATTCACATTTTAACATAGGCGCAATCCTTCTCTCCCCAATAAAGTTGAAGAATACAATATACAAGAAAAACCCGATTATTCATAGCACTTTATGAATCTGGAAACAAGTAAATTGTGCTCTTAAACTAAGAAATCTATCTCTTCTTTCTCCAATAGCTAATAATCCGTCGTTTAAACCATCTATTATAGATAAAACGTATATTCATTGGGAAAGACTAGGAATTAAAAAGGTTGGAGATTTGTACGAAATGGGAAACCTTTTATCATTCCAGAAATTACAATCGAAATACAGTCTGAAAGATTATCAATATTTTAGATATCTTCAAATTCAAGATTATTTGAAAACATATACCCACGAATACCAAACTCTGTTGCCAGATATATTAGATGAACGTATGAATAGAAACATAGAGTCAAATAAGTTAGTATCATACTTATACAATATAATTCTAAATATAGAAATTCCATTGTCAGATGTAATTAGAAAAGAGTGGGAACAGGAATTAAGCCGAAAAATCCCCAAAGACAGATGGGAAAAATATCTCCTATATATACATAATTGTTTGATTAATGTAACACATATTCTAATCCAATTTAAAATACTACACAGACTATATTACTCAAAAACTAAACTGAACAACATATTTCCAAATATATCCCCTATCTGCGACAAATGTCTTTCTCAAGAAGCAACTATAACACACTCCTTTGCCTCTTGCATAAAACTCCATAAATTTTGGAAAGGAATATTTGAAATCTTAAAATTATTTAAAACAAAACTGGACCCCCATACAGAATTGATTATTTTTGGAACAACTGGAGCCTGCTCTGAGCTATCAATATTTCAAAGACGTTTCCTCAATTATGGCCTGATAATGGCAAAAAAAAGTATACTTAAATTTTGGAAAAATGCATCCACCCCAACTCTAAAAATGTGGATCACAAGCATGTCTGAGATGCTACATCTCAAAGATATGAGACTCGTCTTAGCAGGAAAATCAGAGCAATTTTTAAAGATATGGTCTCCTTTCATCGATTCATTACAAGCATAGTATGGTGCAACACAACTTCGGAATTAAACCGATTTACGGACAGGGTGATGGGTGGGGTGAGAAACGAAGTAGGCATATCAACACGTTTTGGGCTTTTTTTCTCTCTTTTTTAATTATTTTTCGTTTTTGTCTTTTTATTTTTTTGTAAGTTTTTAGTCACTCTGCGACAACACTCTGGTAGTTTACGGGTTTGCACATTCACTAGCTCTTTCACTCTCTCTCTCTTTCTTGCTCTTTTTCGCTTTTTCTATTTCAGTTTTGTCAAAATTAAAATGGAAGATGTACAATAAATGTATTTTGTCATATGCCGCGGTTTATACTACTGTACACTGCTTCTAATAAAAATATTATTTAATTCAATTTAAAAAAATTAATGAATGATATAGATCGGGTGAATGCACAGAATCTTTTACCTCGTTAGGATAATAAAAACCCAGAGGACATAGGTTTAAGGTGAGAGGAGCAAGGTTTAATAGGAACATGAGGAGCAACCTTGCATGAAAACAAACATATCTATATTTGGTGTTCCATTGAACCAGAGTTTCATAATACGATGTGATTCAACACCAATTCTGAGTTTGTCATTGACCTATACTTGATGATTTTGTAATGATTTTGGACTGGATAGGGCTTTATTCCTTGGAGAGCAGGAGGTTGAGATATGATGTTATAAAATTATGAGTGATATAGATCGGGTGAATGCACAGGATCTTTTACCTTGGGTAGGAGAATAAAAAAACAGAGGACATAGGTTTAAGGTGAGAGGAGCAAGGTTTAACAGGAACCTGAGGGGCAACCTTTTCACTCAAAGAGTGGTGGACAAATGGAACAAGCTACCAGAGGAGGTACTTGAGGCAGGTACTATAACAGCATTTAAAAGACACTTAGTGAGCTACATGAAAAGGAAATGTTTAGAGGGACATGGGCAAATAGGACCAGCTTAGATGGGTATCTTATTCAGCATAGCTGAGTTGGACCAAACGCTCTGTTTCCTGTGTCCTGGAGAGGGGGGCGGCTTCAGGCGGTGCCTGTTGGGTGCCGGTGGGGGGGGGGGGGCGCTGCCGTGGCCTACTGCTGCTGTGGCCTATCACTGCCGCTGCCGTGGCAAGGTGGGTGTGTTGAGGGGGGGCGTGGGGTGGGAGGGTTGTGGGGAGGAGTGGGGATGTGTGAGCAGGGGTGGTGTGGGAGATGGGGGTGTGGGGGAGGGGGATATGTGGTGGGGGTGGGGGTGGGGTGGGAGGCGTATGGGGGAGGGGGTGAGTGGGGGTGGGAGGGTGTGTGGGGAGGGGGGTATGGGGGAGGGGGTGTGTGTAGGGGAGGGGGTGTGTGTAGGGGAGGGGGTGGGTGTGGGCGAGGTGTGGGGGGAGGGAGGATGTGGGGGAAGATGGGGGGGTGGGGGAGGGGTGTGTGTGGGCAGGGGGAGGGGAGGATGTGTGTGGGGGGGAGGGGAGAGGGGTGTGTGCGTGAGGGCATTGTGTGGGCAGGAGGTGTGTGGCGGGGGGTTGACTGGGCAGGGGGTGTATGGGCAGGGGGGGTTGTGGGGGGAGAGGAGAGAGCTCGGAGCAAAAACGGGGGTTGAGGGAGATAGGGGCTATCATGGGGGAGGGGGCAGGAGCCAGCGAGGGGGACCAGAGGGGAAGGGACTGGAGCTGACGGTGCGGTGGGACTCACAGCGGGCGCTGGTTGATGGACATTCTCCTCCACCGGGATCAGAGTCTCCGCTTTCCATTTGGCAACATCGGCGACATCTCCGACTATGGGCCGGGCTGGGCCAAGCTGGGCCGGGCTGGGCCAAGCTGGTCTGGGCTGCTCAGTTCCTGTAAATGAATAAGCAAGATGTTTTCTTCCCAACTCTTTATTGTTGAATTGATCTTGTCATAATCCCTCATATACTCCATATAGCATCAGAGCAGCAGAGAAAATGTACAACACAGAAAACAATCAGCCATTGCATCCATGCCAGTTGAAAAAGAGCCATTTAATCAAAACCACTTTACGCCTTTGGGTCTGTGGCCCTGCAGGATGTTTCCCCGAGGACATAACCCAGTGCTGTTTAAGTGAAACGAGGCTTTCAGGCAGCGCCACCCTTTACAGAAAGAACTCTGGACATCTGGGACGTGTGCCATCCCAGGAAATCTCCAGTTCATCATCTTACTGCTTCATCCAAATGCTCAGGCTACTTTGGGCAGTGGTGCCCTTACAAGAAAAAAACAATTTCCTGCCTTCTCTTCAACTGTTTCATGGAAACAGGATTATGTGGCTGGTATGATTAACCAATTTACTTCTTGTACCCACAACTGTTAATATTTCTGGCAAGTGCTATATTCTGCCCATCCCATCTTGAAAAGTAATACTACAATACGGAGATGGTGGGCAGAAGGAATACCTTTCCTCCTCACGAATTTGAGATTCGGCTGAGGAAAGAATGAAAACCCATTGGAACTAGATTTTGCTTCACATGTTCCTCTCTGAGCAAAGAGGTCCTTCTGCAGTTGTACAGGACCCTAGTGAGACCACACCTGGAGTATTGTGTGCAGGTTTGGTCTACAAATTTGAGGAAGGACATTTTTCTATTGAGGGAGTGCAGCGTAGGTTCACAAGGTTAATTCACGGGATGGCGGGACTATCATATGCTGAGAGAATGGATCGGCTGGGCTTGCATACTCCGGAATTTAGAAGGATGAGGGGATCTTATTGAAACATGTAAGATTATTAAGGGTTTGGACACGCTAGAGGCAGGAAACATGTTCCCGATGTTGGGGAAGCCCAGAACCAGGGGCCACAATTTAAGAATAAGGGGTAAGCCATTTAGAGTAGGGATGAGGAAACATGTTTTCACACAGAGAGTTGTGAGCCTGTGGAATTCTCTGCCTCAGAGGACGGTGAGGGCTGGTTCTCTGTATATTTTCAAGAGAGAGCTAGATAGGGCTCTTAAAGATAGCGGAGTCAGGGGATATGGGGAAAAGGCAGGAATGGGGTATGATTGTGGATTACACAAAAAGCTGGAGAAACTCAGCGGGTGCAGCAGCATCTAAGGAGCGAAGGAGATAGGCGACGTTTCGGGTCGAGACCCTTCTTCAGTGACTATGATTGTGGATGATCAGCCATGATCACATTGAATGGCAGTGCTGGCTCGGCAGGCCGAATCGACTACTCCTGCACCTATTGTCTATTGTCTATTCTCCTTTTGCCAGCTAAACATAAGGAGACGGGTCAAATTAAGAGCCAGAGGGAGGGATGTAGGTGGAGGGGGTCAGGTTCTGGATAAAGGCTGAGAAAGTTAACTCCTAGAGTCATTGAGTCATAGAATTGTACAGCATGGAAGCAGGCTCTTTGGTACACCTTGCCCAACCCTACCAGTTGGAAATTTGGGCAAGTCCCATTTGCATGCAATTTGCCTATAGCCCATTGGGCCCTCCCTATTCCTAGGGTTAAAAGGAACTGCATATGCTGGTTTACAAAAAAATGACACAAATTGCAGGAGTAACTCAACAAATCAAGCAGCATATTCTGGAGATCATGGAAACATATCCTTCTTCAGTGTGAAGAAAGGTCGCAACCTGAAACATCACCTATACATCTTCTTCAGAGAAGCTGCCTGATCCGTTGAGTTATTCTAACAATTTGTGTCCTTCTTAACCGTTTAACTGTCCAAATGTCTTTTAAATGTTCTATAGTTTCCTCTGGCAAATCATTCCAGATACAGACTAAATGCTGATTGAAAACTTTGCCCCTGAAGTCTCTCTTAAATATCTCTCCACTCACCTCAAGCATCTACCCACTAATGTTAGAATCATCAACCATGTGTAAAAGGCTCTGAGCATTCTCTTTATCAAATCCTTCACGACCTTTTACACTTCAGTTGCAGATCACCCCTCAGCCTCCCTTGTGGCAAAGAGCCAAACCCCCATCAAAAGAGCTTGGTAAAAGGCTGACTCATCCTTTTATCATTTTAAATTAGTCAACGATACAACTTACTTTGGATGTTAATGTTAATTTGTGTTTATTGTGTTTTGTTGATTTATTAAATGTATGACTGCCAGGAACGAAATGTATGACTGCCAGGAACAACAATAAAGGATACTTTACTTTACTTTACTTTTGAGTGGCAAGAGGCGGGTACCGGAGGCATGGCAAACCAAAGAGAAGCTGCTTTAGAAACCGTTTTACCGAGAGGAATTGGGTTAAAAACCCTACATAGGATCACATACGACCACAAAGTGCTGGAGGACATTGGCGGGTCAGGCAGCATCTGTGGAGAAAAATGTCCAGACTGAAGAAAGATATCGACCCAAAATGTCCTGTCACCAATTCTTTAAGGCAAGATGTAGATCTATATTTGTGAGGAACATAATACTTGATGACTACAAAATCGTGCTGGAAACATATCTCTTTGTATACTCTCTCAGAAGAAATTTGCAGATTTCTTACAGCACAATTTACAGCACTCTTACTTATGTATGATTCTGCTTATTTATTGGATCATTTTACTGAATTGTATGAAAACAAAGCATTTCACTGTATCCAGGTAAATGTGACAATAAAGTGACCATTGAACTATTGAACATAATTTCTTGCTTCACAATTGGGTCTAGTTTCTGGCCTCTTCATTCATAGAAACATAGAAACATAGAAAATAGGTGCAGGAGTAGGCCATTCGGCGCTTCGAGCCTGCACCGCCATTCAATATGATCATGGCTGATCATCCAACTCAGTATCCTGTACCTGCCTTCTCTCCATACCCCCTGATCCCTTTAGCCACAAGGGCCACATCTAACTCCCTCTTAAATATAGCCAATGAACTGGCCTCATCTACCTTCTGTGGCAGAGAATAGTAAGATTGAACGAGAACTTACCAGTTCGAAGGTTGATCATTATTTCATGAGGAGTCGAAGTGAGGGATTTCGTGAAGAGCCCGCCGGCGCGCATGCTCGACATACTTCAAATTAGCGGCGTGGAATCACAGAAACCAATCAAGAAATGACTTCACATAGTAAGAATGAAACGACTAAGATTACCAGCTGAAGGTGATTGAGGGTTGGGCGAGGAGGGCACGAAATCCCTCACTTCGACTCCTCATGAAATAATGATCAACCTTCGAACTGGTAAGTTCTCGTTCAATCTTACTATTTCATTTCGGAGTCACGTGAGTGACTTCGTGAAGACTTCAAAGCTTCTGTGATGACACGCCCTGGACCACGTCCATGCTGTCACACCACTACCAGGGATGGATGGGAGGAATAACTTGCTGACTAGTCCATACTGCAAAACAAAGCATATTTATTAACAAACAAATCAAAACCCCTCATTCGGGGACATCTCCACGTTCTTGCCCCGCATCTAGCACGGCTTCTGCGAACTGTAGAGGCGCAGCAACGGGCCGGTTGTAGAACCGCTGGAACACCGTCTCATTAGCCCATCCTGCTGTGGCGAGAATATGGTCCATGGGCACCTCCATGACCCTCGCCGCCGACGTCGATGCAGCCCTGGTGGAATGAGATTTGAACACATTAGTGTCGATACCTGACTTCCCAAGACGACTCGAAGCCACCTGGATATCGTCTGTGTTGTCACTCGATGGTGAGGTCTCTTATGAGTGACAAGCAGGTATCTCTCCATTCCTCTGATGCTTGCCGTCACCTTGACGTAGTAACGGATATGGGAGGCTAAGCATAGCCTAGCATCGGCGGGGTATGCCGGGAACTTCAGCTGCAGCCCTGTGCACCCAGGTCTGTGTTGCTTTAGTAGCTCGTCAACAAAGAAAACTACTTCTGTGGGGGTAGACATCATTCTGTCGACACGTAGTTTGTGGAGTGTCTGTACCCTCTGTGCTGAAGTCAGCGCTAGTAACATCACCAGCTTCATGGTGAGTTTGTCCAGCTGGAGCCCTTCCATGGGGGACCACGTCCTGAGCAGAGTTAAAACGTCCCTGACATCCCAGGTGATATTGTAACGTGATGTAGGCGGATTCGTATTGAAAATACCCCGCATGAGCCTGGACACTAGCCTGTTGGATCCCACCTCAATATTGAGGTAGAATGATAGAGCGCTCCTGGCGCTGTTGATGGCACTGTAGCTTAAGTGTTCATCATGGTGCAACCCCGCGAGGAATTCCAGGACGTCGGTTATAGTCACGGCATCGTACGTGATGCGAGAGCGGCTGCAGAAGGCTTCCCACTTCCTGATGTGAGAGCGGTATCTTCGCCTTGTAGACTCTCGGCACGACGCCGCAATGGTATCCATGGTCCGGGTAGAAAGGCCGTATTGTTCTAAAGGCCGATTCAGAATCTGCAAGCCAACAAATTTAAATAGCCATGGCAGGGATGTGGCTCCCCTGAAACAGGGTGAGTAACTAATTCTGGGCTACCCTGCAAACGGACCCAAGGTTCACTGAGCGTGTCAAAGACCATCGGATACCACGGCTGTGTAGGCCAGTCGGGTATGATAAGGATGCCCTTGGCACCGTCCATCTGAATTTTACGTAATACCCGACTGATGAGGCAAAACGGGGGGAATGCATAGAAAAAGCAATTCCCCCAGTCTAGCGAGAATGCATCTAACGCTATAGCCCCAGGATCTGGTTCCCACGCGACGTAGGTTGGTACCTGATGGTTCAACCGGGACGCAAAAAGGTCAATGTCCGGTTTCCCAAATTTGGCTGTGATTTTTGCAAAAATTTCAGGATGTAACATCCATTCAATATTATCATTGAACTTGCGTGACCTGGCGTCCGCCACAATATTAAGCTCACCTGGCAAATAGGTAGCTGAAATCCAAATGTCTCTCTTGACACACCAGAGCCAAATTGAATTAGCCAATTTATCACATGAAACTGACCTGGTACCGCCCATGTGGTTTAAATATGCCACCGCTGTGGTATTGTCTATTTGGAGCCGGACATGTGCTCCAATAATCTTGGAACAATATGCACGAAGTCCGTGAAACGCTGCAAGCAGCTCCAAATAGTTGATCCCTTGTGATACCAACATCGTATTCTCAAGGGTATCCCATCGGCCCCCACAACTAGAGAATTGATTCGTAGCTCCCCAGCCATCAGAGCTCGCATCAGTTTGTAAGTATATCATCGGTTTCGCCTCAATAATAGTTTTGAACGATTTACTAATGTGGCAAACCCACCATCGTAATTCATCCAATGCTGCAGGCGGCAGCCGCATTGATCGATCATAATGACCAGCATGCCGTCGCAGCGCAGCGATCTTGGCTCTCTGCAAGTTTTGATAATGCAGAGGTCCATACCGGGCTGCCGGAAACAAAGCCACAATCTTGCCAATGACAGTAGCTGTGTGACGAATCGATGGTATACGAGTATTAATCAAGTCTGTACACACCTGTGTTACCTCCTCAATTTTGTTAATTGGTATGGTGACTCTCATGCTAATGGAATTCACCTGGAACCCCAGATAATTAATTACCTGGGTGGGGCAGAACTTAGATTTTTCTGGATGAACAATGAACCCAAGCTGTTGGAACAAATTGACCGCAGCTGCAACCCCTTGTTGAGCTGATTCCAAGGTGTGGCCGACAATTAAAATATCATCTAAATAGGCCATAACGATATGATGTCGTTGTCTTAAATAAGCCATAATTGGCTTCACCAATTTAGTAAATAATCGAGGGGCTGTGGTGAGCCCATTAGGCAACGCCCTATATTGCCACAGCTGATCCATCCAGATAAATTTTAAGAACCTTCTGTAATATTTTTTCATGGGTACGGTATAGTACGCATCCTGTAAATCAATGCATGCCATAAAGCACCCTTGTGAGATCAATGATTTGGCCGTTTCAAACGTGTCCATTTTAAAATGAGTATATGTTACAAAGTTATTCAGAGTGGTTAGATCAATAATGACTCTACAGCCTCCATCCTTCTTAGGTCGACTAAAAATATTGGAAACAAATTCAACGGGCTCATGAACCGCTCTCTCTATGACCCCTTTCTGTTCCAACCTTAAAATTTCCTTATAGCCTCCGGACTGTTCCGCAGCCGTTAGTTTAAAAGTACGACCCGGTCTATGCTGAGACGGAGGGATGTCCCCATTAATAAACTCAATGCTATGGCCCTGAATATTCCGTAACACATACTTATCACTGGTAATGTCACCCCATGCACCCGCAAACAACCGCAGACGCCCACCAACATGTGAAGTTAAACAAAGAGAAAAAAGAGAACCAGACCGCCTCACCTCTGTGGTTACCGGCGGTCCCTGACACGAGTGGGTGGACGTAGAGGTGCTGGGTTGGTTTGAGGTCGTGGCGTCCTCATTTTCCACCTCGGCTTCTGCCGAGCCTGTCCTAAAAAAGACCCCTGGTGTTGGGGTGGTTGATATCGGTTTGGAGCTGGAGGGTAATTTCTGGTAGAAGTGCTGACAGACCCTCGTGAGCGGCCAAGCGGAGCTTTCGAGCTCGATGGCGTGGGGGCACTATGAGAGCGCATGAGCCCCACGGTCTTGGCTTGTTCATCAAGCTCTCTGACCCTTTTGGAAAGGTCTTCGCCAAAGAGCTGACGGGGCGGCGGCGGCGGCGGTGGTTTGCACAACCCTGCAAACTTAGGGTTGAGCGCTGGGCGGATGCTATTTTTGCGAAAGCCATTTATTTCATTTTGAGTAGCGCACAGAAGCGCCAGAGCATCCTCCTGGTCCAAATTAAGCTCCTCTCCGTCGACCGACCGCACAAAGGCAGTAATCCCGGCCGTGAGGAGTTTCAGGATCCGCTGAATTTTCAGCTCCTGCTGACGGATAGCCGCACTGATGTTGCCCCATATTGGCGTATTGACCACAGGCACGTTGAGGGAGTTGCAGTTTGATGGAGCCTTGTTCCTGCTGACGGATAGCCGCACTGATGTTGCCCCATATTGGCGTATTGACCACAGGCACGTTGAGGGAATTGCAGTTTGATGGAGCCTTGTGGCGGCTCATGGCTTGTAGTAGGACTTCCTCCTGAAGCTGGTGATTATTTAGGAAGTCCACTGTGGCTGCCAACTTCGTATTGATGGGAAGCCCCAACGAATGAGGGGCTGCAAATTTGGTAGCCACATCGAGGAGGTCCTCCGCCGGTAATTCAGGCGGGGGTGGGATGGGGTCAACCACGGCCTCCTCGTCCTGCTGCTCCAGGCTGGTGTACGAAGCTGGTGATGAAGCCCTGTGCCTGTCGCTGCTGGATGCCTGTTGTTGTTGACCTTGTAGGAGAAGCTCCAGCAGCCGCTCCATCCGGTCAATACGCCCTTCACCCTGAACACTCAGGTGGTCGGAGTCCTCCGGCTCTGAAAATTGGCCGGGGCTCCTGTCATCGGCCCGCACCTCGTCGAGGCCCTGCCGGTGCCGGTAGTTGTCGTCGACAGCCGCCGAGGCGAAACTGCGCGATTCCTGCACGGGCGTGTTCAACCGCCTCCGTTTAGCGGGAGCGGAAGCCGTTGCCTCTATGGACAGATGCGGCATGGTGTCGGCACCAGCCGAAGCCTGGATACCTTGGGCCCGTGCAGGCTTGCCAGCTGCCCACATCGTGGACCTTGCCGACGCATGGTCTCGCCCACCCATCCATGGGGGGCTCGGCGACCGTGACGGGACCCCCAACTGACTCGTCCCGGCGTCGAAAGTTGGGGGGCGACGGCTGGACCTCACAGCTGCCCCGGGTCCCGTCCTGGAACCTGACCGCTCCTTGGCGGCAGGCAGAGCCTTAGCCCCAACAGGGTTAGGCTGCTGGGCTCCTGCCCTTCCCCTTCTCAGAGGGCTGCGTGAAATGGGCCGTGCAGCCGCACGGACCCTTCTGCTCGAAGCCGTCAGCAAGCCTGCTGACGACCTGGCTGCCATGGCAGAGTCGTCCTGCTCTGGCGGCACACCACACTCCTCCTCGTCGGACTCCTCCGAGCTGTGGTGTGCGGGCGGGTCCGGACCTGAAAATACAGAGCTCACCGACATCTCCGCCCTCGTTCCGGTCTGCGTTGCAGGTACCCCCGACAACTCTCGCTCCGGAACTGCTGGCCGGCGACTTCTCCTCGAACTCCGGCCTCTCCCATCCATGTTCTTGCTGTGAAGCAAACACAACAAGAACCACCAACTTAAGGTAGCATACTTACCTGCGTGGTTCCCTTATGAAGGGCTGGCGAGGAGCTCGCTCCTCCGTCAGCCGTCGCAGCAACGCGATACGACGATATGTCGAGCATGCGCGCCGGCGGGCTCTTCACGAAGTCACTCACGTGACTCCGAAATGAAATTCCAGAGACTCACCACTCTCGGTGTGAAAAATGTTTTCCTCATCCCTAAAGGAATTCCCCCTTATCCTTAGACTGTGACCCCTTGTTCTGGACCTCCCCAACATCGGGAACAATCTTCCTGCATCTAGCCTATCCAACCCCTTATGAATTGTGTAAGTTTCTATAAGATCCCCCTCAACCTTTGCTATTACCAGCAATGAAATTTCCAGGTGCAGGTAATTGTACAGAGACATGAATAGGGAAGGTGTGGAAGGATACGTGTAAAATGTGGTCTGACAGCATTACATGGACATCTTGGTCGGCATGGATACTATACATACATACAATCAAGCCAAACTCAAGTTCAACAGGTAGAGCAAAAGGGGAAGACAAAGAGTGCAGAATATAGTTCTCAACTTAATAGTGTGAAGGAGGGTTTTGGCCTGAAACGTTGCCTATTTCCTTCACTCCATAGATGCTGCCGCACCCGCTGAGTTTCTCCAGTACTTTTGTCTACCTTTGATTTTCCAGCATCTGCAGTTCCTTCTCGAACAGTGCAACAATTCCATAGACAAAATCCAAAGTCCTCAATAGGCTAGAGGTGAATCGCACAGCTCATGAAAGGGCCTTTCAGAAGCCTGATAATGGAGGGCAAGAAGCTGTTCTTGAGTTTGGGGTGCATCTGTACCTCTTGCCTGACAGGAGCAGGGAGAAAAGGGAATGATTGGGGTGGGAAAAGTTGGGCAGAGCTGTTTCGAATCAATCTGCGATGCGACTCGGCAGTATACTTTCTATGGTGCATTTGTAGAAGTTGGCAAGAGTCATTAGAGGCATGCCAAATTTCCTCAGTCTTCTGTGGAAGGAGAGGCATTATGTATCTTCTTGACTGTCATATCAATATATTTGCAGTGGATCAAGGGTGACTGGGAGGCTGGAGTTAATATGCCACTCTCAGTCTTGCAAAGCACTTCATGATTGTGGATGTCAGAGCTTCTGGTCGGTAGTCATTATGGCATGTTACCGTACGGTTTTTTGGGGGCAAAGACTGGCAAATAATTCCACTTGTCGCTTGCCAGTGTTTGCTCCAGCGCTTCCCATCATCTCTCTTTACCAGCTTGTTCCACACTACTCCACCAGACTGAAAAAGGGTGCTGACTCAAAATGTTGTCTGTCCATTTCCCTCCCCAGATGTTGCCTGACCCGGTGAATTCCTTCAGAACATTTTTGTAGGTTATGGTTCCAACATCTGCAGTTTCTTGCATCTACCACCCCTTCCCCTTTGAAATAACAACCTCTCTCGATATCTTCAATTCCCATTCTTTGATCCTTCCCTCCTTCAGTAGTTCTTCCGGTCTCCACCCCAGCAGTTACATTGCTTCCCTATTTTCTCCAGCTTTTCATTACAGTGTATTGTTTGTCTGCTCCCAGGCGACTTGTTGAAAGTTCCCCTCACCTTAATTAAAATGATTTTATTTGCGATTATACATACATACATATTAGTTATTGATTTTTTTGCCCCACTTCTTCCTTTCACTTCTCTTTACCAACAGTTTTAACCTATAGTTTTAAAAGTTTGTCGACTATTGAATTGCCCTTGAATTGAGTTGCGCCAGACTTTTAAAACTTTTGGTTAAATTGTTGGTAAAGAGAAGTGAAGGGAGGTGGTGGGGCAAAAACAAACAGGTAATTCCACCTCTCGCCTGTTAGTTTTTGCTCCACCCTTCCGCCTCACCTCTCTTTACTTGCTTTCCTCAATATATTCTGACAATCTGAAGAAAGATCCCGACCTTTGCCTCTCCATTCCCTCCACAGATGCTCCTCGAAGGGGTGAGTATCTCCAGCACTTTGCGTTTTGCTCCAAATTCCGCATCTACGGTTCCACGTAAGTGGATGTTTAAAAAATCTAATCTAACATTCCCGGTGGAGGCTGCGGAGTAGCGGGCGAACAGGGAAAGTCGCGCTTGTCATGAGAGGCCGAGCAGTCGTTTATTCCAATGTTTGAGGATTGACTCTCGCGTAGACAGGGCTGCTGAAGGAATCACTTGCCTGGGAGCAGACAGTGTCGTGGGAGCAATAGCGATGTGAACCTAGACATATTTCATGAAAGGGAGGATTACACAAAAAGCTGGAGAAACTCAGAGGGTGCAGCAGCATCTAAGGAGCGAAGGAGATAGGCGACGTTTCGGGTCGAGACCCTTCTTCATGAAAGGGAAATGAGGACGGGTGGAAGTTTTATAGGGTTAACTAAAGGGGTCTGGTTGGACAAAATAGAACTTGACAGGAATAGGGGTTTAGACGGCGCGGTTGTCTTTCCCTGGCTGGGTCAAATTTAATTTTACAACCGGTTAATCAGTCAATTGTTATAAATCCAGGAAAATGGATTCTATGGAAATAAAGTGAACTGCGGCGGAAAATAAAGTGAACTAGTCGCAACCTTGCATTCCGCTTGAGTAGCCCGGAATTTACCAAGTTCAGGTAACCCAGTCCTCCCTGCTCGCAATAATCCATCTCTTTCGAGGCAAAAGTGACTGCGAATAAGTATGCAAGGGGCAATTTTTTTAAACAAACATTCAGGTGCAAGAATGTTGTATAACTGGCTTTCAGATAGGCACATGGATATGCAAGAAATGGACATAAGAGGATCACGTGCAGACGGAGTAGAATAGTTTCTGTTCTGTACTATTTTATTTTCTCTAAAAATGACGAAATAATAAGAACATAGTTTTCGGAATATCCTGCTGGACTATTCCATTAAAATATAATATAATGTTGTAATGTAAAAAAAAGCTTAACACTGTCAACTCTGAAAGTATTTAAGCAGTGTACTTGGAGAGAAAAATGAAGTTAATGTTTCAGGGTGGTGTGGCGTCAGCTGATGGTCAGACCATTTACTGCTGAACCCTCGTCAGTGGGTACGAGTGCGGCACCAGGTCACGGTAACTGCTGTCGTACGTGTCGCAGCGTGGCCTAGTAAACCTCCTCGTGTACTCCGTCTGCATCCTTCCGGTCATGGCGCCACCCCAGGAGCGGCTCAACGCATCGCCATTAACACCAAGCCCCCGAGCGCACTAACATTAAAACCCAGCAACCAGAAGAGACTACTCCGACAAGATGAATCCGCCATTAACTGTCAATCCCGCCCTTATCCCCATCACATGCCTGCAGCCTGTCCCTTCTGGTTGAAGGTGGCACTGGACCTCCAGTTTTCCAGCTTCCAGCACAGCTTCACATCAGACACTGGACAGTTTGAAATCACAGCTTCCTACCACTTTGGACTTGTTTGCTTACTGTAGTTTGTTTTGTTTCTTTTCACTTTATTTTACACTCTAATGACCGTGCCGGGTTTAGCTATGAGTTTATTCTTATTTCTTTGTGTTTTCTTTGGTTTGCATTGTTGTCGATGTCTCCCAGCAGTTGTTGGGTGCCGTATTTCTCGGGACATGATCCCCTGCTGGTCGATGAGATGCGACTGTGTCTCATCCATCCTGCAGCTTTTGCATTGGTCTCCTTGCACCCCTCAGCATACGGCCGGGATGGCCCTCAGCTGGAGCGTCGACTGTGCCCGCGGGCCCCACCGTCCCGACCCATGGCCGGGGTGCCCCCGACCCACAGCAGGAGCTGCCCTCGACCATGCATACACACATTGTAGAAGGTTAGCGCATTCCATTCCTTTTTGCCTGTGCATTTATGGCTTTTGGCTGCCGTGTTTCATTGGCCTGCTTGATTTCCTTCCTCTGGTTCTGGAGTGGGGGGGGGGGGGGTGGTCCTATGGTGTCAGCTGATGGTCAGTCCACGGTCGAATCCTCGTCAGTGGTTACGAGGGCTGTCACATGACGTCATGGTTTAAGGGGAGTGTCCTGCTACATAAGCAGATCTCACCTTGAGATCCGGAGTCGACCGGTAGCTGAGCTCGAGTCAATACCCTCGCTCAGCAGCAGCAGCCATGACTTAGTATCTTAGATGAATAAAACTTGCAAGTACACCAACCATGTAATGTCTAAATAAAGCAGCTGTTTGTTCACCACATTTGGTGCCGCTAGAATGGTGAATTTTCTACCAGAACCAGTATAATTAGACAATTAATATATTTATAGTTGCAGAGAAGTAGAAGGAATGGAGGAAACAAAGGGAATGCCTTTTACAATGTGGAGAATGAAACTGAACAGAATAAGACTGTTGTGAGAGCATGATATAGGTCGATAAACTGCAACTAATTGGTTTGGAGGAGGTGTATATGTTTTTTTTAATATATTTTTATTAGAGGCCATACGTATTACAAATAATATAATATTTTTTTCAGATATGCATATTACATATTTCTAAAAATATAATTTTAGAAATATGTAATATGCATATATTGCTTTGTAATACTCATATAAATTACAAAGCAATATATATAAGCCTCAATTTTTTTATAGTGAAGAGAAAAAAAAGAGTAAAGAAAGAATAGATGTTTAATTTAAAAAGTGTGATTATAATTTTAATTATATGTGAGAAGAGAAGGAAAAAACATAAAATAAATTTTAAAAAATAATAATAATAAAAAAAATAAAAAATAAAAAACCCATATTACTAACAAACAATTATTATACTTAAAGATAGAAAAAAAGTATACATCTTAACAATGAATGGAACAATTTCTAATAATATATATATATAAACAAGTATACAAATCTCAGATTAAACCTTTTCATCTGATCTTACCACCGGGTACTTGTTGAGTTTCAATGCTGAGCCCAGCTACCCCTTCAAATAATCAGTGAATGGAGACCATATTTGTTCAAAAGGTTCGTGTTTATCCATTAGGATAAACCTAATTCTCTCCAATTGCAACGTCTCCAACATTTCCACTGTCCACATTTTGATTGTAGGGGATAATGGTCCGTTCCAAAATTTTAATATTAATTTTTTTCCAATCATTAAACAGTAATCAAGAAAATTTCTTTGATTTGCTGTTAATGTTTGATTTGAATCTAAAACACCAAATATTATTAGCTTTGGGTCAGTATTTAGTGGAATCTTAAGAACTATAGAAATAATTTTAAAAATCTCAGTCCAATAACTATTAAGTTTTGTGCATATTACAAAACCATGTGTTAAAGCAGCTTCTATGTGCTGACATTTATCACACAATGGTGATATATTAGGAAAAATTCTATTTAATTTCTTTTTTGAATAATGTAATCTATCTAATAATTTGAATTGTATCAAAGTATGTCTGGCATTTAACGAACAACGATGTATACTTTGTAAACTTTCTTTCCAAAAGTATTTTAATATCGGTAAACCAGTTTCATTTTCCCATATTTGTCGAAATGATTCTGTTGTTGGGAGGAGGTGTATATTGGCAGCAGATGAATTAGGGCACAAGAGAAAGAGGAGGAATTATTGGAATTATAACTGTAATTGTTGGAATAGTTGATGGAAATCTGAACTAAAAGAAAATTCCAAGCAGGTCAGGCAGCAAATGTGGAGAGGGAAAAATTGAATTAACATAGCATGATTCTTTAAGAATACGCACCATTCCTTGCACAAATGGGAAAGGATGGTGATATGAAAATTCTTGAATTCAGTGCGGCATCCTTGACATTGCAACATAGCTAATGCTGTCCTAAAACCTGGCGTAGTCTTCAATGGAACATTGCTTCCTTGAATTAATTGGTTCACAGGATGCAAATGTCCTGGTAATTCCAGTATTTACTGCACTGAGCTGAGGTGGTGACTGGCTGCAAGTTAACCATATTGATGTGCCTGAAGTCAGCCCTCAGGCAGACTGGCTCAGGGCAGAATTCCTTTCCTGATGGGAAATTTTTGAATCAGATGAGGTTTTAGTGATAATCTTGGTTCGTGGCGCTATTGCTGAGACCAGCTTTTACTTTTAATTTCATACTTTTCCAATGTAATTATTGCAACATATCAAAAGTAGAATGGGAATAGAAGCATTAAATTGACAGGTTAGTGCATGTTCAGGAGCACCCTTGCTGACTAAACAGAGGTGTTCAGGTGGTTAGACTGCAGAAGGGACCTGACAAGATACATCGATAGACACAACATGCTGGAGTAACTGAGGGGGTGAGGCAGAATCTCTAGAGAGAAGGAATAGGTCTCGACCTGAAACGTCACCCATTCCTTCTATCCAGAGTTGCTGCCTGTCCCACTGAGTTACTCCAGCATTTTGTGTCTATCTTCGGTTTAAACCAGCAATCTGCAGTTCCTTCCTACTGCATGACAAGAAACATCATCTGTCCATTCCCTAGACAGTTGTGGCCTCACAAGATGAGTTCTTCTAGTACTTTGATTTTTGCTGTAATACAAATAGTTGTGGTGGGCCAGGCACTTGGAACACTAGGGTTACTCCTACTGCCTCTCTGGTCTGCTTAACTACCCTTATCTCCTTACTGTCTGAATATATTCTTCTGTCCATTCCCACGGGCACTTTCCGCGCTGCCCCTTAAAGTAGACAGTGTAATAGACCATCGTATGGCATGGGAACAAGCCATTTGGCCCAACACGTTCTGTGTTAATCCGATCTCCTGGGACTAAATCCATAGCCTTCTATGCTGAAATGATTCAAGTGCTCATCTAGACACTTCTTAAATGTTTTTAGAGCTCCTGCTTCAACCTTCCCACCAAGCGGTGCACACCAGGTACAGTCTACTATCTGGGTGAAGAAACCTGTTTGTCTCCCAGCAGAGCGAGATGTCCAAAAGAGAATGTTGCCGACTGGCTCATTCCAAACAGCAGGTTACAATATTTATTAATGACTTTTGATGAAAGGTCTGAAGGTCAGAGTTATAGAGCATGCAAATGGCCTCTTTGGCCCAATTTGTCCATGACGACCGTATTGTTGATATGACCAATCTTGTTTGTTGGGATTTGGTCCACATCCCTCTAAATCTTTCCTATACATGTATCTGTCCAAATCGTTTTTAAACATTGTAATTGTACTCACCTCTACCACTCTGCGCTGGAAGCTCATTCCATATATGCACCACCCTCCGTGTGGAAAACTTTGCCCCACCAGTCCCTTTTAAAACCCATGTCTTCTAGTTTTAGACTCCCTTTCCCTGAGCAACAGACCATGACTGTTCACTTCATATATCCCTGTGGTGATTTTATAAACCTCTAAAATATATGTTTCCTAAGCTGCAGCAAAAAAAGTACCAGCCAGTTCGAGGGAATTTGTACTTTACCCGAACTCTATATCTACTCAGATAGGCATAGACACAAAATAAAACATTTCATAAAGCAGTTTACAAAGGAACTGCAGGTGCTGGAAAAATCTAAAGTAGACAAAAAATGCAGGAGAAACTCAGCAGGTAAGGCAGCATCTATGGAGAAAAGGAGTAGGTGCCATTTTGGATCGAGAAGGGTCTCGACCGAAATGTCACCTACAAACCTATGTATTCTAGTTTTAGATTCCCTTTCCCTGAGCAATATCTTCATTATATCTCTCTGTCGTGATTTTATAAACCTCAAAAATATTTTCCTGTGCCCCCGAGAAAAAAGTCCCAGCTGATCATGACCATCCTTATAACTCAAACCCTACCGAATTGGTGCCATCCTCTTGAATCTTTTCTGCACCCTCTCCATAAGGATGCTCCTGGCATCCTTCATTTAGTAGTCATAAGCGATAGGAGTAGAATTAGGCCATTTGGCCTATCAAGTCTATTCTGCCGTTCAATCATGGCTGATCTGTCTCTCCCTCCTAACCCCATTCTCCTGCCTTCTCCCCATAACCTCTGACACCTATACTAATCAAAAATCAATCTATCACTGACTCAAAAATATCCACTGACGTGACCACGACAGCCTTCTGTGGCAAAGAATTCCACAGATTCACCACCCTCTGACTAAATAAATTTCTCCACATGTCCTTCCTGAAAGAACGTTCTTTAATTTTGAGGCTATAGCCTCTAGTCCTGGACTCTCCCATTAGGGTGTTTCCCTCTGCACATCCACTACATCCAAGCCTTTCACTATGTATATTTCATTGAGGTCCCCCCCGATTCTTCTAAACTCCAGCGAGTACAAGCCCAGTGCCAATAAACGCTCATCATAGGATATCCTATCTATTCCTGGGATCATCTTTGTAAACCTCCTCTGGACCCTCTCCTGAGCCAGCACATTCTTTCTCAGATATGGTGCCCAAAATTGCTCAAAATATTCCAAATGTGGCCTTACCAGCGCCTTATAGAGCCTCAGCATTACATTCATGTTTTTGTACACAAGCCCTCTTGAAATAAATGCGAGCATTGAGTTTGCTTTTCTTTACTACTGATTCAATTTGCTGATTAACTTTTTGGGAATCGTGCATCAGCACTCCCAAGTCCCTTTGCATCTCCAATTTCTGATTCTCTCCCCAATTAGAAAATAGTTGACACCTTTATTCCTACTACATTCAAGAGAGAGCTAGATAGGGCTCTTAAAGATAGCGGAGTCAGGGGATATGGGGAGAAGCAGGAACGGGGTACTGATTAGGGATGATCAGCCATGATCACATTCAATGGTCGAAGGGCCGAATGGCCTACTCCTGCACCTATTGTCTATTGTCTACTACTCAAATGCATGACGCCACACTTTGTAACATTTTATTCCATCTGCCACTTCTCTGCCCACTCTCCCAACCTCTTCTTCTGCAGGGTCTCTGCCTTCTCTACACTACCTGCCCGTTTGCCTATTTGCATATCCTCTGCAAACTTGGCCACAAAGCCTTTAATCCCCTCGTCCAAATCATTTATATACAACGTGAAGAGTAGCGGCCCCAGCAACGACCCTTGCGGAACTCCGCAAGTCAGTGGCAGTCAACCAGAAAAAGCCCCCTTTAATGCCACTCTTTGTCTTCTGCCATCCAGCCAACCTGCTATCCATGCTCGTATCTGCCCTTCGATTCCATGGGCTGTCATCTTCTTTTGCAGCCTCACGTGTGTCACCTTATCAAAGGCTTTCTGAAAATCAAAGTAAACATCTGCTGACTCCGATTTGTCTGTCCTGCTATTTACTTCAAAGAATTCCAGCAAATATGTCAAGCGACATATCCTTCATAAAGCCATGCTGACATCGGTCCATCAACCCATCTCCACCCCTTTCCGCCTTCTGCAGAGACCGTTCCCTCCGCAACTCCCTGGTTAACTCGTCCCTTCCTACCAAACCACCCCCTCTCCAGGTACCTTCCCCAGCAACCGCCGTAAATGCAACACCTGCTCCCATTCTTCCTCATCGACTCTGTCCAGGAACCCCAACAGTCCTTTCCGGTTAGGAAGAGGTTCACTTGCACCTCATCAAACCTCATCTACTGTAGCCATTGTTCAAGATGTAGCAAGACCAAACGTAGACTCGCCGATCTTTTCGCTGAACACCTTCCTTCACTCAGATCGCCTGAACCTACCTGATCTCCCGGTTGCTAAACACTTTAATTCTCCTTCCTATTCCCACACAGATCTTTCTGTTCTAGGTCTCCTCCATTGTCAGAGTAAGGCTAAATGCAAATTGGAGGAACAGCATCTCATATTTTGTTTGGGCAGCTTAGAACCCAGTGGTATGATTTTGATTTCTGCGGCATTCCCTCTCTCTCTATGCCTCCCCCACCCAAATCGCACCAGCTTCTCATTTTCATCTAACAAACAGCTAACAATGACCAGTTTCCTTTATCATCATTACTTTTTGCATATCTTTCGTTCATTGTTCTTTCTATCTTTACATCATCGCCTATATCTCTTGTTTCCTTTATCCCTAACCAGTCTGAAGAAGGTTCTTGACCCAAAATGTCACCCATTCCTTCTCTCCAGAGATGCTGCCTGTCCCACTGAGTTACTCCAGCTTTTTGTGTCTATTTTTGGTTTAAATCAGCATCTGCAGTTCCTTCCTTCACACAACATACCATTGTTGATGTGGTATAATTAGAATCAGAATCAGAATCAGAATCACACTTTATTCGCCAAATATGTTTTGCAACATACGTGGAATTTCATTGGCCAGGTCAGTCATACAATTAAAAGTAACAGATCACTTCAAAAACACATTTTAACATGAACATCCACCACAGTGACTCCTGCACATTCCTCACTGTGATGGAAGGCGAAATAAAGTTCAAGTCCTTCCCTTAGTTCTTCCTCGGTCGTGGGCCGTCGTTGACGGGATGATCTTAATTCCTCAAGATGGCGGCGCCGTCGTTGACGGGATGATCTTAATTCCTCAAGATGGCGGCGCCAAGATCTTCAAGATGGCGGCGCCCTGTGCGACTGCGGCTGCATTGGCTCCCGACAGGAACAGAAATTTTAAGGTAAAACCGCACACACTTACGTGTTCAGTTAAGAATCTGACGGTCGCTTTTCAGTGCGACTGTCAGTCCGGGTTGAAACTGCATGCGTCCAGCAGTTCCCCGGCCGTTGATCGAATTACTCTGGAGACTCTACGGAGTCTCGGACTGCTGCGTCGGCTGGAGCCAGCGGCCTACGAAGCCGCGGAGTCCCCTACCAGCACTGGCCGCACTGGGAGGAGGAGGAGACGGTGCGACAGGAAGCAGAAGCGCGGCACTCGCGGGGGGTTAACGGTGAAACTGAAGGCTAACCCCTGTAGGACACCACTTCCATCTATCCTGCTCGCCAACGTCCGCTCCCTGGAGAATAAGCTGGACTACCTGAGGCTGGACCTGGTAACCAAACGGGAGGTGAGGGATTGCTGCGCCCTGATTCTAACAGAGACGTGGTTAAACTCCTCTGTTCCCGACGGCGCCATTAGCATAGAGGGGTTAACAGCATTCAGGTTGGACAGAAGCTCTGCTCTCAGTGGGAAATCCCGGGGTGGTGGTGTGTGCATTTACACTAATAACAGCTGGTGTAAAAATGCCACAGTGGTGTCAAACTATTGCTCCCCAGACATTGATTTTTTGACAATAAAATGCAGACCCTTCTATATGCCCAGGGAATTCACCATTATAACCATCACAGCCGTGTACATCCCACCCAGTGCAAACACTAAGGAGGCCCTGAATGCTCTTTATTGCTCCATTAGCGACCTACAATCTACACATCCAGATGGTGTCTTCATTGTTGCTGGGGATTTTAACCAGGCCAACATGAAGACTGTTCTCCCACATTACTACCAGCATGTAGACTTTGCAACCAGGGGAATCAATACACTGGACCTACACTAACATCAAGAAGGCATTCAAGGCAGTCCCCCGCCCCCACCTTGGCTCCTCAGACCATATCTCTGTGATGCTAATCCCTGCATACAGGCCCCTGCTGACCCGAGAAAAACCTACTGTGAAGCAGGTTAGGGTCTGGCCAGAGGGATCTATGGCAACACTACAGGACTGTTTTGAATGCATGGACTGGGACGTGTTCAAGAAGGCTGCAACTGTCAGCCAACACATCAACCTAGAGGAGTATGCTGTGTCCGTGTCTGCTTACATGGAGAAGTGCATTGAGGATGTCTGTGTCACCAAGACCATCACTGTACGGGCCAACCAGAAACCCTGGATGACCACAGAGGTACGTGGAATGCTGAGAGCACGTTTAAATCCGGCGACGTGGTGGCACTCAGATCCGCAAGAGCCAACCTGAACCGAGTCATCAGGCTGGCCAAGCGTGCCCATGGTCAGAAAATCCAGAGCTTCTTCCATGACCCCAAGAACACCAAGCGCATGTGGCAGGGAATCAAATCAATCACGGACTATAAGACTGCTTCACCACCCTGTGATGACAACATTGAGTTCCTCAATGAACTCCACAACTATTTTGGTCGGTTCGAGGCGCTAAATAACACACCTGCGAGCAAAGGTATTCCTCATTGTGAGGAAAAGGCAATCAGTCTTGACATAGTGGATGTTCGGAGGTCCCTAAAAGGAGTGAACGCGCGAAAGGCGGCAGGCCCTGATAACATACCAGGGCGGGTGCTCAGGGAATGTGCTGATCAGCTGGCACATGTCCTTACGGACATATTTAACACCTCGCTGAACCAGGCGGTGGTCCCATTATGTTTCAAGACTGCCACCATCATACCTGTGCCAAAAAAATCCAACATACAATGTCTCAATGACTACCGCCCTGTAGCACTCACCCCCATAATGATGAAGTGCTTCGAGAGGCTGGTCAGGGACCACATCACCTCCAGACTCCCCTCCACACTCGACCCATACCAGTTTGCTTACAGGCCAAACCGCTCCACAGAGGACGCTATATCCTCCGTGCTCCATCTGAGCCTGGAACATTTAGAGGAGAAAAACACCTATGTGCGAATGCTGTTCGTGGATTTCAGTTCAGCATTCAACACCATTATCCCACAGCACCTGATAAGCAAACTGGTTCCATTGGGCCTCGGCACCCCCATGTGTAACTGGCTACTGGACTTCCTCACTGACAGACCTCAGTCTGTGAGGGTTGGAAATAACACCTCCAATACCATCTCTCTAAGCACCGGCTCCCCTCAGGGCTGTGTCCTGAGTCCACTGCTGTTCACCCTGATGACTCACGACTGTTGTGCCAGGTTTAGTACAAACCACATCATGAAGTACGCAGATGACACAACAGTGATGGGCCTCATCAGGGACGACAATGAGCTGGCTTACAGGGAGGAGGTGAAACAACTGGTGGACTGGTGCAATACGAACAACCTGATCCTGAATGTCGAGAAAACAAAGGAGATTATCGTCGACTTCAGGAAAACCCGGCACAGTCCCGCACCACTTCACATCAATGACAGCGATGTGGAGGTGGTCAGTAGCACAAAGTTCCTGGGGGTGCAGATCACTAACAGTCTGACCTGGTCGACTAACATCTTATCAACTGTTAACAGAGCGCAGCAGCGGTTGCACTTTCTGCGCCGGATGAGAAGAGCTCATCTCCCCCATCCCATCCTCACTACTTTCTACAGGGGCACCATAGAGAGTATTTTGACCAGCTGTATCTCTGTCTGGTTTGGGGACTGTAGAGCCTCCGACTGGAAGTCTGTGCAGAGAGTGGTGAGGACAGCGGAAAAAATCATCGGGACCTATCTCCCCTCAATCGGGGATATTGCGACCAAACGCTGTGTGTCTAAGGCCAGCAGTATCATAAAGGACCCCACACATCTCCATCACGGACTGTTCACTCTGCTGCCCTCGGGAAAAAGATACCGCAGCATAAGGAGCAGAACATCAAGGTTCCGCAACAGCTTCTTCCCACGAGCCATCAGACTCCCGAATGCCATGTAAATGGGCTGCCACTATTGTCTATTTACCCTTTTCATACATACCTATCCTTCGGTTAATTTATTGTGTTGCACAGGGAGCCAAATGCAACGTAATTTCGTTTGGAACTGCATATATCAATGTATTTCTAAATGACAATAAAATTTGTTTGACTTGACTTGACTAATTCCCATGGCCGGTGGCGTTCAGGCCCTCCACGTCGAGGCGATCAGCTCATGCATTCGGGGGACTTCAGCTCCCCCGCTCTGGACTGGTGAACCTTCCACGACGTTGGAGCTCCCAATTCGGCCTCACCCGACTGCGAGCCCGTGATGTTAATTCCGCGGTGGTCGCACTGCGAGCGATGCCAGGCAAGGGATCAACTCCTATGTTAAGTCCACGTCCCACGGTGGGGCTCACGACCGTCCGAGGAGGCTTCCAGCTCCATCGATGGTAAGCAGCAGAGCCCGGAGAATGTGATCCGAAAATTGATCAGGAAGGTGAGAACGTGAAAAAGTTTCCCCCGATCCCCTCCCCCCTCCCCCCACATAAAGCAAACTGAAGAACATTAAAACAAAACTTTTAATAAACTAAAAAAGTAACAAAAAGTGTGAAGAGACGAATAGACTGCCGGCAGGGCAGCCATCGCATAGGCGCCCCCTGGTGGTCAAGTCAATTACATTGGTAATTTGTGGATTGAGGATAAAAGTAGGTTTGTGCCGACGCAGAAATATTTCCATCATGACTCCATGCTGGAGAGGCATTTAATATGTGCTCACGGAGCAAGTAGAGCCAGTTTGTCTTGCTTGTATTCTTACCTGCCCTTTTAGTAAATGTTAAGCACTTTCTCGACACAGCCAACATAAAGTAGGAGTTGGCCACTTGACCTTCAAGCCTGCCCAATCATAATTTCTGATTCAATTCGACAAGTCAATGCTACTTTATTGTCACATGTACTAGTTACAGTGAAATACTTAGTTTTGCATACAAACCAGTAAAATCACACCGCAGATCTCCGCTAGGCAGTACACAAGTGTCGCCACGTTTCTGGCACTGACAAATGTTGCAAAGGTTTACTGAATGTTCCTATCTACTGAATGCCACCGCACGTGACACAAGCCTTCAAACCCCCCCCCCCCCCCCCCCCACACCTGCCGCAACCTCCTCATTCATGGCAGCCCCTTCACTGGGACCCCTCCTTCATTCACGACATGATTTCAAGCTAGGGTGTTGTTTACATTTGTTTTACATATTAGGTGGAGGCTCCAAAAGAAGGAATTTTCTCCCTTACAGGTGGGTGAAGTCTTTGGTCCTTTTGTGAGCTGGTCTCTATTATTAATATTCATCCATCAGATGAAGATAGGCACTGGAGATAGTGATGGAGATTGGGACGTGTTGAATTGAGTTGAATTGAATTGAAAGATACTTGGAAACATGCCCTTCGACCCTCGTGGTCTATGCTGATCATCGATTACCCATTCACACTAGTTCTATGTTATCCCACTTTCTCAACCACTCACTGCATGCAAGGGGCAATTTACGGAGGCTAACCTATAAACCCGCATGCCTTTGGGATGTGGGAGAAAACAGGAGCACCTTGACGAAACCCACTTGGTCACAGGGAGAACATGCCAACCCCATACAGGCAGAACCCTAGATCAGGATTGAACCCAAGGGCTGAGTAAATTGGTGTTGTTCAAGGCAGCTCGGGGAGCAACTGGAAAGATGTTTCTTTGAGGTTTCAAGCATCAGGGCATCGCTGTCCCACTATCATTAAGTGCAGGATCTGAATAGGATCCTTCTGGGTCATATATAATAATAATAATAATAATAATAATAATATCTTTTATTGTCATTACACATAAGTGCAACAAGATTTGGTTTGCAACTTCCATCCGATGTCATAACTTAATCGACAAATAAAATTTAGGTTTAAATACCTGTGCTAGCCGAACATGTGGCAACTATGTGACGAGCGCAGAGTCTCCTGCACGCGCCTAAAAAGCCACCTAAGTGGGTCACGCCCATAAACCTATGTCCCCTGGTTCTTGCCTCCCCTACTTTTGGTGCATTTACCCTATCGATTCCCCCTCATGAACTTATATACCTCTATAGGAATACACCTCATCTGCCTGCACTCCAAGGAATCAAGTCCTAGTCTGCCCAACATCTCCCTTTAGCTCAGGCCCTCAAGTCCTGACAATATCCTCATGAATCTTCTCTGCATTTTTTCCACCTTAACAACATATTTCCTATAGCAGGGTGACCAAAACTGAACACAATACTCCAAATCCAAATCCCAACTTTTATTCAATACCCTGATTGATTTGGGCCAATGTACCAAAACCCTTCTTGACCACCCTATCTAACCATGTGACGCATTAAAAAAACTGTGTACCTGCACTCCTAGATCCCTCTGCTCAACAACACTCCCCAGGGCCATGCCTTTCACTGTGAGTCCTGCCCTGGTTTGACGACCCAAATTAAAACTCCTTGCAGTTATTGCATTAAACTCCCTTAAAGATTCCTGTCCACGTTGCCCAACTGCTAAAGATACTGCTAATAATTATCTTTGCAATCTTCGATACCACCCACTTGTTAGTTAGTAAGCTCTGCAAACATACTAATTATGCTTTCTACATTCTTATCCAAATCATTGATTGACAAACAACAAAGGGCCCAGCACCAATCTCTGAACCACACCACTAGTCACAGGAAGTTATAAGAAACTACAAAATGCTGGAAATACTCAGCAGGTTAGGCAGCATCCTGGAGAGCAAAGATAACTTTCCGAGTCACTGATATGCCATTCAGAATGCCAACCTTAGTACAATGTGCATAGTAAGTTTTTGAAATTTTCCTTCCCTGCTTTAAATGACAAGACTGGACTCGGCAGGTCTCAAGATCCATACAGTTATTGCACCAAACTCAAGATCGTCCCTGTCGTGATGTACATTTTTGACCATATTCGTGTTTGTCTTGGGTTCAAGAAGATATGATCTTATTAAGGATTTAAGTGCTGATGCAAATGCAGGTCACTACGTTAGACCTTCCACAGAAATATGAATGCACATAAAACACAACAGGATGTCTCTTTTTAGGAGTCTTTTTGACAACCTGTGCACATGGAAATATTCCCTTCGAAGCACCATCTGGTGTAATAATTATTTGCCTAGTTTATTGTTAACATTTGTGAATGTATCTATAATGATGTGTCACAATCTACCTGCAATCTATTTGGGTGACATGTTTTCTCTTCTTCCCTAGTTGATTACAACTTGAAAATGGCAGACCAACGATCAGCAATATCTGTGGTCATGTTTCTCTGTGGGGCTGGATTAGGATTTATCAGCTGCTATGTCCTGATTAATGTAAATGGCACAATGTTAATGGAGTTCTTGAATGATCCACGTGGAGCCGTAAATGATTCTGACAACCACCAACAGCGAGATCTTGAAGGAATGATGACATTTAACATCAGTCAACATACAGGTGACTTTTTCATGTGACAATGTGGTTATAAAGCATATTGTTCTATCACGATGCATAAGGGTGAATTTTACTTCGGAGTCACGTGAGTGATTCCGTGAAGAAGGCCCGCCAGGCCGCATGCGCAGCATTACGTCAGCCGCATTGGTGCAAGCACCAGTCTGGCAGGACAGAGCTCCTGCCGTGGGTAGTTAAACTTAAAGGTAAGTTTGGTTTTCTACTTACCAGGGGTTTTTAGGCAGGAGCCTCTTTTTACTGAGGTTTTTCCTGCCAGTTTCGCAGCCCGACAAGTTGCCGGTTATGGATTGTGGGGAAATTCCAGTCCGACCACAAATGAGGATAAACTGGCAAAATTGATCGGGTTGCGAGATAAGGAGCCACTTAAAGTGCAGTTAACGTCTCCCAGCCTGCAGGGATGCCGTAAAATCGGCAGGAAATTTCAGCAGATTCGCTGACAGGGGGGTCAGCGGCTCCCAGCCTGCAGGGATGCCGTAAAAACGGCAAGAAATGTAAGCAGAGTCACTGACAGGGGGTCAGCAGCTCTGCAGCTTGCGGGAATGCCGTGGGAACGGCAAGAAATTCAAGCAGAGTCGCTGACAGTGGGGTCAGCGGCTCCCAGCCTGTGGGATGCCGTTGGAACGGCA
This sequence comes from Raja brachyura, assembly GCA_963514005.1. The sequence goes on along the minus strand of OY740782.1, from coordinate 101,388,012 downwards.
AGGAAGCAACGCTGGAGCCACTGACAGTGGGGTCAGTGGCTCACAGACATTGGTCCACAGTCAAGAAATTACTGGGACTCATTCAGCCCTATTTGCACTCAGGTGAGTCGGGCTATAAAGGGTTTCTCCTTATAATAAAAAGTATGTATTTTATAGTGGTTTGTCTTTAAGTAAAAGCTAAAGGCAAAGTAAAAAGTTATTGTTATATGTTCTGACAATGTTATAATTGTTTAAGCACAGGTTGCTATGATTTATTTTTACCCTTCACAGGTAAAGCTGTACACTAAATGTTGATTTAGTGAGCTTACATAGCAATGGCGCGGGCCTATGGGACAGGCCACGCCAGCAGCGCCTGACAGGGCTGCTTCATGTGTGAAATGTGTGGGCCTATGGGACAGGCCATGCCAGCAGCGCCTGACATGGCTGCTTCATATATGAAAGTGCCAGCCTATGGGAGAGCCGTGCCAGCAGCACCTGATACAGGGCTGTTCATGTCAAAAAGCGCCGGCCTTTATGAAAGGCGGCGCCAACAACACCTGGGACAGGGTTGCTCAAATTCTCACATATCTGCTCGCCCACGGAGTCGGGAGATGATTCTCCACCGGGCTAGAGAGCAAGGCCCACGGAGTCGGGGGATGAATTTCTCACCGGGGTTGGATAGTGTGTTGAAACGACTATCCTAAATACAGCAACTGTTGTATACAGTGCTGCAAAGGTCGCCCTCTCGGAGGCAGAGACCAAGATGGGTCATATATCCTGCTGACACTGAGTCTCAGGGTATGGCTGTGCGGCATACCGAAAGGATGAAGGGCACATGTCAGAGGTACCTTTCCTGACAATAAAGTTGCCATCCCAGTAAAATATTCTATTGGGTTAAGGCCAATGGGTTCATATCAGTATTTGTATCCTACGGCCTGCGGCAGTGCCTGTTACAGTTGCCTACGAATCACCCTCTCTGAGGAGGGAAGACCAAAAAGTCAAGATGATTCCGGGCTCAAGCACATATGTGCTGGCAGTGAACAACGCCAACAGGAGGATGTGAGAACCAGCTGCTGAATCGGTTATTCAGGTAGGTCTATTCTGCAGGGGAAGAAGCCTGGCAGATGAATTAATTCGGCCAACAATGGGCAAAAGTCATCATTCAGAATGCAAACCAGGTGCTCATCAGCAGTAGTGGTTCACTGTAGCTGGGTGCAGCATGATAGCTCAGAAAATCCATGCACCTTCCAATCATGCTCAACTAAATGGGTCTAACACTTCCAAAATTTTGGTAGTGCACCATGCACAAGTTGTAATATTTACATTTGTTTGAACAACACACAAAGGGTAAAAATATTTGGTTGAGGCACAGCCGGAGCATTCCAAGTAAGTTGGATTATGGCCAGGGTTTGGAAATTGGGCAGGCGTTCTCATGCAAACCACCCATGCAATAAGGCAGGATTGGCATGTTATTATGAAGAATGGAGAGTATCGGGCATATGAACTTTCCGAATGTAAAAACTTATTCCTGACTTCAACAGATTCATAAGGTAAGAGATACATGTTATACAAATCCCATTACAAAGGTTATCAAAGACAATATAACTGCACTATAACAGTAAAGCTTTGCAGTATGGGATAAACTGTTTGTTGGTCATTGGGATTTACCTTTAATTATTATTAGCCTTGTCTCCGTCTTGTGGCAAGAGATTGAGGTTATAGCAATCTGAGTTATTTTCATTAAGAGTAATTGGCAATATAGCAGCTGTGTTGCAGCTGAGCAAATCAAGGAACTGATATTGTTTAAGTAGCAATTAGATCGTTGCTAACAACCTTGTGCTATTGTCAGCTGAGGCTACTTCAGCCACAATGATGAAGTAACAGTATTCAGCATTGCTGAACATGACACTAACTCATTGAACATGAACTTGAAACTCGCTACAGTAGTGCGGTCGGTTGAATTCAGTTATTATGAACTGATGTTTAGAACTCTAAGATGAGAAGTTCCAAATACCATCACCTACTCAAAGGTAGTGGAGATTGCATGAGTTACCAATTCTTCAGTTGTTGGTATCAACTGAATATATACACTAAATGCACCGTTGAGTAAGGTTTTGAGTGAATATACATATTCTTCATGCACAAATGTAAGTTGCTACTCTACAATGGTGACATATGTTAGTCTCATGGTAATTAGGAAGAATATCCTCTAATTAATCTCCTTGCCACTGGTATATCGTCCAGTTTAGATTAATGATAACACAGAATAACTGTTGGATCTCAAAGTATGATGAAAGCATGATTCAATATTTCATCAAATGTTCATCATGTTTATGCATGCTTCACTGTTTGCAAAATTATGTGACACAACAGTGTAATCACCCGCTGAGTTTCTCCAGCATTTTTATCTACCTACCCCTTATTCTTAAACTATGATCTCTGGTTCTGGACTCTCACAACATCGATAACAATTTTCCTGCATCTAGCTTTTCCAATCCAACAATTTCCAAGAATCCTTTCCAATAATTTTATATGTTTCTATAAGATCCCCTCTCACCCTTCTAAGTTCCAGTGAATTCAAGCCCAGTCGACTCATTCTTTCATCATACAGTGCATTCAGAAAGTATTCATACCCCTTCACTTTTTCCACATTTTGTTACGTTGCAACATTATTAAATGGATTAAATTATTTTTGTAATCATTAATCTACATACAATACCCCAGAATGAAGAGCGAAAACAGGTGTTTAGGATTTTTTGCACATGGTATTGTCTCTTGTCTGGGACCTTGTCAAAGGCTTTCTGAAAGTCCAGATTAACCACATCCACTGGCTCTCCCTTATCCATTCCACTTGTTACATCCTCAAAAAATTCCTAAAGATTAGTCAAACATAAATCCATGCTGACTTTGACCGATCCTGTCACAGTTTTTCAAATGTGCTGCTATATTATTTACATATTCACTTACATATTTACATATTTATATTACATTACAATCTTTACATTCACGTAGTAGAACTCTTTATTTCCGAACTGAGAGTCGAGGGACACAATGTTAAAAGCATCAAATCATAAGCAGCGTATATAGATGTTCATTTCTTGATCGACCTGTTACAAGCAAACCCTTGTGTCCCAGGATATTTATGTTTCCCAAGTCCCAATCCCCACTTGAATACACTTCATTTTCAATAAGTGGATGTATTTCATTCACAATTATTTGTCATTGTGTCACAAAATAATGGTTTGAATGATGAAGAAAGGGATGGATGAACTGCAAAGCCACTGTGTAATCAGTGCAATGACTGCAGATGTGTTTTTCCAAAGTAACCTATTTTACGGATATTTTAAGTGAAGTAGTATGGTACTGAACGTAGAAGCCCAGCTGATAACTTCAGGCTGTTCCTCAATAATATTTTGTCATTATTTTTAAATGAAATGCATGAATCTTCTCTCTCCAGATGAAAACAGAAGCCTTGCTGATGATTTGTACAAGAGAGTGCGAATCCTGTGCTGGGTGATGACTGGGCCCCAGAATCTGGAAAAAAAGACCAAACATGTCAAAGCCACCTGGGTTAAACATTGTAACTCTGTGCTTTTCATGAGCTCTATAAAAAACAAAGATTTCCCTACAGTGGGACTGGATGTTATAGAAGGCAGAAATGAGCTGAACTGGAAAACTGTCAAAGCTTTCAGATATATTTTTGACCATCACTTGAATGAAGCTGATTGGTTCTTGAAAGCAGATGATGACACATATGTTATTGTTGACAATCTGCGTTGGCTATTATCAAAGTACTCTCCAGATCAACCCATATTCTTTGGAAGAAAATTTAAGCCATTTGTGAAGCAAGGATTCATGAGTGGTGGAGCTGGATATGTACTGAGCAAGGAAGCAGTGAAAAGATATGTTGATATCTGCAAGACTGGCAAATGCAGTTATTCTACAGCTGAAGAAGATGTAGCCATTTCAAAGTGTTTGGCAGGTGTTAATGTAAAAGCTGGCGACTCCAGGGACACAAATAAAAGGGAAACCTTTCATCCTCTTCCGCCAGAACATCATTTGATAAAAAACTATATACCACGATCATCTTGGTACAGAAAGTATTGCTTTTATCCCATTACAGAGGTGAGACATTAAATATGTGAACTTACAAGATTATTTTTAGTCTTTTGTCTTTTTCGGACAATTTGGTTTAATCCTAAAAAGATCTCAGACCATTTCCCTTTCCCAACTTCCAAATTGACCTCCAAGCCATGCCCACCCATTGCCTCCTATTTAATTGACTAGAAGAATTTTACACTGAGGAAATGGTTGACGTATAAAGTTTCTATGGGGATAGGTAGTGAATAGGAATTCAAATCCTTGGCAATAAATTTGAAATGTTCACAGATTATTGAGAGTTGACATCTGCAGGGTGACATCACTTTTGATCCATTACCTTTCACCATCATGGGAACATGTTAGCCCAGAAAATTTATTATTTCTCTATTTTTGTTAAATCTCCCACTTATCAGCTATAATTTTACCTGCAAATAGTTGGTCCTTGCCGGTTTTCATGAATGCTATCCTGTGTGTTGAAAAATGTTCCTCTCTCAATTTACATACCCAATTTGAAGATCATCTTTATCCCTCTCCATAACCAGCTAGAAACATGCAGAATTATGATCACTGTTCCCAAATGTTGAATCACTGAGGCTTCCACCACTTGTCCAGCTTCATTCCCCGAAAATATATCCAGTAGAGCCTTTTGTCTAGTATGACAATCTACTTACTGGCCTAAATACTCATCCGGATGCACTTCACAAACTCATCTTTTTCACCCTCTTTGCACGAGGCACCACCACTCAATCTTTGGTATGTTAAAGTTCCTCACAATTATCACCCTATTGCTCTTGCACCTTTCTGTGATTTATCTACATATCTGTTCCTCTATTCCCCACTTATGTTTGGAAAGCCTTTAATTTACCCAAACAAAGTGCTCACACTCCTCTTATTTCAATGTTGCACCCTCACTGGAAGAACCAGATATTCTTAGTATATGAACTACATTTTGTGAAGAGCCAGGCTACATACATAACTAGATGATCCACTTTGTATCTTGGAAGGTATTTTGTCCAAGATGATGGTAAGAAGAGTATTTTGCCCTTCTTTTGCTTCATTGATGACTGCATCGGGGCTGCCTCCTGCATCCATGCAGAACGTCAATGTCATCAACTCCACCACCATCTTCAACAAATTTCTTTGGGTCATCTTTTCCAGCTCTGTCCTCTTTCTTGACCTCTCTGCCTCTAATTCGGGACACATAATACCCACAGATATATATTACAAACCCACCAACTAGACTACACCTCTCCCACCCCATCTCTTCTCAGGAAGCATGTCTTTCTCAGAGACTCTCTGTCCGTGGAATCTGCTCTCAAGGTAAGGCTTTCTACTCAGGACAGCTGAGATCTGCTCTTTCATCAGGAAAAGTTTCCCCACCCCCTGCCCCCTGCAGTTGTGGATGGAGCCCTCATCTATCTCCTCCATTCCCAACAGTTCTCTTCTTTCACCCTCACTCCTGAGGCAGAACAGGGATGGAGTTCCTCTGCTCCCACCCTTCACCCCACCAGCCTCCAATTCCAACACTCTGACATGTCCACCAGCAGCTATGCAATTCCACCACCAGACACATCTTTCTCTCCTCCTATCCACAGAGTCTCTCTCTCCATAACTTCCTGGTTTGCTCATCCTCCACACACTTCTCTCAAGCACTTTCCACTGCAACTGTGGGAAGAACATGTCTCCCAAAACAACTTTGCTCACCCCCATTCGGAGATCTCACCAGTCGCTCCAGGTGAGGCAGTGGTTTACATGCCTCCTCCTTTACACCGACCCAATATGTCACGTATCCATGTTCTCTAGAGATGCTGCCTGACACACTGAGTTACTCCAGCATTTGTGTTCTACGTAAATATGAAGTGTTAGTCACCCAAAATCCAAAATTCATAAATTCTTATGGGAATAATGTGGGGATCTACTGTACTTGGCATGAGACTTGCATAAATTTGGATGTTTCTTTAATGCAGTTTATTTTCTCTTTAGGGGCCTGGATGTTGTTCTGATCTGACAGTGTCATTCCACTATGTCGATTCTGTGAACATGTATCTTTTAGAGTACTTGACTTATCATCTCCGACCATACGGCTACAAGTATAGATATTATCCAGAGTCTGCAGCAAAGGAATTGAAGCAGACATAGATTTCTGTGAACTTTCTGTTCAAATTTATGTGTTAAAAATGAATGGTTAACAAAAATGTTTGGGAGATTTGAGGGGAAGAGTGGTGAGTGAGGGGAAGAGGGGTAGCATGGAGTGGTGCAAGTGAGGGGAAGGGGGTGGGAGGGAGATGGGGATGAAGAGGGGGTGGGAGCAGTAAGGAGAGAGGAGGAGGGAGGAAGAGAGGGGGGTGGGGGAAGGTGTGAGAGGGTTCAGGAGGGGTTGAGAGAGGGGTGGGAGGGGAAGGGGAGAGAGGGGGAAGAGTGTGGAGGGAGGGGGGAAGGGGTAGGGGAGAGAGAGGGAAGAGTGTGGAGGGAGGGGGAGAGTGGTAGGGGGAGGGGGAAGAGTGAGGAGGGAGGGGGAAAGCGGAGAGGGGGAGAGAGAGGTGGGGGAGGGAGATGGGGAAAGGTGGGGGATGGGGAGAGAGAAGTGGAAGTGGGGAGGGAGGGTGAGAGGTGTAGGGGAGAGTGGTGGAAGTGGGAGAGAGAGAGAGGGAAGGGGGAGTGGTGGAAGAGGGAGAGAGGAGTAGGGGAAAGGGGTGGGGGAGATAGGGAGGGAGGGGAGAGAGAGGGTGGGGGAGGGAGAGAGGTGGGGTGGGAGAGGGGTGGGGAAGGGAGAGAGAAGTGGGGAGGGAGGGGGAGAGGGGTAGGGGGAGTGGTGGAAGTTGGAGAGGGGGAGGGGTGGGGAGTGGTGGAAGAGGGAGAGAGGTGTTGGGAAAAAGGGGTGTGTGGGAGAGAGGGGCGGGAGGGGGAAGGGTGGGTGAGAGAAGTGGAAAAGTAGAGGGGGAGAGGGGTAGGGGGAGTGGTGGAAGAGGGACAGAGGGGTAGGGGGAATGGGGTGGGAGGGAGTGGTTGAAGAGGGACAGGGGTAGGGGGGAAGGGGCTGGGGGAGAGAGGGAAGGGCAGGGGGAGAGAAGGAAGGGGGGTGGGGGAGAGAGGGAAGGGGGTGGGAGGAGGAAGGGCGTGAGGGGATTAGAGGGGTAAGGGAAGGGGAGGGGAGAAGAGAGGGGGAGGAAGAGGGGGAGGGGAGTTGGAGAGAGAGTGGAGGGGGAGGAAGAGGAGAGGGGGAGAGTGGAAGGGGAGAGAGAGAAAGGGGAGGGAGAGTTGACTTTCCCATAGAATTAAATCAAACACAATGAAATAATTTAAAAGAAAATGGTGAAAAATGTGGGTAAATTTAGCAGAACAAATAACAGAGAACTCTTAAAACTGTTAAAAATGCTGTCAATCGAAATAAAGAGAGAATTTAAAAAAACGGATTTTTAATGGCTTTTTTAAGCATTTTTTAAAAATTACTTGTCTAATGTAAATTATAGATAAGCAATGAAAATCAGAAAATGAAATAAAATTATCACTTGTCTAAAACAGCAGATCATATAAGCGCAAGGTTTTTAAACACAATTATCTGTTCAAAATGAATTAAATTGTAAATAAAGATAACATTTGAAAAACAGGGCTGTGGAAGTCGGCAAAGAAAATAACGGCAAAGTTTAAAAACAGAAAAGCAATTACCTCTTCAAAGTGGAGTAATTAGAGTCCTTTGAGAATATTTAAAAAAAACGGGAAAATGTGTGTTCATTTGGCGGAGCAAATAACGGAGAACTTAATAAAAAGAATTATTCAAATATAAATAAATATTGAAAACATCGTCTATACCTTTTGAAAAAAGTGTAAATTGAAATAATAAGATTTTCAAAACAAACGTGTCAAATGAAAAATTAAAAAACGGCAGAAATCCAGCGTTTAGATCGATTGCTGTCGAGAAACGAAGTCCGAATGACCGTTGGGGAAGAATGTTCTGGAAAAGTTTTCAAAGGCAACGCGAGCCAGCAATGTCCCCCCAGTCACATGTGTGGGGGATAGTAATACAGTGTCCCCCCAGTCACATGTGTGGGGGATAGTGGTACAGTGTCCCCCCATTCACATGTGTGGGGGAGATAGTGGTACAGTATCCCCCTAGTCACATGTGTGAGGGGAAGTGGTACAGTGTCCCCCTAGTAACATGTGTGGGGGGGGAGTGGTACAGCGTCCCCCTAGTCACATGTGTGGGGGGGAGTGGTACAGTGTCCCCCTAGTCACATGTGTGGGGGAAGTGGTACAGTGTCCCCCTAATCACATGTGTTGGGGGAAGTGGTACACTGTCCCCCTAGTCACATATGTGGGGGATAGTGGTACAGTGTCCCCCAAGTCACATGTGTGGGGGAAGTGGTACAGTGCCCCCCTAGTCACATGTGTGGGGTGGAAGTGGTACAGTGTCCCCCTAGTCACATGTGTGGGGGTGAGGTACAGTGTCCCCCTAGCCACATGTGTGGGGGGGGGGGCAGTGTAGTACAGTGTCCCCCTAGTCACATGTGTGGGGGGGAAGTGGTACAGTGTTCCCCTAGTCACATGTGTGGGGGATAGTGGTACAGAGTCCCCTAGTCACATATGTGGCGGATAGTGGTACAGAAAAAACAGCGGCGTCCGAGGATCCGGTTTTGGAGGTGCAGGGAATCAAAGGGCAAAAACGCGGCAGCCAGCAGGCGGACGGAAGTCGGCAGACACACACAGAGTTTTAATATATTCTAGACCAAGTGCACACCCGTTGGGTCTGTTCCCCCAACGTGCAGTTGCAGGGGGGGGGGGGCAATATGTCCCTGAGGGTGGGTGAGGGGGGTAGAGAGGGGTGGGGTAAGTGGAAGGGGAGGGGAGAGGAGAAGGGAAGATGAGAGGAGAGAGGTTATGGAGAAGAAGGGAGGAAAGGGAGGTGGAGGGGAGAGGAGAGGGGGAGAAAGAGGGGTAGGAGAGAGGTGGAGAGAGAGAGAAAGGAGAGGGAGCGAGGTGGGGAGAGAGAGGGGGTGAGAGGAGGGGGAGAGAAAGGAGAGGGCGAGAGGTGGGGAGGGGAGGGAGAGGGGAAGAGTGGTGAGTGAGGGGAAGAGGGGTAGCAGGGAGTGGTGCAAGAGCGAGGGGAAGGGGGTGGGGGGAGATGGGGATGAAGAAGGGTGGGGGAGACAGGGGGTGGGAGTGGTGAGGCGAGAGGGAGATGGAGAGGGGGGAGAGGGAGGAGGAGAGGGGGGTGGGGGAGGGGAGGGGGAAGAGTGTGGAGAGGGGTAGGGAGAGGGGTCGGGGAGAGAGAGGGAAGAGTGTGGAGGGAGGGGGAGGGGGAGGGGGAAGAGTGTGGAGGGAGGGGGAAGAGTGGGGAGGGGGATGGGGGTGGGGGGAGAGAGGGAAGGGGTGGGGTGAGGGAAGGGGGGTGTGGGAGAGAGGGATGGGGTGGGGGAGGGGGGAGAGAGGGGTGGGAGAAGGGGAGAGACAGAGGAGGGGGAGGAGGGAGGAGAGGGGGAAGGGGAGGGAGGGGGAAGAGTGTGGAGAGGGGCAGGGGAGAGAGAGGGAAGAGTGTGGAGGGAGGGGGAGAGTGGTAGGGGGAGGGGGAGGGGGAGGGGGGAGGGGGGAGGGGGAAGAGTGTGGAGGGAGGGGAAGAGTGTGGAGGGAGGGGAAGAGTGGAGAGGGGGAGTGGGGAGGGGGAAGGGGGTGGGGGAGAGAGGGAAGGGGGGTGGGGGAGAGGGACGGGGGTGTGGGAGAGAGGGATGGGGTGGGAGGAGGAGGAGAGGGAGATGGGTGTGGAGGAGATGGAGTGGGGGAGGAGAGAGGGGTGGGGGACGATTGCGAAGGGTGAGAGAGGTGTTGGGGAGTGGGGAGGGATGGGGAGGAGACAGATGGGGTAGGAGAGGGAGGGGGAAGAGTGTGGAGGGAGGGGGAGAGGGTTGGGGGGAGAGAGTGGAAAGAGTGGGGTGGTAGTGAGGGAGGGGGAGGGGTAGGGGAAGTCCACCTATTCCCCACTCCCTATCACCCCCAATCCTCTTTCTCTATTCCCACACACGTGATCAAGTGCTTTGACACAGGCTGCGGGGGAGGGGGCAAAGGCAGATGTAAATGAGATCCATTCCGATTGGACATTTGTGAGGGATGGCATTGTGACATCACACAATGGAACGTGCTGGAAGATCAGGCGGGTGGGGGGGGGGGGCTGGGGCTGGTGCAAGGGCAGATGTAAATGAGATCCGTTCCGATTGGACATCTGTGAGCATTGGGCATAGTGACATCACACAATGGAATGTTTACCATGGGTGAGAGCAGTTTGATTTTTGAAAAATTGGGGGGGGGGGGGGAGGATTTTATTAAAAATTGTGTACGTACAAACGTCAAAAAGTAACGAAGAGCACCTTTGGTAACGTACAAGCGTAACGTCTGGAGAAATGGGAAAAAACGGCGGCGTCCGAGTGTGAGGTTTGGGTGGAGCAGGGAATCAAAGGGCGAAAACGCGGCAGCCAGCAGGTGGACAGATGTCGGCTGACACAGAATTTTAATATATTATAGATAGATATAGATATGATATGATGATTATAATCAGTATAATCGTTACTTTGAATGGAATTATTATTATTATTTAAGGAGATATCACCGAGAAGAAAACCTACAAGATCTAAAATGCACCTATCTGAGGTCCGGGTGTAAGGTATGGTTTAACGTGCTGAATCATCTGCTCCATTATAGACCACCTTAATCAAAAGATGCAAGACGTAAAAGTGAAAACTAGGGGTGAAGGAATTACATTCCGCAGTTGGAATGTTAAGGGAATTAATGAACCCATTAAGAGAGGCAAAGTATTGGCTCACCTAAATTGCTTAAAACAGACATAATTTCCCTCCAAGAGACTCACCTTAAAAAGGAAGCACAATATAGATTGAAAACAAAATGGATTGCTCCAACGTATCATTCCTCATTCACACATAAATCTAGAGGGGTTGCAATTTTAATCCGTAAAGGTATACCTTTCAAACATATTACAACTATAGAAAATAATGATGGTAGATATATCATAGTAGTAGGCAAATTATACTAAAAAAAAGTGACTCTCCTTAATGTATATGGACCAAATTTTGATAGTTCACTGTTTTTCAAGAGAATACTTAATACTATTCTGGAATGTACACAAAATAATTTAATAATTGGTGGAGACTTAAATTGTACACTAGATTCATATTTAGATAGATCATCAACTCAAAGAAAATTAAAATCTCTGTCAAGTGAATTTTTAAAATCATATATAAACAATACCAATATTAAGGATGTCTGGAGAATTGAAAACGCATCCGGACGAGAATATTCATTTTACTCACCTGTGCATAAAACATATTCAAGGATAGACTATTTCTTAGTAGACTCTAAACTAATTCCATTTACTGACAAGTCACTATATCATAACATCATAATTTCGGATCATGCTCCATTAGCGTTTATGATTAAACTAAATGGAATGGACAAGAAACAGACACAATGGAGACTTAATCCTCAAATCTTAAATGAACAGGTATGTTGTGAATATCTTGTAAAACAGATTAATATGGTTTTTGAGGTCAATGACCAGCCTGAAATCTCTGCTTCCCTTCTCTGGGAAACATTTAAAGCATTTATACAAGGGGCATTAATCTCATCTCAGGCATTTCTTAATAAAGAGAATAGAGCTAAACAACAGACATTGGAAATGGAAATAAGGCAATTAGACATAGAAAATGCAGGAGCACCTTCATTGGCAAAACATAACAAAATTGCAGCACTGAAATATAAGTTAAATAAAATATACTCTGACCAAGTAATAAAACTTTATCAACACACAAAACAATTAAATTTTGAACTTGGTGATAAACCACAAAAACTATTAGCCTATCAGTCTGAAGAAGGGTCTCGACCCGAAACGTCACCTATCTCCTTCGCTCCTTAGATGCTGCTGCACCCGCTGAGTTTCTCCAGCTTTTTGTGTAACCCTCGATTCTCCAGCATCTGCAGTTCCTTCTTTAACAAAACTATTAGCACGCCAGCTTCGTAAATTGGACGGGGAAAAAACGATTCATAAGATTAGATCAGATAAGGGAGAAATACTAACACTCCCCAAAGATATTAATGACAGATTTTCACAATACTATCAAAATCTTTATTCAACTAATGTGACAGAACAATCAACAGGAATGGAAGCATTTTTACAGAAATGTAACCTTAAAGGCTTAGATTTGCAAGAGCAAGAATTATTAGGAGCTGAAATAACGACAATAGATATCGAAGAGTCAATTAGATCTTTAAAAAATGGAAAGGCCGCAGGCCCCGATGGCCTAAGCTCTGAATTTTATAAAAAAGTTTATGATCTGATTTCTCCATGCTTACAAACACTGTATAAACACGTTTATACTCAACAGCAACTCCCGGAAACTTTAAACGAATCTACAATAATACTTATACCTAAAACTGATAAGGATCTGGAAGACCCGGCCTCATATAGAGCAATAGCTGATTAATGATCAGAAAATATTAACTAAAATCCTATCTTATAGATTGAGCTTAGTGATTAACAAATTAATACACCCTGACTAAACAGGTTTTATCCCAATACGTCACCCATTTTACAATCTGAGACAATTATTTAATATTATATACTCAAATAGAATTGCTAATGCAGATCTAGCAATTATTTCACTAGATGCTGAAAAAGCCTTTGATCAAGTAGAATGGTCATATTTATTTTCAGTGATGGAAAAATTTCAACTGGGAGAGAAGTATTGTGCATGGGTTAAACTTTTATACTCTAACCCAACAGCTAGAATACTAACAAACCAAATGTTATCAACTAAATTTAATCTTTCTAGAGGTTGTAGACAAGGATGCTCATTATCTCCATTATTATTTGCTTTAGCAATTGAACCACTCGCAGAAAATGTCAGATCTAATCCAGAAATACATGGATATAATACTAAAGATACAATGAATAAAATTTCTCTATATGCAGATGATGTATTAATATATATTACAAAGCCAGAAGTTAGTATTCCAAATTTATTAAATCTAATAACTCAATTTGGTCAGTTCTCAGGATATAGAATTAATCGGAATAAAAGCGAAATCATGCCAATAACGGAACTCAATTTACATATACTACAACAATCACCTTTTAAAATAGTTGAGGAAAAATTTAAATATCTAGGTATTTATGTAACTAAGGCGTATACTTCTTTATTTAAATCAAATTTCCCACCTTTACTGAATAAACTAAATACGAATATCCAATACTGAAAAACACTTCCTATTTCAATGTTCGGTAGAATTAATCCTAGAAAAATGATCTTTCTGCCGCAATTATTGTACTTATTTCAGTCAATTCCGATATATATTCCAAAATATTTTTTTAAAAGTAGGCTCTACTATTATAAGTTTCATCTGGGATTACAAGAATCATAGAATAAATAAAAAACATTTATATAAATCAAAGATTAATGGAGGTTTAGCTCTACCAAATTTTCTGTTTTATTTTTGGGCAGTCCATATTAAAAACATGAATTTTTGGTTGGAAGAAATGGATCAACAACCAGACTGGTTAAGGATGGAAAAGGAAGACTGTTTACCTTTTGAAATCGGTTCGATTATATTTGCACCGACAAAACTGCACAAAAAAACCTATAGGGAAAACCCTATAATATACATTGGTACACTAATCTGGAAACATCCAAACAAGGCTTTAAAATTGGATAATATACCACTCTGTCTCTCTATTGTAAACAATCCCTCATTCAAACCTTCCATGCTGGATAAAGGTTTTACACAATGGAAAAACTATGGAATCAAAAAGATGGAACACCTTTATAAGAAAGGCACTTTTCTTTTATTTCAGGAATTACAACAGAGTTATGGATTACACTCACATATTTTTTTTCGATATCTACAACTCAGAGATTATGTCAAATCACATACACAAGATTATAGGAATAAGGAACCAGAAATCCTTGATGAATGTTTGAATAAGCATCCTAATACAGAAAAGCTAACAACTTATATTTATAATATCCTTTTAGATAGCGAGATACCATCGATGGATTCATATAGACATACGTGGGAAAATGAAATAAACCAACCCATAACGAAAGATATATGGGACAAAAGTTTACAATATATACACCAATGCTCGTTAAATGTCAGACATGGTTTAATACAATTTAAAGTATTACATAGATTACATTACTCAAAAGTTAAATTGAATATAATCTTCCCACAGGTCTCCTCTATCTGTGATAAATGTCAGCATCTAGAGGCTAATTTAACACATACTTTTGCAAATTGTGTAAAAATTAAGAATTTCTGGACTCAGATTTTTAGAATAACATCTGAAGTTATTAATACTAAATTGGATCCGGACTCATAATTAATAATACTTGGAATATCAGAACAAAGTTTAACACTTACAACAAATCAAAGAAATGTCCTAGATTACAGTATAATAATTGGGAAGAAATTAATATTAACATTTTGGAAAGGCCCTATATCCCCCACAATTAAAAAGTGGATTACAGAAATGTCGGAGACCCTACACCTGGAAAGAATCAGATTTGCCCTAATGGACAAACAAGAAGTTTTCATTAGAATATGGTCTTCTTTCATTGATTACTTAAAAGGGTAGATTGGTTCGGCAGGGAACCCTAACTGAAACTTGGACTCAGGATTAGATGAAAAGTTATATTATATATTCCTTGATCTTATCTCTAATGATGTATTAATGGTAAATTATTCCATTCTTTATGATTTCTTTTTGATTTTTATTTTATTTTACTCTCTGTTTTTCTCTCTTTTTATAAAAAAAATTATTAGAGACAAAATGTTTCATTTGATAATATTAATAATGTATGATTGTTGTATACAAAATATTGCTATCATAATATGTGTTTGCTAATTCACTGCTTACCTACTCTAATAAAAATATATATTAAAAAAAAAAAAAATTAGGCAACACAGCTTTAGCATTTCCAAACCAAAGGCAATACAGCTTTAGCATTCGCAAATCAAAGGCAACACAGCTTTAACATTTCCAAACCAAAGGCAACACAGCTTTAGCATTTCCAACTAAAGGCAACACAGCTTTAGCATTTCCAAACCAAAGGCAACACAGCTTTAGCATTTCCAAACCAAAGGCAACACAGCTTTAGCATTTCCAAACAAAAGGCAACACAGCTTTAGCATTTCCAAACCAAACGCAGCACAGCTTTAGCATTTCCAAACCAAAGGCAACACAACTTTAGCACTTCCAAACCAAAGGCAACACAGCTTTAGCATTTCCAAACCAAAGGCAACACAGCTTTAGCATTTCCAAACCAAAGGCAACACAGCTCTAGCATTTCCAAATCATATTTTCAAACCAGATTAAGGGCACTGACAGGTCAGTAAAACTACTCACAGTTTAGTAGACATGTGTTCAGTGTTATTCACAGTTCCGACTGAGAAATGTGACCCTCTTGCCCCCCCCCATTTGCAGAGTCTGATTGAGGCACTCAAAACGCCTGGATTTTATAGTCCCTCTGGAAGGGGCGTGACCTTCAGGAGAGAGAATCTCAACATTTTTAAACGCTAATAACTCTTTTATTTTTCATCGATAGTAAAAATACTCTTGTTCTGCGCAGCGGAGGGGGACTCCGAGTAAGATGGCCGAAAATCACAGCCATAAATGGCAGCGTTTTTTCTAAAATCAATATACAGAACAACAGGAAGTGATCAAGATCAGACTTTTGGTAATATAGATTATTGAATATCTTGTGCCACGTAAACTTATTTACCCGGTTTGCATAAAATAAACAAGTCTATGGTTAGAGCATTTATTGATGATATTTTTTAGTACAGGTTCACTACCGAATTTCCAGCATCCTTGGTTCCAGAGCCTTGCTGTATTATCCGTTTTGCCCGACCATCCGAGTTCACGAGGGCAACGGTGGGGAGGGGGCCTGTATACTGGCTCTCAAAGTCAGCAAGTATGTCGGCTATGTGAACGGCTGGTTCCAGCTGGGTCGGAGTTCCAGAACCTCGGCCGCAGCCGGCAAAAACAACATGCCGAACCCGCGGAAGTTGGCTGTGGGAACGGATCTGCCGGCTCCAGCTGGGCTGGAGTTCCACAGCCCTGGCTGCCCTGGGGCAAATTCAACACACCATTTGAGCCTTACCATTGTCTGTACCCAAAAACTTAAGTGACTCATTTGCACCAAAATCAAAGAGGGATCTTGTTTAATGTACATGGCCTCACCAGGCCGAGGCACCACATTTTCCACAGATTAAAGTAGAGAAATTGGTGCTGAACCTGTATATACTCTCTGCTTTGAATCACCATGTAAATAGATGGCTAAAGAGGAAATTTAACACTGAATTTTCAAGTCTCACGAATAAAAGAGAGCATTTGGTAAATCACTTCAATACCCCTGCCCAAGCGTTTACCCATTTCACTCGATGTAACATTCCAAATGTGGACAAAATTGTGTTTGTTTTACCTCCTCTTTTAACGCATTCTGTATTAAGACATATATCCAGGGTCATAATTTATTTATGTCATTCTCAACATTCCCTCCAACTTTCACCTTTGTTTTGCACCAATGGATCCAAATCTATGTTCTTGCACCCTGTTTAGAAATCTGCCCTCTAATTTATAGAAACATAGAAATTAGGTGCAGGAGTAGGCCATTTGGCCCTTCGAGCCTGCACCGCCATTCAATATGATCAAGGCTGATCATCCAACTCAGTATCCCATACCTGCCTTCTCTCCATACCCTCTGATCCCCTTAGCCACAAGGGCCACATCTAACTCCTTCTTAAATATAGTCAATGAACTGGCCTCAACTACCCTCTGTGGCAGAGAGTTCCAGAGACCCACCACTCTCTGTGTGAAAAAAGTCCTTCGCATCTCGGTCCTAAAGGATTTCCCCCTTATCCTTAAGCTGTGACCCCTTGTCCTGGACCTCCCCATCATCGGGAACAATCTTCCTGCATCTAGCCTGTCCAACCCCTTAAGAATTTTGTAAGTTTCTATAAGATCCCCTCCCAATCTCCTAAATTCTAGAGAGTATAAACCAAGTCTATTCAGTCTTTCTTAATAAGACATCCCAGGAATCAATCTGGCGAACCTTCTCTGCACTCCCTCTATGGCAATATTGTCCTTCCTCAGATTTGGAGAACAGAACTGTACGCAATACTCCAGGTGTGGTCTCACCAAGACCCTATACAACTGAAGTAGAATCTCCCTGCTCCTATACTCAAATCCTTTTGCTATGAAAGCTAACATACCATTCGCTTTCTTCACTGTCTTCTGCACCTGCATGCCTACTTTCAATGACTGGTGTACCATGACTGGTGTACCATTATGTTGTATCTTAATCTTTCAACAAGTGTGTAATTCTTCATGTTTCTTAGATTAAATTTAACAACACTTATTTGCTCTTCAACCAGCCTGTCCAAATCTTCTTGACATCTATTACTATCCTCCTCACAGTGCACTACATCTCCATTTTTTTTTGTCATCTGCATGTTTGGAAATAGTGCCCTTTGCTCCTTAATCCAAGTCATTGTATTATGAAAGGCATTGGTCTCAGCACCAACCCCTGGGGAACTCCACCATATGCTTCCTGCATGTCCAAAAACATAAGTTTTACTCCTGGAGATACAGTAGGTGTCTTCTCCAACCTTGTTTATTGAATTCTCTGCTCTTGATGTGCCTCCTTCACAGATTGATGAAATGTTTCCAACATTATTTTAATTGCTTATTTCTGTAAGGATAAAATTATATATTGCTTTCAATCTGTGGTAAAATACAGATGAAATTGGGTAATTTTAACTTTTTGATTTATGTAATGATTGTACATTCTTTATCATGAATCTTTCTGTGAATCACTAAAAAAGTTTTGATTCTAATAAAATGAAGCAAGATTTAGCAATTATGATTTGCTTCAGCATCATCACTCTCTCTGAGGGAGCTGTTTATTCCAAGTTTTCCAGTTATTTTTGGTTCTAAGGAAGGAGAAGGGAAATAATAGAAACCATCTTGACCTATCTGTGTTTTTTATTATTTCTTCCTTTGAAATTGATTTGGGAGAGAGACCTGGATTCTGCACTGGCCAAGTGGGATCCACGTGTTCGACACAAAAAACTGGAGTAATTCAGTGGGACAGACAGCATCACTGGAGAGAAGGAATGTGATGTTTATTGTCGAGACCCTTCTTCAGACTGGTTAGGGATAAGGAAAACGAGAGATATAGACGATGATGTGGAGAGATAAAGAATAATGAATAAAAGATATGCAAAAAAGGAATGTTTAAGAAAGGACTGTAGATTCTGGAAAAATCAAAGGTAGACAAAAGTGCTGGAGAAACTCAGCAGGTGAGGCAGTATCTATGGAGAGAGGGAATAGGCGACGTTTCGGGTCGAGACCCTTCTTCAGACAGATGTCGGTGGGGTGCGGGACAAAGAAAGGAAGAGGCGGAGACAGTCGGCTATGGGAGAGCTGGGAAGGGAGAGAAAGCAAGGATTATTTGAAATTGGAGAAGTCAATGGTCATACCGCTGGGGTGTAAACTACCCAAGCAAAATATGAGGTGCTGTTCCTCCAATTTACGCTGGGCTTCACTCTGGCAATGGATGAGGTCCAGGACAGAAAGGTCAGATTTGGAATGGGTGGGGGAGTTGAATGCTGAGCCACCAGGAGATCAGGTTGGTTAGTTTGAACGGAGCAGAGGTGTTGGGTGAAGCAATCGCCAAGCCTGTGCTTAGTCTCGTCGACATAGAGAAGTTGACACCTGGAACAGCGGATGCAATAGATGAGGTTGGAGGAGGTGTAGGCGAACCTCTGCCTCGCCTGGAAAGACTGATTGGGTCCTTGGATGGAGTCGAGGGGGGAGGTAAAGCGACAAGTGTAGCATTTCCTGCAGTGCTTTTCCTGCTTATTACTGCTTCTTCTTTCGTGTGGCGTGCACAGCCTAAAGTTGTTGGACAACTTGTTGTATTTGATCTTCCGTTTGTGCACGTCGAGTTGATTGCATTAGTCGAAACAGGGCGGACCACGTGAAGGTTGCAATCTTCCACCCCATAACGTACTTATTCCCTGCTTATTACTTTCCCTACTTATTACTTGCCAGTCTTTGTCCTGCCCCTCCTTTCTTCCAATTTCATCTTTCCCCTCTTCCATCACTGAAGAATGGTTCTGACCTGAAACATCACCTATCAAAATTATTCAGCAATGCTGTCTGACCTGCTGAGCTACTTTGTGCTTATCTCTCACGTGTGATCTGATCAAGTACATCTACATCCGGCTGTTTCCATGACAAGCGTAAACTTGGAAACCATACAGTCATGGCAAGTCAACTTTCTTTGTCACATACACGTACAAGATGTGCAGTGAAATGAAAGTGGCAATGCTTGCGGGATTGTGCAAAACAACAGAACAGAACAGAACAGATCCATTATTTACATTAAAAAAAGAAGACACAACGGTATTTACACCCTGGTGAGATCAGAGTTTACAGTCCTGATGGCCTGTGGGAAGAAATTCCGTCTCATCCTCTGTTTTCGCAGCATGACAGCGGAGGTGCTTGCCTGACCATAGCAGCTGGAACAGTCCATTGCTGGGGTGGTAGGGGACCTTCAGGATCTTGCTGGCTCTGGATCTGCACCTCCTGGTGTATAGATCCTGCAGGGGGGCGAGTGTAGTTCCCATGGTGTGTTCGGCCGAACGCACTACTCTCTGCAGAGCCTCCTGTCCTGGGCAGAGCTGTTGCCAAACCAGATAGAGATGTTTCTGGTCAGGATACTTTCCACAGCACCAGAGTAGGATTGAAGGATCCTCAGAGAGACTCTGAATTTCCTCAGCTGCTTGAGGTGGTAAAGGCACTGCCTTTCCTTTCTCACCAGTGTGGCAGTGTGTGTTGTCCATGTCAGGTCCTCTGTGATGTGGACTCTCAGGTATTTAAAGCTGCTCACCATATCCACAGTAGTCCCCTTCAGTGAAAGACAGGGTCTAAAAATATTGATTGCCAGGAGACAAAGGGGGCCAACCCACAACTACAATGCTATCATTTCATTTTCATAACGAATAAATAAAAATTTCTAAATATACATATGGAAAAAAGGGTACAATTATTTTTTTTGTGGAAAAAATGTATTTCTTAGTAATTACAGTGTACATGTACTGTGCATATTACTGGCAGTAGATACCAAATGTAAATACAGAATGTTATAATAAAATCATTTATTTTTTATTTTTTATTTTAACTAATTGGTTGATATTTTTAAATAGTTTACTGCACAATTTACACATTAACAGATAGTTCAAAATCACAAAAAAGCATTGCATGCAGTCCACTATATTAAGAGCAATCATTTCTGCCAATAATTGCTTTTGCATCCAATTCATCTAACAATTCCTTTTCAAAGGATAGCAACATGTATGATTCCAAATTCTCTTCAGACAGCGAATTTCTTAACCTTGTCTTTATGATCTTTAGCTTTGAAAATTGGACTTGAGTAACTGATAGTGTGCCGATGACTTTATAAAGTTCATAAAGTTTATCATATGCCTTGTTATGAAGTCTGTTGGATGCCAGAATTTTTAGTAGACACGATGGGCAAGTGCTGCACATTTTACAATTGTTACAACTGGAATCCATATTCTCACCATCATTAAGCAATAGCTTTAATATATAAAAGTTTGAAGCAAAAGAAAACAATTCTAATATTACTTGATCTTTGCTGATTTGTGGAAACAGCTTAATAATACCTTCCAATGCTTCAAGGCCCTTCTCTGCAATAGTTTTAAACTTTGCTGGGTCCAAGCAGGACAAATCTTTATACAACTGTTTGGATTGTACAAAGCGTGATTCTAGTGACTGGACAATGCGATCCATTATTGGGTTAAACACATTTACTCGAAAATCAGCTAGAGAATCTGAGGAATTTCTTTCATCATCAATACGCTCATCTGCCATTCTTTTCTTCTCCCTCTGCCTCTTAACTGGCAATGCTGTTTCCAACACAACAATTTCCAATGTTTGATTTTCATCCATATTAATCTGTGAAATCATGTCATTACATTTATTTACAAATTCCAAAGCCATGCTGTGAACGTTATCAAATGTTCTTGTCTGTTCCTTCAACTTTGTTGTAGCTGAATCTACCAAACTCCATGCAGTAAACATGTCTAAACCACTTGTCTGTAGATAACTTAATAACGGGGTTGTAATTTCAAATATATACAAGTAAGTAAATGCTGTCAATATGGTTTCAAACTTTAGAAGACTTTGAAGTAAAACATTTGCTTCATGTTTTGCTTTTGCATCAAACATTTCTGAATCTTGTATCATTGATAAGCATGTCAATAGATTTACGAAAGTACTGGCAGCGGCATCATCAAAACGTTCAAATATAGTTGTTGCTGCATTGGATTTCCCTGATCATCTGGTCTCACCAATTAGTTTTAATCGTTTCAATTTTTCTTGTCCTAGATGTTTTCGGATAACTTCTATCCATACAGCCATTCTCTTGTATGATGCTTTCACAAAAGTTGTTATATTCTGGCAAATTGAAAAAAAGAAACTGCAGGCACACAACATTTTGTTGTTTCAGTTATCACCAAATTCAAGACATGGGCATAGCACCATATATGAACATGTTGATCAGCCACATCAGCAATGTTACTTTGTAAACCATTATACTGGCCATGGTAGCTTGAAGCGCCATCTGTGCTATCAGATAAACATTTTTGGGGGGCAATTTTAAGATGCTGTAATTTTTCAATGAATAGATCAAAAAGTCCCTGTCCTGCACCATCATTACTTGGCACAACTGAAAGTAGTTGCTCACAGATAATACCTTTAAGCACATACCGAATAATATTGCTAAACTGATCGATGGATTAATTATCTTGTGTTGAATCAACCTGAATAGAATAATATTTTGCTTGAGAAACTTCATGACTAATTCTTTCTTATATCATATTCTTCATAACATTGATGAACATGTTTATAGTTGTTTTACTCAGGTATGTAACAAGTCTACCACAGCCTTTACTTTGAGCCTTTCCTTGTTGCTCTAATCGTTTGATTCTTTGTTTAGACTTGTTTTGCACTGCAGAAATGTGAGCTTCCTTAATGGGGTCATATTTTGCCATCAACTGCACTGTAGCTAAAAAATTGCCATCAACTGCACTGTAGCTAAAAAATTGCCATGATTCAGAGCCTCATTATCTAGAGTGTAGGCCGATTCATTTCTGTGACCTCAAAAAGGAAGTGCTTGCTTGCCTAACATCTTTATGATTTATATAATCCTCATAACAATACTTCTCTGCTTCAATACTTCTTCTTTCCTTTTAATTAGTGATGCTGCAAAAAATGTATCTAAGGTGCCATCATTAACCACACTGATATATTGCTGAGCATTTCTGACATGTGTCGTTGTCGATTCATGTAAAGTCAAGCTGGTTAATACGGCTGTAGTCACTAAAGCCACATACAAAGGGTGATGGATTACAAGTGTTGGGAAACTCAAAGGCTAAGCAGTATGAACAATATAAGCATCTATTTTCTTAATTATATGTTAGCCATTTCCTTGGGACTGTGTCATTCATAATTTTCCTCTCATACAAACGAGCATCAAATGGCAGATCATCAAGTGGCTGAAGTGGATGTTCAGCAAAAAACTGTTTTAGTTTAGCTCGTGATGGATATTGGAAGATTCCAGTAATTGATCTTTCATTTTCTTGCGTAGGTTCATTTACAGGATGTGGTTCAGAAACCAAGTCATTTATGCTTGAAGGAATATCTGATTCCCTGTCACTAGTTGAAGCTATGTGTTCAGATGTTGCAACTACAGGCAGTACAGATACCAGAACAAGGAAGCCAAAAGAAATATTAGGCCTGGGTTGATTAGTAATGGATGCATTATATTTGTTTCTATTTGTCTCTACATTCAAAGTAGCTCTTCTCTGTTCTTGTAATTCGCATGTCGTTGCATCATCACCGTCAGCATTGTTTCTTGCTTCTTGATTATTTGTTGCAGAACTGGACATTGATGTGAATTATGCTTGTGGTATTATAAACTCTAATAGCCCTGCATCACTTGGCTGATTCCTTCCTCTCTGCTTCTTTTTGTTCTTTGCGTTTTAGTGATCCAGAATTATGCTTTTTCTTTTCCATGCTGGTAGGGATAATATTCCTGAAATAAAAACGTAATTAAAAATAGCCCACATTGGGAAAAATGAACATATACAATGTTTTATATTTAATTACTAATACATTACTAGGATAAATATACTTTGATTATATATTTTTAAATATTTTATTTACTGTTTAAGCATACTGTTTTAACCATGTGGTTGACTGGTTGATACAACTTAAAACCAGGCCAAAAAAAAGCACATCGGCCTAAAAACTAAAAGAAATTTTATTTTTCAGAACCAAACGTAAGCTTAACTAAACCTTGACAGAAGGTCCATCTTTGATTGTTTAGTTTAGTTAAGTTAGGTATGGTTATGCTTAGGAAATTTAATTTAATTCATATTCAACTTTGCCTTATAGTTTTTAAGTAGTCATTTCCATAACAAATATCATATATGAAAGAGATATGTCTGAAGAAGGGTCTCGACCCGAAACGTCGCCTATCTCCTTCGCTCCATGGATGCTGCTGCACCCGCTGAGTTTCTCCAGCTTTTTGTGTAACCCTCGATTCTCCAGCATCTGCAGTTCCTTCTTTAACACTCATACATGAAAGAAATGGGTAAATAGTTTTTTAAAATAAATTAGGCCTAGGCCTAGCCTACCTCGTTACCAAATAGCCTAAATAGAATGGAAGAATGTAAAATGACACCACTTCTCTGCGAGATGCACTAGGCCAGCCTAGGAGTTCTCAAAATCGAAATAAGAGTGCTGCCACGTCCATAGGCCTAAGCTATTAGGTCCCAAATGTATCCTGACACACATAGCCGGCATTTGGGTCAAGTGTGCAGGTGCCATATCTACCTCAGCCTATAAACCTTTCTCTCATTAATAGTGTGAGGGATAAAGTGATTAAACCCCACTATTGTAAGGGTTCAGGAGAGGATTCTAACTTGTAAAGAGGATTCTAGCCGATAGAGGCCAGGGAGAGGATTCTGACACAGCTGTGGATGGAGTTACCAGAACTGTCCTTGAGTAAGGACTGATGGCATTGTATAGCGGTAGAAGGGGAGTGATCAGTAGAGACTAGTGATGGATGCGACCCTTGTCAGTAGAGACTAGCTTTTAATTCAGATACAAGAAAACTGAGACAGGTCAGTTGGAGGTGAGCAAACTGGGCCAGGTCATTTCCAATTGAGCATGCTTAATGAAATAAATGAATATTACTAACACGCCCCTGGTTGAGAAGCTGCTCATTACCATGCACATGTATGAACATGATATGTATGATGAGGGTGGTACTGGGGGACGTACCTATAGACTGTGTACCACAGTGCTCTGATTGGGAAGAGCCAGAAGGGGAGGTTAAGCCAGCAGAATAGTGTGTATAAAGGGGCTTTACTTTCCTGACTTTGGTGTGTCTCAACTTGGAGAGGCAGACTCGCAAATAAAGCATCTCTTGTTTCCATGATTTAATCTCTGAGTAGTGATTGTGAGCACAACCTATATCTCACAATAGCAACCCTTTCCCTTTTTTTAAAACTGACCGCTCATGTACTTAAGCCTCTTTACCGTGTGAAAAATAAATTATCCACTCCATTTCTTAGAAAACTGTCCTTTTTTCACTTCCTTTTATCTTAATATTTTCTGTCCCTTTTTAACTGCATGATATTTTATAATAATAATAATTATTATAATTATTATAATAATAATAACAATAATAATAATAATAATAATAATAATAATAATAATAATAATAAATTACTGAATGACTGAAACTTCTAAAGTTAATCAATATCCTGTGTCTTAGTGAGCTTATCAGAATCAGAATCAGAATGCCTTTTATTGTCACTATACACATGTACAATGTACAATGTACAATGAGATTAAAAGCTGCTCCTACTCAGTGCAAAACAAAAACAAAAGGGGGGGGGGGGATAAGGTGCACAGTTTCTGCAGCGCTATATACATATCTATAAAGCTCAGTATCACAACTCGCAAACCCTTTGTGTTTACCGATAATGACCTATCAGTTCAATTTATTTTGACCTCATGACTCACGATCAAATTTTTGTTAATTTTATTTGACCTCAAAGCATAAATGTACTGCTTGTTAATTAAGTGATAACCTTTGAAGATGCCGCCTCTTTAAAGCTAAGGCTCGAGCGATCAATTCGTTTTCAAGAATCGAGGATCTTAGAAAAGTAACACATACGTGCTAACTGACCCATTAAATTCACACAGATCTGGCAGCGTACGTCAAAACAGCTGCCACGTGTTTCTAACTTGAAATTTTTTTTTTCATAAATTACTGACGGTAATACTTTGAATTTCAGCAAGGACCTCCAGCTATCCACTATTGCTTTTTTAAATTGATCTTTGGATAAAAATTATTTGCGACTTGATAATGATAAATGTGGCAACAGGGCACTCGGTCTTGTCACACCTATATGTTTCAGGATAAACTTGACAGACTATAATGAGGTTAGCCTCACCATTGTAAGATAAGTCCTGTGAGATTGAATGAATGTAAAATTTAGTGACTGATTTTTACTCAAAGGTAGTTCGTCCCTGTTGATAGCGTGGGTATGTTTTTAAATTAAACTTTCAGTGTAAGTCTAGCTGCCATATACATCTACACAATTTAAAGACGCTATTTTAGCATCAGCAAAATAATGAACAATTCTGAATGGGTTTTTTTCTATATCAGATCAATCGGCCATAAGTTTTTCAAATACATTTCAGTGCCCATTCAATCTCATAATCGTTTTACTTGACTAAAGCACAATAAAAGGTAATAAAGTTATTAAATGTGTTCTTTTATTGATTCTTAATCCCCTACGAATGATACATACAAATTGCAGAGAAAATATTATAATGTTAATTAACCTGCATAATATATGAAACAGAAGTGAATCTTTATCAATTTTTAGCAGAAAATATCAAATCAAAAATAGAGAAAGAAAAATTGTGGACGTTTTATACATTTTGCATCAATGAAACTTCTGCTGCTGCATCGCTGATGACAAAATAATTTAAATCCGGTTCATATTTGTTAACCTTGAGAGATATGCAAGCACTACTAGTTTCATCCGTAAGGCTACTACTATTACGATACTTAAAGTTCATCACTGAGAACAATGATTCATGAGAATATGTATATGAAAAAATCCTGAATATTAATAATACCTCTCACATAGCTTTAACAATAACTTATGTTTAAGCACATATGCTGAAGAACAGGCTTCATTAACTTTTCATATGATATTTTCAATGCAGTCACTGATAACCAGATAATTACCACAGATAACTGGAGCCTACCGTGGTGTAACAATAATGTTTTTTCTAATATCTAAGTTTGAAATCTCATGTAGCTGAACTTGGATATTGATTACCGATAAAAAAATGACGACTCGAAAAAATATATAAAAAGAATGGTAAAGGAGCCACGCCACGTCTGGCCGCCTGGTGAATGATGCAACAAGAAGTTATATGCAACAATGATCTTTTATACCTATTCAAAAACTCAAAATTAAAAAAAACTTCAAGAGGATGGGGGGGGGGGGGGGAGGAGGTGTGGGGGTTTTTGGGGGCAGGCTGAGGCTTTTCAAGTGTGTGACAAAAATCGGACAAATCTTTGATACACATTTTCTCACGTGCCAACCAAAATTTTTTGGGAGTATATTATTATTTGGTGTTTTTAAGTATTGGGAGAACCTTTTCAAAGAATTAAAAATCACATTGGAGCGGTAAAATCAGAGAATATTGTAAGTAATTATTATAAGATAAGCCCTGTGAGATTGAATGAATGAATTTTTGTGACTCATTTTAACTCAAAGATAGTTCGTCTCTGTTGATACCGTGAATAATTTTAAAAATTAGACTTTCAGTGTAATTCTAGCTGCCTGCCATATACATCCACACAATTTAAAGACACTATTTTTAACATCAGCAAAATAAAAAACAATAATTCTGAATTTTTTAAATCAGATTAATCAGCCATAAGTTTTATCAAGTTTTTCCCAATACATTTCAGTGCCCATGCAATCTCTTAATCGTTTTACTTAACTAAAGCACAATAAAAGGAAATAACATTGTTAAAGATATCCTTTTATTGATTCTTAATCCCATATGAATGATACATACAAATTGCAGAGAAAATATTATAGTTATTTTACCTACATATGAAACAGAAGTGAATCTTTACCATTTTTTAGCAGAAAACATCAAATCAAAAATAGAAATAAAAATTGTGAACTTTTATACATTTAGCATCAATGAGACTCCTGCTGCTGCATCGCTGATGACAGATAATTTATATCACGTTTATATTTTGTAACCTTGAGAGATATGCAAGCGCTACTAGTTTCATCCGTAAGTTCATCACTGAGAACAATGATTCACAAGAATATGTAATTGAAAAAATCCTAAATATTGATAATACATCTCACATAGCTTTAACAATTACTTATGTTTATGACATATACTGAAGAACAGACTTCGTTAACTTTTGATATAATATTTTCAATGCAGTCGTTGATAACCAGATAAATGAGATAATTACTACACATAACTAGTAATTTACGTTTGAATTCTCATGTAGTTGAACTTGGATATTGTATACCGATAATTTTTTTACGAAACTCGAAAAAATATATAAAAGGATGGTAAAGGCCACGTCTAGCCGCCTGGTGAATGATGCAACAAGAAATTATATGCATAAATTATCTTTTATTGAAAACTTAACATTTCCCTTCGCTAGGCTAGCCTACATTATAATACATATACAAAAACTCAACATTTTAAAATAATGCTCTTCAATAACCATATTGGCCTCAGCATCAGTGGCATTGCTTTTTACATTCATCAAAAGCCTGATCATTTCTGGATAGGCATGTAACTCTAATTGATCAGCAATTTCTCAATGACTGCAAACCCTTCTTTTGAATGTAATAACTCGCGTAACTTTCTCTTGTGAGGCTATTTCTATGCTCGGTTTTGATTAACTTCGGACTGCTTTAAACACTTTCAATCGGAGCATTTGCAAATGGTAGGAAAACATACCCAACAACTTTACGAAGATTTCCAATGTAGATACGTTTTATATGCCAAAGAGTCGGAAGGTTTTGGTGCCATTTTCAAAGTCCAGTCCGGTCTGTGCGCTTGGTCTTCTGAAGCGGTACCCACCCGATCCAGGTGAGCCCCACGGTGCTGCAAGGCCTCCAGCCTTCGCCTCGGTTCGGATTGTCCAGTGAACCATCGCTCCTCTCCTCCCCCGGCCACCTTCAGCCTTTGTGCCCCGTGGCACCTCCCACAGCCAACCTTGATGACGCTGAGGGTAAGCCAGTCACTGTCACTGGTTCACTGTCGTACCGGCTCTTGCTCCTGCCGTCGCCGGCTCCTTCCGTCCTCCTTTCCGGTTCTCCGCTCCTCAGGGGACAAACAGGTCGGGCATGGTAGCTTCCTTCCCTCTCTTCCTCCAGTGACTTCCTTTCAAGTCCGCCGGTCTCGCCTGCCTAGTGCAGTGCATGAAACATCAAAAACAGTTTGCACCTTGCAATTTCCCACAAGCGGAAATGTGATTCCCATCAAATATTCTGATCTTTATTTTAGTGATGTTCATTAGTTTGAGGAGCAGAATTAGGCACAACAGCCCATCAAGTCTACTCCGCCACTTCCTTTTTATTACAAAAACAGTTGTCTGTGTTTGTTTCTTTATTGCATTTTTATTTGATATAAGGGGCCCACTTAATCAGGGGCCCATTTGCCATTGGGCAAGCTGCCACCCTGGCCAGTCCGCCACTGGTCCCCTTTATCCCCAGGGGCGTGTACGTCCTCGGTTGTTGTGCCCTTCTAAAGTCCACAATCAGCTCCTTAGTTTTAGTGACAGTCAACAGAAGGCTGTTGTTCTGACACCAGAGTGCCAGGACAGCCACCTCCTCCAGGTAGGCCTTCTCATCGTTAACGGAGATCAGGCCCACCACCACCACTGTGTCATTGCAAACTTGATGATGGAGTTGGAGCTGAACCTGGCCACACAGTCATGTGTGTACAGGGAGTACAGTAGGGGGCTGAGGACGCAACCCTGTGGGGATCCTGTGTTCAGGGTGAGGGGGTTGGATGTATGTCTCCCCATTTTGACCACCTGGGACCTGGCGGTGAGCAAGTCCATAACCCAGGCACACAGGGGAGTGTTCAGTCCCAGTTCCAGCAGCTTATCAGCAGGTCTGGCGGGGACTATCGTGTTGAAAGCAGAACTGAAATCAATGAACAGTGAAGAAAGCCAATGGTATGTTAGCTTTCATAGCAAAAGGATTTGAGTATAGGAGCAGGGAGGTTCTACTTCAGTTGTATAGGGTCTTGGTGAGGCCACACCTGGAGTATTGCGTACAGTTCTGGTCTCCAAATCTGAGGAAGGACATTATTGCCATAGAGGGAGTGCAGCGAAGGTTCACCAGACTGATTCCTGGGATGTCAGGACTGTCTTATGATCAAAGACTGCATAGACTCGGTTTATACTCTCTAGAATTTAGGAGATTGAGAGGGGATCTTATAGAAACTTACAAGATTCTTAAGGGGTTGGACAGGCTAGATGCAGGAAGATTGTTCCCGATGTTGGGGACGTCCAGGACAAGGGGTCACAGCTTAAGGATAAGGGGGAAATCCTTTAGGACCGAGATGAGAAGGAATTTTTTCACACAGAGAGTGGTGGGTCTCTGGAATTCTCTGCCACAGAGGGTAGTTGAGGCCAGTTCATTGGATATATTTAAGAGGGAGTTAGATGTGGCCCTTGTGGCTAAGGGGATCAGAGGGTATGGAGAGAAGGCAGGTACGGGATACTGAGTTGGATGATCAGCCATGATCATATTGAATGGCGGTGCAGGCTCGAAGGGCCGAATGGCCTATTCCTGCACCTAATTTCTATGTTTCTATGTTTCTAAAAGCATCTTCACATAGTCCCCCTTTTGGCTGTCAAGTTGAGAGGGAGTAGTGTGCAAACCTGGGAGACCGCATCATCTGTGGATCTGTTTGGACGGTTTGCGAACTGCAGTGGATCCAGGGTGTGTGGGAGGAAAGCACAGACAATTTCAACAATGCACTATTAATTAGTAGCATAAGTAACGCCCAGTTCATATGTGTGCTAACTGGGAATATTTGATAATGTACCAATATCCTATATAATTGCTTGTTATAAGTGCATGTTCAATTTCATAAACCAACACTCTCAAGTGCTATTGCAACATTTTGTAAATTCTTAATTAATTAATGTTAATGCAGAATAGGATCAACAACAAAACTGCCATATTATCACACGTAAACTGGACAGACAGCATGATGGCTAACAATGTTGATCAAGATTGCAGTCTATAGACAATAGACAATAGGTGCAGGGTTAGGCCATTTGGCCCTTTGAGCCAGCACCGCCATTCAATGTGAGCATGGCTGATCATCCTCAATCAGTGCCCCATGTCTGCCTTCTCCCCATATCCCCTGACTCCGCTATTTTTAAGAGCCCTATCTTGCTCTCTCTTGAAAGCATCCAGAGAACCTGCCTCCACCACCCTCTGAGGCAGAGAATTCCACAGACTCACCACTCTCTGTGAGAAAAAGTATCCTTCTATCCTCTCATCCATCTAAACAACATAGTGTACAAGCCCAGCTGCTCCATTCTCTCAGCTTATGACAGTCCCGCCATCCCGGGAATTAACCTTGTAAACCTACGCTGCACTCCCTCAACAGCAATAATGTCCTTCCTCAAATTATGGGACCAAAACTGCACACAATCACACCTAGAGTATTGTGTGCAGTTTTGGTCCCATAATTTGAGGAAGGACATTCTTGCTATTGAGGGATTCAATGAGGGAGTCACACCTGGTCTCACTAGGGCTCTGTACAACTGCAGGAGGACCTCTTTGCTTCTATATTCGATTCCTCTTGTTATAAAGGCCAACATGCCATTCGATTTCTTCACTGCCTGCTGTACCTGCAGGCACCCCCAGATCCCATTGTACCCCCAGATCCCATTGTAGATATTTCCAGCAACTGGCACCAGTCTGTACAAGTTTTTCTTTATCTATGGATTGTCATAGAGCAACCTGCATTCCCACAACTTGTCTGAAAGTTTGGATTTGATTGAAATGAGCGTCCTCGCTCTTAGACAACTTGATTACAACTTAGTTAAAGCTGACAAAATAATTGATGCTTATAATCTGGAGCACAGCAACCCGGTGATATGGGCAGAAACTGTATGAAGCTGTTCCCAGGCATTTCAGGACTTCTCGTACACGGATATCCGATGAATTTTGAACTCTGCCTGAAAATCCCGACATGTGTTTACACCAACAAATGATCTTGTCAAAATTGCGAGAGATGTTTACACACGGCTGTTCTCAAACAAAGACATTGAATTATTTGATGAAGATGGTGATGAAGAAGATAACGATCAAGCTGAGCCCACTAAGAAGCAATGTAAATCAGAAGAGCTCGACACCATTCTCTGCAGAACGAATGTCAAGAAACCAAACCTAAAAGATTCATATTCATATCCGCAAGACATTTTGAAAATATGGAAGGGAGAAATGGTTGTCCTGGAAAGCATGTCGAAACGCCCAAGCACAATTCAAAAAGTGTACAGAGCAATCAAGGCAATTCCTCCTAGCTCCGTTGAATCTGAAAGGTGTTTTTGTGCTGCTGGCCTCTTTGACACAAAATTGTGCACATCATTGAGGGGAGACTGTTGAAACCTTATGTTTTTTGAAATCCTACCTAAGGACTGTCGAAAGTAGTTTACATTTGTGAAATAAAGGTCAATTTGCCAAGAAAGAATGAGTTTTAATTTGAAAATTACAAAAATCAATTTTTTAAAAATTAACCATTTTAATCAGGGGTAAAATTAATTAATAATAATTAATTAAGTAAAATTAATAATATTTTTTTCAAAATTAACCAATTAATCAATCGGAAAGTAACCCTAGAGAGATTGGACTGGATAGGGCTTTATTCCTACGAGAGCAGGAGTTTGAGGTATGATGTTATAAAGATGTTATAAAATCGTGAGTGAATAAATCGGGTGAATGCGCAGGATCTTTTACCCAGCGTAGGAGAATAAAACAAGAGGACATAGGTTTAAGGTGAGAGGAGCAAGGTTTAATAGGAACCTGAGGGGCAACCTTTTCACTCAGAGAGTGGTGGGCAAATGGAACAAGCTACCAGAGGAGGTACTTGAGGCAGGTACTATAACAGCATTTAAAAGACCCTTAGTCAGGTACATGAAAAATAAATGTTTATAGGGACATGGGCAAATAGGACCAGCATAGATGGGTATCTTAGTCAGCATAGCTGAGTTGGACCAAACGCCCTGTTTTCTTGCAAGTGGAGAATTGCTCTGGTAGAGATCCAGTGCCAATTATACTGAGCTAAATGGTCCCCTTCTGTATTGCATCACTTTCTGTTTGACGTGAAGATGCAAGAAATAGTGATGCTGGGATCATGAGCAGGAAACACACTGCTGGAGGAATTCAACCTGTTAGGAGGGAATGGACAGATGATGATATTTCAGGTTGGGATCCTTCTTCCATCTGATGTAATCCAGGCAAGTAATTCCAGTTCTTACTCCACTCCACCCCCTCACTTCTCATTACTAATTTTCTCCACATTCCTCTGTCAATCTGAGGAAGGGTCCTGACCCAAAACATCAACTGTCCATTCACTCCACGGACATTGCCTGATCCACTGAGTTCATCCTGCAGTTTGTTTTTATTTGTTTGGCACAGTCTATTCACTGCTCCTGCTGTTCTCTGTTCCACTTTGTTTAAGGCAAACATGTTGTACCTTTAATCTCTGTCTCACTCCAATTTTTACCGCTCTGTCTTTGTCCTCCTACATTGTCCCAAAAAAGCGCAATGCAAGTTTCAGGAATATAGTTCATCTTGCTCTATACATTCAGGCTTACCCTCCCCCAAACACCCTCGACCACTGCTACACCACCATCAAGAATGCCTATCACTCTATCCCTCGCCCTCAATTTGGTAAAACCGACCATACCGCGGTGCTGCTTCTTCCTGAGAACAACTTCAGAGGAACAACTACAGGACTGTTTGGAGTCTGTAGACTGTGCAATGTTCAAGGACTAGGCAATGGACTTGAATGAATATGCTACAGTCGTTACAGACTTCATTAAGAAATGTGTGGAGGACTGCATCCCCACCAAAACCTTCCTAGTGTTTCCCAATCAGAAACCTTGGATGAACTTTGAGATCCGCACTCTTCTGAAGACCAGATACCGGGCATTCATGTCTGATGATACAGTGGTCTACAAGAAGTCCAGATACGACCTTGGTAAGGCCATCAAAAAGGCCAAAAGGGAGTGCTCCAAGCTGGAGAATGAGACAGATGTTCGACAGCTGTGGCGGGGCCTGAATGTAATCACCAACTACAAGGCAAAATCAGGAGGCAGCTCGAATGCCGGCAAAACATCACTCTCTGATGAGGTCAATGCATTTTATGCACGCTTTGATAGGGAGACCACTATGTGCCTTCCCGAGCCCCCATTCGCTGTGATGGTATTTCAGTCACAGTCACAGAGGCCGACGTCTGGAAATCCTTCAGAGGGGTGAACCCTCGAAAAGCGCCTGGACCTGATGGTATCATGTGCGGACATGGTGCCGACAGACAAGAGGCCGAAGCAAAGAAGCCGACGCCAAAGAACCGAATAGAAATGAGGCTGAAACGCGAATGAACCAAGAGAGTCCGAAGACGAAACGTCAACTAATCAAAAGGTAGTGAGGGCGGGGTGTGTGGGGGAGGGGTGTGTGTGGGCAGGGGAGGGGGATTGTTGGGGGGGGGGGTGTGTGGGCGGTGGAGGGTGTGTGTGTGTGCGCAGAGGGGGTTGTGGGGGGAGGGGGATTGTGGGTGGGGGGGTTGTGGGGATGGGGGGTTGTGTGGGGGTGGTGAGAGAGCTCAGAGAAAAAATGGGGGTAGAGGGGAAGAGGGGGGTTTCACGGGGAGGTGGTCAGGAGCCAGCGAGGGGGACCGGAGGTGAAGGGGCTGGAGCTGATGGTGCGATGGGGAATCGCAGCGGGCGATGGTCGTTGGACGTTCTCCTCCGCCGGGATCAGAGTCTCCGCATTCTGTTTGGCAACATCGGCGACATCTCAGACTCTGGGCCGGGTTGGGCTGGGCCCATCTGGGCCAGGTTGGGCCGGGTAGGGCTGGGCTGGGCTGGGCCAAGCCGCTTCCGACCTCTCTGAAAATTGTGCTTGATTGGAGATGGCTGGCGGCCATCCAGAGCCTCCCTGAACTCCAGTAAAGACGCGATGGCGCAGGAAGGGGCGGACCGTCCCGCAGAGTGACAGGAGAAAAGACCAATCCAAGCGCCGCTGACTGGCAGGAGAGGAGATCGATCTG
This sequence comes from Raja brachyura, assembly GCA_963514005.1. The sequence goes on along the minus strand of OY740782.1, from coordinate 101,353,403 downwards.
CGTACACGCGGTTTTTAAGATTTTAGATTTTTAAACCTCGCTAACTTTTACATTAGACCACTGATCGGAACGAAACTTGGTGCACTCGCAGCACAGAAGAACAGTGAGTACGCCGAAAAATCGTAGCATATCACGAACCGTTTTTGCGCAAATAAAGACCGTGCAAACTGGAAGATAACAAGATCAGAGCTTTAGTTATGTATAGATGTCCCAGATAGAACAATGAAATTCTTACGCTGCAGCGCAACAGAATATGCAAGCATAGTATGATATGAAAACGAGAGAGAAAGAAGAGCTCAGTGTGTATATATACATACTCACAACATACCTATATATATATTATATGTATATATACACATACACATACTCAAAAAACAAACAAAACATTGCAACAATAATAATAAGTCTATTGCAGTTATGACAATTGACTATATGAGGTTTAACAGCCTGAAGGATGTAGGGAAGAACCTGTTCCTGACCTGGACATTATAGTTTTCAGGCTCCTCTCACTTCCTCTTTACTCCTGTACTCAAATCTTCTCGTTATACTGCATTCCTATTCCTATCGCAGCATCTATGGCGGGAATGGGGAGACCCTGCTCGAGTCTGAAAGATTAGAGTGGAGAAAGCTGTGGGGCAAAAACAAGCAGGTAATTCCACCTCTCGCCTGTCAGTTTTTGCTCCACCCTTCCCCCTCACCTCTCTTTACCAGCTTTCCTCACTCTATTCTACCAGTCTGAAGAGAGATCCCGACCTTTGTCTGTCCATTCCCTCCACAGATGCTGCCCAACCCGCTGTTTCTCCAGCACTTTATATTTTGCTCCAGATCTCCGCCTACGGTTCCTCGTGTCCTCTATTTTACTTTGTTGCACACGTGAGTGGATGTTTAAAATACATAATCTAACATTCCCGGTGGAGGCTGCGGAGTAGCGGGCGGGCTCCCGTCACTCTGACTAGCTCCAGTAGACACAGATGGTGCAAGCACTTGGACCGGACGAGGTAGGCGAACAGGGAAGTCGCGCCTGTCATGAGAGGCCGAGCAGTCGTTTATTCCAATGTCTGAGGATTGACTCTCGCATTGACAGGGCTGCTGAAGGAATCAATACACAATAGACAATAGGTGCAGGAGTAGGCCATTCGGCCCTTCGATGTGATCATGGCTGATCATCCCTAATCAGTACCCCGTTCCTGCCTTCTCCCCATATCACCTGATTCCGCTATTTTTAAGAGCCCTATCTAGCTCTCTCTTGAAAGCATCCAGAGAACCTGCCTCCACCACCCTCTGAGGCAGAGAATTCCACACTCACCACTCTCTGTGAGAAAACGTGTTTCCTCGTCTCCATTCTAAAAGGCTTACTCCTTATTCTTAACCTGGTTCTGGACTCTCCCAACATCGGGAACATGTTTCCTGCTTCTAGCGTGCCCAAACCCTTTAACAATCTTATATGTTTCAATGATATACCCTCTCATCCTTCTAAACTCCAGCGTGTACAAGCCCAGTTCTCTCAGCATATGACAGTCCCGCCATCCCGAGAATTAACCTTGTAAACCTACGCTGCACTTCCTCAATAGCAAGAATGTCATTCCTCAAATTAGGGGACCAAAACTGTACACAATACTCCAGACGTGGTCTCACTAGGGCTCTGTACAACTGCAGAAGGACCTCTTTGCTCCTATATTCAATTCCTCTTGTTATAAAGGCCAACGTGCCATTCGCTTTCTTCACTGCCTACTGTACCTGCATGGTTCCTTTCATAGACTGATGTACAAGAACCCCCAGATCCCGTAGCACTTCCCCTTTTCCCAACTTGACACCATTTAGATAGTAATCTGCCTTCCTGTTTTTGCTACCAAAGTGGATAACCTCACATTTATCCGCATTAAACTTCATCTGCCATGCATCTGCCCACTCCCCCAACCTGTCCATGTCACCCTGCATTCTCATAGCATCCTCCTCACAGTTCACACTGCCACCCAGCTTTGTGTCATCTGCAAATTTGCTAATGTTACTTTGAATCCCTTCATCCAAATCATTGATGTATATTGTAAATAGCTGAGGTTCCAGCACCGAGCCTTGCGGTAATCCCACTAGTCACTGCCTGCCATTCTGAAAGGGACCTGTTAATCCCTACTCTTTGTTTCCTGTCTGCCAACCACTTCTCTATCCATGTCAGCACTCTACCCCCAAAACCATGTGCCCTAATTTTGCCCACTAATCTCCTATGTGGGACCTTATCAAATGCTTTCTGAAAGTCCAGGTACGTTACATCCACTGGGTCTCCCTTGTCCATTTTCCTAGTTACATCTTCAAAAAATTCCAGAAGATTAGTGAAGCATGATTTCCCCTTCATAAATCCATGCTGACTCGGACCAATCCTGTTACTGCTATCCAAAATTTTCGGCTATCTCATCTTTTATAATTGACTCCAGCATCTTCCCCACCACCGATGTCAGGCTAATTAGTCTATAGAAACATAGAAACACAGCAATTAGGTGCAGGAGTAGGCCAATCGGCCCTTCGACCCTGCACCGCCATTCAATATGATCATGGCTGATCATCCAACTCAGTATCCCGTACCTGCCTTCTCTCCATACCCTCTGATCCCCTTAGCCACAAGGGTCACATTTAACTCTCTCTTAAGTATAGCCAATGAACAGGCCTCAACTATCCTCTGTGGCAGCGAGTTCCAGAGACTCACCACCACTCTCTGTGTGAAAAAAATATTTCTCATCTCGGTCTTAATGGATTTCCCCCTATAATTCCCTGTTTTCTCTCTCCCGCATTTCTTAAAAAGTGGGACAACATTAGCTACCCTCCAATCCACATTAGCTACCCTCCAATCCACAGGAACTGATCCTGAGTCTATAGAACATTGGAAAATTATCACCAATGCATCCACGATTTCTAGGGCCTGGGGATTTATCAGCCTTGCCTCGTTTCCCTTTTCCCTAATGGGGCTGTCCCACTGCGGCGACCTAATTGGCGAGTTTAGAAGAGTTTGCCCTCGACTCATACTCGCAGCATGGTCGACACAAGGCCCTAGGAGGTCTTTGTAACTCTCCTTCATACTCGAGAGTAGTCCCCGCATACTCGAGGCCTCAGCTAGGTCGCAACGTATTTTTCAACATGCTGAAAAATTCCCGCGAGTAAAAATAGGTCACCATGGAAGAAATCAATATTTATTTTACTCAAAGGTTTAGTCGAAGTAGACGTAGTAGGTCGGCATGTTATTCGTAGGTAATCAAGGGTAGTCAAAGGTAATCGAAAGTAGTCAAAGGTAGTCGTAGATAGTCTTCAACATAGTCGAAGGGAGGTCAAAGGAGATCGAAGAAGGTTGTCTTTATTCTCCATTATTCGGTGTCCAATTTACCCGAAGCTAGTCGAAGATGGTCTTCAACATAATCAAAGGAGGTCGAAGGAGGTCTTCTACATAGTCGAAGGAGGTCTTCAACATGACACTTTTTCAAACTCTCCTAAACTCGCCAATTAAGTCGCCGCAGTGGGACAGCCCCATAACCTGTCTAAAGAAGTGTCTCAAACCGAAACGTCACCCATTCCTTCTCTCCAGGGATGCTACCTGTCCCGCTGAGTTCCTCCAGCATTTTGTGCCTATCTTTTGTATTAATTAATTTTGTATACATTTCTTCTTATGTATAAATTGAAGAAGGGTCCTGACCCGAAACATTATCTGTCCATGACCTCTAAAGATTCTGCCTGACCCACTGAGTTACACAAGCATGTTGTGTCAACCAGCATCTGCAGTTCCTTGTGATTAATTCTTCCTCCAGTATTTTGCAGCATAGGTTCACGAGATTGATCCCTGGGATGGCGGGACTGTCATTTGAGGAAAGATTGAAAAGACTAGGCTTGTATTCACTGGAGTTTAGAAGGATGAGGGGGGATCTTATAGAAAAATATAAAATTATTAAAGGACTAGACAAGCTAGATGCAGGAAAAAAGTTCCCAATGTTGGGTGAGTCCAGAACCAGGGGCCACAGTCTTAGAATAAAGGGAAGGCCATTTAAGACTAAGGTGAGAAAAAAACGTTTTCACCCAGAGAATTGTGAATTTATGGAATTCCCTGCCACAGAGGGCAGTGGAGGCCAAATCACTGGATGGATTTAAGAGAGAATTAGATAGAGCTTTGGGGGCTAGTGGAATCGAGGGACATGGGGAGAAGGCAGGCACGGGTTATTGATTGGGGACAATCAGCCATGATCACAATGAATGGTAGTGCTGGCTTGATGGGCCGAATGGCCTCCTCCTGCACCTATTTTCTATATGTTGATGCCTTCAAGACTGGGAAATGCAATTATTCTACAGGTCCAGAGGATATAGCCATTTCGAAGTGTTTGCAGCGCCTTAATGTAGAAGCTGGTGACTCCAGGGACATGAATAAAACCTTTCATCCTCTTCCGCCAGAACATTATTTGATAAAAAAACTATGTACCACGATCATCCTGGTACAGAAAGTATTGATTTTATTCCATTACAGAGGTGAGACATTAAATATGTGAACTTAAAAGGCAAACCATTAATAGTGATTCATATTCTTTTTAATCCTTTGTGTTTTTCGAACAATTTGGTTTGGTCATAAAAAGATCTCTCAAACCATTTATTTTTCCCAACTTCCAAATTGACCTCCAAGCCATGCCCATGCATTGCCTCCTATTTATTTGATTGGAAGAATTTCACAATTTCACACATAGACTCGTTTTGCTATGTTACGTTGCATTTGCTCAGGAAACAAACTTGAACATGTAAATTAATCTATTTTTATTTGACTATTATTTGACTGTACAAGTTAGTGTTTGATGGAAACGATGTATGTTTTTCTTTCTTGATGTAAAATACTGACATTTATCTGGCTGAAATCTATCAACAAAATCACAGGAGGATATCAATTTTGTAGAAAACAAATTATCTAATCCAAGCATCAACTAGGCAACTATTTTACCGAACACTTACGCTCAGTCTGCCAGTAGCTGCTGGGTCTCCTAGTTGTGAACCATTTTAACTCTGCCTGCCATTCGTATAATGACCTTTCTGCCCTCGGCCTCCTCCATTGCCAGAATGAGGCCACACCAAACTGGATGTGTAACACCTCATATTTAGCTTGGGTTGTTTACAACCCAATACTATAAAAATGAAAATTCTCCGATTTTACATTAAAAAACACCTTCCCCAAAAACCTCCTATTTTTGCCCTTCTCTCTTTCCTGTAGCCACCTGGATGCACACCCCTTTGTCCCATATCCCCCTCCCCTTTCTCCCTGCCACCCGTCACCTTTATAATTTCTTCTGGCTCCACCTCTTCATTCCTTCTTTTGAGCTCTCTCACCCCTTTGTTCACCCTTTCTTTGTTCACCCCTCTGCCAATAAACCTACGTCTCATCTGCATCCACCGATAACTTGCCAGACATTGCAACTGTCAGAAAGGTACCTCGACGGTACCATTTCTTCTATCATATATTTTTCAGTCTTTGTATAAAAGGCATATAGTTTAGTTTATAGTGTATAGTGAGTGTATAGTTTATCACTCACATTGTGACTCCACACACAGATTGCCCCTACTGTTTCCATGGTTACTGTCTTCCACTTAATAAACTTTATAATGTTAGAACCCAAATTCACCCTAATCTTCTCTGCTAATGAAATTCCATGATCATTTTAATTGTCTTCCTAATTTCCTTTATAAGTACTCTCCCACGGTCTCTATATTCCTCAGGACACTCAACTGTTTTCAGTTGCTTATAGCTGTGCTTTTTATAAAAATCTTCAACTCCTCAGTATCCAGGGTTAGCCAATCTTGTCATTCTTTACCTTTCACCATCATGGGAACATGTTGACCCTGAACATTCATTATCTCTCTCTTTTTTAAAACCTCCCACTTATTGAATGTTATTTCACTTGCACGGAGCTGTTCCTCACCTGTTTTTCATGATGTCCTGTCTTGTGTGTTTGAAAATGTTCCTCTCCCAATTTACAGCCCCAATTTGCAGATCATCTTTATCACCTCTCCATAATCACCTAGAAAGATACAGAATTATGATCACTGTTCCCAAATGTTGAATCACTGAGACTTCCACCACTTGTCCAGCTTCATTCCCCGAGATTATATCCAGTAGAGCCTTTTGTCCAGTATGACATTCTACTTATTGGCCAAAATACTCATCCGGATGCATTTCACAAACTCCTCTCTTTGAAAGCCCTTTGCACAAGGGACCACCATTCAATCTTTGGTAGGATAAAGTTCCTCACAACTACCACCCTATTGCTCTTGCGCCTTTCTGTAATTTATCTACATATCTGCTCCTCTATTTTCCACTAACATTTGGAAAGCTTTTAATTAACCCTCCTATTATTTCATCCATGGCTCCTCCATTCCCAGCAGTTCTGTTTTTTCACCCCTCACTCCTGAGGCAGAACAGGGATTGAGTTCCTCTGCTCCTCATCCTTCACCCCACCAGCCTCCGAACCCAACACATCATTCTCTGACATGTCAACCAGCATCTTTGCAATCCCACCACCAGACCCATCTTTCTCTCCTCATTCCTTTCGTAGTCCTCTCTCTCCACAACTCCCTGGTTTTCTTATCCTTCTCCACACACTTTTCCCAAGCACTTTCCACTGCAATTGCAGGAAGAACAACTCTCCCTACACTTCTCTCACCCCCATTCGAGGATCTCACCAGTCATTCCAGGTGAGGCATTGGTTTACACGCACCTCCTCCCTTGCACCAACCCAATATGTCACTTATCTATGTTCTCTAGAGATGCTGCCTGACACACTGAGTTACTCCAGTATTTGTGTTCTATGAAGTGTTAGTCACCCAAAACCCATAATTCATAATTCTTATGGGAATAATGTGGGGATTGACTGTACTTGGCATGAGACTTGCATAAAGTTGGATGTTTCTTTAATGCAGCTTATGTTCGCTTTATGGGCCTGGATGTTGTTCTGATGTGACAGTGTCATTCCACTATGTCGATTCTGTGAACATGTATCTTTTAGAGTACTTGACTTATTATCTCTGACCATACGGCTACAAGTATAGATATTATCCAGAGTCTGCAGCAAAGGAATTGAAGCAGACATATATTTCTTTGAAACTTCTGTTCAAATTTATGTGTTAGAAATGAATGGTCATCGAAAATGTTTTGGAGATTTGTTTTTTTGCGCAAATATACAGTCCCTGATGGGAGTTATATACAAGCCTCCAAATAGTAGCCAGAATGTAGGGAACAAATTACATAGAGATATAATTGGCATGTCAGAAAGGTAATGTTTTAGTGGTCATGGAAGATTTCAATGTGCAGGAAGACTGGAAAAATCAGGTTGGTACTGGATCCCAAGATAAAGAATTTGTAGAGTGCCTACGAGACCTTAGTGGAGTGGCCATTGCTAAGGAGAAGGTGTGTGGAAGCTGAAAGGTCTGAGGGTGGATATGCCAGATGGACTACACCCCAGTGGTTGCTTTAGAGATTGTGGAGACTCTATTGGTGATATTTCAAGAATCACTAGAGGCAGGAGTAGTTCCAGAGGACTAGATAATTGCAAATGTTACTCCACTGTTCAAGAGGGGAAACTATAGGCCTGTTAGTGTGAGTTCAGTGGTTGGTAAGATTTTAGAGTCCATTATAACAATGAGGTTTTAGAATTAGTAGAAACACATGGTAAAACAGTTGGAATTATTTGAGGAAGTTAATAGCAGGATAGACAAATAAACACAGTGAATGTTGTTTACCTGGATTTTCAGAAGGCTTTTGATTCGGCTTCAGAAGGTGCCACACATGAGGTTGCAAAAGAAAATGAGAGCCCATGCTATTACAGGGAAGATACTAGCATGAATAGAAGGCTGGCTGAATGGCAGAAGGCAAAAAGTGGGAATAAAGGTGGATTTTTCTGGTTGGTTGATTGACAATGACTCTTTACGTTGTATATCAATGATTTGGATGGAGGAATTGAATGCAATTTGGCCAAGTTTGCGGATGATACGAAGACAGGTGGAGGGGCAGGTAGTGTAGAGAAAGCAGGAACTCTGCAGAAGGACTTGGACTGGGAAGGGATTGGAAAAGCGGGCAAAGAAGTGGCAGATGGAATACAGTGTAGAAAAGTGTGCAGTTGCATTTTGGTAGTAAAGGCATAGACTATTTTCTAAATGGAGAGATGATTCAGAAATCAGGGGTGCCAAGGGAATTGGGAATGCTGGTGCAACATTCCCAGAACGTTAAGTTGCAAGTTGTATAACTGTATCCGAAAATAAATGTCTCTGTCCCTAGGTACTTGTGACAATAAAGTACTATTGACCCATTGGTTGTAATTCCGGTTCTAATTTTACCCCCTTAATCTGGTTCAGTCAAACACCGAATACAAGCACTGGTAATCAACTCTCTTTACCTAGTCCAACACTGTGGGTCTGATCCTTGTCTCTACTTGTTCAAGCCCTTGTGTGAATAGAACAACTCCAGCAGATCAGAACAGTCCCATGTGCTATCCCAGAAGATCGGCACACTCTTATGTGCTCTCCCCTCTTTTATACCTCCATGGACCGTTAGTGTGAAATACATGGGGGTGGGGGGCGGGCAACCCCTACAAGCCAATCATCAATGAGGGTTACAAAATACATTAATTGACAGTTCTGTAACCCAATCACATAATAGCACATAACATTGTTACGATAGAAAGCACTTAGTGGGAAACAGTTCCATTAAGCAAAGAAACATCCTACCAGGTAAAGTAAACAATTTGGGCAAGGCCCCTCTCCTTGACCAATCACGAGTAACAGCGCGAAGACCATGCAACATAGCTATCAACATTATTATAACCCATCATCTCCCAACCAACCCTGAGCATGCATTTGCAGCAGGATCCAGCTCCCTCTGCAAAACCCTCATACATATTATCAATTAAAGGACATTTGGACATCAACCTGTACTCAACCTCTTCCCAGGCCCCAGACACCCTGGAGCCATGATCCTCATGGTCTTTGCGGCCTCTACAAGTCCAGCAGCCTGTGGTTGATAAGCATAGTGTAGTTGCTGCAGGATGCCCAGCTGTTTGCAGAATTCTTTATTAATTTGACTAATAAAATGAGAACCATTGTCAGAACTAAGCTGAATTGGGAAACCAAATCTAGGGATAATTTCTCTCATAAGCACCTTGACAACAGTAGCAACTTTGTTATCAAGTGGTGGATAGTCCTCAATGCATCTGCTGAATATATTGACAATCACAAGTACATATCTATATCCCTGGCATTTTTGTAACTCGATATAATCCATCTGAAGAGTTTCAAAAGAACCCATGGGCAAAGGTGTTTTTTTCCCCATCTTCACAACCCACTCCTTTCCCAGAATTATACTTCTGACAAATGATACAACAGCTACTCACTTTCTGGGCCAAAGTTCATAATCTTGGATGCCACCAAGTAGCCGAAAGAGCATCACCAATTGCTCTTGCACCACAGTGAGTCGTAAAATGCATACACTCCACAACCCAAACTGCAAGAGGATCTGTCATACAATTCTGCCCTGCCGGAGTAACCCACAATCCTGACATGCAATCTATTGTTCATCCAAGCTGTTTCCATAATTTTATATCCCCTTCAGAAGCTTCCTCCTGCAACTGAATAATTTCCTGGATGGTTGGCATTGGCTTTTCCAAGGGAGATTTGTTACCTGAATATTTTATCTGCTTCACCTTTCTTGGCACCACCACCTTGCGTTCCCAGGATACTTCCTTTGCTGCTGGATCAGCACAATGATTCCCTATGACTATCCGGGTCTGTCCTTTTGTGTGAACGCTACATTTCATCACTGAAATTTACCAGGATAGCAGCAGAGCCTGTAATAAATCAGTCACCAATTGCTTATGAGATATTTGAGTTCCTGCTGAGGTTAGGAATCCTCTATTCCTCCATAGTTGTCCAAAGTCATGTACTATTCCGAATGCATATCTCGAATCTGTATATATGTTCACCCTTAAATCGTTCCCAACAATACATGCTCTAATCAAAGCAAACTGTTCAGCCTGTTGTGCTGAATAGGGTGATCCAAAAGCTGCTGCCTCTACACTGCTCCCATCTGGCCTACAATAGCGTATCCAGAAAATCTCTATCCCTGGGGCCCAATGGATGCACTTTCATCTAGGTATAGTGTCAAGTCAAGGTTTTCTATAGGAGCGTCTTTTAGATCCTCCCTTACAGATGTTTCTTCTTCAATTATGTACAAACAGTCATGGACTGTTCCTCTGGAGGTAAAATGAGGAAAGATGCGGATTAATAGTTGTACAGTGTCTAAATTGGAGTTTTGGATTATTCAATAGATACATTTCATATTTATTTTGACGAGCCATTGTCAGATGCTGAGTTTGAAGTTGTCCCAACATGGCTGCCACCGAATGGGAACTGTACACTACTATTTCCTGCTGTAAAGTCAGGTTTTCAGCAGATTGTGCACTATTATAGATTGCTGTTAGGATCTGGGTGCATAGTGGGTGTCCCCTCGCTACTGGGTCGATGAATAATTATTATTTGATGAATAATAAGCCACTGGTCTGTGCTTATCCCCGTGTTTTGGGGTGAGGACTGCAGTTGAACACTCAGACAGGAAGGTTCAGTAAAGTTGGAAGGGTCTATCGTAGAGTGGCCTTCCTAGTGCTGGAGCCTGCATTAAAGATCTCTTTAAATTCTTGAATGGTTCCTGAGCTTCTTTGGACAACTGAAATTTGCCCTCTAGGCTAGTATAAGGAGTCAATTCCTTGGTGTCTAGTGCAATATTAGGGATCCAGGGTCGGCAGTAGTTCATCATACCGAGCCACTATCACAATTGGTTCACCTCTTTTGGAATAGGAAATTCGCAAATTGGTTCCAGTCTGCTCTTTTCTATGTAGCCAAAATTATTACTCCCAGAAACTACTTTTTGTTGAGCTATCAATACTTTGGACTGAGGGACCACATATCCTAAATTTGACAGATTATTCAATAATTGAGCAGTGTCCTCATGATTGCTCTGCTCATCTACACTAGCCAGCAACAAGTCGTCCACATACTGTACTAAAGTAGATTACTTTTTAAAACTTAAAGTGCTCAACTGTTCTTGAAGACATCGAGAAAACCAGGTGGGCGAAATAATAAAATCCTGCGGTAGACTTGTCCACATATATTGTTGTCCCCTGTAAGTAAAGTCAAATAAACACTGGCTGTTTCTGTGCAGAGGTAATGAGAAGAAGGCATGTTGCAGGTCTACAATTGGAAAGATCAACGCTAGAATATGAGCTGGGTTTGGCACCAAGGCATGGAGCGGTTCTACTACTGCATTAACTGATCTTAAATCCTGAACCAGTCTGTACTGGCCCTCTTTCCCTGCCTTGGGCACTGCATGGTTCAGTGTGTTGCAAATAGACTGGTACTTCATTAAAATGTCTTGTTCCAGCAATCCCTGAATCAGCTTTCCATACTAGGAGTTGCATGTTGTTTTTATGGGTACTGTTGTATCGAAGGCAATGTCACCCCTTCCTGGAGAGCTACCTGGATGGGATCAATGCAAACACATCCTACCTGAGTTTGTGTCTTCTGCCCATACTTGCGTGTCCACATACTCACATACCTCACTCCCCAGATGCTGGCATAGCTGGACGACAACTGTCCTAGGGGTCTGATAAAACTCAGCAACACATTGGTTAGACAAGCTCTGTTCTTCATATATATTTGGATCTGCCTGATCAATTGCTTTCTTTACCATTGCTCCCAAGTCTTTTGCACTTGCTGGAAAATATCCCTTCCTTGTGATGTGTGGAGCAACTACCGAAACTCGTTTCCATATGTCCAGGGGTATTTTACTCTGCAGTTCCTTCTTGTCCTGTTACCAGTGCCAAAATATTCACATTCCAATTCTTTCCTTCATAAGGTCTGAAGAAGGCTTCTAACTCTTTATTTTTGCCACTTCTGTCTAAAGCCAATGTAATATGAAGTGGAGGTTCTTCATCTAAATCTAGGGACCACCAGTGGGGTGTCACTGTTGAATAACATTGCTTTTTGGGAGCCCATGGGGTCATTATTATTCCAGCCTCGTTGCATTCAATTTCAATTGAAATGCGCAGAGCAAATCTCCAGCCATCAAATTGCAATCTAATCCAGTTGTTATTACAAATCTGTGTTTTATTGCCTTGCCTCGATACAGCACTTCAACTGGCTTAGAGATGGGATACTGGCAAACTTGTCCTTGATAACCAAACAGGCTCTGAACTTCACTTGACTTGGGAAGGTTATAAATTGATTGAAGAGATGACATGGATACCCCTGTATCTACCAGAAAGGTGCATATTCTTCCCTCTACTCGCAATGATAGTACAGGTTCTTTGTCAGATTTTCATCCAGTCACCATTAAATTTGCTAATCAGGAACATGAGAAAGGACTAATCTGAGAGAAAGGTGTTTGTCTTCTCTGCCCCTGATTTCTTTGCCAGTTCCCTGTTTGCTCTCTCTGCTCACTTATATCTCTCTGATCCCTTCGTTGACCCCATCCTTAATTTTGTCCTCGTGTTGGGCACTCCCTACTCCAGTGACCCAATCCACCGCAAGCGTAGCATTGGTCTGGTCCCAATATTCTATTCCCTCTCCAGTTTGGTCTTGGGGAAATTAGTTCTAGGGGAGGTTGCTCATCAGGGTAACCTGAATAATCCGGTTCCGGTGCCCTTGTCCATTCTATCAAACTATGCCTTGCCCTTGTCTGAGGACTCCAAAAATGGCACCTCCTTCTTTGTCACATATTCAGTTTTTGCCTTAACCACTGGCTGACTCTCTTGTTTCTTGATATCCATCCAGTGATACCTCACTGCACGAGCCATTTGACTAGAATTTTTTTCCGACCAGTCCATGTTGTTTGTTTTAATTGTTTCAGCCACATTAGTTGGCAGACAGTTTAACAACATTGCGGAGTATTGAGGAGAATTTGCCCCATTCCGAAAATTTAGATCTCCTGACTGGTCCATATATAGTTCCGAGAACCTCTCTAAAAACTCAACTGCTCCCTCTCCTTTCTTTGATCGAACATCCAAAATCCTAGCAATATCTATTGGCTTTTGAAGGGTATTGGCAAGTTAAAACTGCATCTTCTCTTGCACTATTATCAGCGATCACATTAGCCAGTGCTTCATGAGTTGGGTGTCCTAAAGTGGCTAAGAACCTGGTATGCTCTGTAGGAGTTATGATCTATTGTATTACAGCCCATAAGTCTCTTGAGTCCACTTGATACACACGTATAATGGTTTGTAGATAGTCCACAAAGGAAGCAGGTGATTTCTTTCTGTTAGGTATTTTACTCAGTACTGCCATCATTTCATTAGGTTTCCATGGGGAACATGCATCAATGGTTCGGGGATTGTTTGCACCAACTGCGTTAGCTGGATCAAAGTCTGGGTTAGGCATCTCCCTAACTGGGAACTGACGATGAGATATTTGTTCTTCCTTCATAATTTTTGCCATGTCTGACTCACTCTCAATGTCTCCTGATACTGTTTCACCCTCTGATGTATCATCCTCATCACTAGGGTGACGGCGATATTTCTTAAAGGCATATCTTGTCTCTCTAGGTGGGTGTATTATCCTTCTAGGTTTAGGCTCATAAAATGGTTCTGGTGGTCGTACTTTATCTTTTTCTTTAAACAGGGGAGCTATTTTCTTTGTTTTGCTCCTTGTATCATACGCCACTGGACTATCTGCCAGTGGTGGAGCTGTTGGAGTCAAGGAACTCTGTGCTGGTGCTGCTGTCTGGTGAGCAGGTACTACTATAGGATCAGCAGGGAGTATGGGTGGTGCTGTAGGCACTGGAGGAGGTCTGTGGTGCACACAGGGTGTACAAGGTGCAGGATGTGAAGGTGGAGTATAGGGAGTGCAAGGGGATTAAGGTGGAGGCTGCAAACTTATTTTAACTCGAATACTCTCCCAACATAGAAACATAGAAAATAGGTGCAGGAGGAGGCCATTCGGCCCTTCGAGCCAGCACTACCATTCATTGTGATCATGGCTGATCGTCCCCAATCAATAACCCGTGCCTGCCTTCTCCCCATATCCCTTGATTCCACTAGCCACTAGAGCTCTATCTAACTCTCTCTTAAATCCATCCAATGACTTGGCCTCCACTGCCCTCTGTAGCAGGGAATTCCACAAATTCACAACTCTCTGGGTGAAAAAGGTTTTTCTCACCTCAGTCTTAAATGGCTTCCCCTTTATTCTAAGACTGTGGCCCCTGCTTCTGGGCTCGCCCAACATTGGGACCATTTTTCCTGCATCTAGCTTGCCCAGTCCTTTTATAATTGTATACGTTTCTATAAGACCCCCCTCATCCTTCTAAACTCCAGTGAATACAAGCCTAGTCTTTTCAATCTTTCCTCAATCGGCTGTCCCGCCATCCCAGGGATCTATCTCGTGAACCTACACTGCACTGCCTCAATCACAAGGATGTCCTTCCTCAAATTATGGGACCAAAACTTGACACAATACTCCAGATGTGGTCTCACCAGAGCCCTATACAACTGCAGAAGAACCTTTTTACCCCTATACTGAAATCCTCTTGTTATGAAGGCCAACATTCCATTAGCTTTCTTCACTGCCTGCTGTACCTGCACGCTAACTTTCAGTGACCGGTGTACAAGGATGCCCAGGTCTCGCTACACCTCCCCCTTACCTAACCTAACCCCATTGAGATAATAATCTGCCCCCTTGTTTTTGCCGCCAAAATGAATAACCTCACATTTATTTACATTATACTGCATCTGCCATGCATCTGCCCACTCATTCAACTTGTCCAGGTCATTCTGCCACCTGATAACATCCTCTTCACAGTTCACACTGCCACCCAGCTTTGTCCCTCTCCCAAGTTATACTTGACGGTGCTATTCCCTTGAAAGTACTTTTTCTACTGACGGGTACTTATTCCTCTCCCAAGTTACTTTTCCACTAACAAGTTACTTGTCCCTGGAACCACAGGATATGCCCCCTTGATCACAGTCACGATTCGGCTCCAATTACAACAGCAGTCTTAATCACGCTATATTAACATAAAGTCACGATTTAAACTACAATTACAATGGCATTATCTAACATGCAAACATTCTCTAAATTAACAATGTTAACAATATATTATCTATTTATATCTAAGTTATCTACAAATTTATTTTACAATTTTATTAATATACAATAGCCAGTGCCCTCAATATGAAAGCCTGGAATAGATCAAAACGGATCGCTATACAATAACCAGTGTCCTTCAATATGAAGCCCTGAATGTGGTGAAATTTGAATCGGAAAATTTAGAATTTAAGTCACTGTTCCAGATAATAGATGCGTCTCCCAATCCTTTCTCAGTGTTGCTTTAAATTACTTCTCCGCCAGTCTATACTCCAACACTGCGCTCCCAGTACTGTTCCGAAGTTCTTAAACTTGTCCAAAGTTATTAAACAGCACACAGGCGGGGTCTCAAACCCCCTAGGCAACTCCTTCCCACCTGCTAAATATTGGTCCTCACCACATCTCTGCTCCGTGCTGGTCTTTGACGCTGATTTTTACAGTGTCTCTTTCCAATCGCATTCTCAGCACCAATACAGTACTTACCCCTCTTAGTACTAACCCTGCTCAGCCCTGTCTATGGAGATACCTCTAAACTCAAAATTTGTATCCCAATCATAGTGGAGGTCCAACCCTCAAATCAACCGTTTATCAACCGTCAAATATATCAGGCCAACTCAATAGTATCCGAATGCAAGAGCTGTTGTCAAACAAAGGTGTGGGGCCTCAAACTCACTAGAGAAAAGCCTTGTGAGCCCAACTCCCACCATCCACTGCTCCCAAGCAGGGACTTCAACCCTCTAGGGACTCAAACACTTGCCCTCAGTGCTCACCAGATTACTATTCTTATCAATCTCGCCAGGAATCCAAACACAAGCACGCAAATGATCAATACGTCCTAGATCAGCAGAGCGGGGAAAACCGATGCGCCAACCAATGCGGAAAAGCCAATTTCTCCTCTCGCAATCTGAAACAACTCAATTTCCTGGCCGCAAATTCATGTTTGGCACTCCATGAGATCCCGGACGAGCCCCCAATGTAATTCCGGTCCTAATCTTACCCACTTACAGGGCTCGAATTTCGCCCGGGCGCCATTGACCACAGAAAGTCAGGCAACCTAAACGCCGACCTATTTTGCCCGGCTTGGCACGCAAATACTGGTTTATACCGGGAGACGCAAAACACTGTAGTAACTCCGCGGGTCAGGCAGCATCTCTGGCGAATAGGAACTGATGTTTCATGTCGGCGGCAGCTGTATTCATCTAGTATCTTTGATTGCAAGGCGAATGACGGGCCCCGAGTAGCGGCAAAAGCGGCCGCGACAGCGGCTCCACCGTCTCCTCCTCGCGGCCTCAGCGTGCAAGAGGGGTTGCTTTGAACGCACCTTTTGCGCTTTCAAAACAACCCCTCTCGCAAGCCGAGTCCGGGAGGAGGGAGAGAGGAAGGCAGGCGGAGTTCTCCTTCCGCCGACTGAAGCAGCTGCACCTATATAGCTATAGGATCTTTGAGCTGCACCGCTCATCCTGGGACCCCTCCTCTCCATCCTGCACTGATCCCCATTCCCTCCTCTATTCAGTCCTCACTGACATCCCCTGCACTTCCCTCCCCTGCCCCCAATCTATTCATCATCCTACCCACCTCGCATTGATTCTCCTGCCCCCCCCCCCCCCATCCATCCTACACTGGTCCCCCAATTCATCCTGTACTGACCCCCCTTCCCATGCATCCTGCACTTCTCCCCCCATTCATACTGCACTGATTCACCCATTCATCCCGTACTGACCCACCCACCATTTATCCTGCACCAAAACCCCCCATCCATCCCGCAGTGATCTCCCCATTCATCTTTTACTGATCCCCCATTCACCCTGTACTAATCCCCTCATGCATCCCGTACTGATCCCCTCATTCATCCTATACTGATCCCCTCATTCATCCTGTAGTGATCCCCCATTCATCTGCATAGACCCTCCGATCCACACTGTCAAGAAGAATGGGAGGAACAGTCTGAAGAAGGGTCTCGACCCGAAACGTTGCCTATTTCCTTAGCTCCATCGATGCTGTCGCACCCAATGAATTTCTCCAGCATTTTTGCCTACCCCCATTCATCCTGTACTGAACCCCCATCCATCCTATACTGATCCCCCCCCTCCCCATCCATCCCGTACTGATCCCCCCCATTCAACACCACTGACATCCCCCGTGCTCTCCCCTCACAATTTTACATACTCCAACCAACACGTGCTAATTCACCTACCTCAATCCATCCATTCCGCACCGATTGCCTTCTCAACCCCCCCCCTCCCCCCCCCCCCCCCGCCATCTATCCACCCCGCACTGATTCACACACACCCTGACCCTATTGTGCTTCATGGTCTTCAGAGCGAACATTGATTACGTTTGATAACGGAATGTAATTAAATGGGTTTTAATTCCCAATGTTATTATGTGTTTTGACACCTTTATCGGAAGTGGCGGTGCTGCCTGACCTGCAGTCCGTCTGTTTTTTCTTTTCTTTTCTTTTTGTCTTCTTGTGTTTGTTTTAGTTAGAATTTTGGTTTATTAGGCTGTGTATGTGTGGGGGGGGGGAGGGAGGGTGGGAGAAACAGGGTTTTAGTCTCTCCCTTCGGGGGGGTGTGACTTTTCTTGTCGTGTACCCCGTCACTGCCTCCATCTGTGCTGAGGCCTAATGGCGGAGCTGGCGGCCTCGGAGCTATAATGGCGTTCCAGCTTCCAGCGGCGGCGGCGGCCCGGGTTCAGAGCTGCGGTGCTCCAGCCGTGTTCCAGCGGCAACCCGGCTTCAGGGCTGCGGGGCTCCAGCCGTGTTCCAGCGGCGGACCCTGCTTCAGAGCTGTGGCAGTGTTCCAGCATTCCGGCGATGGCAGTGGCGGCAGCCCAGCTTCGGAGGCTCGGCCGCGGGCCTAGTGGACGATAACATCGGAGGCCTAGATCGCCTCAACGCAGAGGGAGATCAAGGAGGGAAGAAGACAAAGACTTTAAGACTTATGCCTTCCACCACAGTGAGGAGGTGTCTGGTGAACTCACTGTGGTGGATGTTAAATATGTGTTTATTGTGTGTTTTGTTTTTTTATTATATGTTATGACTGCAAGGTAACGAAATTTTGTTCAGACCGAAAGGTGTGAATGACAATAAAGGATACTTTACTTATTTTACTTTACTTTAAACATATTACCAAAAGAACATTTGCTGCAGTTATGTCCTTTGGCCATCTCTTGTCAGTTAGTGTCATGTTTATCTGTCAGATGGGTATAGTCGGTTTTAACAGCTATTATCATAAAATGCCTTTAGAAATTTCCTTGCAACCAGTATATTTTGCTATGGATAACTTATGTGGGAAGCCAGAGTTTTTCTGTGCCAATAGCAATAACCATGTCATGGTAATTTTCTGTCCTTCACAGAAAACATGCTTGCATCAATCTGTAGTGTGTATGGTTAAGCATATATGTTACCAGGATTTATTGACACAGGTTGATCATATGCTGAATAATCCAACCACATTTTTGTTTGGAAGTGGAAAGAACTAATAGAAATTGCATTAATTGCAATGTGTAGAAAGAGTTGCGATATTGTATTATAATTTGGCTGCATGTCATTGTGGTATATATCATGTCTTGATTGGTGAATATGTTTAGGTTGTGAGTTACTTGAAGCAGAAATAATATGTGAATGTAGACAAAAGTGCTGGAGACACTCAGCGGATGCGGCAGCATCGATGGAGTGAAGAAAATAGGCAATGTTTCGGGCCGAAACCCTTCTTCAGACTGATGGGTTTCGGCCTGAAATGTTGCCTATTTCCTTCACTCCATAGATGATGCTGCACCCGCTGAGTTTCTTCAGCACTTTTGTCTACCTTTGATCTTTCAGCATCTGCAGTTCCTTCTTGAAGATAATATGTGAATGCTTTATTGAGCATAATTCTGACTGGTAACTACGCATTTCGTCCGAGCACATTATCGCACGCGTCATGCAAACCGTCTTCAATGACCACCTAAACTGTCATTTGGCAACCTAAAAAGCTGTCAAGATTGCCCGGCTGGCAACAGGGAAAATAAGTTAAGCGAGGGCCATGACTTACCCACTGGTTTAGTCAAACACCGAATACAAGCACTGGTAATCAACTCTCTTTATTATCCAACACCAATACGATACCTAGTCCATCACCGCGGGTCCGATCCTTGTCTCTACTTGTTCAAGCCCATCAGCCTCGTGTGAATAGAACAATTCCAGCAGATCAGCACAGTCCCGTGTGCTATCCCAAAAGATCGGCACACTCTCATGTACTCTACCCTCTTTTATACCTTCACAGACCCTTGGCGCGAATTACATGGGGGGTGGGGGCAACCCCTACAAGCCAATCATCAATAAGGCTTACAAAATACATTAATTGACAGTTCCCTAACCCAATCACAAAATATCACATAACATTGTTTCGATAGAAAGTACTTAGTAGGAAACAGTTCAATTAAGCAAAGAAACATTCTACCAGGTAAAGTAAACAGTTTGGGCAAGGCCTCTCTCGACTAAATAGTCGGTGAAGGAAAAAGTTAGCAGCTTCACATTTCTGGGTGTTAACATCTCAAATAACCTATCCTAGGTGCATATGTAATTACAAATTGCTCCAACAGCTCTACTTGCTCAAAGATTTTAAATGATTTGCATGTTACCCAATAATATACTTCTGTAGAGGAGATACAAGGAATGGCAGATGCTGATTAATACAAAAAAAGACACAAAGTGCTGGAGTAACTCAGGCAGCTTATCTGAAAAACATGGGTATGTGACGTTTTGGGTTGAGACTTCTGCGGAGGCATCGCAGAAAGCATCCTGACTGGTTCCTTCATGGCCTGGTAGGTAAAATTCAAACCACGACAACACAAAACACAACAGAGAGAGGAGTTGGTCTGGTCTACACAGCCCCCCTGGTCTACACAGTCCCCCCGTCGTCCCTCCCCCCCCCATCAACTTCTACATCAGGTGCTACCTCAAGAAGGCAGCATCTATCATCATGGATCCACGCCATCAGGTCATGCTTGTTGTATCTATCATTATCATGTACACTGCGTGCTCTTGGAGCTTTAAGTAAAGAAGGTTTCATTGCATCCGGGTGTATTATTTCTTTAGCAAATTCTTTAGTTTAGAGATACAGCGTGGAAATTTGCTTTTCTCGCAACCAAAGCCGTGCTGACCAGCGATCATCCGTTCACTGGGAACAATTTGCAGTAGCCAATTAACCCACAAACCTGCATGTTTTTGGAATGTCAGAAGAAACCAGGTACTTGAGTTACCATGCAGCCATACAATTAAAAGAACACAATACACGATAGAACTTAACATAAACATCCACCACAGTGACCACAGTGATGTAAGGCAATAAATTTCAGTCAGTCTTCCTCCTTTTGTTCACCCATATTTGGGGACTTGACCCTCCATAGACAGCGCTACGGACGGCCTGATGTACAGGCCCCCTCGTCGGGATGATCGAAGTTCCGACGTCCGGATAGATGGAACACAATCGGCCACTTTCTTACTGGAGACCGCGGCTTCTCGATGTTATAGGCCGTAGGCAGGCCAGCAGCTGGTGCTCTTCTCTGGTGATCCCCGGCAAGGGATCCCTGGCTCCGGGATGGTAAGTCCACACCACGCCCGCGGCTAGAAGCTCCGCAGACCGCAGCTTCATGATGTTAAAGTCAGCAAGCCGGCAGTCGGAGCATTTCTTCTGGCTCCGCAATGGAAGTCCACGGCGTGACTGCTGCTGAAGCTCTGAGCCGTCTCAGGGAAAGGCCGCTCTCATCCAAGTTGTTAGGCCGCGAGGGAGGCGAAAATGCGACTAGGAGAAAAGTCGCATCTCCGTCGAGGTAAGTGACTGGAAACGGTTTCCCCCTATTTCCCCCCCACCACCTCCCACATACCGAGAAACATTGACACATTCATTTAGACATACTAAATAAACAAAAAAAGTCGAAATGACTGACACACTGCTGGCGAGGCTACCGCTCGCAGCGCCACCCGATGACGTAGATCACAGGAAGAACATACAAAATCTGTGCAGACAGCACCCTAGGTCAGGATTGAACCCTGGTCTCTGGTACTGTAAGGCAGCAACTCTACCACTGTATCACTGTGCCACCCAAATTCTCTGGCTATTTTTAAGGTAGAGGCTAAAAGCGGGAACGTTTTCCATCGGTATAGAGGAATTACGACATGAGATTAGTCAGATTAACCATTATCTCATTACGTAGCAGTTTAAGACTCAAAGATCAGAGTGGTCTACTCCTGCTCACGATTGTTATGTTATAATGAATCCCTACAATGTTGCATGGGGATTTCCCTGGTTTAATCAAAGCAAAGATGAAGAAATGTTGATGTTATTTCCAAGATGTGTGATTCTAAGGGTGACCTACAGGAGGTGGTGTTTCCATGTATCTGCTTTCCTTGTCTTTCTTGGTGATGAATCTCATAAGTTGGGGAGCTGCCTAAGTGACCAACTGCACAGCATGTTGCAGGTGACAAAACTGCAGGACTATGCATCAGTGGTGGAGCGATTGAAAGGATCACTCCTGACTCCAATGATTCTTTGAGTCATTCTTAGACTATTAATGCTTCCACAATCTCTAAAGCTACCTCTTTCAAAACCTTGGGTGGAGTTCATCTGGTCCAGGTGATGTATCCACCTTCAGACCTTTAGGCTCTCTAAAGGAGATGTGTGGGGAAGGTAGACAAAAATGCTGGGGAAACTCAGCGGGTGCAGCAGCATCTATGGAGCGAAGGAAATAGGCAACGTTTCGGGCTGAAACCCTTCTTTACAAATGTTTTACCTCGTGGGTGCCTGGAATGCGCTGCCTGGGGTGGTAGTAGAAGTCGAGGCATTTAGATGGGCATATGAATATGCAGGAATGGAAGGATGTGGATCACATGCAGGTAGAAGAGATTAGTTTAACTCGACATTATGTTCAGTAGAGGCATTGTGGGCCAAACTTTCTTTTCTCCTTCAGTTGCCCAGGACAATAACTTTCAATCTTTTATTGCTTTGAAGAATAGAACCAAAGCAGAATTTCCAAAATTATCGAAATTTTTCTTCAGGGGTTTAACTGTTGTGTTTACCTGATTTATTGCAAACAAATTGTGTTATTACATCATTTGTACACAGGGTAGGCATATTAGATTACTTTCAGGGGCTTGGGGACCTTTTCCCAACAGATGCATGGCCAATGGCCTTTAATCTGACACGACAGGCGGTATAGAAATAGTCATCACCTGCTCAAATAAAATAGGCAGTCAATGAGAATAAATTACGATCTCTGAACTTCTAACATTTAAACACCCACTGGCAAGGATACTTTGTCAGAACAATTGTATGTTTCACACTCATTCCAAGTGAATTTGAAGTAAGCTCTCCAGTTCAGAGGGCCACCTCCAGCAGCAGTCTTATCTTGTCTAAATCAAACGCAAATACAAAAATAAAAAGATACATTTGCAATGCAGGATATTTAAAAAAGAAACAGAAGATGCATGTTATTCAGATATATCACTAATTGTAAAACGAGATGCTAATATGTTTTCTAAAGAACGAATACATTTGACATTGGTCAGGTCTCTTTATAAAAACTGTCTAACCTGCTGTGAATTCTGAGCATATTCCGTTGTAATTTGATCGAACTATTAGTTGTTTATCTGAGCTGTTTACGGCGATTAAACATATTGATCTCCTCAATGTGGCTTAATAAGCTGCTGATTTCTTCCCTAATATCATTCCTCATTACTGCTTTCAAACTGTTTATAAATGCTGACATTACTCTTGTGGATTTTGCAGATTAAATATAGCTAGTTCTATGAAACAATGGATGATTATTTTGGGCTTTAAAGCTGTCTCTTTCTATGTACATACTGTATGACTTTAAAGGGAGTAAACATGAGGCTTTCGTGGAGCCATGCGGCACAGAAACAGGCTCTTCAGCTCCTGTCTATTCCAACTATCAAATACCTACCTACACTATTTTCATTTAAAGTCATACAGTGTAGAAACGGGCTCTTCGGCCCAACTTGCCCACTTCGTTCAACATGTCCCATCTACACTAGGCCCAACTGCCTGTGTTTTGGCCCATATCCCTCTAAACCTATCCTATCCTGTCTAAATGGTTCTTAAACATTGCAATAGTACCTGCCTCAACCACTTCCACCAGCACCTTGTTCCATACACCCACCACCCTCCTCAGCTACTCCTCAGGTTCCTGTTAACTTCTTCCCCCACCATAAACCCTAGATCTTAGGCACTCAACAGTCCAGGCAACATCATTGTAAATTGCCTCTGCACCCTTTCCAGCTTGACAATATTTTTCGTGTAATATGGTGTCCAAAACTGATCGCAATACTCTAAATATGGCCTCACTATCATCTTATATAACTACAACATGATCCCCCAACTGCTATATTCAGTACTCTGACAAATGAAGGTCAATGTGCCGAAAGCCTTTTTGACCACCCTATCTAACCGTGAAGTCACTTTCAAGGAACTATGTTCCATAATTTCCTCGACAACACTCCCCCAGAACCCTATCATTCACTGCCTATGTTAGACCTCTATGAATGCAATACCTCATATTTCTTCGTATTAAATTCCATCGCCATTCCTCAGCCCACCTGCCCAAACAATCAAGATCCTGCTGCAATTTTTGACAACCATCTTCACTATCTACAATACCACCCACTTTAGTATCATCTATAATCCAGGTTAGCCGGGAAGTGGTTTTGGGTAAATAGAATGGATTAAAGGTCGATAAATCCCCAGGGCCAGATAGGCTGCATCCCAGAGTACTCAAGGAAGTAGCCACAGAAATAGTGGATGCGTTAGCAATAATTTTTCAAAACTCTTTTGATTCTGGAGTAATTCCTGAGGATCGGAGGGTAGCTAATGTAACCCCACTTTTAAAAAAAGGAGGGAGAGAGAAAACGGGGAATTACAGACCAGTTAGCCTAACATCGGAAGTGGGAAAACTGCAAGAGTCAGTTATTAAAGATGGAATAGCAGTACATTTGGAAAGTGGTGAAATCATTGGACAAAGTCAGCATGGATTTATGAAAGGTAAATCATGTCTGACGAATCTTATATAATTTTTCGAGGAACTAACTAGTAAAGTGGATAAGGGAGAACCAGTGGATGTGTTATATCTGGACCTACAGAAGGCTTTCGACAAGGTCCCACATAAAAGATTAGTACACAAACTTAAAGCACACGGTATTGGGGGTTCATTATTGATGTGGATAGAGAACTGGCTGGCAGACAGGAAGCAAAGGGTAGGAGTAAACGGGTCCTTTTCAGAATGGCAGGCAGTGACTAGTGGGGTACCACAAGGCTCAGTGCTGGGACCCCAGCTATTTTACAATATATATCACGCTAGCTTGATCACCAAACAAAATGATTTGGACGAGGGAATTGAATGTAACATATCCAAGTTTGCGGATGACACGAAGCTGGGGGGCAGTGTTAGGAGTGAGGAGGATGCTTGGAGGCTGCAAGGTGACTTGGATAGGCTGGGTGAGTGGGCAAATGCTTGGCAGATGCAGTATAATGTGGATAAATGTGAGGTTATCCACTTTGGTGGCAAAAACAGGAGGGTAGACTATTATCTGAATGGTGGCTGATTAGGAAAAGGGGAGATGCAACGAGACCTGGGTGTCACCAGTCATTGAAAGTAGGCATGCAGGTGCAGCAGGCAGTGAAGAAAGCAAATGGTATGTTAGCATTGATAGTGAAACGATTTGAGTATAGGTGCAGGGAGGTTCTACTGCAGTCTACTCCAACCTAAAAACTGTGCTTACCAGATTCCACCAACATGTCTCCTGCCCAACCAGAGGTAATAATATTTTGGACCTTGTATATACTAATATTACTGAAGCATACAAAGCCCTTCCCCTCCCCCACCTGGGACAGTCTGATCACCTCTCTCTGTTCCTGCTCCCCAAATACACACCTCTGATCAGACGTGTGAAACCTACCGTGAGGACAGTGAAGGTCTGGCCTGAGGGGGCTGTCTCTGTCTTACAGGAACAGTTTCAGCAAACAGACTGGAGTGTGTTTGCCACCCAGGCCACCTTTAACTCCCATGTGGACATAAATTCATACACCTCAACCGTCCTGGACTACATAAAATTCTGCACTGATAACGTCACCACCCATAAAGTGATAAAGACCTTCCCTAATCAGAAGCCGTGGATGAGCAGGGAGGTCAGACTCCTGCTGAAGGCTCGAGACGCCGCTTTTAAATCTGGCAACGCTGAGGGATACAGCTCATCCAGGGCCAATCTGAAAAAGGGAATTAGGATTGCCAGACTCAATCACAAACAGCGGATTGAGGAGCATTTCCGAGACAACTCCGACCCTAGGCGCATGTGGCAAGGTATTAAGTCCATGGCCGACTACCATAAAATCAACCCCCCCCCCCCAGACAACGCCTCCCTCCCTAACGAGCTAAACCACTTCTATGCTCGCTTTGACCGGGACAACAAAACTCCAGCCATTAAAGTTGCTCCACCCCCGAATGAACAACGCCTCAGTCTCTCCACCTCTGCTGTACAAGACGCACTGAGCAAGGTGAATGAGCACAAAGCTGCCGGCCCCGATGGCATCCCCGGGCGGGTGCTCAGGGCATGTGCTGGACAACTATCCCTGGTCTTCAGTGACATTTTCAATCTGTCACTGGCCCAGGGTGTCGTCCCCACCTGCCTCAAGACATCTACCATTGTGCCAGTGCCCAAACACTCAGCGACAGGGAGCCTCAACGACTACCGGCCAGTGGCACTCACCCCTGTCATCGCTAAGTGCTTTGAGCGGCTGATCCTGGCTCACCTCAAAGCCAGCCTCCCCCCCACATTGGACTCCCACCAATTCGCCTACCGGACAAACAGGTCTACAGAGGACGCCATATCGGCGGCCCTACACTCTGCCCTGACCCACCTGGACAGCAACAACACCTACATCAGGCTGCTGTTTATTGACTTCAGCTCCGCCTTTAACACTGTCATACCCGCTAGCTTGATCACCAAACTTAGCGGTCTTGGCATCTCCACCTCCCTCTGCAATTGGACACTGGATTTCCTCACTAACAGACCACAGTCTGTTAGGGTCAACAACCTCACCTCCTCCACTATAACACTGAACACCGGCGTGCCACAGGGCTGTGTGCTCAGCCCTCTCCTCTACTCCCTCTTCACGCATGACTGCATCCCCAAGTATGGCTCCAACGCCATTATAAAATTTGCTGATGACACCACGGTGGTAGGACTGATTAGTGATAATGACGAATCAGCCTACAGGGAGGAGGTCCAGCTCCTGGCCACCTGGTGTGCCAACGATAACCTCGTCCTCAACTCCCAGAAGACGAAGGAAATAATTGTTGACTTTCGGAAGAACAGAGGGGGCAGACACACCCCCATCCATATAAACGGGACTGAGGTGGAGAGGGTCTCCAACTACAAATTCCTCGGGGTACACATCTCGGAGGATCTGTCCTGGTCCCTCAACACCTCAAAGCTGATCAAAAAGGCACAGCAGCGCCTTTACTTTCTGAGGAGGCTCAAAAAAGCCCACCTGTCCCCCCGGATCCTGACGAACTTCTACCGCTGCACCATTGAAAGCATCCTGACCACCTGCTTTACGGTATGGTACAGCAGTTGCACCGTGGCAGACAGGAAGGCACTACAACGGGTGGTGAAAACCGCCCAGTACATCATCGGTGCCCCGCTCCCTGCCATGGATGCCCTCCACCGAAAACGGTGCCTGAAGCGGGCCGGGAAGATCATCAAGGACCCCTCACACCCTAACCATGGACTGTTTGCCCTCCTCCCATCAGGGAGGCGGTACAGGAGCCTCAGGTCCTGCACCAGTAGGACGAAGAACAGCTTCTTCAACTACACCATCAGACTGCTGAACTCGGAGCCCAGCTGATAGACTTGTCTGTACCCTGTATTTATTTATTTCCGTACTGCTACCACTGCACTCTGTATTTATTTTTTCATATCGCTATCACTAAGAATGACGCTAAACTGCATTTCGTTGCACCTATACTTGTATTTGTGCAATGACATTAAACTTGAATTGAATTGAATTGAATTGAATTGAATTGAAGTTGTGCAGGGTTTTGGTGAGACCACACCTGGAGTATTGCGTACAGTTTTGGTCTCCAAATTTGAGGAAAGACATTCTTGCCATAGAGGGGGTACAGAGAATGTTCACCAGTCTGATTCCTGGGATGTCAGGACTTTCATATGAGGAAAGACTGGATAGACTCGGCTTGTACTCACTAGAATTTGGAAGATTGAGGGGGGATCTTATAGAAACGTACAAAATTCTTAAGGGGTTGGACAGGCTAGATGCAGAAAGATTGTTCCCGATGTTGGGGAAGTCCAGAACAAGGGGTCACAGTTTAAGGATAAGGGGGAATTCCTTTAGGACCGAGACGAGGAAAACATTTTTCACACAGAGTGGTGAGTCTCTGGAATTCTCTGCCACAAAAGGTAGTTGAGGCCAGTTCATTGGCTATATTTAAGAGGGAGTGAGATGTGGCTCTTGTGGCTAAAGGGATCAGGGGGTATGGAGAGAAGGCAGGTACAGGATACTGAGTTGAATGATCAGCCATGATCATACTGAATGGTGGTGCAGGCACTAGGGCCGAATGGCCTACTCCTGCACCTATTTTCTATCTGCGAACTTATTAATAATGTCAGGTATGTTCTCATCCAAATCATTGATGGCAAACAGCAATGGGCACAGCACCAAACCTTGAGGCCACTAGTCACAGGCTTCCAGTTCAAAAATGAACCTTTCACCATCTCCCCTTACTTCCTTCCATGAAGCCAATTTTCTGTACATTCAGCCATCTCTCCTTAATCCAATGCAATCTACCCTCCAGAGCAACCTACCATGTGGAACCCTGTCGAAAGCCTCGCTGAAATCCATTTATACAACATCTACAGCTCTGCGCTCAACAACCTTTTTAGTCACATTTTCAAAAAACTCAATCAAATTCGTGAGACACGACCTGCCACATACAAAACAATGCTGACTATCTTCAATTGGCCCTTGTCCATCTAAATGCAAGTATATCTTATCCCTCAGAATACTCTCTAGTAACTTTCTGACCACAGATGTCAGGCTCACTGGCCTATAGTTCCCAGGCTTTTCCATTCAGCCCTTCTTGAATGGAGGCACAACATTTACCATGGTCTTGACCCGAAACGTCACCCATTCCTTCTCCCTAGAGATGCTGCCTGTCCAACTGAGTTACTCCAGCATTTTATGTCTACATTCCATTTACCACCCTTCAGTCTCCAACACCTCACCTGTATTTAATGACGACTCATAAATCTCAGCCATCCCTATTTACCCATAGTTGTTCCATAGCCTACAAATTCTTGACAATTCAAGTGTTTGTTCAGAAGCATATTAATGCTGTGAGTGTATCTGCTTCCACCACACCTTTAGACAGCACATTTCTAATATTAACTAACCTCAGGTTAAAAAAAATATTTTTCAGATCCTCTCTAAATCTCTTAGGTCTCACCTTAAACCCATGTTCTCCGGTCATAGACACTTTGGCCATGTGGAAATGTGTCTTACTATCTACCCTATTTGTGCTTCTCAAAGGTCCACCCCTCAACCTCCTCGTACAAAGAAATCAAAGCAAACCTATGCAATCTTGCCTCATAACTGAAGCTCAACCCCATAACTGAAGGTTTCACATTACAAATCAAACCTCTACCATCAGCATGCTATTTTTTTTGTTTGCATTCTCATTTACTCATTCACACCCAAATGATTCCAGTTCCTGATTGTGAAAGGTCTGATAATTGCATTGTAATTTTCCCACTGTACTATCCCTGCCTGATTAAGCAAATGCATTACTCATGAAATTCTCCGTAAATGCTGGATTAAAATGCCTTCAACATTCCCATAATATTTTTGTGAGGGAATTTGCTCACGTTTGTGATGTTTGAAAAATAATGGGCTATTTCCATGCTTTATGATAGAATAGGAATCAAATTTTATAACAAGTGGAATCGAATATAGGAGCAACGAGGTCCTTCTGCAGTTGTCCAGAGCCCTAGTGAGACCACACCTGGAGTATTGTGTGCAGTTTTGGTCCCCTAATTTGAGGAAGGACATTCTTGCTATTGAGGGAGTGCAGCATAGGTTTACAAGGTTAATTCCCGGGATGGCGGGACTGTCATATACTGAGAGAATAGAGCAGCTGAGCTTGTACACTCTGGAGTTTAGAAGGATGAGAGGGCATCTCATTGAAACATATAAGATTGTAAAGGGTTTTGGACACGCTAGAGGCAGGAAACATGTTCCCGATGTTGGGGGAGTCCAGAACCAGGGGCCACAGTTTAAAAATAAGGAGTAAGCCATTTAGAACGGAGACGAGGAAACACTTTTTCTCTCGGAGAGTGGTGAGTCTGTGGAATTCTCTGCCTCAGAGGGCGGTGGAGGCAGGTTCTCTTGATTCTTTTAAGAGAGAGCTAGATAGGGCTCTTAAAAATAGCGGAGTCAGGGGATATGGGGAGAAGGCAGGAACGGGGTACTGATTGGGGATGATCAGCCATGATCACATTGAATGGCGGTGCTGGCTCTTTTGTCTATTGTCTTCCAGTTCATCTATAGGTTGTAGCCGTCCTTGTCTCATGCATGGCCCCATTACCCGGACTACCACTTAGACTTCAGCAATATCATTTGCTCTTGCAAGTGTCTTCACCCGTTCCATGAAAGAAAGCCTATCATGCTTTTCCAGCACACTAATATGTCCATTGCACTCACTACGTGCCATTGTTTAAGCTTTAAATAGAGAACACTGTTCCACTTCCCTTGCACTCGTTCACTGTCTTACTACTTCCTCAGCAGCAATATCCCAAACCCATCTTGAATGTAGCATACATTGGTCCAACAACATTGCTGTTTAGTAAAGGCAGTGCAATAGATCGTTGAACCAAACAAACTTTATTAACTGACAATTAAATATTGGTAGTGAATGATACAATAAAGTATCAGGTCATACATAAGGGTTTTAAAGATATGTATGCATGCAATTTACTAGGGTATTTTCTCTGTGTTCACTTTCACTAGAGAACATGGGCAACTGTCCATCAGATCCACAAGACCACAATAAATTGCAGAGAGTGGTTGATGTAACCCAGTCCAACACTCAGATGAGTATAGACTCTATCACAGTGCTTAAAAAAGCAGCCAACATAATGAAAGACCTTTCCCAACCAGGTAATTCCTCCTAGGTGCACGATCATTGGGCAGAAGATACATAAACTAGGGTGCAGTCCGATTCATTTTCTCTACCTCATCCCGGACATTAGGCTCTGTCTCTGGAACTGTTATTGTGATGTTTGGTGGACTGTGCGGGTGGCGCTGCACAGGACAAAGGGAGATGTTTGTATATAGTTTATCCTGTCTGTGAACAGTGTGAGTATGCAGTCAGATTCTGGGTGTTGCAGCCATTTTGAGTTGTCTTGATGCCTGCATTGAGTAATGTAATAAAGACTTCTGTTGTACCTTGAAGACTCTCAGGTTTTTGTGCAGACATAGAAAACGAACACGAAAGTGGTGCAGGAGTGGGATACTTTGGATTGCGTCCAAAGACCCAGATAAGAGCCTATTTTTTTAATTAAGAAAAAACAGAACTCAAACTAACATGTCTTGGCAATTCGATCATTTCGATCCTGAGCGAGAAAGGTGGTCATCGTATTTAATGCGCGCTGAGTTTTATTTTGACAGTATGGCAATTACGACTGACTAGAGGAAGAAGGCTCTCTTGTGTTCATCAATATCTCCAGAATCTTTTGCACTGATTCAAAATGTACTTACAGAAAAGTAACTGCTGAAATCCCAAAGGCTTTGCAGCTGCATTTCGAAGAAAGTCGAAATTTCCTCGCAGCTCGCCCTGATTTCTACAGGGCGGTGCAACAGGAAGGGCAGAAATGGATTTGGAAATCCATTACGAAATTTCTTGCAGAACTTCGCACCATGGCAAAGGCATGATTTTAAAACTCAATGCTGCGAAAAGTGCCAAGACAATGCATTGTGGGATAGAATGGTCATGGGCTGCAGGCACGCATTCATCCAGCAGGCGTTTATCAAGGAATCGGATGCCTCATTGAAGAATGTGCTGTAATGTGCTAAGATGGCCGAGCTACTGAGTAAAGAACTGCACAAAATGGCCGGTGAAACAGCGTCAAAGCTCCCTCAGGAAGCGCATACAGTTCAACAGACTCGTCCGCAACGCCAGAAACCAGTTGATCAGCCCAGAGCAAATCCGGAGAAGGCGGGACAGTTTCAGAAGAGCAGTTCCCCCGTGGGGGGAGGATCAAAACCCTGCTACCGGTGCGGCTCGACTACTCATCATCACCATGAGTGCCCATATATCAAGTCCGTTTGTTATGGCTGTTACCGAAAAGGTAATCTCCAGGCAGTGTGTCAATCCGTAGGAAAGCTGAGAAAGGGCAAGAAAGCGCAAAACACAATCGACCAAATCGCGGAGACCATTGCTATTGAAGTGCTCGGTGTGTCTACGATCACCGACAAGCTGAGGATTTCGCTGCGGGTCTCGAACGTCGATCTACAGTTCCAGGAGGACACTGGTGCAGCTGTGTCGCTAGTGGGTCAGGACATCTGAGAGAGGATCAGATCGCCGAAACTAAAACTACCAATATCCGCCTTTTCGGATACAGACGACAGCCCATTCCCACAAAAGGCAAATGCACTGTCGCTGTTTCCTATAATGGTATGACACAGATGTTGCTGCTGATCGTCGTTAGTTAAGAAGGTACATCCCTGTGCGCCATCGACTGGATCCATGCTTTCATGTTTGACATGAACGCCTTGATCTACGATGAATCAAATTGTCATCTACCACGGATTGCAACATGGTTAGCAAGTGCGTGAACAACCTGCGCAACTGGACGTTGAATGGCACTGGTCCAAAGAGTCTGACATGCATACACCAGGTTGAAGGAGATGCTGCCCAGAAGACGCGTTTGGTCCACTAGACCCATCGAAGCTGATCTCGCTGGCCACCGATGCATCGCCATTTGGTCTTGGAGCAGTAATCTCACAAACAGCGCCGAACGGTAAGGAAGAACCAATCACGTTCGCAACCAAAATGCTGACGACCGCCAAGTGGAGAAAGAACAGCATACAGATAAAGCAAATACTGATATCTCTTCAAAAGAGAACACTGAGGAAAACTCTGTTGATTCTGAACCTTTCACAAGAGTTGTGAAACACAAAAAAGGCTGTAAAAAAAGAGTGAAGCGAGGTCCAGCTAAATGGAGACGTTCAAACTGGAAAGGGGGAATGTGATGTTTGGTGGACCGTGTGGGGTTGGAGGACCCGTTGCTCCCCCCTTGCAGCAGGTGGCGCTGCACAGAACAAAGGGAGATGTTTGCATATAGTTTATCCTGTCCATAAACAGTGTGAGTAATGTAATAAAGACTTGTGTTGTACCTTGAAGACTCTCACGTTTTTGTGCAGACCTAGAAAACAAACACAAAAGTTATGTTACAAATCTGAGAACTAGATTTTTCCCTCTGTATGTTTCCCTTCCCTTTACCTGTGATACTTGAGTTTAGCTTGATTGTATTTATGCATAGCATTATCTGATTTACAGTACGAAACAAAACGTTTTACGGTACGCCGTTACACGTGATAATATCAATCTAAATCTGGTTGAGTGGTGCTGCAACAACAACTTCCCACTTAGAATCAATAAAAGCAAAGAACTAATGGTTGAGTTCAGAGAAAGGAAGTCAGGAGACCACGTGTCAGTATTTATTGGGGAGTTGGGAATGGAAAAAAACTAGCAGACTCAAATTCCTGGGTGTTGACATCTCAAATAATTTCTTAGGCCTAGCACATTGATGCACTGATGAAGAGGTTCCACCAGCACCTCTACATTCTTATGTTTAAAGAGATTCAGCATGCCATTGAATATTCTATCCAGCTTCAATTGGCAGCATTACTTGAAATTAAACATAAACAATTTAATAATGCTCTATTTATTCAGAAGCCATGGCAGGTTAAAATGATAAGACAAGTTCCACAGGTGCTTACGTTGTATGCTGTACTTGCTCTGCAACATATCACTGCATTCTATTTTGGGTACGTTTCACGCTACCAGGCTCAAGAACCATTTCCATGAAGATTCCTAAGCCAACCTGCACAACCCTCATCAGCGGAACACTATGGACTACCACGTGCACTACATATAGGAAAGAACTGCAGATGCTGGTTCAAATCAAAGGTAGATACACAATGCTGGATTAACTCAGCATTCTGGAGAGAATAGGTGACGTTGTGGGTTGGGCCCAGTCTGAAGAAGGATCTCGACCCGAAACATTACCCATTCCTTCTCCCTAGAGATGTTGCCTGTCTCGCTGAGTTACTCCTACATTTTGTCTTGCACTACCATGGACATTTTCTAATTGTATTGTTGTGCTAATGTCTTCTTTACACAGTCCTTCTTTGCACTTCCTTGTGTAATATATATACACTTTCTGTTTGTGTGTGTTGCCTGAGGCTATGTGCCTTTGATGCTGGTGTGAGCAAGATTTTCATTGCTCCTGTACCTCACTGGACTTCACTTCAAGTCCATAACTGGACTTGATGTGAAGGTTTTCTCAGTTTGGCCATGAGAGTTCTGTGCATTCAGCAGCTTATTCGTTTTTATATTTCATATTTTGTCATGCCATTCAGCCAATTGCATCTATGTCAGCGGTCAAAGAAATTCCATTAGTCCCATTTCCCATTTATTTACCTGCCACCTACTCCTTTGCTCTTGCCCATCAACTTCATCTCAATTCTCCTGCCATCCACCTACACAAGTAATTTACAATTGTAAATTTGCCCACCAAACAACATATTTTTAATACATGGGAGGAAACCAGAGAACCTGAGAGGAACTCATGTGATAATTCAGAGAACATTCAAACTCCACACATATATTACCTGAGACGGGATGAAACCCAGATCACTGAACATCTGAACGGTAGCACTAACTGCTGTGCCACCCAATACTGATGCATTAATTGAGGATGATGTTACAGAAATTCCTGGTCTATGTTTAAATTCCAAATGGATTTGGTAGAGTGCGTCAAGTGCCTCATCCATTTAATTCCAGATTTGGGGAAATTAATTATATTGAAGATATTTCACAATCTGGCAATTCCCAGGAAAGCACAATTTACAAGAAGCATTTGTGAGGAAACCATAGCCAACTAAAATTAATAACCAGAAAATCATGACTTACATGCCTATGATTTCTTGAGATATTGATTCACCCTGGAAGCATTGATGTATTAAACTGAATCTTTACTTTCTCAATTAAATTCTTAATAACTTGAGGCAAATTGTGTTAAATCATTGAATGTTGTCACATATAAGCCAGCCAATTGAGGTCACATACTGCTTTCCTCACCAATGCACCATGACTATTCCCACCTTCCTTCACATTTCCCATACCTGGTAACATTTATCGTTTTAAAGTATCTATTTAATGATATTCTAAGCAATTACGGTGGCTCCGTTTTTCCGGTGCGCCGTGTAGATGGCTGCACTGACGAGAGCTCCAAGTCAACTTGTGTGGGTTTACTTTTTACTACTTGCTCTTTTTGCACATACTGTACTATCACACGTTCAGTATGATCGACAAACACTTTTGGAGATATGAACACCAACCAACATGGACTTTGAGCCGGCTATTGATATCACGGACGACGGCCTCTCCTGGGTGTTTTGTTTGCCTGTTTTGTTTGAGGTGGAAAGCAAAGAGAGGGAAGTGTACCGGCGCTCTGTGCAGAAGCTGGCAAAGAAACAACAAACCTCCTCTGCCCAGCATCCTGCTAGCTAATGTGCAATCCCTGGACAATAAATTAGATGAGTTGCACACACGGATCGAACACCATTGGGACATTAAGAACTGCTGTGTTCTGGCGTTCACAGAGACGTGACTGGAGACCAGCGTACCCGACTGTGCCGTCACTCCGGAGAGTTTTTCCGTCTACCGACAAGGCAGAATGAAAGACTCAGGCAAGTCGAGAGGAGGGGGAGTGTGCTTTATGGTTAACTCTTCATGGGCCACGGATGTCTGCGTTTTAACTACACACTGCTCCCCGGTTCTGGAGCAGCTGACCATTAAAGCTAGACCTTTCTACCTCCCCAGAGAGTTAAGAACAGTCCTCCTTACAGCTACTTACATCCCCCCACAGGCTGATAAATCTCTAGCTCTGGACGAACTGTATAGGACTGTAGGCACACAAAAGGCTGGAGAAACTCAGCGGGTGCAGCAGCATCTAAGGAACGAAGGAGATAGGCAACGTTTCGGGCTGAAGCCCTTCTTCAGACTGGACTGTAAATGGGTTGGAGAACTCCCATCCTGAGGCTGCGTTCATTGTTCTGGGAGACTTCAACAAAGCCAACATGAAGAAGGTTCTCCCAAAATACTTCCAACACATCACTTTTCCCACTAGGGTAGAGCAGACCCTGGACCATTGTTACACCCCATTTAGGGACTGCTATAAACCCCTCCCCCACCCTGCTTTTGCTAAGGTAGAACACTGTTCCATTCTACTGCTGCCTGCATACAGGCAGAAACTAAAAGAGGAAAATCCGGTTTCCAAGGACATTTGCAAATGGAACAATGGGGCTGATGAGGACTTAAGGGCCTGTCCCACCAGCATGCGACTGCATGCGGCGAGCGTGACTTAACGTGGTCGCTTGAGCCGTATGGCCTCGCGGGGCCGGTCCCACTTCGATCGCCGGAGCCGTATGGAGTTGTGCGGAGCTGATCCCGACATCGCACGGGGCACCAAAAAACTGACACTGCTCAAAAATCCTGCGCGGCAATGGCCTGTCGGCCCGCAGCCGCATCGAAGACATGCGCAACGTCTTGACGTCGTACGGCTACCACGTGGTGTTGCGTGATGACGTCACCGCCCGATGCCGTGCGATGTCCATTATCAGTCGGCCTGCCTTTACCACGACACGTAAAAAACGCGAGCGTTTTGAAAATAACCACCACTTACCGCGTTTCTTGCAATGGAGTTCTTCCCAGCTGCATCGATCACCAGAGAAAATGAGGCGAACAAGGAACCCCAAGATCATCAAGAAGAAATCCATGCAAGACAAGGTAAAGCAGGTTATTATAGAGAACATACAGATCCTGGAGGGTCCAGCCACTGCTTCTGGCCATGCTGCTGTTCCTGACCCTGCTCCTGCTTCAGTACCGGTGCCATCTCCTGCCCTATCTTCTACCTCAACACCCTCAACAGTTCCTACCCCAGTTCCTTCCCCATCTCCTTCTTCAGCTCCTGCCCCAGCTCCTGCCCCATCCCCTGCTTCAGCTCCTGCTTCAACTCCAGCCCCAGCTGCTGCTGCAGAATGGAACTCAGATTTGGCTCAGGAGACTGATGCCTCAGCTGCTCTGGCAAGGAAGAAGAAGAGGTTGGTCACAAGGCCTCATAATTTTACCAGGTAACAAGAGGGAGACCTGGTAGAATATCAGGCCACCGTGAACTTTACGATAAGAGCCACCATGATTTCAGAAACACGGTTCTCCGCAACGCGATGCATGAAGACAAAGCGAAGGAGTTCACTGACTACTCTTGTAAGTACATACTTTGTCATTTGTCTACATTTCTGTGGTTGTAATTGCAGTTC
The DNA here is from genome assembly GCA_963514005.1 of Raja brachyura. The sequence continues at coordinate 101,316,603 of OY740782.1, read as the reverse complement.
CACTTAAGATTACAATTTGCTCAACACTGATCTTCATTTATTCTATGTTTACACAGATGACGAACTGTGTCAATGGTTCAAGAGTCAGGGGACACAGTTCAGGAAACTGTCGAATAGTCTTGGCAGGTCTGGCTCCGCCAGTAAGTCACTGTCTGACAGAGCAGTGGATAGTGGAGAAATGGGGATTCGTGCGGAACCACATAGTCCGAGTGCAGAGGAAAGAGAGCGGCAGGAAGGTGAATAGTTAAGAAAATGATGGGACAATTGAAACAAGTGGGATAGTCAAATGATACTTGACAATGATAACTTGGTGGTCACTTTGCTTGCTATGTCCTGATGGCCTTGTTCATTTCTGATACACATTTACTTTCTTCCAGCTCACCATGGGGATCTCATCGTGCGCCAACTTGAGTGAGGGCGAGACGGATCTGCCGGAGGGACCCCCAGAGGAACCCTCAGAGGGACCCTCTGGGTCCGGCACTGGGGACAAACAGCAGCACGCTAAACAGAAACCAGCCTGCACAATTGCGCCAGATTGCGATGCGCCTGTTGAACGACTTCAGCGGGAGATGTTCACGGATGTAAGTGCTTTCGGGTGAACCGTCAGCAAATTTCTCATTCACTCCGACCTACGTCCATGTTTCTCCATCGCCTCCCGGAAAATACTTACCAGGATTGCACTCTCTTTGTTGCAGATCATGCAACAGGCTAAGACCACCTGCCGAGACAATAAGTGGCTTGTTGCAGCCAAGGACGTCGAAGGAAAGAAGCGTTGATGCCTATTCAGCCCAACTGAGGGAGGAGATGTTGCGGATCCCTGACTCGCAATAGCACACCTTCTGCTTGGAGGGCTTGGTCTTGGCAAAGGCGCACAAACTTCTTCTGCCAGTAAAATCTTTTAATCAAAGTTTATTGAATTTATAAACGTTTTACTTTAATGAATTACTCACTACGAATTCCTTGGTGTTGCAGAGTCCGATGAGGCCCATGCCATTCATGCCGCACCCACAAATGGGGATGATGGCACCTCAACATGCTCTCCAGGTACACTGTGAAACCTTTGTGAGTCTTCAGTCTGACTCAAGATTGTCTCTGACACACAGCTTGTGAAAGGTTATGATTTGTTTTATATGATTTGTTTGGCTCCACATACATATTGATACGCTTTCGCCCACAGGCAATGGTGGGATCCCGACCTGTGGCATACCCGTGGATGGCAGCCCTCCCCCCCCCATGTCAGGTCAGCCAGCTCAATGCCACATCATGCGTCACCCGGCATGGATAAGCTCGAAGCAACAGATTTCCAGGCGCGATTGGAGGGTCCCGACCCAAACGCCAACTGCACCCTATATCTCTCTGACTATCTGATGGAGGATTGCCCAGTGAAAATGGGCTGTAATGAGTGATGCTCCAACATGATGAGTGATCTCTCCAACACTCACTATTCTGTTTGCTTGTGTGTTGCACATTGAAGTCTATTTCACATTAAAGTTTTATTGTTTGTTTGCACTAAATAAACAAATTAATTTGTATAAAGTCATGGGTCTTTGTCTTTATCGGGGATAACCTCACACACAACTTGATTATTAAACTTCATTGTAACCTTTTCATGTAGTGGAGAAAGCAGTTGTTAATCATGGAGTTGATCTCTCATATGGAAGCCACGTCTAATAATGGAATGCATCTCACATATAAAATCCTCGATTTATTAGATAAATGAAACACACACAGGCATTGAACTGCATTGAATTGCAAAGTGTGTCATGAGATGTCATATAAAGCAGACGAAGGCATTTATCCGCTTTAAAAATTATGGCATTTGAAAGAAAGTGCATTGTGCGATGTGTGAGGTATTATTATTATCACAGTATTACTAATTTCACATACAAAAACCTTCCTCCTTTTATTAGATCAGTTCCTGCAGTGGTGGACCTCTGCGGTGTGGGATGTTTGCTGTTGATCCTCGCCATATATTGTTCTGCCAGGGTACGCTGCCTCGCTTGGAGTTGTAGTAAGCACAGAGATGCTCCTTTGCTCTTTTGCTCTTTTGTTGCTGGTGTTTCTTTGCAATGCGCCTAGTGCCACCATCGGTGCAGCCTGTCTTGCAGCTCTCCATGAACCTGGTGTGACGTCTCCTGTCTGTTTGTCCATCGTGTCACCCCCCACCATGGCTGGTGCAGATCGGGTTGTGGAGGACGCATGCCGCGTAGACAATGGTCTGCACATTCTCGGGCTCCTGTTCCATTGTAGTCAGCAGGAATCTGAATCTGCTGCAAGGATACTAAAAGCATTTTCTTTTTTTTTTTTGTTTATTTATTTTTGTTAGAAGTAAGTACAATAGTGTGGTACTTGAGTACCTAATACATACATAAATATTTCCATTCTTGTACAACTTCGTATTTTTAATTTAATAATAAAAGAGCAGTGAGAGAAAAAAGAAATAAAGAGTGTCGGAATAGATAGACAAGCGAGTAGAAACAGATAGCAAAAGAAATAAAGGACAGAGATGAGAAGCTAAAAAGATTGAAAGAAAAGGAGAAAGTAGAGAAAAGAGAGATTAGGATATATTTACCTATTTCATATTTTTGCCCATCCGTCACCCGGTCCTAAACCATTTAATTTCTAAGGTTATGTTATGTTGCACCATATGCTTGTAAAAAGTTGATAAAAGGAGTCAAGTCTTTAAGAATCGGTCTACTTTGCCTAGTAGGAGGAATCTAATTTCTTCAAGATGTAGCGTTTCCGACATATTTGAAATCCACATTTTGAATGTTGCCTTGGTTGCGTTTTCCAAAATTTGAGTATACTTTTTTTGCTGTTATTAAACCGTAATTAAGAAAAGCTTCTTGGAATAAGGTTAGTTTATTTCCCTCTTCCATTGATCCAAAGATAATCAGTTCTGTATTGGGGTTCAATTTTGTGTTAAATAGTTGTGTAAAAATTCCAAAAATTTCATTCCAAAATTTATGCAAATATTATTTGTACAAGAGACAAAGGAATGTGCTATAGTGGCATTTTGAGTTAGACATTTGTCACAGATGGGGGAAACATTGGAAAATATTTTATTCAGTCTAGTTTTCGAATAATATAATCTATGTAAAATTTTAAATTGAATTAGGTTGTCTTACATTAATTGAACATTTATTTACATATAATAGATTTTTTTCCAATCTTTCGTTCGGAATTTTTATCAATAACTCTTGTTCCCAGTCCCTTCTAATTGCCTCTTTCGTTGGTGTTTCTATATTTAGAATTATATTATATAAGTAAGATATTAAATTGCTTGATTCTGCCTTTCTATTCATTCCTTCCTCTAATAAATCTGGGGTTAGAGTTTGATATCCTTATATATATTTTTTCAAATAATCTTGAATTTGAAGATATTTGAAATATTGATTACTTTTCAAATTATATTTTAGTTGTAATTGTTGGAATGATAAAAGTTTTCCCATTCCATACATATCTCATATCATTTTAATTCTTGGTTCTTGGTTCTTGGTTACTTGGCCCTCCAAAATATTCCAACTGGAATTTAAACTGGAGGTGGTGAAGGCAGGGGTTTAGCCAGAGAAGGTTATTGGGAAGAAAGTGGCACTTTAAATTTAGTTGCATCTGGCTGGGCAACCGTGGCTTGGTGGAGATTATTCCATGCTTTAATAGTGCGTGGAATAAACAAATTGCTGTACACATCTGTCTTTGAGGATGGGATCACAAATCGGATCGAATGTCCTCGTCTGCTCCTAATTGGTTTGGGGTTGGTGTAGGTCTTGTGATCTATGACTAGCTGACATTTAACATTTTGTAAAAACAGGTCAAACGGTGAGCTTTACGTCTGTCTTTCCCTATTCCTATTCTTTCCCATTGGTTAAACGTTTTATCAATAATAGATGGTTTGAATGAGGGATTATTAGCTATTGGAGAAAGAAGCGATAATTTTCTTGATTTTAAAGTTAATTTTATTTGTTTCCAAATTTGTATTATACTGTGAATAATTGGATTATTCTTATATATTATATTGTTCAGTTTCATTGGGGAAAGAGGGATCACTCCTATATTATAAGGGGAACAATCCCCTTTCTCCATTCTTATCCAATCTACCTGTTGGGCAGAACTGTCCAACCAGTAGATTATATTTTTAATATTCACTGCCCAATAGTAATACAATATGTTAGGGAGTGTCAGTCCCCCTGATTCTTTAGATTTACACAAGTATTTTCTTTGAATTCTGTTTGATTTATAATCCATATGAAGTTTATAATATCAGAATCTATTTTTTTAAATATTTTTTTTGGTAAGTATATTGGTATTGATTGAAATAGGTACAGTATTTGTGGTAAGAAGATCATTTTTATCGCGTTTATTCTGCCTATTAAGGACATCAGCAGTGTTTTCCAAAATTTAATCAACCCATTTAATCTAGTTAATAAAGGCATATAGTTTGCGTTGAGTAATGATTTATATTTCCTAGTAATTTGGATGCCCAAATACTTAAATTTTGCTGTTGCAATTCTAAAAGAGAATGTGTCGGCTCTTGAGGTTTTATCGTCATAATTTCGCTTTTGTTCCAGTTTAATCTATATCCTGAAAAAGAACCAAATTCCTCTATTAAATTTAGTATATTTGGTATGCTAATTTGCGCATTTGTAATATATAATAATATGCCATCTGCATATAATCAGATTTTATTATTTGAGTGTTTGGTATATCCATGAATAGTCAGATGACGTCTTATACTTTCTGCTAAAGTATCACTAGTGCAAATAGCAGGGGCGATAGTGCGCACCCCTGTGTATTTCCCCTTGCTAATTGGAATTTTGGGGATAATATATTATTAGTATTCTAGCCGTCGGCTTATCGTATAATAATTTTACCCATGAGATAAAGTTATTTCTCATGTTAAATTTTGCAATACTTTGAATAAATATTGCCATTCAACTTGATCAAAAGCTTTTTCTGCATCCAAAGAAATAATTGCTAGGTCTTCTTCAGTATTATGTGAGTACATTATGTTAAACAGCCATCTCAAATTGTTAAATGAGTATCTCTTTGGTATAAACCCTCTTTGGTTTATTAGTTTGCTAACATATTTACTCAATCTCCTCGCTAGGGTCTTTGCTAATATTTTTTGATCTGTATTTAGGAGTGCTATGGCTCTATATGAGCCTGGGTCTTCTAGATCTTTATCCTTTTTTGGTATAAGTGTAATAGTTGACTCAGTTAGTATTTCTGGTAGTTTATTTTCTTTAAAAGCATGTATATATAACTCTTGCAGGCGTGGAGAAATTATCTCGTAGAATCTTTTATAGAATAATTAGTATATTTACTAAAGCCATCTGGTCCTGCCGTTTTGCCATTCTTCAATTAATTTATTGTTTCTTCTATTTCCTGAAGTGTAATCTGAGCTCCTAATCCCTCTTGTTTCACCATATTTAATTTTGGAAGATTACAATTGTCTAAGAAATTTGTAATTTTGAGTATTATTTGCAGAGGTTTTCGATGTATATAAATTTTGATAAAATTGAGCAAATCTTTTATTAATATCTTTAGGTAGTGTTAGTAATTCCCCTTTGTCTGATTTAATGTTAGTAATTGTATTTTCAGTTTCCCGTTTTTTCAGTTGGCGTGCTAAGAGTTTATGTGGTTTATCACCAATTTCGAAATGTTCTTGTTTTGTAATTTGAAATAATGTTATTATTCTGGTCGATAAAATTTTATTTAATTTATATTTTACTATTGTTATCTTATTATGTTTATCTATAGTTGGTTCTTTGGCATTTTCTAAATCTAATTGTCTAATTTCTTGTTCCAACTGCAATTGTTCAGTGTTTTCTTTTTATTTTGGAAAGCTTGATATGAAATTATAGTTTCTCTAATAAATGCCTTAAAAGTTTCCCATAATAAGGAAGGTGAAGTGTCTGGTGTATCATTTGTCTCAAAGAAGAATATCATCTGCTCTTTTAGATATGTGCAACCTTGTGAGTTGTTTAAGATTTGGGGGTTAAACCTCCAGAACGATTTTTTATCAGGCATTCCTTCTAATTTTAAAGAAAAAGTTAATGGGGAATGACCAAAAGCATCTTCCACTGGCCCTGGACAGCCTGTAATTAAAGATCCTCTGCTCCCTTGACATCCACCTGTGAGGGTATGGCTTCATTATCCATGACTTAAGTGCAAAGGCATCATCACCAACCAGTGCATAGGGGATGTCAGGATTGTCTTCTCCCGGTAGAGGTACTGGATCAGGAAAGCCTGCTCTCCCTTCTTCCAATGCTTGCCCAAGGGAGGTCTTTCTCCAGATCCCTCCATCTGCGGCACTGCCAAGCGTGCCCACATTCACAAACAGGAAGTTGTAGTTTGCATCGACCACAGCTAAATGCACGATGGAATGGAACTTCTTGTAGTTAAAGTACGTAGAACCTCCCCTGGGTGGACACCGGATGGCCACATGCTTCCCGTCAAATACCCCACATGTGTGCAGGAAGTTCCATCTGGTTTGAAAGCCATGCGCCACTCTCCTCCACTCGTCAGGTGTACTAGGGCAGTCAATCATTTCGTCATATGCATTGTTGATGGCGTCACAGGTCTCTGGGACGACTTTGCTGATGATGTTGTGAGCCACGCGGAAGTTGTAGGAGAGGCTCTTGTAGGAATCCCCTGATGCAAGGTAGCGGAGGCTGATGGCTAGGCGCAGACCTGGTTCCAGTGACTTCCCCATGACGGTGTCCGTTTTCTGCAGAAGAGGTCCGACTCGTGTCTTTAGCTCCTGAAACAGGTCAGGGGGTAACCTGGTGAAATTTCTAAAGGCAGCCTAATCTTTCTGCTACAGATCCATCACCATGTTCTCATACTGGCCCAAAGTGGGTCTCATCTGGAAAAAAGACCTCGTCCACACAGACCTCTTCCTAAGTTTCTTGATAGCCTTCCTTGTTGAACTCCTGCCCAGCTGACCTGTCAGCATGAGGGCACTGCTAACAGAAGTCTCTTTCGCTATTGCAGCAATGCAATCTGTATCCGTATCTCTTCCATGATGATCATGGAATAGTAGCCTGCAACCCCCGTTTATATGAGTAAAAATGATGTCACGCGCAACCTTCCCGCGGACTTCGCCCAAATTTAACGTCAACTCACTAGGGGATCACTCGACCTCCACACGAACCCCGATTCCGGTTTTGTCACGCTCGCCGCATGCAGTCGCATTCTGGTGGGACAGGCCCTTTACAGGACTGCTTTGACACAACTGACTGGCAGATGTTTGAGGACACAGCAGAAGGCAACATCAATGAATACACGGACTCTGTCTTAGACTAAGAATAAGAGCATCGATGATGTTGTTCCAAAAGGCACCATCTGCAGTTACCCAAATCAGAAACCCTGCGTTATTTCAGGAATTACAACAGAGTTATGGATTACACTCAAATAATTTTTTTCGATATCTACAACTCAGAGATTATGTTAAATCACATACACAAGATTATAGGAATAAGGAACCAGAAATCCTTGATGAATGTTTGAATAAGCATCCTAATACAGAAAAACTAACAACATATTTATAATACCCTTTTAGATAGCGAGATACCATCGACAGAATCACATAGACATACATGGGAAAATGAATTAAGCCAACCCATAACAAAAGATATTTGGGACAAAAGTTTACAATATATACATCAATGCTCGTTAAATGCCAGACATGCTTTAATACAATTTAAAGTATTACACAGATTACATTACTCAAAAGTAAAACTGAATAGAATCTTTCCACGTGTCTCTCCTATCTGCAATAAATATCAACATCTGGGGGCTAACTTAACACATACTTTTGCAAATTGTATAAAAATTAAACATTTCTGGATTGAGATTTTTAGAATAACTTCTGAAGTTATTAATACTAAACTGGATCCGGACTCAAAACTAATAATACTTGGAATATCAGAACAAAGTTTAACACTTACAACAAGCCAACAGTATAATAAGCGGGAAGAAATTAATATTAAAATTTTGGAAAGGCCCTATAACCCCCACAATTAAAATGTGGATTATGGAAATGTCGGAGACCCTACACCTGGAAAGAATCAGATTTGCCTTAATGGACAAACAAGAACTCTTTGTTAGAATATGGTCTTCTTTCATCGATTACTTAAAAGGGTAGATTGGTTCGGCAGGGGAACCTAACTAAAACGTGGACTCAGGATCAGATGAAAAGTTATACTCTATATTCCTTGATCTTATTCCAATGATGTATTAATGGTAAATTATTCCATTATGATTTTTTTTTTTTTTAATTTCTCTTTTTTTTCTCTCTTTTTCTTTTTTTATTGCTCTTAATCTATAAAAAAAAAACTATTAGAGGCAGAATGATTCAATTGATAATATTAATAATGTATGATCGATGTACACAAAATATTTCTACCATAATATGTTTGCCAATTTATTGCTTACCTCTAATAAAAATATATTTTAAAAAAAAATAGTTTGTTAGGCTGTGTATGTGTGTGGGAGGGTGGGAGAAACAAGGTTTTAGTCTCTCCCTTCGGGGGATGCGACTTTTTCTTGTCGTGTCCCCCGTCACCGTCTCCGTCTGTGCTGAGGCCTAATGGCGGAGTTGGCGGCCTCGGAGCTGTGGCGGCGTTTCAGCGTTCCAGTGGCGGCGGCGGACCCAACTCCAGAGCTGTGGTGGTGTTCCAGCGGTGGACCCGACTCCAGAGCTGTGGTGGTGTTCCAGCGGCGGACCCGATTCCAGAGCTGTGGTGTTCCAGCATTCCGGCAGCGGACCCGGCTTCAGAGCTGTGGGGTTCCAGCGTTGGACCCAGCTTCAGAGCTGTGGCAGTGTTCCAGCGTTGGCGGTGGCAGCAGCCCGACTTCGGACGCTCGGCCGCGGGCCTAGTGGATGACAACATCGGAGGCCTGGATCACCACAGCGCAGAGGGAGAACAAGGATGGAAGAAGACAAAGACTGTAAGACTTTTGCCTTCCACCAGAGCGAGGAGGTGCCTGGTGAACTCACTGTGGTGGATGTTAAATATGTGTTTATTGTGTGTTTTGTTTTTTATTATATGTATGACTGCAAGGCAACAAAATTTCATTCAGACCGAAAGGTCTGAATGACAATAAAGTAATACTTTACTTTATTTAGTTTATTGAATTTCAGCTAATAATTTCTATATTTAGAATGAAAAGCTGCAGTACCCGATCGTACAAAGATGAAATAATAGAAAGGTATCTCAATTTAGGAGTAAATGATTAAAGTAAATGGAGTTAAGTTATCAGTAGCCAAAAGAAGACATTAGGAAAAATTTCTTTAAGGAATGATTGGTGGATTATGCAATTGCTTTGCTTGTGGAGATGAAATATATAATTGAAACACAGAAAAAAAACGAACAATAGGTTAAGGGCCAACGCATTCAATTTGTAATTGTTTGGCAACTATCTCTCACTGACATGATAGAACAAGTGGCCTCTTATTTCTCATCTTTGACAATACAAATTATTCAGGAAACTATACACATGTCCATCATCATTAGAGAATGAATCAGCCCTGGTGGAGCATAGAATCATAGAGTCGTACAGCATGGAAACAGGTCCTTTAGTTTTTCACTGTACCTTGGTATACGTGACAATAAACTAAACTTTGGCCAACTTATCCCATGCTTACCAAGGGCAGCCAATAAAAAATGTAATATCCCAAAGAGTAGGATGCCGCATCAGAATGATACACTCTATACAAAGCATAAACTACATCTTATTTTCCGTTAAAAAAAAGCAGAAATTTAAAACAGTTAATTATTAATTCAGAAACTCAGTCTAAGATTTACCCTGGTCTATATTACTTTTCCCTCCTCTGAACTTCAGCCTTCTGCCAGGTACATGGCAAAAATATTTGCCCAGTATTTAATTGAAGGCTTTTATAAACAGTAAGTGCGTTAACTCAAAGGTTTTCTAATTCGTTTAATATTTAAAAGTCTTAATACTTCCTTGAAAGTTGTTCATTACATGTTCTTTAATTTTACACACAGTTCAACATGAATATCAGTTCTTCTGTACTTCATGAGACATCAGTCGAGAGATAATCTAATAAATGACAATTGACCTGATATATTTACCGTTTTTCTCTCAGGAGAGGTTGCTTGGCCTGCTGAGTGGTTTCTCATTTTTATGGTTTTGTTTCACTTCAATCACATTACCATTCATGATATCTAAAGGACTTTTACCCAAGTTAGTAGGAATTAATGACTATTGAATAATGAGAAAAGTAACCAGGAGAACATTGACCATTGTTAATTTATTAATGAAATTGAACTACATTTATGAAATTCACACGTTCAACTATTTTTCTAGTTCATGGGTTATTATTAAACAAGGGGAAAAAGGTATAATCTCCCTGGGTAATGAGCAAACTGTTTATCTTGATTTCTTTCTGCTGATTCTGATATTAGAACATAATAACATTCAGTCTCTCATGTCCATGGCAGCATTCAGTCAGATTACAGCTTGCATGTTTCTCAAGTTAATTAATGTTGGTGTCTCCCTAACACCCAAGGCGCAGACATGTTCTATTTTACTTGGGAGCTAATGTAAAATGTTTTTAATGAAGAAATGTTGATATTTCGATCGCATTTACAAACTTCATTAAATCATATCATGAAGAAGCCTTTGGAATGTTGGTGGAAGTTTATGTTAAAGTCACCCTTCATCTTGAATTGACTAGTACAAGAATAAGATCCACAATTCAAGCCTCAATATTAACCAAAAAATATATAGGCATTGGAATATGCACAAAAAAAAACAATTTATGGAGATAATATCTGGAATAGGAGGTTCTAATTATTAGGAATAGGAATACTTTATTGTCACGTGTGACTAGGCACAGTGAGATTCTTTGCTTGCTTACACAATGTATATAAATAGCAGCCACCTACGGCGCTGACAAGGTTACAAAGCACGCCAGCTACCACTTTTCTCCATTTTGCAAAATCAAAAAGGCTTGGCCTTCATCTTTTAGAGGGATGCCCTGATGCAGTTAGTTACAGTTCTTTACAATTATAATTTTGACTTGAGGAAGAGAAAAGCTAAAGAGGTTCCCAAAACCTAGAGATTACATTTTAAAATGGAGATTCCAAATTAAGATATTGCCAAAATAATGGCAAGAATATGAATATGCTCCCGTGTGTGAATATGTTTGAAAATTGTTTGCAGAATGTAGACGTCCAGGGTGAACCTATCCCCAATTGCCTTCGATACATTTAAGGGAATTCCAGAAATGCCACTGGGAATCAGGGATGGAGAGTTATCTCTCAGGCTTTGATGCATTCATTTAACAGTTGATTTAGATGGAGCATAAACACTAACAGTTTTGTTGGATTTAAGAGTGCAGAAAGTAACTGCAGATGTTGGCATATGAGGAAAAATGTTCCCCATGTTGGGGAGTCCAGAACCAGGGGTCACAGTTTAAGAATAAGGGGTAGGCCATTTAGGACTGAGGTGAGGAAATCTTTTTTTTTCTGGGTGAAAACTTTTTCACCCAGAGAGTTGTGAATCTGTGGAATTGTCTGCCTCAGAAGGCAGTGGAGGCCAATTCACTGGATGTTTTCAAGAGGGAGTTAGATTTACATGTAGCTTTTTGGGGCTAATGGAATCAAGGGATACGGGGAAAAAGCAGGAACGAGATACTGATTTTGGATGATCAGCCATGATCATATTGAATCTGGCTCAAAGGGATGAATGGCCTACTCCTGCACCTATTTTCTATGTTTCTATGTACCAAAGATAGACACAAAGTCTGGAATACCGCAGTAGGTCGAGCAGCATCTCTGGGTGACACCTCCGGTTTGAGAATGATCCCGACCCAAAACATCACCCATCCATTTTCTCTAGTGAAGCTGCCTGATCCACTGAGTTACTCCGGCACTTTGTGTCTAACATCTGTTGAACTTAAGATGTTGTTTCAGTACTGCGAAATTCCATATAATTAGAAGTAACTGAGTGAAAGTACCACTGGTAAGTACAATTAACAGGAGATTGATATAATAATTTTGGGGAATTTTACCCAGAGGAAATTCTATTGATAAAATGTCACTCTTCAAGTAACAGCTGATCCTGCTGAGCTGGAAAGACAGTGAATGATAACGACTTATTGTTCCAACAGTTTTACTGTGTTTTACTAATTACTGACTTAGGTTTAGGTTTCAATGTATCTCTATCGACAAAATAGAAAATCAGTTCCAAATCATGAGAATTGTTTTGTTTCTGCACAGTGCTGTCTTTAATCCAGGTGTCAAGGTTTCTTCTCAAAGTCTTTACAAATTAATCCTTCTGTTCATTTCTGGAATTAATAGAAAGAATGGTATTAATTCAAAATTGGTATTCTGGATAAATCCATTGTTTCCAGTGGGAATTTGAGAAAAATATTTTTTTGTAACGAAAGCTCAATAAAGGAGTAGCGAAAGAACACAAATTCCATATAAACCAGTCCATCATTAAAATAGTTACTTCTCTTTAAAAATCAACTCATTGCCTGAAAAATCATTTGGGATATCAAGTGGTTATATGAATATTAAGTAATTTGGTAGGGTAATAGGACACATGATAGGGAGTAAGAAACAGCAAAATAAAGAAGAAAAACTATATGTCTGGGCAACATCAATGGTGAGGCACATGTGAGGAATGCAAGGCTGCATCACATGTAAGATGCAAAGACTAGTAAGGCAAATGAACTGAGTGCATTGATTCACACATTTGAAATATGATATTGTTACTATAAAAATGTATTTGAAAGAAGGGTAGAACAGACAATTCAATATTGCAGGGTATATAATGCAAAAGGAGAATGTAAATGAGTTGCTAATGTTGCAATATTAGCCATGGAGTCCATTACTACAGTAAGGAGGATGGATATAGAGTCAAACATCACTTAAATATGGCTCAAATCGTCCATGACAACCAAGAAGCCCATCTACACTTGTACCATTTGCCTGCAGTTGACCCACATCCTAACAGGTTCTTCAAATGAAGACGTGTGTGCAGCTTAGAAACTAAATGGGAATGATTACTGGGTGTGCACGGCAGGCCTCTAAAAGATATCAGAGTCATAAAGATAGACACAAAATGCTGGAGTAACTCAGCGGGACATGCAGCATCTCTGGATAGAAGGAATTGGTGATGCTTCTGGTCGAGACATCCCTCAGTCTGAAGAAAGGTCTCAACCCGAAAGGTCACCCATTTTGTGTCTTCGTTGATATACCAGCATCTCCAGTTCCTTCCAACACATATCAGAGTCATCGAACTATACAGCACAGAAACAGATCCTTCAGCCCACCTTCTCCTTGCTGACCAAGGTGGCACGTTGGGCTAGTTCCATTTGCCTTTATTTGACCCATAGCCTTCCAAATCCTTCCTATCCATATATCTGTTCAAATGTTTTTTGAAAGCTTCAATAGCTTCTTCTGGTAGCTGATTCAAGATACAGACTACGGTCTCGGTGAAAAAGTTCCCCCTTTGGTCCCTCTTAAATCTCTCCCCTCCCATTTTAAGCCCATGCCCTCAAGTTTTAGAATCCACTAATCTGAGAAAAAGACTATGAGCATTCACTTTATACAGGTCCCTTATGTTCTTCTACACCTCAATAAGATCAACCATCAGCCTCGTCCATCAAAGAAAAAAATCTCAACTTCTCCACCCTTTCCTTTATAACTAAAACCCTCAAGCCCAGCCAAGATCCTGGTGAATCTCTTCTGCACCCATTCCCGAACGGCACACAGTTCTCCAAGTGTGGTCTTACTCATAATTTGGACAGCTGCATCATGATGTCCCAACTTTTGTACTCAACTTTTTCCGCACTGTCCTCCTAACCCACCACTTTCAGGGAACTATACACTTGCACTTCCAAATATTTCTGTTCTATAACACTCTCCAAGCCTCGACGATTTACTGCGTAAGTCCCGCCCTGGGTTCATATTGTTGTAGTTAAATTCAATTTGCCATCCCTGTGCCAGTTTTCCCAACTGATCTAGACTTGTTGTAAACTTAGATAACCCTCCTCAGCTCACTGGCACAGTAGTACCTCTCACTGGCACCTATCATCAGTTAATCTTGTTCTCTTTCATGACAATATTTGCCCCCAACCTCTCCTCTGCCTCTTTTCTGCTCTGGGACCCTTCCCCCTGCCAATATAGTTTAAACCCTCCAGAGTAGCAGTAGCAAATCTCACTCCCAGACTATTTGTGTTCCATCCCTCTTATACAGATCCCACCTCCTGCTGAACAGATCCCAATGACCCATAAAAACCTGAACCCCTGCCCTCAGCAACAGCTCCTGAGCCACATATTCATCTGGTCTATCCTTCTTTTCCTGCCCTCACTCACACATGGCACTGGGAGTAATCTTTAGCCTGATTCCCTATAATCATTCTGCAAGACCTCAAACCTTTTCCAACAAATGTCATTTGTGCCAATGTGCATAATGACCTCTGGCTGTTTATCCTCACCTTCGAGAATGTTCTGCAGCTGGCATCAGGGAGGCAACACATCATCCTGGAGTTATATTTGGGGCCATAGAATCTACTTTCTGTAGCTCTAACTATAATCACTGAAATATATAGTAATACTGATCACTATAATACTATCTGACTTCATCCTACCCCACCGTGCATCAGAGCCAGACCCGGTGCAACAAACCTGGCTGCTGCTTCTTTCTGTTGCATAGTCATTTTCTCCCGACCCGCCCCGCCCTCACCCTAACAATATTCTAAAGTGTGTACTTGTTTTGGGGGAGATTGGCCACTGGAGATTCCTGCACTCTCGGCCTACACCTTTTCCATTCTTGGTATCACCCATCTATTTTCTGCCTACGTCGTAGATGTAACCACCTCACTATCATTCCAATCTATAACCCTTTCATTCTCCCGCAGCTCCAGTTCCTTCAGTCAGTCAAGCAGGAGCTGCAGCTGGATGCATCTCCCACAGGGGGTCTGGACGTTTCACTGACTTCCCAAATCCTGCAGGAGGAACATACCAGTGCCACAACTGCCATCCCAACTGCGCTTAGACTAAAGAAGAACAAGATCTTACTGTCACCCTCCATCAGCGTCCTCACTAAAGCATCTCGAAACTAAGCCTAAAACTTACTGTCAAGAAAGTACTCCACCTCAACTCATTAGCTCTTCCAACATGGCCACTCCCAATAGGTCGCTCCACAATATCACTTTTTCTTATTGGCAGCTCACTAACCAAGCAGCCCTATTTTAAACTGTCCTGCTGTCACTTTGCTCTGTTCCGTCTCCTGGCTTGAAACGCACTCACTCAACTGTACACATGGCACTCGTTTAAATCTTCCCACTGCTGGGAGTTTATAAGTGGGTAATAGGTAACTGGTGTGGAAGGGGTAACATAGAACACAATTATTGGTAATGTAGTTATACAGCTGGTGCGAGTGTTTGTGGGATAACATTTCAGGAATAGTTATTTTGACCATTTCAGCCTACTTGTCAGCACACCGGCATATGTGTCCAATCTACACTTGTCCCACCTGTCTATGTTTGGCACACATTCCTCTAAATCTGTCCTATCCATGTACCTGTCAAATTGTTTCTTAAACGTTGCGAAAGTACCTGCCTTAACTAACTCCTCCAGCAGCTCGTTGCATACACCCACCATCTTTTGTGTGAAAAAGTTATTCCTCAGATTCCTATTAAATCTTTTCCCATTCAATTTAAACCTATGTCCTCTGATTCTTGATTCCCCTACTGAGCAAGAGACTCTGTGCATTCACCCAATCTATTCCTCTACACTCATCAGAAGAAGTGTTTCGGCCCGAAACGTTGCCTATTTCCTTTGCTCCATAGATGCTGCCGCACCCGCTGAGTTTCTCCAGCACTTTTGTCTACCTTTGATTTTCCAGCATCTGCAGTTCCCTCTTAAACACTATTCCTCTCATGATTATGTACACCTCTACAAGACCACCCCTCACCATCCTGTGTTACAAGGAATCATCCTAGCCTGCTCAACCTCTCCATCCAGCTCATGCCCTCGGATCCTGGAGTGAGTTGGGGGGGGGGGGGTGATTGGGAGGGATGATTTCAATATGGTAAAATCACACTGCAAAAGTGGACTACGAGCAGTCACTTGCAAGAAGGAATGCAGATGGAGATCACTGAAAAATGTAATAGTGAAATTTCAGGGTTAATATGGTCAAACAAGGATGAATAGTAAGAAGACCACAAACCCTGGACTTTTAGGGATTAAGAGGGAGACACAAGGAATGCAGATGGTGGTATATTGAGTGAAACACAAAGAACTGAAACAACTCAGCAGATCAGGCAACATCTGTGGAGTGAATGGATAGATGACGCTTCATGTTGGGACCCTTCTTCAGACTGATTGTAGTAGGTGGAAGAAAGCTGGTAAAGTGGGAGTGAGACAAAGCCTGCAAAAATATTGAGTGTCTTATGAAAAATATAACTGAAAATGCAGCCAATGAGAGTATAGAAAGTGAAGAGGGAGGGAGCATTCATAAAAAAAGAAATTAAGAGGACAAAGAAGGATGCATGAAATAGCCCTACTGTCAAGGCTAAGAAAAATCCAAAATAATTTTACATACAACTAATTGTTGCTTTGCCAAGGCAGAAATGGCTTGCTGAGGATAGTGTCCAGATGCAGGTGCAATTTTGTGGCCATGATGTTAACGTGCCTATAAATGTGACTCACCTTTTAAAAGTGTAAGCATTTGATTTGGCATTCATCTTGAGACTGAAAGCGGTTCTGATTCCCCCCACAACCTCCATACCAAAACTGTGCACATGAATTAGCTGCACTGTCATAGTACCACTTAATCACATAACTTCGGCATGACCCTTGATCAAGTGGTTCATCACAGTCTGGATCTGAAACCCAAACAGATTTATTACAATGTTATATATTCAGTTTCTTAAAAAAAAAAAAATTGATCATGTGTTGTAATGTTCCCAGTCTACCCCTCCACAATCACACGCTCTGTATTCACCCAGTAGAACACCATATGAAATTGAATGTTCTCCATATTCTCTCTGACTAAATCTAGGGTTTCTCATTGGTAGTGGCAGGTAATTGTGCAGACTTGGTAAAGGTCATTAAAAATGTATGGCGCAAGAAATACATTTATTGCGTAGACAAAAAAAAAATGTGCTGGAGGAACTGGTTAGATGGCATTTGTAGACAAAATGTACAGTTGAGGAGAAAAAGCCGGAAAAGAGAAATGGAGGAGGTGGGATAAATCTTACCAAGCGATAGGTTAATAAGGTGAGAGGATGTGATTAGCTACATCTCCTCTCTTTCAGTTTCTCTCTACCCCTGATGCACAAATTGCCCATCACCCTAGTCCCCCACCTCTCTTTTCCACATTTGTCTGGAGGGTGGCTCATGTTGTGCTTCTATTGACCAAGGGGTGCAAGGAAAAGCCTGGGAACTATAGACCAATGAAAGTAACAGGTAAGTAAGGTTGGTAAGTTACGGGAGAGGATTCTTAGATAGGATGTATTTTGACAGGCAGAGAGGCATGTTAAGGATAGTCAGCATGGATTTGTACGTGGGAGATCGTGCCTCACAAATTTGATTACATTTTTTGAAGAAGCAAACAAGAAGGTTGAGGAAGGCAAGGCGGTATATATTGTCCATACGTACTCCAGCAAAACCTTTGATAAGGGAGAGCTAGTTCCCTGGATACCATATTTGCTTCATGGATAGAAGTAGAGGGTGGTGATTGAAGGTTGTTTTTTGGACTGGAGGCTTTGATTAACAGCATGTGCCAGGGATCAGTGGTGCGTTTGTAGTTTATATCAACGAATTAGACAAGAATGTGCAAAGCATGATTCATAAGTTTGTCGATGATACTAAAGCAGGTGGTGTCGTAAACAGTTATCAAAAATTACAGTAAGATGTTGATCAGCTGGGCAATTGGGCTGAACAATGGCTAATGGAGTTCAATGGAGATCAATGCAGAGAAGTGTGAGGTGTTGCATTTTGGAAATTATTTAATATTTTATTTTACTGTGAGTCATGTTTTACTAACGATCAAATGTTTTGAGGAGGTGACAAAGATCCTCGATGAGGGTATGGCTGTGGATGTTGTCTAAGATTTTGCTGAGGTGTGTGATAAAGGCAAAATGAGAGGCACTGGATTCACGGTGGCTTGGTCATACAGTGGGTTCAGGAACGGTTGGACAAACTTGGATTGTTTTCTCTAGAATGTCGGAGGATAAGGGGAGACCTGGTAGAAGTACGTAAAATTATGAGAGGCATAGATACATTCATGGTAGACATTAGGGGAGACTTTTTCCCAGGGTGGAAATAACAAAGACTAGAGCACAAGGTAAGAGGGGCAACATATAAAGGAAATGTGCATACCAAGTTTTTTTACCCAGAGGGTGATGAAATACACAGCCAGGAATGGTGGTGGATGCTGATACATTAGTGATGTTTTAGAGGCTTATAGATAGGCACATCAATATCGAATGGAGAGATAGGAATCATATGCAGGCAGATTAAATTAGTTTACCTTGGCCTCAAGTTCCAGTGGTTCACTTTTATTTTTTGTTGTAATCTTAGGTCAAATTCTCAAATACCTTCAAAGGGTGCAACACCTGGATCTGTACACAATTCCATTTTTAATTTGTACTCTAACTACTCTGTTTAAAGTCTGACAAACAATTGTATTTATTTATTTGTTGCATGTAGCTGGTGCGCCTGTAGTGTTAATAACTCAAATGTTTGTTGCACTTTATCTTTTCATTACTCATTGCTATTTCCAGCTGAGGCCTTATCTGTGCTCATGGGATTCTGTTCAAGAAGTTAATCTAGGCTCTACTTGGGCTGATCATCAATGCATGAGAAAGGGAAAAATAGCCAAAGAACTTGTGATGATTTCTCCCCAAGCTATATGTCCAAGCAAAGATAATTTCATAAACCTAACACTAAAAGATCTATCAGAAACCAGGAATTCCACAGATTCATTCCAGCATTTGATGTATTCAGTTGAATAAATTGGTGCCATGCTGATGTGAAGGAGAGGCAATGGATAAAGCATAAGATTAGTTTAAACTGAGATTCTCCTCCAATTCTGCCAACCTAGTGGCAGGTTGCACCTTAAAACTGGCTCCTTACTCAAAATTTTGGGGGTACCCAAGGAGAGTTAAATCAGAAGGAAATCTTTGTTAAATATATTGTTGCATATTAAGCATACGTTACAAACGTTTATTTTTCAATGAATAATTGTATGATGTTTATCTCAATAAATATCAAATGTTTTATTAACCACTTCTTGGAGTGGCATTTTATGTACCTTTGTAAATTTCCTCTTTCAGCACTGCTGGAGTTGATAGAACAATACTATCTTTGAAAGGGTTTGACTTTCCCCATACATCTTGGTCATCAGGTATAGGTCCTGCTTCAAGCTTTCCCATTGTTCCATTTTCTTGTGGTGTTGGAAGGGGAAGTGATCCATTTTGCCTTACAGATACGTCTTCACTAACACCATTCGATTCTATTTTATTTGTGCTAATTGCTGGAGAACCACGCTATAATGAGAAAAAGGATGCATGAAATTATTCCACCAATTGAAGAGATTACAGGTACTCTAACATTATTTAAAAACAACTTTAAAACAACTGGAATTAGCATTTGTGATTCTGGTAGCTGGGTACAAAAAGGAATGGGGAAAACTACGTGAAAGCCATTGAGAAATAATGATTTTTTTCAAATAAACTGTTTTTAAAAGATTTTACATTTTTTTACGTTATAACTTTAATTTGCAAGGAACTGCAGATGTTGAAAATCAACGGTAGACAAAAATGTTGGAGAAACTCAGCGAGTGAGGCAACATTTTTGTCTACTTTAATAACTTTAAGTATGTTTAGTGTGAATGGCATAAGAAACTGAAATCTTGGCACCTGTTACAATCGTGGTGGGGGTATATTCTTCTTGGAAAATCGTACTTGGAATTCAACCCAGTCAAAAGTTGTCAATAGGTAGACAAAAAATGCTGGAGAAACCCAGCAGGTGTGGCAGCATCTATGGAGAGAAGGAATTGGCGACGTTTCGGGTCGAGATCCTTCTTCAGACTAAACAACTTTCTTAACTAGTTGTCCCAAACTATTGCCAGGCTTCAGCACGACCCAGGCTGTTGCATTCATTAGATCATTCATCAGGAGACTGGCAATGCTTTTCAAGTAGACAAAAATGGAGGGACAGTGGCACAGCGGCAGAGTTGCTGCCTTACAGCACTTACAGCGCCAAAGACCCAGGTTCGATCTACGGATACTGTCCCAACTACAGGTACTGTCTATACAAGTTTGGTCATTCAAACCGTCACCACGTGGGTTTTCTCCGAGATCTTCAGTTTCCTCCCATACTCCAAAGGCGTGCAGGTTTGTAGGTTAATTGGCTTGGTATCATTGTAAATCATCCCTAGTGTGTGTAGGACAGTGTGTTAGTGTACGGGGATTGCAGGATGGCGCGGACGCTGTATCTCTAAAATCTTTTTAAAAAACAAAAAAAGATGCCAATACACATTTCGGTCCTTGCTCTTGGTGTCTGTGTTGGATCGCCAAACTATATGCTACGTGATCCGGTTAAGGGTCTGACTGCCTAATTCTATGACCAGGTCTCCCACCGATATTCTGACAACCTTCATTTCAGAGTCTTTCTGGATTGTCCTCTTTGTAAGACTAACATAGGGGACTTGGGAGTCTGACATCTGCAGCCTGCAAAGACGGCTGCAGAAGTCAGCTATGGGAATGGATCTGCCGGTTCTGGCTGGGCCGGAGTTCCAGACCACCAGCCGCAGGGGGCAAATTTGACCTGTAGATCGGTACGCGAGAACGAGATCAGCCGCTTCACCTGGCATAAGCACCACATTTTCGGGTGACTTCTAGGTGGGGATTTTGTCCAGATTATAGCGGGGGCCAGACCACCTTTTGCCTGAAAATCAGCAGTGGGCCTGCAATACATGTTATTTTTTTAAACTTTAGTGGTCTTTCGGTAATATTAAATAGAAACATAGAAACATAGAAAATAGGTGCAGGAGTAGGCCATTCGGCCCTTCGAGCCTGCACCGCCATTCAATGTGATCATGGCTGATCATCCAACTCAGTATCCCGTACCTGCCTTCTCTCCATACCCCCTGATCCCTTTAGCCACAAGTGCCACATCTAACGCCCTCTTAAATATAGCCAATGAACTGGCCTCAACTACCTTCTGTGGCAGAGAATTCCAGAGACTCACCACTCTCTGTGTAAAGAATGTTTTCCTCATTTCGGTCCTAAAGGAATTCCCCCTTATCCTTAGACTGTGACCCCTTGTTCTGGACTCCCCCAACATCGGGAACAATCTTCCAGCATCTAGCTTGTCCAACCCCTTAAGAATTTTGTAGGTTTCTATAAGATCCCCCCTCAATCTTCTAAATTCCATCGAGTACAAACCGAGTCTATCCAATCTTTCCTCATATGAAAGTCCTGACATCCCAGGAATCAGTCTGGTGAATCTTCTCTGTACCCCCTCTATGGCAAGGATGTCTTTCCTCAGATTTGGAGACCAAAACTGTACGCAGTACTCCAGGTGTGGCCTCACCAAAACCCTGTACAACTGCAGTAGAACCTCCCTGCTCCTATACTCAAATCCTTTCGCTATGAATGCTAACATACCATTTGCTTTCTTCACTGCCTGCTGCACCTGCATGCCTACTTTCAATGACTGGTGTACCATGACACCCAGGTCTCGTTGCATCTCCCCCTTACCTAATCTGCCACCATTCAGATAATAGTCTACCCTCATGTTTTTGCCACCAAAGTGGATAACCTCACATTTATCCACATTGTACTGCATCTGCCATGCATCTGCCCATTCACTCAGCCTATCCAAATCACCCTGCAGCCTCCAAGCATCCTCCTCACACCTAACTATACCCCCCAGCTTGGTATCATCTGCAAATTTGGAGATGTTGCATTGAATTCCCTCGTCCAAATCATTAATATATATTGTAAATAGCTGGGGTCCCAGCACTGAGCCTTGCGGCACCCCACTAGTCACTGCCTGCCATTCTGAAAAGGACCCGTTTACTCCTACCCTTTGCCTCCTGTCTGCTAGCCAGTTCTCTATCCACATCAATACTGAACCCCCAATACCGTGTGCTTTAAGTTTGTATGCTAATCTCTTATGCGGGACCTTGTCGAAAGCCTTCTGAAAGTCTAGATATAACACATCCACTGGTTCTCCCTTATCCACTCTACTAGTTATATCCTCGAAAAATTCTATCAGATTTGTCAGACATGATTTACCTTTCGTAAATCCATGCTGACTTTGTCCAATGATTTCACCACTTTCCAAATGCGCTGCTATCCCATCTTTAATAACTGACTCTAGCAGTTTCCCCACTACCGATGTTAGACTAACTGGTCTGTAATTCCCCGCTTTCTCTCTCCCTCCTTTTTTAAAAAGTGGGGTTACATTAGCTACCCTCCAATCCTCAGGAATATTCCTGAGAATATTTAGAATATTTAGAATATAGAAATATTCTAAAAATGTAAAAATCTAGTTTACAACTTCTTAGAGGTAGCCGTACCGTCACAAAAAAGCACCAGAGATTGGGATCTGGCTCCAGCAAACACATGAGGGAACATTGCATTCAGGGAAACTGAGGGCAAGACAGGATAAAGGTTTCAGGGCAGCATTCCCACTCCATCCGACTCTTATGGAAACCAACTTGGATTACATTGCTTGCCATGCTACAGTACTCTCTGGCAGAAGAATTAATGCTGGGCACAGCAGGCCCAGTGGAGAAACTTTCATCACTCAGCTGTTCAGCCTGCAAACTACATTTTGTAGTTGTGTCAAGATAATGCCATTGGGCCTGACTCTGATACATTGCAGGCGTCAATCTTCAAGAAGGCTGGGGTAATCATACGGCTAAGTATGATTACGTATCAGACTCTGCACTGGTCTTCAATAACTATTTGCCCTGTTTTCTACCATGTTGTACATTGGATAAGAGGGTGGAGAATGAATAAACGTAATGGTTTGGCAGTCTAGTGGTTAGGAGACCAGCTGATGTGGGCCTGCATCATTAAGGCAGATACATGTTTGAATCCCACCAGGGCAGCTGGGGGATTTATATTCAAGGAATAAACAAATCTGGAATTTAAAATAAATCTATTCTCTGTAATTCAAATTCATCTGCTTCACTATTGTCCTGCAGGGAGGGAAAACAGACACTGTTATGGTGACTCCAGCCCCACAAGTGCAATTGACTTTAACTGTTTTCCCAGGTCCGAACAACTAGTGAAGGACTATAAGTGCTGACCTTCCTGAGACCTCCACATCCTATGAACAAATAAATAAATAAACTATTTTCTTTGTCAAAAGTTTGAATGCTGAATGTTTCCAGTAATTTCTGCTTTTACCTCAGATTTCCAATACTTGTAATGCTTGAAGGATCAACAACGTATAGTGTAAAGGGCCTGTCCCACTTGGCTATCTTTCACATGCCATTTACGTGACCTGCTAGCGTGTGGGTAGCGTGTGGGTAGCACGTGGGTAGCGCGGGGACGGGCGCATGGAGTCATGTGGAGGAGTGTGGAGTGGCGTGGAGGAGTGTGGACTTCGTCCTGCACGAAATCTTCGCGCGCCACCGGCCTGTCGCGTAACTGACGGCCAAAGTGGTACAGGCCCAAGACCCTGCAGTGACGCAACACCTCACCTCCCACAGCAGCAGAAGCAGGCAAACGATCATTGAACTCAGCCTGGGGCTCACGGCCGTTGCGGATCCCGATCAGCCCCCATTCCTACTCCCAGACAGGGGCCAAGAAGATTGAAGATAGACACAAAATGCAGGAGTAACTCAGCGGGACCGGCAGCATCTCTGGAGAGAGGCAATGAGTGACGTTTCGGGTCAAGACCCTTCTTTCAGACAGAAGTCTCGTCCCAAAACATCATCCATTTCTTCTCTCCAGAGATATTGCTGGTCCCGCATTTTGTGTCCATCTTCAAATGACGTCACGCGCTCCAGACGGATGTGCGTGCGCATGATGACGCGCGCGACTTTCGCGGGACCGTTGCGCGACCGTCATTACCGGCCTGTCGCGTAAGTGACGGCCCAAGTGGGCCAAGCCCTTAAGCTACTAAATGCTTAAAATGTTTCTAACACACCTCCTTAGTTTGTATGCCCTTCTTGTGTACATTGTCGATGTGCACAATGTCACGGGTTGGTGCGCGATGAACTGGACTGATGGCAGGTGACACACCAGGGGGTAATATGGAGCTTGGAATGGCACTGAACAGAGGATCATTCTCAGGCTCACAGATCTTGGAGAACAGTTTACTTTCAAGTGCTGAAATAGTAAAAAAAATCTTTACAAAACATACAATAACCCTCAGCATCAAATCTCTTAAAAAGTGAGATGTGAAGTATATATAATCACGTCTAATCCCAAACAATGACAACAAAGTTCTGGGACTTTTTAAAATATATTTTGAAAGCTTTGGGAGATTTTATTTCAATAAAGCTTTTATTTCATTTCTTTCCATCTTGGCTGGAGGCAGTTTAGGTGGGAGAGTTGTTATTGGATCTTTGACAAGATCTTGTGAAACCTGCTGGGAGGAAGTCTGAGAGTTCCGCCTGGTCTAACTCTCCCACTAGCTTTCCCTCCACTATTGGAAATCTTTGGCCTCCAGTCAGTATTAGTAAGGCTTTCTGACTAGGTTCCCATGGCAACCTCATGTCTTCTTTATCACTCTTAAACACATTGCTTCCAGATGTGCACATTTGGATAGCTTTAGCTACCTTCTGCTTGACCATAAAAATAGTTGCACCTGTTTGCACCCTATAATGGTGGGCCAACACTTGGCCTCATTGAGTGGTGAGGGTGCATTCTATTGACAGGGGATGGGGATGTTAGGAATGAACCCTAAACTAGAGTTACGGCCTGTAATCTCATAAATTAGATCCCTGACTAAAGCTGGGCAATGACATCAGTTTGACCAAGCTCAGCCGGAGGGAATGATTGAGAAAAGCCAGACATGGGGCTGGGAACAGTGTCACTAATCAGGTGAGTGGACTGGCAAAGGAGGAATAGCATCTAGGTAACTGGAAAATCATGCTTACTAAACCATATAAAGTCAAGGAAAACTGGCTGAGAGTATTTTCAATGATTTTAACTCCCTGTGTGATTATTTTTTCTCCACGTGTGATAGTACATTTACTATTGTCTTATTTACATACTCTTTATCATAAAAATATTATTAATCAAAATACAGTATTCACAAATTTCATTAATTTCATACTTACTTGGAAGAGTCCTAAAGTCATCAATCAGATAAACATGTGACTCATCGGGATCAGATGCAATCAGGTTCATTTCCTTCTTGAAATTAGAGTAGAAAAGATCAGTTACATTGGCTATACCAATCACAAACACCTCAGTGTTTACAGAATGGGCTTCTTTCACTGCCATCTCCAGATTAGTCGGATCTCTTGTGTCCGTCTGTCCATCAGTAATTACTATTGCCACCTTGCGTGCATCTTTTCTAGCTAACTTGAAAACTTGATTTGCCACATTTATGGCTGTTCCAGTGTAGGTGCCTTCTCCTAAGTACTGCATGTCCTGAATTGATGTTTTGGCTTTCTCCGGAGTTATACCCTGCCATAAGTCAATGATTATGTCAGCTTCAAGGCTGTAAAGTACTACACCAAGCCGGGTAGCTTCATTGCTACCACTAACCCGTTCTATCAGAGCACTGACAAACTCTTTAATGATTTCAAAGTTTTCCGGTCCAACACTTTCAGAACTGTCCATTACAAATACCAGTTCCAGAGGCTTTTCTTTGCATTTCCGTCCACACCCTGAAATAAATAATTAAATGTCACTTTTTTGGATGCAAATTGAAAAACATACAAAATGCCGCCAACAATTAGCTGTAAAGGGAGGAATAATGCCATTTTTCCAAAGGTGAGTTTTTGCAGGAGATGGGATCACCTTGCTGGTACACCAACTATCATAACATTAGAATCCTGAAATTTCTTACTTTACTGGTGATATTTGTAAATGATCACTAATATTTTTCTTTAATTCGTCATTAAAAACAATTTGCTTTTATGTAGTGCCCATAAACTAGTGTAATGTTACTGTGCTATACTGGAGCAGTACTAAGCAAAATTTGCATTTCGCTCAGAAAAATGAATAAAAGGACAGGTGTCAAAACAGTTTTGTCAAAGACGTGGGTGTTATGCTTGGAGACATAAGAGACTGCAGATGCACAAATCCTGAGCAAAGAACAAACTGCTGGAGGAACTCAACAGGTCAGGCAGCATCTGTGGGGGGAAATGGACAGATAATGTTTCAGGTCGGGACCTTTCTTCAAGTGGTAGTAGTACAGCAGTGGAGTGGTTGGGTCACATTTCCACCTCAATGCCAAAGATAATGTGGGGACTCACCCACTATCCCAGGGAAGTCCTGGTTTCCTTCACTGACAATGCTGAAGATGGCAGTGGCACCTTTTACCAAGCTTCTGCGGGCTGCTAACTACTCCCCTGGACTTTCAATGGAATTCAACAGGTCAGTGAAATCTGCCACACCAGCAAAAGCCAAGGAGTCCCCTTTTAAATGAATAACTTTCCAATTATTGACAAAATATATTCATTTACATGTCCTGGATGACAGCTTTGGCAGCTGGTGAATCTGTGGAGACTGTGACTATGTGGCCATCACTGCAGCTCTGGGAGCCCAGCAGACTGTCTGTGTGGTGCTCAGAAAAATGGCTATGTATTTGTCTTTGTGAAACCCTAAATTGACCCTGAAATTGTCCATATATAATGCAAAGTAATTGTAGGCTAAACAGTGTCGGAAGAAGGGTCTCGACCCGAAACGTCACCCAATCCTTCTCTCTAGAGATGCTGCCTGTCCCGCTGAGTTACTCCAGCATTTTGTGTATCTTCGGTTTAAACCAGCATCTGCAGTTCCTTCTTACACAGTTGACTCTGAACATCTAGTGTGGGGATGATGTATTGAAAATACACTGGAACGTATCCTGGGTTTTGGGAAATAGAAGTGGACTATTCTGCAAAGCTCAATATAAATGTTTAATTGTGCATGTAGAACAGGGGTCGGCAACCTTGTTCTGCATAGGGGCCAGATGCATGTCTGTGAGCGGATGGCGGGCCACATCTATCACGTGTACACATGATCCCGCCCCGGATGGCAGGCATCAAATCACGTGTTCACATAGATCCCGCCCCTTCGAGGACGCCACCCGGAGCACTAGCCCCTAGTTAAGGGCAGAGATAATGGAGGAGCTCCTCTAGTATCTTTGGTTACTGGCGCTCACGAACATGGCGTATCTATGGACCATTGCATTGGCTCTATCCTGAAGGTGGTGGCTCAAATACTCACACTCACTCGTCCCTGGCCTATTGACAACTCCGATCCCGACAAGAAGGTGTGCGGCTGTGCCGCTGGATTTGCGCAGGATGCGGTACGGCCAGAGCTCGGTGCTGCTTGGCAGCTTAAAATGTCTGATTATTTGCATTCTGAGACAAAGTGCCCCTCGCAGAGTTAAGCGATCTAGCAATATGGTTTAATTCTGTGCAGGTCAAAAGTGAGCTGAATGGCTGGCTTGACATTTTCATGCTAATAATGGCACACAGTTCCCCATATGCTGCTACTTCATATGCTCAGTCTCTTCTGAACACACAACCTCCAGCATTCCGTATCTAACCTTTGTATACAAGATCAATTTAAGTAGAACATGAGCAGAAAAGTAACTTTGAGGGGCTGGGTTAATCTATACGTTTGAACTTACCACAGATCATTCTAATCAACTTGATTACTTCCTCTCTCTAAAGAAGATAGGAAAATAAAAATCACTTTTACATTTTAATACCTTGACACCACACAATCAATCTTCTAAACAAGATACAATTAGCTTATCCTGCAGCCCATCATAAGCCACCTTTATGGCTTTGCACAAACGACATGCACAATTTGCACTGACCCACCAAGAAACTCAATTTAACAGACATTAATGGTGGTATATTTTGAGTAGGAGATATTACAGATATCAAGATCATTAGGTTCAAACCTTCAGTTTGTGAGACATATCCCACTGATAACACATAAATTCACCCATACTATGCTTAAAAAGTAAAGGGAGAGACCTTCATCTATCATTGTTAGCTGATTTAAATTGTAGTCTCAAGGGTGAAAGGAAAGATAAGGTGTTTCAATTGAAAATTCTGAGGCAAATCAAGAATTCTGAGGAGCTTCGATTGCCGGCTGCGGGAGCTTCAATCGCCCCGACTTTAGATGGTTCGATTCCCCTGACCGCGGGACAAAAAGGAAAGAAGATAAGACTTTATTGCCTTCCATCACAGTGAGGAATGTGGAGGAGCTGCTGTGATGAATGACACATTAATTTTTAATGTGGTTGTGTGTTTTGTTGCTTTTTAGGTATAATTGTATGGCAAATCAAGTTCCTCGTACGATTTGCATACTTTTGCTCAACATTCAGAGAATACCCTTACAAATAATCTTTTGAGAATGTAATAAAAATCAGAGGAGGTTCTAGGAGTTCACTGGATTTTGATGCAAATCCTGAAGGTATAAATGGCTAAAAAAGAGCTATTATGCCTATTCTCTGGCATAGCAGCCAAGGTTCTGCTCAATCCATAGTTTTGGAAATCCTGTGGAAATTAAGGAGTTGTTAGCATAGTGAAACAACTAATCTTCTAAGTCCTGTTTAGAACTCTGTATGGTGCTCCTTAAATGAGAGTGAGCAAAATACGTGCTTTGAAACTTACTGTGAAACCAGGTTCACCCTTCTCTCCTTTTGTTCCCTGCAGATTCAGAAAATACACAACATAATTTATAGATTATTCTAACCAATTTCTCAAAAAATCAAACTAAAATCACATTTTATCTTGAAATTGGTATCTTACTGAGTTGCCTTCAATGCCAGGAATTCCTTCATCACCTTTGTTTCCTTTACTCCCTCTTTCACCTACATATCCTCGATCTCCCTATGAAGCAAGTGTTAAAATCAAATACATCTGAACCAAAATTTAATGTAAAATGTGTGATTAATTCAGTGTACAAATATAATAAAAGACCAAATTAAAGTATTTTCCCAAAATTCAATGACTTCATGCAGTATATTTCAAACTTTTTCTATTTTATTTCAGTTTTCCAACATTTTGGTTTTCATGATTTCTACAAACATGGTAATAATATCTTTAATCTAAGCAAGTCATGGAGGCTTAAGCATGTTGCATGCACTAACTCTAGTTCACTGTAAGGATCTGCACTTTCCTCTGATAACACCAGAGGTGCAATTTTTGTCTTGGCCCTAGAAAAATGTTTTTGTCTCCCAAATAATGTATGCAAACTTCATAGTGCATTCGATTGGAATTCACTGGGGAAGAAAATAAAAGGTTATTTCACCCAGGCTAAATTAGAATCTTGATAACTGTGAACTGAGCTGGTCTACTGTCTGCTTTAACAATTTCAGTTTGATATTTCATATATATATATTGATATTGATATATATTTGATAGAAAATTGGCTTCAATTGAATCACAGAGGGCGGTGGTGGAAGGTTGCTTCTTAGACTGGAGGCCTGTGACTAGTGGTGTGCCTCAGATATGCTCGGTGGTGGGGCTATTACTGTTTGTCATCTGCATCAATGATTTGGATGAAAACATACATGGCAAGTTTAGCAAGTTTGCTCATGATACAAACATGGTTGGTTTTGCAGATAGTGAAGATGGTTGTGAAAAATTGCAGCAGGACCTTGATCGATTGGTCAGCTGGTCTGAGGAATGGTTGATGGAATTTAATACGGAGAGATTTGAGGTACTGCCCATGTTAGATTTTGAGGAATCTAACATGGGCAGGACCCACACAGTGAATAGTAGGGCTCTGGAGAGTGTTGTAGAGCAGAGGGATCTAGAAGTGCAGGTGCATGGTTCCTTGTAGATAAGGTGGTCAAAATGTGTTTTGCCTCTTTGGCCTTCATCAGTCAGAGTATTGATTAGAGAAGTTGGGAGGTCATGTTGCAGTTGTATAAGACATTGGTGATACCACATTTAGAGTATTGAGTTCAGTTCTGGGCACCATGTTATAGGAAATATGTTGTCAAGCTGAAAGGGTGCTGAGAAGATTTATGAGGATGTTGCCAGGACTAGAGGGTCTGAGCAAAAGGGAGAGGTTGAGTGGGTTGGGACACTATTCCCTGGAACGCAGGAGGATGATGGATCATTTTATAGAGGTGTATAAAATCATGAGAGGAATAGATTGGGTAGATGCACAGTGTCTATTGTGCAGAGTAAGTTTAAGGTGACGGGGAAAAGAGTTAATAGGAATCTGAGGGATAACTTTTCACACAAAGGGTGGTGGGCGTATGGAACAATCTGCTAGAGGAGCTGGTTGAGGCTGGGACTATCCCAACATTTAAGAAGCATTTAGACAGGTAAATGGATAGGGCAGGTTCGGAGGGATATGGACCTAGCGCAGGCAGGTGGGATAAATGCAGTTGGAACATGTTGGCCGGTGTGGGCAAGTTGGGCCAAAGGGCCTGTTTCCACACTGCATCACTCTATGACTCTTTGACTATGACTCAAGCACGGTTGGTGACCAAGTGCTGTGTTTGGGAAAGGAAGAGCCCATCATTGAGGCCCTCCACCAACTTCAGGAAACATTTATCCCCATGGGTAAAGGTTTGACATAGATAATTTGGCAAATGAAGTGGATATCAAGAGTTGGCTTTGGGAAATGAGGCAGTTTTTAGTGCAAGGGCACTAACTATGCACAAACCTACAGAACTGAGTGGATCAAAAAGTCTACAATAAGTGAAGTCAGATTTTGAGTTTGAAGTGTGAAAAATATACATCTTCTAGATGCGCTGGGACGCATCCTCAGTGATGTGATCTGGGGTCAACTGGTGTTTCGGGTCTCACAACATCAGACACCCTCGCCCAGGCGACCGAGCCGGGGTTGATCAGGCCCCGACTTGCTTCCCAGCAGCAACCGCCCACGGATCAGCCATCTTAATAACTACTCTGCAGGGGCTGGCAGATTCTAGTGCGTGGAGGAACTGGGCTCTGTGGGGTGAGTCCTGGCCGGACTCCTCCTGCGTCTCACCAGGTTCAAGACCTGTGGGCTGTTCTCCTTCTCCGAGCATGTCATTCTCGCCTGATGGTTTTTTAGGCCATGGTAGTTCATTAAGCCTTTACGTAGCTTTATTGGGTGTCTTTCTCATGAAAGAGACAGACTAGGGTGCGAACCCAGCCTTAAATTATATGCACTGGATTAGGTTAATCATGTAAATTGATTATCCTAAAGACCCTGCAGTGCAATCATATCACTGGAACAATATGACAGCATTAATCACTGAAATTGCTAGAAAATGATCTGGATCAATGGATGAAATCATTTGGATTAGGGGAACTCAATGCAATTTTTTAAAGTATATCACAGTGAAATGGAATGCTGTATCATCACACATATTCTTACAATTTTGCTAACATTTTGTTTAAAGTAAAACAATCAGTTTATTTAATGCAACCCTTTTTATATCTATCAACAAAATTGATAGTGGCTTCTTAAATCCCTTCATAATGAAAAAAATCTTAACATTCAAACACATTTATTCTATGCTATGACCTACCTTTGAGATCCCAGTTGGTATTAGCTAAGGGTTGCTTTGGAACTTCAAAGAGAATGGGAATGACGTGAAAGAATCATAGAATGATACAGCGGACACTTGGCACCCTTGTGATACAGCACTTCAGTTCCGTCTGTCCCTTGCCTTGTGCTGTAAATTATTTCCATGCAAGTATTTAATTTATTGAATGTTGTAAGTTACTAAATTAGCTCCCATTACTCCATTTAGGCAATTTTTTGGGTTGTGGGTGGAGTTGTGTGGTGCAGCTGGAGCTCAGATGGTTTTGGGTGCAAGGGATTACGATCTAAGATGTCAGTGATTGTGTTAACCAAGGCTTAACCAATTGCCTAACCAATGTTTGAGCTGCAATGGAGAGAATACCTATGTATGCATCCTCATCAAAATAATTGAATGAGTTCCCTGTCTGCTGAGAATATTATCCAGTATTCATATTTTCTATGAAACACAAAGAGGGCTTAGATTTGAAGCACATTTAAATTGCCCCAGAACCAACTAGTGCAATGCAGAAAACATGGCATCCACCTGTGCACAGTCAGCCATCATGCACAAAATGTAATTAATGGTCAGACATTCTGTTTAAATAGCAATTGTTAAGGAAGATAGCCAGGTCATCAAGACAACCCAACTACTTTTCTGTGTAGAAATGGTATGCAGTTATTTATATCCATACATCCATCTAGGAAAGGAGACAATTGATCCTTTCATCCTAAAGACATCACCTTCAGAGTGGATCATGCCCTTCAGAGTGGATCATGTATTTAAGGTTACTGGAGATGGAGCTTAATGTGACTCAGAGTCTGAAAAAGGGTCTTGGCTAAAAACGTCATCTGTCCATTTACCTCCAAAGATGTTCCCTGACCTGCCTGGTTCTTCCAGCACTTTGTTATTTGTTTAGGATACCTTTTTCTTTATTCTGATAGACAGGCATTACATAGTTTAATAATCTATAGAATAAGAATAGGGCAATGTACCTTGCTATTTAAGATACAATGAAATAAATCTTGAAGCAACATATAATATGTAGCTCAAATGGCAATATGGTTTCGGATAAGCAAGTTAACATTCTGATAAAAAAATTGAAAATGGCAAACATTTCTATTTACTTTCTGTCCTGGTATACCTTCCCCTGCTGGGCCTCTGGGCCCCATCAAACCTGGGGATCCTGTGGCTCCCTGGAGGAGAAGAAATAATGTATAAATGCTCACATTAATAGATGCTCACATTTATGTTTCTAAGTAAAATATAGAGATCTGTACATTTAATTGATATTGATTAATATGGGAGAAGAAAAACAGTGGGTGATGTCTCTACAAATCTGCTACCTGGCTGCTGTGGTAAAGTTATTCACATGTATAATACTAGCACTTTCTGGAAACGCACAGATCATGACGTCAAGCAGAGTGAAATCTTGATCTGATGTCAACCTTTACAAACCTGGAGTTCAATGCTTCAACTAACACTATGTTTAAGATTTCCTCAGCAGTAGGAGGGACTCCCACCCGCATCTGCAATGCCCACCTTCCATCGTGCACCATTGATATTCAACGACTTGCAGGATGTTCACTGGTTACCTTTTACACATTGTGGCAATACTTGTTCAATGATTCACTTTTAGATGTTGAAAAACTTTGACTTGAAACTTCTTGATAGAGCAGTTGGTATAATAGATCAATAGCATTTCCACAGAAATAATTTTACAAAAGGAAAATGGGGAAGAAGATGAGGAGCAACCAGTCAGATGGAAGCTGAACCATTACAGAGCTACCGGGAGCTGCAGTTGAGTGAAGTCTATGTTTTTGAAGTCTATGTCTATGAAGTTGGGGAATGGTAGAGTTTGTTAAAATCTGTCAATTTGCCAGCATAATTCCAAAATCAAGACAGGGCACAAATTTATTTGGCATTATCACTACAGCCATGAACTTTAATGTATCAATGCTCTTCCAATCGGGCATTGGAAATATCAATCAGATTATTGTCCATAAACTTAGGTTTCGGTTTATGTTTATTATTGCCACATCTACATGCTATCCAAACATCAAACCAAAGGTTTTCACTGTACCTCATGACAATAATAAATCTAAACCAAAACCTAGGTGATCTCCTCTGTGTTACAGTGGACAGTAATCTGGAACACATTGCAAATATTTCCAATGTCTGATAGAAATAGCTGATGCAGTAAAGATCATAGTTGTTGTGTCCTTGACAATATCTGATTATATCTGAAATACTTGTCTGACCTGTGTTTGCAGTTGTGCTGGCATGTCAGCCTTACCGACGGGCCGCGTGGCCAGAAACCGGCCGGGTCGGGGCTCGGCAGGGGCCTCATGGGTCGGCTGACGGAGCCTGCACCTGGGGTCCAGGTCAGCACTACAGAGGCATGAAGTGGGGCATCGACAGTGGGACAGTGGAGCCTCGCGACGACGGGGCCTCAGTGGTGGTGAAGCCTCACGGCGGCGGCAATATCTTGCAGTTCGCCGATCGATGAGAGCATGGAGGACCACCATGAGGGAGGGGGAAGAACAATGGAGGAACCGGCGTGGGGGGACTGCTGGGGGGGGGGTGTGGAGGGGGCAAAAGGGGTGCGTGCTTTGTAACTTTGTCAGCGCTGTAGGTGACCGCTATTTGCATACATTGAGTATGCAAGTAAAGAATTTCACGGTGCCTGTCACATGTGACAATAAAGTATTCCTATTGTTGAATGAATTTTACATATCTTGCCAGTATGTTAATCAAGCAAATGGACTACAAAATTGGAGATGTTAAATCTAAAACAGAAACAGAAAATGATCAGCAGTAAGTCCAATTGTGAGGGAGAAACACAGTCAATAGTTCAAGCATTTGTGATCAAAACTGGAGAAATTAAGCATGTTTTAATTTACTGAGATGGAAAGGCTGCTGAGAACAAAGGGAATGTCTTTGAAGGGACTAAAAAAACGAATAGCTTGGTTTTCCGAAGGTACAGTCTGCGGTTGATTATAGGTATGTCAAAAAGATATACCACAATCAGAAGGGATGCTACTCCCTCAATGGCCATCTGGTATGTGGGAAGGAGAAGGGATAGAGTAACCCATGAAGGAGCAAATTAAACTATTTTTTTCTGATTGTTCTTTTCTGAAAATAATTATGCTATTGATATACACAACTACAATACTCCCTTCATCAGCAGTCCCATCTATTATTATCATGACTATCATAATATTCCATTGGCCAAAATTAAAAGTCAACAACAAATAATTTAAACCAAATTTAGAGGTCAAATAATGCAAAAATACATTCATATGTTAACTGAACTTTCAAGTGCCTTCATATAGCATCTGCCTTTCTTATACCCCCAGCATTCTGCAATGCTAGCACAACAGCTGGTTAAATGCAGGCCTTGCAAGACAAGCTCAAGCACCTCTGGCTTAGAATGCCTGGCACTATTTGTTGAGAATTTAAGGAGTGCCGCACTACTTAATTGCTGTGTATTGTTACCTTTGGACCTTGTATGCCTTCTCCTTGTGGCCCGTTTGGGCCTGGTAAACCCATTCTTCCAATAGAACCCTACATAATTGATAAACAGACAACAAAGTCAATTAATATAACATTTACATTGGTCGAATTTAGTTGGCCTAATTGAGACTTTGATGAAATACATCTGAACCCTTTGGTTTTCGTTCCTACATTGCTCTTTAATCTATATAGATAAGGGAGCGTGTTTCATTTTGTGTAGGATTTTCCTTGTTGCCAAAGACATTCAAAGTAGATTTTCAACAAGCACTCATAATATTTCAAAAAATCATGTCATAAATTATCCCTAGCAAGCCATGTCCCCAGGTCAAATTAAACCTCATGATAATTGCCATTGGTGCTGCCTGTTTACTGGCCTTCAAGGATTCTCTTATATTAATTAGTTTTTTTGTTTAATATCTATTAAAACCCTTTAAATATAAAAAAAAAGATTCTGAAACTCAGCACCAAAATGAATAAATAGCTGTATAATTTCTCAAATACTTTTTAGCTATTTATAATCAGATTGAAGACGACTATAGTCTTAATTACGTTTTTTGCGATAAATCTATTTGAGCTGCATTTTCAGCAGGTTACCATCTTTATATATATTAGGGAATATTTTTGAAAAGAATAACCACATTCCTAATGTTTCCTGATTCCACCATAAGTTTCTTTATGTAAACAAGTTTCGGTAGAAATTGGAATACCGTTATTAGGTGCAGAGAAATGCACAATTTTGATCAAAATTTCTTCCCACATTGGCGATTTCCCCCACAGAGAAAACGATATACCAAAAGTTCTAATTCAGCTATTAAACCACCAAGTTCAACAGTCACTGTATAACCTTCCCAATCAAGAAGAGTTTTGCAGAAATTGGACCGATTTTTCAAGTAGCAACCCTGAATGGTTTCAAACATGATTTATTCCAGGTTAAATCCATTTGTGATCATATTTTGGTAAGTCAGTAACTGACGGAAAATTTCCAATATGTACCACACTAAACATGAGTTTATTCCAGGTACACATCTCAACGCTGCACCTCAATGACTGCCTGTCTCCACACACGCCCCCCCCCCCCGGACACTGTATATGTATAGATGTATATTAACTCATACTACTACGCAATTACTTGTTCATTCGTAAGTTCGCCCTTCGGAGATACAAGTTGCATTTTGTTGTCTCTGTATTGTACACTGCACAATGACAATTACAGATTGAATTGAAAAAAAAAAAAAAAAAAATTAGTTTAGAAAACCTATACACGACCGACCATAACAACCATTTGGGTATGCCAATACTATTTATTCGTTATCAATACTAACCTTTTGACCAGGATATCCTATTCCTGAATTTCCAACTGGGCCTGGTGGTCCCGGATGGCCACTATCACCCTGAAAAATATATTAATAATATTTTCCATGATTTTATGACAACATAGAATGAGGCCATTCAGCCCAATGAGTTTCTGCCAGCTTTCAGAGGATTGACATCAATGCCATTCCCTAATTCTTTCCCTGTATTTGTCCTGCACACACACACATTAATAATTTATACACACCAGAAGCAATTTACAGTAAACAATTAATATTCCAACATCTCTACTTTTGGGATGAGGTTGAAAACAACAATACCCGAGGGGCATCCATGCAGAAACAGGGAGAAAGTACAAACGCCACAGAGACGGCCTACATTTTTTATTTTTTCTCCTTAACAAGGAACTTTCATTATATACAGTGGCTTGCAAAAGTTTTCATACCACTTGAACTTTTTCACATTTTATCACGATTCAACCACAAACGTAAATGTATTTTATTGGGATTTTATGTGATGGACCAACACAAAGTGGTGCATAATTGTGAAGTGGAAGGAAAATGATACATGGTTTCCAAATTTTATTACAAATAAAACACTGAAAAGTGTGGCGTGCAAAAGTATTCTGCCCCCGAGTCAATACTTTGTAGAACCACTCAAGTCAGATTGGACGGAGAGCTCAGTCAGAATGGATGGAGAGCGTCTGTGAACAGCAATTTTCAAGTCTTGCCAGAGATTCTCAATTGGATTTAGGTCTGGACTTTGACTGGGCCATCCAAACACATGAATATGCTTTGATCTAAACCATTCCATTGGAGCTCTGGCTGTATGTTTAGGGTCATTGTCCTGCTGGAAGGTGAACCTCCGCCCCAGTCTCAAGTCTTTTGCAGACTCTAACAGGTTTTCTTCCATGATTGCCCTGTATTTGGCTCCATCCATCTTCCCATCAACTCTGATCAGCTTCCCTGTCCCTGCTGAAGAAAAGCATCCCCACAGCATGATGCTGCCACCACCATGTTTCACAGTGGGGATGGTGTGTTCAGGGTGATGTGCAGTGTTAGTTTTCCGCCACACATAGCGTTTTGCATTTAGGCCACAAAACTTCAATTTTGGTCTCATCAGACCAGAGCACCTTCCTCCACATGTTTGCTGTGTCCCCCCACATGGCTTGTGGCAAACTGCAAACGGGACTTCTTATGGCTTTGTTTCAACAATGGCTTTCTTCTTGCCACTCTTCCATAAAGGTCCGATTTGTGGAGTGCACAACTAATAGTTCTCCTGGGACAGATTCTCCCACCTGAGCTGTGGATCTCTGCAGCCCCTCCAGAGTTACCATGGGCCTCTTGGCTGCTTCTCTAATCAATGCTCTCCTTGCCCGGCCTGTCAGTTTAGGTGGACGGCCATGTCTTGGTAGGTTTGCAGTTGTGCCATACTCTTTCCATTTTCGGATGATGGATTGAACAGTGCTCCATGAGATGTTCAAAGCTTGGGATTTTTTTTATAACCTAACCCTGATTTAAACTTCTCCACAACTTTATCCCTGACCTGTGTGGTGTGTTCCTTGGGCTTCATGATGCTGTTTGTTTACTAATGTTCTCTAACAAACATCTGAGGCCTTCACAGAACAGCTGTATTTATACTGAGATTAGATTGCACACAAGTGGACTCTATTTACTAATTAGGTAACTTCTGAAGGCAATTGGTTGCACTGGATTTTATTTAGGGGTATCAGAGTAAAGGGGGCTGAATACTTTTGCACGCTACACTTTTCAGTTTTTTATTTGTAAAAAAATTTGAAAACCATGTATCATTTTCCTTCCACTTCACAATTATGCACCACTTTGTGTTGGTCTATCACATAAAATCCCAATAAAATACATTTACGTTTGTGGTTGTAATATGACAAAATGTGGAAAAGTTCAAGGGGTATGAAATCTTTTGCAAGCCACTGTGTATATTCAGCATTTATATAGTAATACGTTAATCTTATTTTCACATTAAACCACCCATTTGACCCAGGCAGTTCAGCCTTGAGCTGCGTCAGGAATGGAATACAGACACTTATCATTCTCACACAGAAAATCGTATAGTAAGGGAAGGGTGATCACAGAGGTGATCAGAGGAATATGCCTTTAGTAATTTGGGGTATCTTCTGTCCTTATTCAATATACAAAATTGGTACAATTCACTCAGCTGCTATCTGACATCTCACAATTTCCATATCCATTTATTTTAGTGTGCCTAGTGAAGGTCTGCTTTAAAAAAATAACAAACATTATTTAAAAGAAAATGGAACTAAATTGCAAAATATTTTGATTATGAAAGGCAAGGCCGATCTTTCGAAGCTCAGATAATCTAACCTTTAATTCCCCTTAGATTATGGGCAATGAAGCCATTCATAGAACAACAAATGTTCTAGTAGTATAAGAATTAAAGACACAAGAAATTGCAGATGTTGAAATCTTGAGTGAAAAACAAAGTGCTGCAGGTCAGGCAGCATCTGTGGATGGAAATGGACAGATGAGCAGATGCAGTAAAAAACAGAGAAATTGGGAATAAGGATTGGTATTTTAAGTCAGGATCCTTCTTCACGCTGGTGAAGCGGGGGAGAAAGCTGGAGAGGAAAGGTGGTGTGAGGGTGAAAGTTGGCAAATGATAGGTGGAGAGTGTGGAGGGGGGTATGGGGAAGCGGGAGGGGTTGATTGGCAGATGGGTGGACTAAGAGGCAAAGGCTAAATGTGAAAAGGAGACAAAAGGCTTCAAATAAGAAGAGGAGGTGAACTAAGGAGTTGTAAAGAGAGTGGTCTTGACTGGAAGCAGAAAAAACTTTAGGATGGGAAGATGTGATTAGTGATGGGTTCATGTTGAAGGTGGTGGAAATGTCAGAGAATGATGTGCAGAGGCTGGCGGGGTGTAACATGAGGACCAGGGGATCTCTTAATGTGTTCCTTCTTGGGCAAGGATGAACAAGAGCCGAACTTCGGGACCTAGGCGAGACATAGGCTCCATCTATAACAGAAGAGAGGAAGCCTTATTTACTGACTAAAGAGTGGAAAGAAATCCTCATGTCCTAAAGTGGAAAGCCTCATCTTGCGAGCAGAGAAACAGAGAAATTGTGAATATGGATTAATATCCTTCTCAAGAGGCAGGGTGGGAGAAGGTGCAGACAAGACAGCTGTGAGTAACTATACAAGAATTAATTATGTATCCCAAGTCTGACTTCTCAGTCCTCCTGCCATTCTGATCTCCCTGGCATCTGACTCCTAGACTGTTGCTGTGGAGCTCACTGTAACCTCAAGAAATAGCACCTGTCTTCTGATAAGGCAATTCATATCCTTCCAGACCACACTGTGTTCAACAATTTTAGATTATAACCATTGTTCCCAGTTTTTTTTTAAATTTCAAACATCGACTGGTAGCAAAGGTTATACTTTACCCCTTTTCAGACCCACCCATGGCTCCTTATTCTATTCAGGACATCAAATTTCATATGTTAATTTTTGAACTTGAAAAGTGCAAATGCAGATTTACCTTTGGTCCAGGAAATCCTTTGCCATCATCTCCTGGGTCACCACGTGGACCTTGAGGGCCTGCGACACCCTAAAATAAAATTGAATAAATATTCTTGTACTCATAGAAAAGCAAGTAGTATTGAAGCAGCTGGATGATTACATGACTATTGACTTCTCCATTATCAGGTAGTCCTTGCTTTCTCCCTCCATCCTCTCCCCTTCCCAGCTCTCCCACTACTGTCTCTGCCTCTTCCTTTATTTTTCCCGCCCCCCACCCCTCCCAACATCAGTCTGAAGAAGGGGCTCGACCCGAAACGTCGCCTATTCCTTCGCTCCATAGATGCTGCCTCACCCGCTGAGTTTCTCCAGCATTTTTGTCTACCTTTGACTATTGGATTGATGCCTGTAGAAATTGAGAATATTAAATATTGCCTAATTGGTCACTTTTATGTGAAATTAGAGTAAACACATAGAAGCTTACTTATAATCTAATTTACAAATGTTTCAACATTACTGGCAAATGATTGAAAATAGATCAATTGTTATTTTACAATAGTTTTATTTAACCATGGTAGAATTGTGTATCAGAGACATCTGGAAATTCTACTGAACTTCATACCCATTCTGCAGCACTAAACATGGTATGCTAGAAAATGTACATTTGGCACTCCATTTCTAAACTTTGTTTCATGGAATTAAATGTCAGAAGTGGAGGTCAACACACTACTGCTACTATATGGCGTGTTTAGTATGACAAACTAGTTCTGAATTTTTAGGCATTTTTGAAGATCTGTGTGGATAAGACTGAAGCCGGTTAATGACAATTAATCTTACAGACTCTTATGACTTATTTTCTTTACTAAGGACATTAGGATGATTTTCTTGATTTACTGCAATCCCCCATAACGTGTACAAGTGTTATTGCCACACGTATCTTCTACAGAAAAGTGGAGGAAATGATATCATATTTTTTCTGACAACTCCTCTCAAACTTGGGAGTTTCACCAGCTAGAAGTATGCAATATATGGGACACCATGACATTCCTGAAAATTACTGTCCTGACTTGGACATATATTGTCAGGCTGGATTATATTTTTGGATCTCTGTGTCTGCTACCACTGTGGGGGAATCTCCACCACAAGCAAAGATATTTATTAGCTTTTCAAGAGTAAATAGGGATGTTGCTAGGATCATTAACAAGAAAATCCTAAGTTAAGGACAAATTGAAAACAATTGCTTTGACTCCAATTCAGCAAACATTCTTTAAATTGTGATTATTATCAAATATTAATCAACTAAGCATTACGTGGCCATTTTTAAGACTGCCAGAGAATTTTATTAACTTTGTATGCATATACATTTTGAACTTGTGACTTGAGTATGGGTACACCTATCAATCAGTTTTCCCAATTCAATCATGTTACAAATTCCTGAACCATACCAGATCTGAAAAGTGCTGCAGTTAATGGCATTTTGGTGTTTATGAAATGGGGGCATTCATGGAGACATCATAACTTGCTATCCAGAGAAATGATATAATGAGAGTTCCTCTGCAGTTCCATAATAGTGATTCTTCAGTATGTATGTTACACAAATTGCTTGTAGGCAACTACCCTGCAAAAGTCAAAGTACTTCAGTAAAGCTGGTGCTTGCCTGGGGACCTGGATAACCCTCTCCTTTAGGCCCAGCTGGTCCGGAGAATCCAGGATCTCCATGCCGACCCTACAAGAGCAACAACAAACAGCAGGGTTGAAATTCATCTCAATTTTAAAATGTATAATCACAGATGATGTTGAAAGTAAAAATGTAAATTTTACTTCGGAGTCACGTGAGTGACTACGTGAAGAAGACCCCGCCTGGCGCTGGAACGGCATTACGTCGACGCTATCGGCAGAGGAAGAGCTGCAGAGCGCAGCTCCAGCACAGCGGTAAGGAAACGGTCCGCAGGTAAGTAAAATTATTTTACTTCCAGGGCGTTTTTCTTAAAACTCCGTAGGCTGGTAGGAAACCAGCAGGAGTTTAAATAAAAATAAAAATAAAATGTTTTAAAAAGAAAATCGCGGGTAAACGTGCGTCCCGGGGTGTAAAAAGTCGGGACAGCAGACTATTGCGGAGCCGGTTCCGATACCGGTGGCCGATTGAAATACCCGTTAGGGAGCCTTTAGTTGCTCCACAAACAACACTTGAAAACCCAGTGCCTAAAAGTAAAAAGAGGCTTGAAAGGCCTGAGGTTTCTAAAAGATCCTGTAAGGTAAGCCTAAAATTGGCTAAGTATGGATCTAATGGAGGAAATTCTCCAAATTATATCAACCAAGGGTCTAAGTACCCAGAATATTCCCAGGCAGCCCCTGAGGGGGTTCCATATCGTGAATATGGTGCCAATTCGAATTGGGAATTTGAAACCCCAGTGCCTGGGTATGGACTGGAGGAAGTCTCCTTGAACGAGTTTCAGGAGTACCAGGGCTGTATGTGACAGACCCTGAAAGTGGTGTTTGTGGTCAGAAGTACCCACCACAATGCAAATCCAGGTGTGTCTGAAGGGCACAAAGTTACTATACCTGGTGGAGGCGGTGAGGCCATGGAAGGAACCTGGCGGCCAATGTTAATTATATGGTCTCTCACCTGCCTCAAGAAGCTGTTATGGTTGAAACAGCAGATTTGCATTTAAACATGTGCTCGCTTCGGCAGCACATATACTAAAATTGGAATTATACAGAATTTAATGCATGAAGCATTCTAAAACACCTTTAAGAAGGTACCTGGTAAATCCGGGTTTTGGGCGCCAATGTCAGCAATTATGCGGGCGCAGGAATTACGATTAAAAGAATCCTCAAACTAATTGGCATCACTGTCTTTTAAGACAAGCTGGGAAGTTGTGGAATGACTAAAGTTCAGAATGAAACAAAATATGTTAGGTTTATTCTGCAAACTTATTTGAGTTAAATTATATAAATAAAAGATTGCCATTCGTCCTCTTTTACATCCAAAGATTTACAGGACAAGCAATGTTCAAAACTCCTGGTTATTGATTCGGAGAAAATCTGTTTAAGCAAATTAAGTATGGATGAAGGGGAAGAAACTGTTGGTCTTATGAAACCCTTTAGTTGGCCAGTAGGCTGGTCATATGGAAAAGGGATTTGATTTGAGCCGAGGCAGGAGTATGATAAGGAAGAATTTCCAGCCAGCAAATCGTTTCTCGGCTTTTTGGCTAAGATTAAGCATGGTATCTGTTCTTATCAGTTTAAATCTGATACGTCCCTTATCTAGGGACCATATATTAATAAAATAACGAATGTACACCCACATTTTGGGTAAGGAAGTAATTTCGTCAAACAGTTGGGGAGGTACAAAACTTAATCCTATTTAAGAAGGATGTTTGGATGAACCTCAGATTGGTGGTAGACTCCAAATGTTGATAATGAAGAGGTATGGATCCATTGGGACACAATAACCTGATCATTCTTCATGTTATAGTCTTGGAATAATTCAAATTGACAAAGACGTGGGAATTTGTGTGAGGAAGGAGGTATTGAGAAACAGGAAAGGATCCACAACAATTGTATCAAATATTTTCCCCAGGCCATAGAAGATGGGGTTGTACAATCATGTTAGATCTCACACAATTAAATATATTGTCCAGTAAAAAAAAAAAAAAAATTTTAAATGGACACATTCAACACTGCTATACAGCAGGTATCAACTGGTGGTTATGGCTGCAATAAATTGAAGAGATGCATTTTTCGGTCCCAATTCACCATAATTTCATAGGTAATTAAAGTTATGGATGAGACAGTTTGTGGTACTACAAGCTTTGCCTTTAAGGATTAAGCCAGCATTTGCACTGCCTTAGGCACAAAAGTACATCGTTATGGCTTATCTAGATGACATTTAATTGTCAATGCTAATCAGGAGCCAGGTGGAAAATTAGTCTCAGTAACTACAAGTTGTTTGAGAAGTTGGGTTCCTGATCCATCCAACAAATCTAAGATACAGCAATCCCAAACCATTGAATATCTGGGGTTTGAGATTAACTCAGTTACCAGGTTGGTAACTTTACCAATGGATAAGTGTTGGATTTGACAAATGTGTGTCAAGACTTGATTTACGAACCTTATCCCTCCATCCGAGAGGTTGCCAAAATTATTGGTAAATTGGCAGCAGCATTTCCAGACAGTAGAGTTTGGTCGTCTACATTACCAAAATCTTCAAAGGGCAAAAACTCAAGCGCTTATTCAGCGAGCAAGCCATTTGATAGGCCAATGCAATTGCCTAAGGAAGTTTTATCAGAATTACATTGATGGATTGTGAATGTTCCATAAGCTGCTTAGAACTTTTAGTTCATCAGCCAGTAGTGTTTTGCAAAATGACGAAGTTCTCTCGGATGGGGGGGGGGGGGTTCGGATAATGAGACCAGCTGTAGAGGCAGATGGGCTGTCCAAGAGGATTTATTGTTCCAAACATGGTATTAATTATTTGGAGCTCCTGGTAGCATTTTATGTATTAAAAGCTTATTGCCCTTCATTAAAGGATTTGCATGTCCAAGTACAAATAGATTATACCACAGCTGTGGCATATATTAATCACATGGGTGGTGTTAGATCAATATCATGTGATCATCTGGTAAACCAGATGTGCCAATGGTGTATGGCAAAAAAATA
This sequence comes from Raja brachyura, assembly GCA_963514005.1. Next base: position 101,271,938 of record OY740782.1, on the reverse strand, counting down.
TTTGGCTTTCAGCTATTTATCTCTCGGGGAGAGACAATGTTGTGACAGATAAAGATCACAAATATTTGAAGACAATACAGAATGGATGTTAATCCACAAAATTTCAAAATATTGTCAGTCGCTATGGAGTGCCGGACATTGATCTGTTTGCATCTAGATTGAATCACCAATTGCCCAAATACGGGTCTTGGGGAACACGATCCAGCGGCAGTAGCGGTGGATGTTTTCTCGCTACACTGGGGAATTTGTTCTTTTATGATTTTCCCCATTCTGTCTCATTGGGCAATGTCTCAATAAAAAGCGCAAGACGCTGTCGAATGCAATTTTTTGGTGGTGTCAGATTGGCCCACGCAGTCATGATTCCCATTGATGCTAATATGATTATTGAACCATGTATGACAATTCCCAGTTGCGACAATCTGTTGACACAACCAGTAACAAAAGGAATTCATCCATTGCATGATCATATGTATTTGTTAGTTACACAGAGAGCTGGAGAAGCTCAGCGGGTGCAGCGGCATCTGGGGAGTGAAGGAGATGGGCGACGTTTCGGGTCGAGACCCTTCTTCAACACATATGTATTTGTTAATCTGCAGGTTCTGACCAGACCATTGCAAGAGTTGTACTGTCGGACAGGACCATGGATGTTATAGTTGCAGCTTGGAGGAATAGCACTAAAACAATATAAGTCGCATATAAGGAAATGGGAAGTGTACACAGTCAAAGATATCTTATCATACTGCAAACATTTCAAATGTATTACAGTTCCTTGCTGGGTTACACTTGATGAGCATTTGAGTATAGTGCCATTAATTGTGCTCGTAGTGCATTGTCATCCTATTTAGGACAAATTTCAGATCGAGATTCATTGGGTCTCACCCATTAGTATCCCGACTCATGAAAGGAATTTCAATAAAATCATCCTAAGCCCATATATACAGGAATTTGGGATGTTAGCATTGTTCTCACTTTGTTTAAACAATGGACTCCAATTAATTCAATGTCTTTGCAGAAATTAACATTCAAGGTGGTAAAGTTAATGGCATTGGTATCAGCTCAAAGAGAGTACAAGCTTTGCAGTTGTACGGTTGGATTGCATACATGTGACTGCAGATAACATTATGTTTTATGTTTATGACTTGATCAAACAAAGCAGACCAGGAAGAACTGGAATGAAGGTAATGTTTAAAGCATATCCTATTGATGAAACATTGTGTGTGGTTAAGCATTTAACTCAGTACATTGAGGTAACCAAAATCTCAGAGGTTCTGAGAAAGCGTTATTAATAACACACAAAAGCCACATACAAAAGGTTCAGTTCAAACCATTTCTGGATGGTTTGTGTCTAGCAAGAATAGACACTGATGTGTTTAAATCTCACTCCACTAGGGCGGCAGCTACGTCCGTGGCAAAGGTACAGGACGTGCCACTCGATAAAATTTTAGAGGCCGCAGGGTGGTCTAGAGAAGAGATTTTCAAAGTTCTAGAATAAACCTGTTGTCACAGTGCCAGGATTTAGACACACAGTAATGGGTTCTCTTTAATGCTTGCTTTGTTTTATATTATCGATTTATATTATCGATTTATGTTACCATTGACAACATTTATCAATTTATTTTGTAATTTTCCCCTAAGGTAGAGGGGTTATTATTAAAAAGTTGTTCTTTTTATGATTAAAGGACTTATTACATAAATTGTAACAATGTCCTAAAAATACTATTTACTCACTACTGTTTTGACTAAACAGAGAGTCGTATGAAATGAGTTTACGACATGAAAAACACAGAGCTTCAAAATCTTCACGTAGTCACTCACGTGACTCCGAAGTAAAATAGTGAGATTAAACGAGAACTTACCAGTTCGAAGTTTGATCTTTATTTTATGAGGAGTTACGATGAGGGATTACGTGCCCTCCACTCCCAACCCTCATAATGTAAATGATCATCTGGTAGTTCTAGTCTATTTTGAGCCTTACTATTTTACTTCGGCTATTGGTTTCTGTGTTTTTCATGCCGCTGCTTTGAAGTATGCCGTTCCAGCGCCAGGCGGGGTCTTCTTCACGTAATCCCTCATCGTAACTCCTCATAAAATAAAGATCAAACTTCGAACTGGTAAGTTCTCGTTTAATCTCACTATTAAATATCAAGGATAACTAATCCTCAGGCCTATCATTTTTTGTGGCTGCATTTATTACCTTAGGTCCTGTTAGTCCAACTCCTGGATCACCAATAGAACCTTGTGGCCCTGGTAGCCCTCGGTCCCCCTGGAACAAAATCAGGTTAGATTTTCAATTATTTTTAAAGGAAGCAGTTGTAAAAATGCACAATTCTCCAGTTACCACAATAGGCAGATATTATAATTACTGCAGGTAACACTAAAATCATCAAACAACAAAACACCTGACTGTTAGGTATATTCTAGATTTTCTGAAGTGTCATCTCCATTGTATAAAACACAAGATTCTCATACTTCAAATATTTTTACTTCGCAAAATTTGTTTGCACACAAATTAATTTTAAACAGATTTTGTTTGGTACTGCCAATCATCTTTTAGTTGAACATTTTTTGCAGTATTTGATTGCACCAGCAGGAAAAATTGTAAGCACTATTGCACATATGCAATTGATAAATGATTTGTCAACCAGGTGCTGTATGAACCCTGACCTTGCCCTCTGAAACAATGGCGAGGACAAAAGAAATACAGAGCGAATGAAATCGCCAAAGCTTTATTTTCTTTCGCGGAATCAGTACTGTGATACACAACGCTGTGACAGCAAAAGAAAACATGCATTTAAGCCAAGGCCCAGGGAAAAACCTGCCTTCATATGTCTACTTTACTACCCTCAGCATGTTTCATAGCAAATGCATTACTTTGTAGTAGCACAAGACGGCAAATTCAAGCACTGATACTTACTGATACTTACTGATACTGATTCAACACTGATCAAACACAGATTCTTTGCACAAATGAAGTTGATACCTTTGCTTGCCATTGAAGATTTCGATTATATCAGAAATACCACCTTGAAACAATGCATTTGGCTGGATGTCAAGACTTTTTGGCAGTTTTAAAAATAAAACAAGGGCGATGACTGATTCTGGTCTCTCAGCCAATGCATCATAAAACTGGTCTTTCATTCCATTACTTATTTATTGTATCAAATTGGAACCTTTATGGAAGTGGTAATATAGCTCAAGACATAAATTTAGAATGTCATTCACAGTGCGAACTTGAATAGTTCTCACACTCTTTTGTTGCATTGGGATAACTCCAATCTTTGCACAAGATTTTAATTTGGAAGAGCTCAGACCAACTACACACAGTAACTCCCTGATGACTTTGCAAATATATATTTATTTTTAAAAAAATATTGAAATGGAACTCTGAGCACAATCTGGATGCAGCGTTAAAAATGTGTTGGGTCATACAGAGTTGAAATCACAAAATACTTTTCCTGCACAAAAGGTAATGAAAGTCTGGAAACCAATTTCCACAAGACTGTGGATACTGAGCCAATTAACATTTACAGGCTGGATCAACAGATAACAAGATAAAAAGGGAAAAACAAAGACTGCTGAGTGGATTGGAAATCAACCATGAATTTACTAAACGCTGGAATAGACTGAATGGCCTGAATGTTCCCTAGCTATTTCTGTGTTTACATGTGCCCATGGATACAAATGCAAAGCTTCTCTGTTATTAAGTTAAGGGTGGAAATACAGGCAAAAGGGTATCTCCAGACTCCTGGCTGAGAACCTCAGTCGGCTGGTATTATTTAGGACTGGTAGCTTCAAGGGCCTTGTACCACTTACGGGACTTTTTCGGTAACTGCCGGCACCTGTTACATGTCGCCGGAAATTTTCAACATGTTGAAAATTCAGCGGCGACCAGAAAGACGCTACGACTCTTTGGTCGCGGGTGACACCCACAACACCCCGCGACATGTCGCTAAGGTGTCGCCTGTATGGTCGTGAGTAGTCTCCAAGTCACCCAAAGTCGTAGCGTCTTTCTAGTCGTCGCTAAATTTTCAACATGTTGAAAATTTTCGGCGACCTATAACGGCTGCTGACAGTCGCCGAAAAAGTCGCATAAGTGGGACAGGCCCTTTAGGACTTCAGGACAAACCTACCTGCTTCCCATTGACCAATGAGAAAACTGGCACCATTTTGATCTGCCTATCACAGACTTTATCTTTGAACTTTGGATTTCAACATACGAAACTTAGAGGGAAATTTTACAAATAGTTCCAAAGTTCACAAAACTGGAAAACAAATTAGTTAAAACTGTCCTCACTACCATAGAATGCATTTCTAACAGCATGTATATACAATACAGCATTGATTTGTTTTTACCTTTGGTCCTGCAAATCCCTTCCCTGAAGGGCCTGGTAATCCAATCTCACCTCGCAACCCAGGTTCTCCCTGTGGTTAGAAAGACAAACAAAATTATTGTGCACTTAAAATTAAGGTACATCGAAACTTCAAAACAGGTTTGTCAACTAGTCATAAACATTTCAACAGTGGAAACACAAAGAAAATTTGTATTTCCATACATGGTCATTATGAATCACATTGCTTTGGGCAATACAGTTAGTGCTGCTGCCTCATTGTGAGGAGTGTAGTCTGTGTTTAGTTTACATAGCCACCCTGTGACTGTGGTTCTTCTGGGTGGTGCAGTTTTCTCCCATATCACAGATGTGAAGGAAAGAACTGCAGATGCTTGTTTAAATCAAAGGTAGGCACAAAATGCTGGAGTAACTCAGCGGGACAGTCAGCATCTCTGGAGCGAAAGAATAGGTGACGTTATGGATCTAGACGTCACCCATTCCATATAACAATTACAGCACGGAAACAGGCCATCTCGGCCTTTCAATTCCGTGCCGAACAACTTTTTTCCCTTAGTCCCACCTGCCTGCACTCATACCATAACCCTCCATACCCTTCTCATCCATATGCCTATCCAATTTATTTTTAAATGATACCAACGAACCTGCCGCCACCACTTCCACTGGAAGCTCATTCCACACCGCTACCACTCTCTGAGTAAAGAAGTTCCCCCTCATTCCTTCTCTCCGGAGATGCTGCCTGTCCCGCTGAGTTACTCCAGCATTTTGTGTCTACCCTTACAAATGTGATCTGGTAGGTTAATTGGTTACTGTAAATTATCCCTTGATATGATGACCAAAAAAAATGGAGTCGAGGGCCAAGTGTGAAAGAACATGTTTACATGTTCTTCCTGTGATTGTGTGGGTTTCTGCCAATTGCTCCAATTTCTTCCCACATCCCAAAGACATGCTGATGGTTTGACTGACTAATGTAAATTGCACATAATGCAGGTGAGTTGCAAGAGAATCAGGGGGAATTGATGGACACAATAGAAATAATAATTTCCAGGGAAATAAGTGGGGAACTGGACTGAATAAATTGCTTTGAGAATCCACATAGACTTTGTCTGACATTTGAGTAAGTTACAGGGCTACAGGGAAATAAAGAGAGAGGGGAGTGGAAATGATAGACTTGCTTAAATCTGTTGGGCTGAATGGTCTCCTCTGTGTTGAAATTAGTAATGGCTATCTGTGCTCCATTTGTTCCCTTATTCGATTCAACACTCATCAAAGAAGCTTAATCATTCTATTGACCTGTAAAAAAATTGTTTTCCCCATTTATCAAATAATCTTAATTACGTAGAATGGAACAGAAATAAGTTTGATAATATGCTACCTAGAAAAAGTCTCAACAATATATTTGCATATTTAGTTTTTAATTTTTTTCAGTTCCACCAGCCAGTAACTGTCACTGACATCTAAACTCCACACGTCAAATGACCCCGAGCGGTACAAGAAGGCCCACTATAATCTCCGCAAAACCATCAAGGATGCCTGGAGACAAACCGGGACAAACACGAGTCCCAGTATAATCACTCGGACACAGGGGGAATGTGATAAGGTCTGAATAAGATAACTGGCTGCAAAGCAAGGTCAGGCAACATCATTGGTGATAGTGCCACCCTACTCGATGAACTGAATGCTTTCTATACTCACTTCGAGCAGAAGGCCAACTAAGTGACACCTGACCCTTCAGACTCCCCATGTGCCTCTCCCCAAGGTGACTGTAACAGAGGATGGATCGGCCTTTTTGAGGGTAAACCCACGAAAAGCAACTGGCCCAAACGGAGTTCCTGGCTATTTCCTTAGTAGCTGCATGAACCAGCTAGCGGGAGTATTTATGGATGTCTTTAATTTCTCCCTCCGCTGTTCAGAAGTACCCACCTGTGTCAAGCAGAACACCGTCATCCCAGTGCCGAAGAAAAGCAATACCTCATGCCTAATCGATTACCGTCCAGTGGCCTTGACATCCACCATCATGAAACGCTTTGAGAGGCTCGTTATGGAACGCATTAAATCCAGTCTATCCAGCCACCTTGACCCATTGTAGTTCGCTTACCACCACAACAGGTCCACAGACGATGCCGTTGCCCTCTACACAAATCCCTAGAACACTGGCGAAGAGAGACACCTACGTCAGACTCCTATTCATAGACTACAGCTCTGCCTATAATACCATTATACCATCCAAGCTTATCAGCAAACTCGCGGGACTTAGTGTCAGCACTCATCTCTGCAACTGGATCCTCAACTTCCTGACCAACAGACCCCAATCAGTAAGGATAGGGAACAAATCATCCTCTAGGATAATCCTCAACAAGGGGACTCCTTCATAGCCCCCTTCTTTACTCCTTGCACACCCATGACTGTGCAACCATGTACAAATCTAATTCAATGTTCAAATTTGCAGCCAACACCATCATTGTGGGCCAGATATCAAATAATGATGAGACGGAGTATAGGAAGGAGATTGGAACCTTGTGTCCTGTAGTCGAGACAACAACCTTTCTCTCAATGTCAGCAAGACAAAATAAATAGTGATCGGTAGTGATCATTAAAGCCAGGATGTTTAGGCACTAAAAAACTCTGAAATAGGCAGGCAAAAAGGCATAATAAAATTACAAAAAAGGCATGAAAAAGGCATTTGTTGATTTAAAAAAAAGGCATAAAAAGTCTTGTATTTCCACCACTAAAATATGATTTTTAATAATATAAAGGTATACTACATTAAATGACCAAAGTTGCCTGGTTGCACATAATTACTAGAATTGTTTTCAATTTATCTGGTGTTAAAATATGCTGTCTGTCAGACAGAATATACTTCAGTTGTAAAAAACTTATTTCTACCTCAGCTGAGGACACTGGTGCATACCCGAAACAAGCTACAGACTCTATATTCATGTTAATTTATTGTGCATTACAACTACCTTGAAGTACTTTAGCTATGTTTTGTATTTCTTCAAGATCTTTGTTAGCTAAAATTACTCTCTCACATTTTCCTTGTATGTCTTTACCTACATCGCCAGGAACTTTACGAATATCGTCAGTTACTTTGTTGAGAACCTGCAAGTTATTCACTAATTTTTCAGCACGTTTCTCAAGGGAAGTGATAGCTTGTGGTAAGTTTGCAAAATTGGAAGCAATAAACACAAAATCATGATAGAGGAACGTTTTCTGCATTTCAGACGATTCTGACTGCAGCAGATTCTTCTTCTCCAAAACAGTTGACGATTTCTGTTTAAGAAGGAACTGCAGATGCTGGAAAATCAGAAGAAGGGTTTAAGCCTGAAACATTGCCTATTTCCTTTGCTCCATATATGCTGCCACACCCGCTGAGTTTCTCCAGCACTTTTGTCTACTGACAATTTCTGTTATCTTTTCAAAATTTGCAGCGTAGTAGAATACAGCAGAGAGTCATGTACCCCACCTAGTCAAAACAGGCTGAGAAGGTAGCGGAATATCAGGTGCCATTTCCTTGAACAAGTGCACAACAATTGAGCTTTGAGGAAGATTTTCTTGACATTGGAAACTAGGCGATCGACATTTGGAAACAAGCTACGTATGTGCTTGGCAATTCTACAAAGTCCTTGAGCTAAGCATGTCAAATGCAAAATTTTGGGGAATAAATCTTTAAGAGCATGAGCAGCTTTTTTCATGTATGGAGCTGCTCGTGTTTCCATCAGTCACAAACAGACGAACATTCTCATGCTTTATACCTTCTGGCAAAGTACAGCAACGGTCTCCACCTCTTCCTTTCTTTTTCCAGCCCCCCCCACATCAGTCTGAAGATGGGTCTCGACCCAAAACGTAGCCTATTCCTGCTCGCCATAGATGCTGCCTCACCCGCAGAGTTTCTCCAGCATTTATATCTACCTTGGACTCTCCTTGATCGGACTTTGCTGGCTTTACCTTGCACAAAACGTTATTCCCTTATCATGTATCTAAAGGTTCAAAGGTTCATTTATTGTCATATACACCATTTGGTGTAGTGAAATTCAAGTTGCCATTGCAGCACATTAATAAGAATACAACACAACATTAAAGAAGAATTTAACATAAAACATAAAATTATCCCCCCACAATGGTTCCCACTGTGAGGGAAGGCACAAAGTCCAGTCCCCATCCCCTTGTCCACCCATAGTCGGGCCTATTGAGGCCTCCGCAGTCGCCGCTATGGGGCCCGATGTTTCAGACCCTTCTCGCCGGGTGATGGTGCTATGGCATCGAGAGAACCCTCTCAGCGGCTTGGGATGCCTGGAACAGTTGCTTCCTTAACGGAGACTGTAAATGGCTTTATTGTGGTAATGTATTGTTTTTCTGCTGACTGGATAGCACGCAACAAAAGCTTTTCACTGTACCTCAGTACACATGACAATAAACTAAACTGAACTGAACAACTGGACACCCAACATCATATTTTACTTCCTGCTTTCAACCATGCATCTATGCATTACAATAGATCCAATCAACAAAATAATATTACAGACAATCAATTTGAAATGTTAACTGGTTCGCTTTCCACAGAAGCTACTTAACCTGCTGAGTGTTTTCTGTTTATACCTCACTCAATGGAAGCTGTGAGGTTTTGTATTCTGGTGCACAACTTAACTATTACTATAATCTATGTGGTTTTAAATAGAACTGTTTTTTTTCTGTAACCTGAAAAACAAGGGTATGATACATTTTCATTTTAGGTATAAAATTTGGACAGTGTTAGCTTGCAACCATGCTGTTTTTATTTATTGACAGATTCCTCGTGTGCATATTATTTTGATGACAAAAGGTGACACAGAATCTCTGTGAGAGTACAAGTGGTCAGCCAAAGGTGAAGCTGCATGTAATTTCAAGGGTAATGTCATGTATTTTGTGAAGAGAATAGTTGACCTGGAGTTGGATGAATTGTCTTTCAAACATTTGTATTAACCGAGTAAACTCAGGCCATTCAGTTTGTCTTCTAACATCCTGAGCTAATTGCCGACTAGTCGGAACAATCTACTTTTATTCAAAACCAATAACAGACAAAGCATAAAATGGGGAAAATCTAATTCTTGGAAAGCTTCGGGAGCTGCAAGTCTCAAGTCATTTCCTTCCTCACCATTTCATCTTTATCATTACTCTGTTCCAAAAATTGGTATTTTTAAAATTTAAATCTATTCAAATTGTTCCTGAATTAATCGATATTTATCAACAAATCCGTACTCAGAGTGAGTCAATTGCACAGCTTGAAATTGCACACATTGAATTATTTCTACAAATTAGTTCTGAATTCACTGCTCTTTATCTCCATCTTCTGGTTTACATGGGCAAACTGAAATAGTTTGGCGTGGTCTACATTATTTTTAACCCTAAGAAAACATACAAGTTCCACTTAACTCTCACATTTCTATTAGGAATATACCCATTTTACTACTAACTCTGCCAAATCAAGACTATTCTATTAATCAAGCTGGTATCAGATCAGCAGCTGCAATATACTTCCGCATCCTAAAAACTGTACACCTTATTTTAAGTATAATCACACCAATAATTTATAATGTAGCAGAATTTCAGTTCAATTTTAGCCATTAATCATACCCCAATAATCCCTTATTTTTAGTCAGTCCCTTGAGATCAAGGATGACTGGTTTCCATTACAGTGCTGTCGTTTCTAGGGCAATTTGAGGTCAATGTGGGACCCATAGATTTTGTCACAGGTTGGCATATGGGTGAGCAGATTGGGAACTGAGGCATTCTAACTGCTGGTTACATTGGGTTTCTGTGTGCTCCTGATGCACAAAGGTAAGATTCCCGGTGCTATGCTGAATGCTCCTTCCCCACTTCAAACAGTCATGGTCCAGAGATTCTCTGGAGTCAATGTGGAAGTTGTGTTTCTTCAAGGAAGTTGTTTTGATAATATCTTTGAATTGTTTCTTCTGTCCACGTGTCGGACATGAGAATGACATGTTCTGTCCAAAGGAGCCAATCTCAGTTAAATTGGAGATGTTGGCTTGGAAGAGGATGCTGATTTCAAGAGAGATTTAGCTCTTAGGGCTAAAGGAATCAACAGATATGGGGGGAAAAGCAGGAACGGGGTACTGATTTTAGATGATCAGCCATGATCATATTGAATGGTGGTGCTGACTCGAAGGGCCAATGTTTCTATGATATTGGTTTACTTGTGCTGCCAGTCGATGGTAGACAGTTTCTGGTAACAATACAAATTAAATACAATTTTATTACAACTTCTTACTGCTATAATAAGTGACATGCTAACAATGTTCAGGGGAGCAATAACCAGCTCACTTCTGGATTTCAGCTCTTTTGAATCACAGTTAAAATGATATGTGGAGGCACTTGGTTCTCTGGAACTAAATCCAAGCATCAGTAAGCAGATTACTGAGCATATTTGCACAATATTGCATTGAATTTTTGGCTGTTTGAGAAACATTGGGTATACATTTTTAGTTAATTTAACTGTCAACCCAATGTAAATTCAAGACTGCTTATAGCCTATCGTCTACTGCTCTGTTATCTTTACCATTATCTCCATATCATCTGCAGGTTTAGTTCCAAGCCAGATCATGGTCATATTCTCTAAAGTTAAGATAATCTTTTTCTGTTTATGTGTCATCCTTTACTTTAGAGATACAGCGTGGAAACAGGCCCTACGACCCACCGGGTCTGCACCAAATCAGCGATCACCTGGTACACCAACATTACCCTGCACACTAGGAACAATTTGGAATTTTACCGAAGACAATTAATCTACAAACCTGTACATCTTTGGAGTGCAGGAGAAAACCGGAGCACTCGGAGAAAACCCAACAGTCACTGGGAGAACACACAAACTCCGTACAGACTGCACCTGTGGTCAGGATCAAACCCGGGTCTCTGGCGCTGTAAGCCCGCAGCTCTACCACTGTGCAGCCCCAATCCATTATCAATGCTTCCCTGATTCGGGGTTCAGATTCCTTATTTACAGTTCTAACTTTCCTAATTTATCTGAATCAAACGCTTTGCTGCAAGGAAGTCTCTTTACAATTATTTCAGAACTAAGGGACAAAAGGTTAGGGGTAACATGAGGAAGAACTTCTTTACTCAGAGAGTGGTAGCTGTGTGGAATGAGCTTCCAGTGGAAGTGGTGGAGGCAGGTTCGATTTTATCATTTAAAAATAAATTGGATAGATATATGGACGGGAAAGGAATGGAGGGTTATGGTCTGAGTGCAGGTAGATGGGACTAGGTAAGAGTAAGTGTTCGGCATGGACTAGAAGGGCCGTGATGGCCTGTTTCTGTGCTGTAATTGGTATATGGTTAATTAACATCGATTGGCTCTCTTTCATAATTGTATATCTGTACAGATGTTCCATGAAATTATAATTTGTTTAGAATTTCACAATTTTACTCTCAATAGTCTCACTGGTCTCCAGCTTCCTGAACCATTTTTAGATACCATTAAAAAAATATGGTTAACAGCTGCTTCTTTTCAACTTCCTGCACCATTTCAGTATTCTCTGACTTGTGTAGGATTTTCACTAAAGTTTTGGTAATTTCCTCTTTTATTCCCTTAATAATCCTGAGATGCATTTTATCAAGTTCTCTTACACATCATATGACACTAAAGAGTAATTAGTGTTGTATCTTGCAATGTGCCTGAATTCCTTTCCAAGACAAGTAAGTTTAGATTTTTCTTTGATTATAAACTGAGGTCAAGTTCATATTTATTGCTTCAGCAGCACATGCATTGTCTGATGATGTGCCTTTTTCGACCCCACACTTTACCTATTCCTTCTGTCCAGAGATGCTGCCTGTTCAGCTGAGTTACTCCAGCAATTTGGGTCTATACTCACTCTTGTTTGTTTCAGACTAATGTAATCACAAACCTTTTCTCTGAACTTTCACAGTGGAATTGCATACAGAATAGCGGCTTCCATCAGTTTCATTTTTAAACTGTCCACATGCTGGTAATTGTTCCTCTGGTTTCATTTCACTGCACCATCTCCCTGTCTGATTTCCAATCAAGAAACTGATTAGCTTTGTAATTGTAATTGTAATTAATTTATCAGCCAAGTATGTAAAAACATACAAAGAATTTTATTTGCCATACAGTCATACCAAACAAGCAACAACATAAAAATTAACATAACCATCCACCACAGCGCACTGTGATGGATGACAATAACGTACAGTATTATCTTCTTCCCTGAATGTTGGAAGGTGGGTATTAAATAACTATGAAAATAAAGGAACACTACAGAGGACATTTCAGGCTTTTCCACACATCACCTTACTGTATGGCAATAATGCAATCCAAACGCTGTTCACGCCTGGTCAGCTGAATCACTAAAATCCTACAGCTAATGTCAAATAAATGTTCATATTATTCTGCACTACAAGCAGCAAACCGGCAGTATGAATATTGTCTTTTCTAAAGATAGACACAAAATACAGGAGTTACTCAGTGGGACAAGCAGCATCTCTGGAGAGAAGAAATACGTAACATTTCGGGTCGAGACCATTCTTCAAACTTGATGTAACCCAAGTATCCCCACTCTCCATCCCTCCAACACGCTAGTCATCGTACTAGTTTCACTGTCGTCCTGTTGACTTTCACTGTCTGTATAACTTGTTATCACCTAGCCTACACCCAAAAATGGACCATTGTGGGCTCCACCTTTCCTTGATCATCATTACTTTTTGCATATCTTTGATTTGATTTGTTCTATACCTCTCATTATCACCATTCATATTTCTCATTTCCCCTTCCCGTCTCAACCCGAAACGCCACCTATTCCTTTTCTCCAGAGATGCTGCCTGACCCGCTGTGTTAATCCAGTTTTGTGAGTCTATCTGTGGTTTAAACCAGCAGTTCCTTCCTACACAAATCATCCTTATATTCAATGCCTATTCTGGGAGATTATGTCTAAGTTGTGCTTCTAATCAAATTTTGTTGCGTGCTAATCATCAGCGAAAATACTCTTTGTGATTACATTTGATCCATCCACAGTATACAGATACATGATAAAGGAATAACGTTTGGTGCAAGATAAAGTTCAATTAAATAAAGTACAAGGGTCTCTAATGAGGTAGATAGTAGTTCAGAACTGCTCTCTAGTTAGTGATAGGATGGTTCAGTTGCCGGAGAACTTGGAAGAAAAATGGCCCTGAACCTGGAGGTGTGCGTTTTCACACTTCTGTACCTCTTGCCTTACGGAGAGGGGAAAAGAGGGAGTGATCAGGGAGAGACTTGTCCGTGATTATGTTGGTAGCCTTGCCGAGATAGCGTGAAGTGTAAATGGAGTCAATGGAAGGGAGGTTGGTTTGTGAGGTGGTCTGGGCTGCGCCCACAATTCCCCACAATGTCTTCCCAAACCAAGCTGTGATGCATGCTGCTAAAATGCTTTCTACATTTTACAAACTTAGTTAAACAGTGGGATAGTGTCACAGATCCAGAGACCCATGTATAGTCTATCCTTGGGTGCAGTCAGTGTGGAGAATGTTTGCTCTTTCTTAGACTGCTCTGGGGTTTCCATGAGTGCCCCAAATGTAGATAATCAGCTGGGTGAGAATTAATTTGTTATTGTAAATTGCTTCCATTGTATGTAGGTGGCAGTGGAACAAGGTGATGGGGGTAGAAAGGTTGATGTGGGTGTTAGAGGAAAAATGAGATTAATGTAGGATTTGTGCTTGATGATTAGTGTGAAAAACAGTGGGCTGTAAGGATTATTGTTGTTCTGTGTGACTGGTTTACTACAAATGATATTTTAGTAACTTGATACCACTCAGAAAGGGGTGATTTTATTGGAGAGTTAAAATGCTATTTACAAGTAAGATTTAGCATGGATTAGTTTAAGATATGTATTTGGCAGCAAAATAGTATTTCCATTTGGTTCTCAAGAGTCAGGCCAATTTAAATTTACCTTGGGTCCAGCAGGTCCAGCTGATCCTGGATGTCCAAGAAAACCACCGGGTCCCCTTTTACCAGGATTACCCTAGAAAATAGGAAGGTAATTCCAATCAAAAACTGATGCAGTTGCAAACAAAAATCCACAAGCATATTTTTCACTAGATAGCAGCAGAGGCATTGTACTAAATTTTATCACTGCATTGAACTCATCCTTGTAGAAAATTCTCAGGTGACACCTGATAAAACTTCCACTGACAAGCAGCGTGCTGGGAATGTGCCAGCAAACAGCGGCCAAGCCCACCAGCAGTCCCAGCCTGCCCGACGCAGTGGACCAATGATGGAGGACTTGCCGATAGGCCCGGCTCACCCACGGTGGGCTCCGAGGCACAGGAGAGCGGGGATGGAGCCATGAGTGAGGTGGACTGGCGTGAGTGAGGTGGACCGTCGAGTGCATCAAGAGCAAGGTGGACCACCGAGAGAGAGGAGGGAACACACAAAGAGCTACCTGGCGGGGGGCCACCGAGAATAAAGGGGGTACCCGGCAGGGGGCCGCCAAGAACAAAGGATGACCTATTTGGGGGGGCTGCTGAGAATGAAAGGGGACTCAGTGGGGGCCGCTAAGAACAAAGGGGGAACTGGCGGGGGGGTCACCTGTTGCCACGTGCAGCGGCAGGCCTGGTTCACTGCTACGAACGGAAGATAAAAATGTTGTAACTTGATCGGCACCAGAAACGTGGTGACTCATGTGTACTGCCTAGATGAGTTCTGCTGTATGATTTTACCAGGTTGTATGCAAAACAAAACATTTCACTGTGTACCTAGCTGCATGTAAAAATAAAGTATGATTTAATTGAAGTATCATTCAAATGCTGTTCAGTAGTTTGCGTAGACAAACCTGTTTGCCTGTGTCTTCTACATGCAGCTGGATGAACTTCCCAGATTCACACAAAACAGTTAAAAATAATTAACTTCTGTTTTTTCAGCAGTTTGCATAATAACAATCGAGTGAATTTGAGAATATACTTTAGGGATTACACTGACTGCAAAGGACTGATTATTCAGGAGCTGCTGGCAAAACACTGAACGAAACCCAAAATAAAATCCTAAAGGGCCTGTCCCACCAGCATGCAACTCTATGCGATGAACGCGATCAAACTAGAAGCGGGGGCTGCGCAGAGGTCGGGTGATCCCCTGTACAGGGCCGTTCCCACCAGCATGCGCCTGCATGCGGCAAGCGCAACCAAACTGGCAGTAGGGGCCGCGCGGAGGTCGGGTGAGTGGCGCAACGCGGCGCAAAGTGAGGCGAACTTAGAGCGAAGTCTAAGGTAAGTTCACCAGGACAGAGAGGGGCACACAGAGAGGGGCACAGAGGCACACACACACACAGGACCACGGAGCCACCCACATAGAGGGTCACGGAGGCACCTACAGAGAGGGTCACGGAGGCACGATGTCGGGGCGGTGTGTAAACGTCGAGGCGACTGCGAGCCGACAAGCCATTGCCGCGCGGAATTTTTAGACGTCAGTTTTTCGGAGCCCCACGCGGTGTCGGGACGAACTCCGAACAATTCCGCACGGCTCCGGCGATCGAAGTGGGACCGGCCCCGCGACGCTGGACGGCTCAAGCGACCACGTTAGGTCGCGCTAATCGCATAGAGTTGCATGCTGGTGGGACAGGCCCTTTAGACTTTAGCATTTAGAGATAGAGTGGAAAAAGGCCCTTTGGCCCAGAGTGTCCATGCGATCTCCACCATACACTAGCAATATCTTACACACGAGGGACAATCTGAAATATCCAAGAGTGAATTGCTGTCCCTTCAACTTTCCATGGGAATTTAGTTCAGGTACATGGAAAGTTCTGGCTTGAGAAAACAGATGAGATCCATCCTGACCGTTTTGAGTTGGTGGACATTTCCATATTATTCAAGGACTCAGCACCAACATAAATAAGGGCACCGCTGCATCATAGGTTATAGAGGACTATGAACAAAATAAATCAATCTAAATTAGACACAAAAAGTTGCAGTTGTTCAGCGAGACAAGCAGTATCGCTGGAGAAAAGGAATTGGTGATGTTTTGGGTCGAGACCCTTCTTCAGACTGGTTTGGGATAAGGGATTGATGTCGAGAGATAAAGAACAATGAATGAAAGATATGCAAAAAAGTAACGATGATAAAGGAAACAGGATATTGTTAGCTGTTTGTTGGGTGAAAACGAGAAGGTTGTGCGACTTGGGTGGGGGAGGGATAGATAAAGAGGGAATGCTGGGGTTATTATGTATCTATGAGTACTGTGTTTACAGGCCTGTTAAACTGCTGCAAGTAAGAAATTCATGGTCCTGTTGTCAGAACATATGACAATTAAACAGTTTTGACTCTTGACTGTTGTACCCAAATGTGGGCAGGTTGGAGTTGGAATAGGATGCTGTTTGTTATTTTAATTATTTTAGTTTTTGTCTTTTGCAATCCACCCATTTTGAAGTATTAATGCTGCTCCAACATCTTAATCTTGGTCAATTTTCTATCTCACGTCTCATGTTGTCAAACATAGTAGAAATTAGATGCAATCAGCAGATGTCATATTAGTTTATGTCCGATACAAAAAAAACACATTAGGAAAATATGAGAATGAACAAAGGATCTTTAATCTACTGGGTAAAGTAATGGAATTGTAGAGACATGCTGTTTATCTGATTATTTTGGCTTCATTTGTCACACACAGCTGTCAAGCTATTCATTGAGACTATTCCACAACCAAGCATCAATGCTAATACTGAAAAGATGTCAAAGTAAAGGCCTGTATCATTTATTTTGTTGTAATTATATGCTCAATATATTAACCAATCCTTTTTTCCCACGTCCATCTTGTCCTCACTTTCCACCCTACCAGCCGTCGAAAACAACATATATTCCTCTGACATTTTTGCCACCTCCAATGGGATCCCACCACTGGCCACATCTTCCCATCTCCTCCCCTTTCTGCTTTCCGCTGAGACTTTTCCCTCCATAACTCCCTGGTCAATTCGTCCCTTCCCACCCAAACCACCCCCTCCCCTGGTACTTACCCTTGCAGCCGCAGGAAATGCTACACTTGTCACTTTACCTCCCCCCTCGACTCCATCCATAGACCCAAGCAGTCTTTCCAGGTGAGGCAAAGGTTCACCTGTACCTCCTCCAACCTCATCTATTGCATCCGCTGTTCAAGGTGTCAACTACTCTACATCGGTAAGACCAAGCGCAGGCTTGGCAATCGCTTCGCTCAACACCTCCGCTCAGTTCGCAATAAGTTTTTTTTTAATTTCAAAGTAGACTTTATTCAGGTAATAAATATATACAATACATCAACCGTGCGAAAAAATCATCCGACATTTTCGGAGGCTATACAAATTATTCAATAGAGTCTACATACATTGCTCAAATTTTGTATATTTGTCTTCCACCCTTGCCACTCAAGTAGCCCACTGGCGTGGAATCCCTTCTCTTATTTGAGGGGCGTCTCCACCGCACCCCGCCCCCATCCAGCAGTGGAAGGAACCTAGACTGTGGTCCTCCCCCACCGAGC
The DNA here is from genome assembly GCA_963514005.1 of Raja brachyura. Next base: position 101,254,106 of record OY740782.1, on the reverse strand, counting down.
CTTGGCGTTGGCTGCACCAAGCTTCAATGCGTCCCTCAGCATGTACTCCTGCAGTCTGCAGCGGGCCAGTCTGCAACATTCCCTGACGGACATCTCGCTCTGCTGGGTGCTGAACAACGCTCGGGCAGACCAAAGAGCGTCTTTCACCGTGTTGATGATCTTCCAGCAGTACTCGATGTCAGTCTCTGAATGCTTCCCTGGGAACAGTCCGTAAATCACAGAGTCCTCTGTGACTGAGCCGTTTGGAATAATCCATGACAGGGACACTTGCAGACCTCTCCAGACTCTCTTCGCAATAACCATCCTGATCTCCAGGTGGCTCAGCATTTCACTGCCCCTCCCATTCCAAATCCGACCTTTTCGTCCTGGGCCTCCTCCGTGGCCAGAGTGAGTCCCACCGCAAAATTGGAGGAACAGCACTGCATATTTTGCTTGGATAGTTTACACCACAGTGGTATGAACATTGACGTCACCAATTCCAATTCTTTGGTTTCTCCTTCCTTCTTTCTTCCCCTTCTCTTCCCAGCTCTCCCACAGCCTACTGTCTCCGCCTTCTTCTTTTCTTTTTCCCACCCCCCCCCCCCCCCCCCGCCGACATCAGTCTGTAGAAGGGTCTCGACCCAATACGTCACCTGTTCCTTCGCTCCATAGATGCTGCCTCCCCCGCTGAGTTTTTCCAGCTTTTTTTGTCTACCTTCGATTTTTCCTGCATCTGCAGTTCTTTCTTTACCAAGATCTTTTTGGTTGGTATGGTAGTGAAAAGATCTCTCCCCATGAGATCCTTTAAGAACAGCTGCATTTTCAATTCCACCTCACACTGCCTGTGGCTGCAGTCCAAATGAAACAATCATTCATTTCCTCACGGACTGTGTCTTTGCCAAGACGGTATGGAAAGGGATGCAGTTGTTTTTGTTGTGGTTCATCCCAAACAGCTGCATACCAGAGAACATTGCTCTACAGGCTGTTGCCAGGGACATAAATTGATACTATAAACATCAACTGGTACTGCTGCAGCTCGATCATCAGTTCAGTGAAAAACACACTGCAGTCTGCTCAAAACTAGTTAAATGCAGATGACATCTTACCATGTTTTTCATTAAAATTGCATATTTTGTGAAAAAAATTATACATTACAGGAAATGTCCAGTAATTCTGAATTAGATTCAGATACTTCCATGCTGCAGCAATGATCTGCTGAAATGTGGGCTTCATGCTATCATATGCTTTACGCACAGCTCATTCCTAAGTCCTTCAAAGAGTTTTGATAGGCAGATGGTTGGAACAAAGGCCAGAGATAAGAAAGGAAGGTGTAAGACAGTTATGAAGAGTTGCAGATTGCAGGGGGTGAGGTGGGGCGGGTGAGAACTGTTGTGTTGAGGGGAGAAATAAGTGGATATCTAGGTGGGGCGTGGCGGTGGAAAGGTGGGAGGAAGAGAAGGGGTTGTGGGGGAAAAGAGACCGGGGGGGGGGGGGGGGGGGTGCGTTAAGTGAGAGGTTACCTAAAATTAAAGAATTCGTACCTTTGCGTTATAAGCTACCCAAGCAGAACATGAGTTGCTGTTCCTTCAGTATGTGCGTGGCTTCACTCTGGCAATGGAGGATGCCCAGGACACAAAGATCAGTGTGGGAATGGGAAGGAGAGTTAAAATGGGTAGCAACTGGGATATCCAGTAGGCTGAATGCAAAAGTTGTCAAGTCGACGCTTGGTCTTGCTGATGTACAGGATGAAATCCTGGTACTCTGTGTCGGGCACTAAGTTAACAAATAAGTCGGAACATAATTAAGTAACCAGAATGTTATTGTCTACTAGACCAAGTGGGACCAACGGGGTCCCTGTCACATGGGAGGCGGGAAGGAAGATTGCACCTTCACGTGGTCCATCGTTTCAACGAATGCAATCAACCTGGCGTGCACAAACAGAAGATCAAGCAGACCAAGTTGTCTTACAACTTTAGGCTGTGCACGCCATATGCATGGGAGATCTGGTCCCCAATGTAACCCATTCCCCCAATGCAATATTCTACCACTCACCCATAGCCCCCAAGGGAGGCCTAGTCCCCCCAACAAATCCCGTTCCCCAACGCAATATTCCACCACTCACCCGTTTCCCCAATGCAACCTGTTTCCACCACTCACCCATAGCCCCCAACTGCGCAGGCATGACTCATTTCCCCTCATCCCCCAGCACTCCCTCCCCCTCTTCATCCTCCCTTCTCCTCTCCTCTCACACCTCTTCCTCCCTATCTTTCCCCTACCCTTATTCACTCCCTCCCTCCTTCCATAACCCCTCTACCCTCCCTACTCCTCTCTATCTCTTTAAATACCATTAAACAATAATCCTCTCCTCATCCCCTCCCCCATCCCCTCCTTCTCCTTACCACAACGTGACAAATCTCTCATTGCACTGGCAGCCCTGTCTTCATTAACAATGTAACAGTGGAGCACAGCTGCCGGGCAGTTTATGTAAATGACATCCCATTGTGATGTCATAGCTGTAGCTGCCACTACAGTGTTCAAGTGATTCTTTCTCAAACTGGATTTTGCAGAGTTAAAAATGTGAATAACTTGTAAAATATAACATCAATCTGAACAAAACTTGATACACGAGACCACTGGACAATGTTGAGCACGGTGGTCCAAACATTGTAGTGCTATCATGTACAGTTTTGGTGTAATGCAGGGCATCAATCACAGACACACATACACTAACAAACAAGATGAGAGTTTTAGTAATATATAGATTGCTGGGGGAAAGTAATATAAAAGTAGAAAACTAATGCTCTAATTATATGTTATTGGTGAGACCATTTCAGAAATGATCTATAGAGTTTCAGTCATCTTATTACAAAGCTCGGCCTATAACCACTATATTTCAAAAAAATGAAGGGGGGATTGACTGAAGCACATACAAGCCCGAGAGGTCTTGTCAGAGTGGATGTGGAGGGAATGTTTCCTCTTCTCGGAGAATCTAAATTTAGAATCAACCGTTTCGAAATAAAGAGTCAGCCATTTTTATAAGACTGGGAGGAGGTATCTTTTCTTTTCTGAAGATCATGTCTTTGGAATTCTCATAGAAACTTGATAAGCAAGGGGGTATAATGATTCTGTGGGTAGATATGAATGTGGAGTTGAGTTTAGAATCACACTAGATCATGTCTCATTTTATTAAATGGTGAAGCAGATCTGAGCAACCAAGTGGCCTACTTTTGTTCCAAATGCGTATGCTCATATATACTTTTGCACAAGTGATGCAATAACAGCTGCTTTCATCCTAATTACACCTGCAGCATAATCTGGATTATGGAATCTATATATATATAACGTGACTAAGTGGGACCCGTTGGGTCCCTTCTCACACGGGAGGCCTGGTCCCCCAACGCAACATTCCACCTCTCCACCAATTCCAATATTCCACCACTCACCCATAGCCCCCAATTGCGCAGGCACGGCAGACGGGTTCCCGTTGTGATGCCCCTGATTCCCCCTCTCCCCTCAATCTCCCCCCCCAGTCAGCCCCTAAGCCCTCCCACCCATTCACTCACTCCATACCTCCCTCAACCCCCCCCCCCCCCCCCCCATCCACTTAGCAGCTCTCCAGCTGCGCACAGTCATTCCCTCCCATTGGGTTCCCAGTGTGACATAGAACATGCAGGTGCAGCTGAAGGGCACGGCAAGTGGAAAAGGGATTTATTAAAGCTTAAAATGTGAATAACTTAAAATATAACAACAATTTAAATGTTAAAGTGGAGATTTATTCAGTCCATTCTTTCTTGTTGTGTCTCATGTGCGTTCTGCAGGCGGAAGCTGTCGGGGGCCGGTGGGGGGAGCGTCCTGCAGCCTGCAGAGGGGCACAGCTTCAGCCGGTGGCCAGTGGTGGGGGGGGGGGCTTTCTGGGGGTCTAGTATGGGTGTTGTGGGCTGAAGGTACTGGTTTCCAGAGGGCTAGTATGGACATTGTGGGCCGAATGGATTCTTGGACACAATTCACTCAGCCTGGTAGGCTCACAGTTCTCTCACTGATGGTTGGTGGGCTCACAGTTCACTCACAGCTGGTGGGCTCACAGTTCACTCACTCACGGCTGATGGGCTCACAGTTCACTCACTCACGGCTCGTGGGCCCACAGTTCACTCACTCGCGGCTGGTGGGCTCACAATTCACTCACTTACGGCTGGTGGGCTCACAGTTCACTCACTCACAGCTTCCGGACTGACTGACTCACGCGTGACTTCTTGACTCACGCCCGACTTTTGTAAACTGAAAACTGTAACGTCCAGGTTCAGGAACAGCTTCTTCCCAAAAGACATCAGGGTATTAAATACAACGAATAAGCTCTGAACGGCAAAATATTATGTTATTATTTGTTATTTGCACTATGTTTGTTATTTATTGAACACACACACCATCCATCACACAATCCATCACACACACACACACACACTCCACCACACACACACACACTCAATCTCACTCACACACACCCTCCATCTCACACTCACACATACCATTCATCTCACACACACACACACACCCTCCATCACACACACACACCCTCTATCTCTCACACACACACCCTCCATCTCACACACACACCTTCCATCAGACATCCTCCATCGCACAAACACACACATAACTGGGACATATGACAGTGAAACTCTCTTGACGATACTCACGCCCGACTTCTGGACTGAGCGCGGCCTTGGACTCAGGTCCGACTTCTGGACTCAGGTCCGACTTCTGAACTCAGGTCTGACTTCTGGACTGTGCACGACCTCTGGACTCAGGTCCGACCTCTGGACTGAGCGCAACGTCCGGACTGGGTGCAACCTCTGGACTGAGCGCGACTTCTGGACTGAGCGCGACTTCTGGACTGAGCGTGACTTCCGGACTGAGCGCAACCTCTGGACTCAGCCACGGCTTGTAGACTCACAGTTCACTCACGAATGGCTTATAGACTCACAGTTCACTCACAAACAGCTTGTAGACTCACAGTTCACTCACTAATGGCTTGTAGACTCACAGTTCAGTCACTCACGGCTTGTAGACGCACAGTTCACTCACCAATAGATTGTAGACTCACAGCAGTCACTCTCGGCTAGTAGACGCACAGTTCACTCACCAATGGCTTGTAGACTCACAGTTCACTCAGCCATAGCTGGTGGGCTCACAGTTCACTCACTCACAGGTGGTGGAGTCACAGTTCACTCAGCTATGGCTGGTGGACTCACAGTCCTGGACTCAACTCTCACTCTTGGCTTCTGGGCTGACTGACTCACGCCCGGCTTCCAGGGCTTTATTCTCCTCGCTCCCGGAAGGGGCGTTACATTCATGGTGACAGACAGGCGAGAAGACCAACCTGCTGATCTCACGATTTTTTAAACCTTCATAACTTTTCAAAATATTTCACCGATCAGAACAAACTTAGTGGCTTGGAGCAAAGGAGAATGGTGAGTAAGGTGGCAAAAAAATCCTAACGATATAGGATAGCATTTATGTGCAAATTTAAATATAGCACAGACCAAAAGTGTTCAAGATGAGAGTTTTAGTAATAGTACTAGACTGAGTGGGACCCATTGGGTCCCAGCTTCACATGGGAGGCCTGTTCCCCCAATGCAATATTCCACCTCTTCACCAATTCCAATATTGGTGGCCAGTGTGCGGGGGGTGGGGGCTTTATGGAGCGCTAGTATGGGGGTTGTGGGCTGAAGGGACTGGTTTTCAGAGGGCCAGTCACTCAAGCCTGGTGTGCTGGCAGCTCACTCACTCAAGGTTGGTGGGCTGGCAGTTGAGTCACGGCTATTCCTTAAAATGCCACTTCAAGCAGGGTGCAAGGTCACCAAATTCAAGTGCAGTTTCCTGCCACTTCAAGCAGGGTGCAAGGCCACCAAATTCGAGTGCAGTTTCCTACCATTCCAAGCAGGGTGCAAAGCCACTAAAGACAGAGTCGTGACCTCTCCCTCCCCCTTCTTGCAGAGACTGAGCCACGCCCACACTTCCATGTTTTATGGTCCCTCCAACCAGAAGGGGCGTGGCCTTCATGGCGTGATCGATAGGAGAGAGAATCTCAACATTTAAAAAACTCTAATAACTCAATTATTTTTCATCAATGAGAAAAATCCTCGGCACCTGATGGGGACTCTGAGTATTATGGCCAAAAATCACAGCCGTACATGCCTAAAATCAATATACAGCGCAAACGGGAATTGGTCAAGATTAGACTTTTAATTATATAGACGCCAAGGCAACTTTGGCATTCTCAAACCAACTTTTCAATTAGGCAAGGCAACTTTAGCATTCTCAAATGAACTTATCAATTAGGCAAGGCAACTTTATCATTCTCAAACCAACTTTTCAATTAGGCAAGGCAACTTTAGCATTCTCAAACCAACTTTTCTATTAGGCAAGGCAACCTTTACATTCTCAAACCAAAAAACACTTTTGCATTTTTAAACTACATTTTCAAACCACATTAAGGGCACTGACAGGACAGGAAAACCACTCACAATTCAGTGGACATGTGTTCAGTGTTCTTCACAGCTCAGACTAAGAATTGCAACATCTCGCTTATCCATCTTGCAGAGAACTGAGGCACCTCCACACTTCCGGGTTTTATAGTCCCTCCGGAAGGGGCGTGGCCTTCAGGAGAGAGATTCTCAACATTAATAAGTCTTTTATTTTTAATCTATGGGAAAAATCCTCTTGTCCTGACCAGCGGAGGGGGACTCTGAGTAAGTTGGCCAAAAATCACAGCCATAAGTAGCAGCCTTTTTATCAAAAATCAATATACAATGCAACAGGAAGTGGAAATATATACTAGACTAAGTGGGACCCATTGGGTTCAATGTTCACACGGGAGAGCTGGTCCCCCAATGCGATATTCCACCTTTCCACCAATTCCAATATTGGTGGCCAGTGGGGGGGGGGGGGGGGGGGCTTTCTGGAGCACTAGTATGGGTGTTGTGGGCAGAAGGAACTGGTTTCCAGAGGGCTAGTATGGACATTATGGGCTAAATGGATACTTGGGGTGGCAGCTCAGTCACTCAAGCCTGATGTGCTGGCAGCTCACTCACTCACTGGTGGGCTGGCAGTTGACACGGCTATTCCTTGAAATTCCATTTCAAGCAGGGTGCAAGGCCATCAAATTCAAATGCAGCTCCCACCTTTTCAAGCAGGCTGCAAGGCCACCAAATGCAAGTGCAGTTTCATGGCATTTCAACCAGAGTGCAAGACAACCAAATTCAAGTGCAGTTTCATACCATTTCAAGCAGGGTACAAGGCCACCAAATTCAAATGCATTTTCCAACCACTTCAAGCAAGGTGCAAGGCCACCAAATTGAAGTGTAGTTTTGTACCACTCCAAGCAGGGTGCAAGGCCACCAATTCAAGTGCAGTTTCGTACCACTTCAAGCAGGGTGCAAGGCCACCAAATTCAAATGCAGCTCCCACCTTTTCAAGCAGGTTGCAAGGCCACCAAATGCAAGTGCAGTTTCATGGCATTTCAAGCAGGGTGCAATACAACCAAATTCAAGTGCAGTTTCATACCATTTCAAGCAGGGTGCAAGGCCACCAAATTCAAGTGCATTTTCCGACCACTTCAAGCAAGGTGCAAGGCCACCAAATTCAAGTGCAGTTTCGTACCACTTCAAGCAGGGTGCAAGGCCACCAAATTCAAGTGCAGTTTTACCACTTCAAGCAGGGTGCAAGGCCACCAAATTCAAGTGCAGTTACATACCACTTCAAGCAGGGTACAAGGCCACCAAATTCAAATGCATTTTCTGACCACTTCAAACAAGGTGCAAGGCGCCCAATTGAAGTGCAGTTTCATACCACTTCAAGCAGGCTGCAAGACCACCAAATTGAGGTGCAGTTTTACGCCACTACAAGCAAGGTGCAAGGCCACCAAATTCAAGTGCAGGTTCATAGCACTTCAAGCAGGGTTCAAGATTCAAGAGAGTTTATTGTCATGCGCTCTGATAGGACAATTAAATTCTTGCTTTGCTTCAGCGCAACAGAACATAATAGGCATTGACTGCAAAACAGATCAGTGTGTCCCACTGAGCGGCGGACTGGCTTGCCAAACAAAAAGGGCTGATGAGCCAAACCCACAGAGGCCAAAGTCGGGCAACGCCATTGTAGTTGGAGACTCCATTGTGAGAGGTACGGACAGGGGTTTTTGCGGCAACAGACGGGATTCCAGGATGGTGTGCTGCCTTCCTGGTGCCAGGATCCAGGATGTTACGGACAGAGTGCAGACAATCCTCAAGGGCGAAGGTGACCAGCCGGAAGTGGTCGTGCATGTTGGCACAAATGATGTTGGAAAGAAGGAGATGAATTTTTTGCAGCGGGACTTCAGAGAGCTCGGAAAAATGCTGAAAAGCAGGACTTCCAGGGTTGTTATCTCCGGTTTGCTTCCAGTTCCTCGTGCTGGCGAGAGCAGGAACAGGGAGATATGGGACCTGAATGTGTGGCTGAGGAACTGGTGCAGGGGGCAGGGATTTAGATTCTTAGATCACTGGGATTTTTTTTATAGTAAGGGGGAACTGTACAAAAGGGACGGATTGCATCTTAACAGGTGGGGGACCAGCATTCTGGCCGGCAGGTTTGCCACTGCTACACGGATGGTTTTAAACTGAATAAGGGGGGTGGGGTATCAAATGGGATAGTCGAGGACAGAGTTAGAGGGAAAGAGAGTAAAGCGATGGTTAATGACCCCAGAATTAACGGGGAAGAAAGCTCACAAAGGGATAGGAGAGTATGGCCAAGTGTAATAGGGATCGATGTGAAAGGGGCCACTTGTCAACATAATTGTATAAGGAGTAAGAGTGTTGTAAAAACAAGCCTGAAGGCTTTGTGTCTCAATGCGAGGAGCATTCGTAATAAGGTGGATGAGTTGAAGGTGCAGATAGCGATTAATGACTATGCTATAGTTGGAATCACGGAGACTTGGCTCCAGGATGACCAAGGCTGGGAGCTGAACATCCAGGGATATTCAATTTTCAGGAGGGATAGACGAAAAGGAAAAGGAGGTGGGGTAGCGTTGCTGGTGAGAGAGGAGATTAATGCAATAGAAAGGAAGGACATTAGCGTGGAGGATGTGGAATCGATATGGGTAGAGCTGCGAAACTCTAAGGGGCAGAAAACGCTAGTGGGAACTGTGTACAGGCCACCTAACAGTAGTATTGGAGTTGGGGATGGCATCAAACAGGAAATTAGAAATGCGTGCAACAAGGGTAACACGGTTATAATGGGTGACTTCAATCTGCATGTAGATTGGGTGAATCAAATTGGCAGGGGTGCTGAGGAAGAGGATTTCCTGGAATGTATGCGGGATAGTTTTCTCAACCAACATGTGGAGGAACCAACGAGAGAGCAGGCTATTCTAGACTGGGTATTGAGTAATGAGGAAGGGTTAGTTAGCAGTCTTGTTGTGCGTGGCCCCTTGGGCAAGAGTGACCATAATATGGTTGAGTTCTTCATTAGGATGGAGAGTGACAAAATTAAGTCAGAAACAAGGGTTCTGAACTTGAACAAAGGTAACTTTGAAGGTATGAGATGTGAATTGGCCAAGATAGACTGGCAGGTGATGCTTAAAGGGTTGACAGTGGATGTGCAATGGAAGGTATTTAAAGACTGCATGGATGAAGTACAAAAGTTGTTCATACCAGTTTGGCAAAAGAATAAATCGGGGAAGGTGGTGCATCCATGGATAACAAGGGAAATCAGGGATAGTATAAAAACAAAAGATGAGGCATACAAATTTGCCAGAAAAAGCAGCCTACCGGAGGACTGGGAGAAATTCAGAATCCAGCAGAGGAGGACAAAGGGCTTAATTAGGAAAGGGAAAATAGATTATGAAAGGAAACTGGCAGGGAACATAAAAACTGACTGCAAAAGTTTTTATAGATATGTAAAGAGAAAGAGACTAGTTAAAACAAATGTTGGTCCCTTGCAGTCAGAAACAGGTGAATTGATCATGGGGAACAAGGACATGGCAGACCAATTGAATAACTACTTTGGTTCTGTCTTCACTAAGGAAGACATAAATAATCTGCCGGAAATAGCAGTGGAACGGGGGTCAAATAAGATGGAGGAACTGAGTGAAATCCAGGTTAGCCGGGAGGTGGTGTTGGGTAAATTGAACGGATTGAAGGCCGATAAATCCCCAGGGCCAGATAGTCTGCATCCCAGAGTACTCAAGGAGGTAGCCACAGAAATAGTGGATGCATTAGTGATAATTTTTCAAAATTCCTTAGATTCTGGAGTAGTTCCTGAGGATTGGAGGGTAGCTAATGTAACCCCACTTTTTAAAAAAGGAGGGAGAGAGAAAGCGGGGAATTACAGACCAGTTAGTCTAACATCGGTAGTGGGGAAACTGCTGGAGTCAGTTATTAAAGATGGGATAGCAGCGCATTTGGAAAGTGGTGAAATCATTGGACAAAGTCAGCATGGATTTACGAAAGGTAAATCATGTCTGACAAATCTGATAGAATTTTTCGAGGATGTAACTAGTAGAGTGGATAAGGGAGAACCAGTGGATGTGTTATATCTAGACTTTCAGAAGGCTTTCGACAAGGTCCCGCATAAGAGATTAGCATACAAACTTAAAGCACACGGTATTGGGGGTTCAGTATTGATGTGGATAGAGAACTGGCTAGCAGACAGGAGGCAAAGGGTAGGAGTAAACGGGTCCTTTTCAGAATGGCAGGCAGTGACTAGTGGGGTGCCGCAAGGCTCAGTGCTGGGACCCCAGCTATTTACAATATATATTAATGATTTGGACGAGGGAATTCAATGCAACATCTCCAAATTTGCAGATGATACCAAGCTGGGGGGTATAGTTAGGTGTGAGGAGGATGCTTGGAGGCCGCAGGGTGATTTGGATAGGCTGAGTGAATGGGCAGATGCATGGCAGATGCAGTACAATGTGGATAAATGTGAGGTTATCCACTTTGGTGGCAAAAACATGAGGGTAGACTATTATCTGAATGGTGGCAGATTAGGTAAGGGGGAGATGCAACGAGACCTGGGTGTCATGGTACACCAGTCATTGAAAGTAGGCATGCAGGTGCAGCAGGCAGTGAAGAAAGCAAATGGTATGTTAGCATTCATAGCGAAAGGATTTGAGTATAGGAGCAGGGAGGTTCTACTGCAGTTGTACAGGGTTTTGGTGAGGCCACACCTGGAGTACTGCGTACAGTTTTGGTCTCCAAATCTGAGGAAAGACATCCTTGCCATAGAGGGGGTACAGAGAAGATTCACCAGACTGATTCCTGGGATGTCAGGACTTTCATATGAGGAAAGATTGGATAGACTCGGTTTGTACTCGATGGAATTTAGAAGATTGAGGGGGGATCTTATAGAAACCTACAAAATTCTTAAGGGGTTGGACAAGCTAGATGCTGGAAGATTGTTCCCGATGTTGGGGGAGTCCAGAACAAGGGGTCACAGTCTAAGGATAAGGGGGAATTCCTTTAGGACCGAAATGAGGAAAACATTCTTTACACAGAGAGTGGTGAGTCTCTGGAAGTCTCTGCCACAGAAGGTAGTTGAGGCCAGTTCATTGGCTATATTTAAGAGGGCGTTAGATGTGGCACTTGTGGCTAAAGGGATCAGGGGGTATGGAGAGAAGGCAGGTACGGGATACTGAGTTGGATGATCAGCCATGATCACATTGAATGGCGGTGCAGGCTCGAAGGGCCGAATGGCCTACTCCTGCACCTATTTTCTATGTTTCTATGTTTCTATATACCATTATATAAATATATGCACACATGAATAAATAAACTGATAAAGTGCAAATAATAGATAATGGGCTATTAATGTTCAGCGTTTTGTCCGAGGCAAGTTTAATAGCCTGATGGCTGTGTGGAAGCAGCTATTCCTGAAACTGGCAATTGCAGTCTTCAGGCTCCTGTACCTTCTACCTGAAGGTTGCAGGGAGATAAGTGTGTGGCCAGGATGGTGTGGGTCCTTGAAGATACTGTTAGCCTTTTTGAGGCAGTGACTGCGATAGATCCCCTCGATGGAAGGGAGGTCAGAGCCGATGATGGACTGGGCAGTGTTTACTACTTTTTGTAGTCTTTTCTTCTCCATAGCGCTCAAGTTGCCGAACCAAGCCACGATACAACCGGTCAGCATGCTCTCTACTGTGCAGGAAAGACCAGGAAAGATCTTCAGAGATGTGCCGCCCAGGAATTTGAAGCTCTTGACCCTTTCAACTATCGGCCCGTTGATAAAAACAGGACTGTGGGTCCCCGTCCTACTCCTTCCAAAGTCCACAATCAGTTCTTTGGTTTTGCTGGTGTTGAGGGCAAGGTTATTGTGTTGGCACCATGTGGACAGTCACTCAATCTCTCTTCTATACTCTGACATCCCCATCAGTGATACGTCCCACAACAGTGGTGTCGTCAGCGAACTTGATGATGGAGTTCGCACTATGACCGGCTGCGCAGTCATGAGTATAGAGTACAGCAGGGGGCTGAGCATGCAGCCTTGAGGTGCTCCCGTGCTGATTGTTATCGAGGATGACACATTTCCATCAATACGAACAGACTGTGGTCTGTGAATGAGGAAGTTGAGAATCCAATTGCAGAGGAATGCGCAGAGACCCAGTTCTGCGAGTTTGGTAACCAGCTTGGAGGGGATGATGGTATTAAACGCCGAGCTGTAGTCAATAAATAACAGCCTGACATATGAGTTTCTGTTGTCCAAGTGGTCCAGAGCAGAGTGGAGGGCCAGTGAGATTGCCGTTGATCCACCATTGATCTGTTGTAGTGGTAAGCGAACTGCAGTGGGTCCAGGTTTTTGTCGAGGTAGGAGTTGATTTTCGCCATGATCAACCTCTCAAAGCACTTCATCACCACAGGCGTTAGTGCCACTGGTGGATAGACATTGAGGCACGTCACCTTACTCCTCTTGGGCACTGGTATAATTGATGCCCTTTTAAAGCAGGTGGAAACCTCAGACCTCAGAAGTGAGAGGTTGAAAATGTCCATAAAATCTCCAGCCAGTTGGTCCGCATAGGTTTTTAGAACATGACCAGGTATACCATCAGGTCCAGACGCTTTTCAAGGGTTAAATCCTCTGAAGGATTTCCTGACGTCGGCCTCTGTGACTGAGACTGAAATACCATCCCAGCGAATAGGGGCACGGGAAGGCCCGGCGTTCCCCCTATCAAAGCGTGCGTGAAACGCATTGAGCTCGTCAGGAAGTGATTTTTCGTTGACATTCGTGCTGCCTCCTGATTTCACTTTGTAGGAGGTGATTGCATTCAGGCCCCTCCACAGCTGGCGAACATCTGTCTCATCCACCAGTTTGGAGCAGAAGTCCCTTTTGGCCTTTTTGATGGCCTTACCAAAGTCGTATCTGAACTTCCTGTAGACCACTGTATCATCAGACATGAATGCCCGGTGTCTGGCCTTCAGAAGAGTGCGGATCTCAAAGTTCATCCAAGGTTTCTGATAGGGAAACACTCGGAAGGTTTTTGTAGGGATGCAGTCCTCCACACATTTCTTTATGAAGTCTGTAACGACTGTGGCATATTCGTTCAAGTCCGTTGCCGACTCCTTGAACATTGCCCAGTCTACAGACTCCAAACAGTCATGCAGTTGTTCCTCTGCCACCCCCGACCAGCTGTGTACTGTCCTCACCTCTGGGGATGCGCTCTTTAATTGCTGCAAGTAGGCAGGAAGAAGCAGCACCGTGGTATGGTCGGATTTACCGAAGTGAGGGCAAGGGATAGAGCGATAGGTATTCTTGATGGTGGTGTAGCAGTGGTCGAGGGTGTTTGGTCCTCTGGTGCAGCAAGAGACATGTTGGTGGAAGTTAGGGAGTGATTTCTTTAGGTTTGCCTTATTGAAGTCCCCAGCATTGGTGGTAAATGCCTCGGGGTAAGACGACTGGTGTTTTGTTGACCACGGCATGCAGCTCCTCCTGTGCCAGACGGACGTCTGCCTGGGGTGGGATGTAGACCGCGGCCAGGATGATGGAGGTGAATTCCTTTGGGAGGTAGAAGGGGCGGCACTTCACCGCCAGATGTTTGAGGTGTGGAGAGCAGGAGTTGGACAGGACTGCTACGTCTGTTCACCACGCAGTGTTGACCACGAGGCAGACGCTCCCTCCTCTCCCCTTCCCAGGTGCCAGTGTACAGTTCATACGGTGGATAGAGAACCCTTCAGGCTGGACTGCTGAGTCTGGGGAGCTGGGGGTGAGCCATGTCTCTGTGAAACAGAACACAGAGCATTCGCTCAGCTCCCTTTGATAAAGCAGCCTTGCTCTTAAGTCCTCCACTTTGTTTTCAAGGGACTGTACATTGGCCAGTAGGATAGTAGGGAGAGGGTCCCCTGCGCTTCAGTCTGACATGAAGTCCTGCCCGTCGGCCAAGTTTTCTGGACACAATGGAGGCCTCCCCTTTATTTCCAGGTACTGTGCTTACTGTACCTGCTGTTTCTGCGAACCTGCGCTGGAATGGGGATTCCTTCACAGACGGCAGCTCCAACTTAATTGTTCCTGGAGGATCCAGCTCGTGAACTCTGGAGGTCATCCCAGAGTTTCCAGGTACAGTACCTGCGTTCCTCCGTCAGGTTAGGAGATTTCCAGCAAGCGTGGGAAAGTTTAAAGTCCGGGGCTCCCGTAGCTGCGGGAGATTGCAAAATTGCAAGAGTCTTGAGGTGCTCAAGCAGCTTGTCCGAAATGGCACCGATTTCTGCCGGTTTCCTGATCCAGGGGAGTTGATGGAAGTTGTATTTATACCTTTTACATTCTGGTGCTCCGCAAAAGTCACCGCAGGCAGGTGCCAAAATGGTGCAAGGCCACCAAATTCAAGTGCAGATTTATACCACTTCAAGCAAGGTGCAAGGCCACCAAATTCAAGTGCAGTTTCATACCACTTCAAGCAGGGTGCAAGGCCACCAAATTCAAGTGCAGTTTCATACCACTTCAAGCAGGGTGCAAGGCCACCAAATTCAAGTGCAGTTTCATATCATTTGAAGCAGGGTGCAAGGCCATCAAATTCAAATGCTGTTTCATACCATTTCATGCAGGGTGCAAGGCCACAAAATTCAAATGCGGTTTTATACCATTTCATGCAGGGTGCAAGGCCACCACATTCAAATGCAGTTTCGTACCATTTCAAGCAGGTTGAAACCACCATAAACCCACCATAAAACATAGAAACATAGAAACATAGAAAATAGGTGCAGGAGTAGGCCATTTGGCCCTTCGAGCCTGCACCGCCATTCAATATGATCATGGCTGATCATTCAACTCAGATCCTATACCTGCCTTCTCTCCATACCCCCTGATCCCTTTAGCCACAAGGGCCACATCTAACTCCCTCTGAAATATAGCCAATGAACTGGCCTCAACTACCTTCTGTGGCAGAGAATTCCAGACACTCACCACTCTCTGTGTGAAAAATGTTTTTATCATCTCGGTCCTAAAGGCATTCCCCATTATCCTTAAACTGTGACCTCTTGTTCTGGACTCCCCAACATCGGGAACAATCTTCCTACATCTAGCCTGTCCAACCCCTTAAGAATTTTGTAAACTTCTATAAGATCTCCCCTCAATCTTCTAAATTCTAGCGAGTACAAGCCAAGTCTATCCAGTCTTTCCTAATATGAAAGTCCTGGCATCCCAGGAATCAGTCTGGTGAACGTTCTTTGTACCCCCTCTATGGCAAGAATGTCTTTCCTCAGATTTGGAGACCAAAACTGTACGCAATACTCCAGGTGTGGTCTCACCAAAACCCTGTACAACTGCAGTAGAACCTCCCTGCTCCTATACTCAAATCCTTTTGCTATGAATGCTAACATCGCTTTCTTCACTGCCTGCTGCACCTGCATGCCTACTTTCAATGACTGATGTACCATGACACCCAGGTCTCGTTGCATCTCCCCTTTTCCTAATCGGCCACCATTCAGATAACTGTCTACCCTCCTGTTTTTGCCACCAAAGTGGCTAACCTCACATTTATCCACATTATACTGCATCTGCCATGTATTTGCCCATTCACCCAGCCTATCCGTCACCTTGCAGCCGCCAAGCATCCTCCTCACACCTAACACTGCCCCCCAGCTTTGTGTCATCAGCAAACTTGGAGATGTTGCATTCAATTCCCTCGTCCAAATCATTAATATATATTGTAAATAGCTGGGTTCCCAGCACTGAGCCTTGTGGTACCCCACTAGTCACTGCCTGTCATTCTTAAAAGGACCCGTTTACTCCTACCCTTTACTTCCTCTCTGCCAGCCAGTTCTCTATCCACATCAATACTGAACCCCCAATATCGTGTACTTTAAGTTTGCATACTAATCTCTTATGTGGGACCTTGTCAAAAGCCTTCTGAAAGTCCAGATATAACACATCCACTGGTTCTCCCTTATCCACTCTACTAGTTACATCCTCGAAAAATTCTACAAGATTCGTCAGACATGATTTACCTTTCATAAATCCATGCTGACTTTGTCCAATGATTTCACCACTTTCCAAATGTGCTGCTATCTCAGCACGTTTGGAAAGTTTCCCCACTACCGATGTTAGACTAACTGGTCTGTAATTCCCCGTTTTCTCTCTCCCTCCCTTTTTAAAAAGTGTGGTTACATTAGCTACCCTCCAATCCTCAGGAACTACTCCAGAATCTAAAGAGTTTTGAAAAATGATCACTAATGCATCCACTATTTCTGGGGCTACTTCCTTGAGTACTCTGGGATGCAGCCTATCTGGCCCTGGGGATTTATTGGCCTTTAATCCATTCAATTTACCCAATGCCACTTCCCAGCTAACCTGGATTTCACTCAGTTCCTCCATCTCATTTGACCCCCGGTCCCCTGTTATTTCCAGCACACTATTTATTTATTCCTTAGTGAAGACAGAACCAAAGTAGTTATTCAATTGGTCTGCCATGTCCTTGTTCCCCATGATCAATTCACCTGTTTCTGACTGCAAGGGATCCACATTTGTTTAACTAATCTTTTTCTCTTCATATATCTATAAAAATGTTTGCAGTCAATATACAGAACAACAGAAAGTGGTCAAGATTAGACTTTTAGTAATATAGATATAGCAGGCACGTGCCATCAGGGTAGGCAAGGTAGGAAATGCCTGTCTACCCTGACTAAAATTATATAATGGTCGTAATATAATGCAGGTCGTAATATATATATAAAATATATATAAAACATATATAAAATGGTGATTAATAGTAAAGGCACGGGAGAATTATGCTTCCATAAGAGATCGGTCTCTTAGGAAAGCATAATTCTCCCGTGCCTTTCATCCGCAGTACATTTAAAACAAGGAAGTATGTGCTACTTACGTGCCGACAACAATGCTTCAAGCCATCAGTGGGAACGGTCCATAACAGCAGCTGAAATTCGGCATTTACACCGTGGACTGCATGCATGTGCTGCACTGTGCACTGTGCATGCGCATCAACCTACTGTGCGTGCGCATGCACAAGTTTCTTGACGGGTTTTTCAAAGATGGATAGTGATTACCTGAAGAGTTTCTCAAAGCAAACTTACGACGAAAAAAACCAAAATAATAAAAAATGGCAGACCAACGCCGGAACCTAAAGAACTTCAACAGCTCAAAGGAACAAAAATATTTAAAACATTTAAACCAGCTTGGTACAACAGGAAACAAAGAGAGAAGAATGGATTTCATATACAAATAATATGGTAAGTAAATTTCTTTGAGCTATATGTTTTTAAATACTTTATTAAGAGATAGTAAGAGAAATTACTTGATAAAAGTCGAGAGAACCATCTGCGCATGCGTTGTTTCCAAGATTTTTTAAAGCCGACTGATAGCTCGCCGGGGAGAGAACAATCTGCGCATGCGCTGTTTCCACGATTTTAAAAAAAAACCCGACTAACAGCTCGCCGGGGAGAGAATAATCTGCGCATGCGCGGTTTCCAAGGTTTTTAAAAGCCACTGCCTACCCTGGCTAATTACTCACGGCACATGCCCGGTATATATATATATATTTAAACAATCCGAAATTGCAGTATAAAGAATTTTATTGCTTTTTTCCAGAAATAATTAAAAGTAAATGCCTAATATTGTGATCATTTTTACAATCTAAACTTCTAGGATCAATTTATGAAGATTGGCTTTTAATATACATTTTAAACATCCAAAGAAGCAGCTTATCATTGACTGTGGAAATGAAATTCATGGTGGGCTCAAAGCAAGCTGAGGATGAACATTCACGAGTAAGCTGGTGAATTCATACTAATTCCATGAACGAATATGCAGTCCATCAGTGATACTGTTTCAGTATGTTCAATATTTTAAATGTCATTAATGAAAGCATAAGTTTTGGTGCCAAAAGATCAGGACTTTACCTGTTGACCCGGATCTCCTTTAATACCAACCCCTGGTAAGCCAGGTAGTCCTGGGTTTCCCTGCTCACCCTAGCAAAATAAAATGAGAATTCACTATTTAGTAATTATGAAAGAACAAATAACAAAACTAATTCATTATTAATTAACAAACAATAAAACATAACTGTACATTTGGGTATTTTTTAGAATAAAGTATGCATGTCGAATTTTATAGAAATAAAAAGCAATACTTCATAAGGAAACCTTAAAGCAAATTCAAAGAATAGTCATCATCCACAAATCACTCATAGCCCATGTCCCATTTCCCTTTTAAAAAAACTCTCAAAACATATCAGCTTGTTGTAAATTAACATCTCAAAAATTGTTTTCCTTGAATAAAATCTTACAGTTGTTTTGAGATAAATTACTCCATCTGAAGATCAATCTACAAGTGAATTGCAATAAAAATGAAGAATGAATTCCCCTCCCAAACAAAACAAGGAGATCACCACACTGGATTCAGAGTGAACCAATGAATATCTCTAAATCACAAAGTTCAAAAGCTGGAAGCAGTGCATCCGGAAGTGGTGGCGCTGCACTAGCAGCAGCGGCTCGCCTGTAGTCCGTCTGTTTTTTCTTTTTTTTTGTTGTCCTTGTCCTGTTTTAGCCAGTTAATTTGAGTTGTTAGTTTGTGTGTGTGTGTGTGGGATGGGGTGGGGTGGGGGGGGGGGGGGGGGGGGGGGGGAGGGGGGGAGAAACGTGTTTTTAGTCTCTTCCTTCAGGGGGGATGCAACTTTTTTTTGTCGTATCCCCCATCTCCGTCTGCGCTGAGGCCTATTGGCGGAGCTCGCGGCCTCCAACTGCGACCGACCAGAGACTCCAGAGGCAGAGCCAGCCAGGACATACCTGGCCAACGTCAGGGCTGTGGTGGGCTCCGGCGGCGGTGACGGCCTGACTCTGGGCTGAGGAGGTGTCCCGGCGGTGACGGCCTGACTCGGGACTGAGGAGGTGTCCTGGCAGTAACGGACTGACTCTGGGCTGAGGAGGTGTCCCGGCAGTAACGGACTGACTCTGGGCTGAGGAGGTGTCCCGGCAGTAACGTACTGACTCTGGGCTGAGGAGGTGTCCCGGCAGTAACGGACTGACACGGGACTGAGGAGGTGTCCCGGCAGTAACGGACTGACTCTGGGCTGAGGAGGTGTCCCGGCAGTAACGGACTGACTCTGGGCTGAGGAGGTGTCCCGGCGGTGACGGCAGCCCGACCTCGGAGGTTCGGCCGCGGGGCCAGCAGACAACATCGTCGGGAGCTCACAGGTCACAGGTTGGTTTCCTGTTTTTCCGGAGCTCCCATGGCAACAGCTTCGTCCGCTGGACTGGAGGGCGGCAGCTTCGGCGGCTTCAACCACCCTGGACCGCGGAGTTTGAACCGGCCCGTTCGCAGAGCACGGATTCAGCCGCGGGACTGACTTACTTACCAACACCCGGTGGGGTCACATCATCGGAGGCCTGGATCGCCTCAGCGCAGAGGGAGAGCAAGGAGGGAAGACAAAGACTTAAGACTTTTGCCTTCCACCACAATGAGGAGGTGCTTGGTGAACTCACTGTGGTGGATGTTAAATTGTGTTTAGTATGTTTTGTTAATTTATTAAATGTATGACTGCCAGGAATGAAATTTCATTCAGACCAAAAGGTCAGAATGACAATAAAGGATATTTTACTTTACTTTACTTTTTTTATGTGCATGTGCATGCTTTTATGTGTCTGTTTCTGTGTGTGTGTGCATGCATGCATGTTTTGCTTATCCGTGTGCATGCATGTGTGTGAGTGTGCATGTGTGTGTAAGACATGCCATGAGATCCCATAACTTGTTCTGGGTTCTGTGGCCCTGTGCACACCAAAGTGCAACCTGATCAGTCTAGCAGAAAAATACAACATTTTGCACCAAGGTGCATCATACAGAAATGCAACACATTGAGGGAGCACAAAATGAGGCTACTGCACTCATGATGAGCAATGTAAAATGAGTTAGCAGTTATCACGAGTTAAATATCAAAAAGGGAACACGTTAATACATGACTCTTTAAAAGTTAACTTACAGAAAAGAGGTAACCAACAACCAGGAATTTTAACTCGGAAAAAAGAATGTCGTAAGTTGTTTAAAATGTTAAAATGCAAAAGTTCTGGAGCAGAAACCAAAGCCGCCCATTTCAGGGACAGAGCAAAGGTTGATTGACCAACATGGGTGTAGAGTAAAATGTAGACACAAGGAACAGCAGATGCTTCAATCTTAAGTGCTGTAGTAATGCAATGGGTCTTGCAGCATCTCTGGAGGACAACATTTTGAGCTGGTTATTTATTATTCTGGAGTTACCCGTCTTAATTTATATTATTGTTCTATTTTAAACCACAATTGGCCAGATTTCTTAGTCCTTGGCAAACCCAGTGCCTGAAAGGTGGTGGGAGGTCGGAATCCATAAACTGCTAGATATTGTACTGGAAGAGGAAGAGGAAGACGAAGAGGAAGACGAAGAGGAGGATGATGATGATTTTTCCAGGGCCAACAGGCCACCAGTACAATTTCATAATATCTGCTCCGCTAAAGGCTCTTTGATCAATGTCAGAATCCTCAAGTACTTTTAAACCACATCATCAACACCATTTGTATATCCTCCACACCCCACCATTACAAAATCCACAGCACTTTATCAGACACTACCGAGAACCTTATGTGGTCAGGACGTCCAACTACCATCAGAACTCCCCCACCACACAAAATGAATCTCCATGTTGCAAGCTTTAACCTAAACCTTTCTGCTCTTGCACATTCCAACCAAGAACTCCAGCATATCACTTACGCTGCATACGCGCAGAGACATCACTTAGAAGTCCATTTCTTCAGGACTATGGGATACCTATTCTCCTGAATTTCCCACACCGCTAAAATGCAGACATTAGTAAAATTAATAGTTCACATTAGATATTATTTCAAATTATAATTTGAGAAATCCATGTTGAATTAGAGTGAATGGTAATGTTGTATAAAACACCCTGCATAAAAAAAAGTTTTAACTGACATATTGTGGCACAACTCCAGCCTGAGCAGACATTCTGTAGCTAGATCAACAGCTATTGGTGTGGGAAAACACACACAGAAAATGCAGAAGAGCAATTCAAGGTAATTTTGTAAAGATTTTAAAATATATAACTTTGCAGGTGTAACCTTAAAGGCATATCTGCTGCATCTCGCAGGTTCATGTTGCCTTGGAATGTTCTTCTAAAATACATTTTCATAAACCTTTTGTACAAATACATGGAAATAGATAATACAGAATGAAAGCTTTGTCCCAAATCCTTGCTAACAATAACAATGGAAAAGTTCAGAGGGCCATTGAGAGCTGGATAAAAGCCAGGTCCATGCTCTGGTCTGATGCTAGACACTGAGGGTTAGTATTATACAGTACATACCACAAATGTTTAGGTAAAGGGCTGTCAGCTATGAACAGAACATAATAGTAGCACAAATTATTCCAAATTATTGGAAAGAAGGGAGAACAAAGAGAGATGGTATAAATAGTCACTGTACCTTATTTCCGTTTGATCCAGAATCTCCAGGAATTCCAGAAGTTCCTGCAGTGCCTGGCACTCCGGGATCCCCCTAAAAAAACGGTCAGTGGCATCATTTGATATAGATTCAAGGTCCCACATATTTTCAATGATTTATCAATTTATAAACAGAACTGACATTAATCTAGAAATTGTATGTCCATCTCAATTTTAATCAACTCAATTTATTTCACTGCTTTTCCTGAGAAAGGGCACTCAGATATTAATTATCCTTAAGCAACCTTCCTTTAATTTTAAAATATTCTAGATGCCCTCTGCAAAGATAGTATTTCCTTTTTGCTACCTTATTCAATCCTTTTAAACATTTCAAGAAAATCGTGCTATGATTTCAATCAGTTTGGGAAATTCAAACCTGGTTCACAAGTTCATAAGTTATATGAAGTTCATAAACAGAATTAGGCCATTCAGTCCATCAAGTGCAATCACTCCTGTGGACTGAGTACAGGGATTCTGCAAAGGAATCGCCCAATTTCCATTTGGCTTCTCCAATATAGGAGAGCCACATTGTGAACACCGAAGGCAGTAAGTTCATAAGTTGTAGGAGCAGAAATAGACCATTCAGCCCAAGTCTCTTCTGCCATTCGAGCATGGCTGATCTATCTTTCCTTCTCAACCCCATTCTCCTGCTTTCTCTCCAAAACCGCTGACACCAATACTAATCAGGAATCTATCAATCTCTGCCTTAAAAATATCCATTGGCTTGGCCTCCACAGCGGCAATTAATTTCACAGATTCACCACCCTACAACTAAAGAAATTCCTCCTCATCTCCTTTTTAAAGGTATGTCATTTTATTCTGAGGCTATGGCCTCTAGTCCTAACCTCTCCCACTAGTGGAAACATCCTCTCCACATCCATACTACCCAGGCCTTTCACATTCAGTAAGTTTCAATGAGGTCACCTCTCGTTCTTCTAAACTCCAGCGAGTACAGGGCCAGTGCCATCAAAACCTCATCATATATTAACCTAATCATTTCTGGGATCATTTTCTGGGATCATTTCATAAACCTCATCTGGACTCTCTCCTACGCCACATATGGGGCTCAAAACTGCTCACAAATCTTCAAATGCAAATTAATTTATTTTTTATTTTTTAACATCCCTATTTTTATATACTATCAAAATAAATGCTAGCATTATGTTTGCCTTCCTTACTACCGAGTTGACTTGCAAATTAATCTTTTGGGAATCCTGCACCAGCACTCCAAAGTCCCTTTGCATCTCCGATTTCTGAATTCTCGCCACATTTAGAAAATAGTTTTTCTTTCTACTACCAAAATGCATGACTCCACACTGTATTACACTATACTCCAACAGCCACTTCGTAGCCCACTCTCCCAACCTGTCCAAGTCCTTCTGCAGAGTCCCTGCTTTCTCTACATTACCTGCCCCTCCATCTATCTTCATATCATCTGCAAACATGGCCAATTTCCTCATCCAAATCAATGATATACAATGTGAAGAGTAGCGGCCCCAGCACCAACCCCTGCAGAACTCCACTTGTCACTGGCAGCCAACCAGAAAAAGCCCCCATTTATTCCCATGCCTTCTGCCATCCTGCTATCCCTGGTGCTATCTTCCTCTGATACCATGGGCTCGTATCTTCTTTAGCAACCTCACGTGCATTGCCTTATCAAAGCCTTTTGAAAATCTAGGTAACAACATTCATTGACTCTCCTTTGTCTTTCCTGCTATTTATTTCCTCAAATAATTCCATCAGGTTCATCGGTTAAGATTTCTCTTTCACAAAACAGAAGTTGACTTTGGCCTATTTTATCAAGTGCTTCTAAATACTCAGAAACGTCATCATTTATAATGGACTATAAAATCTTACCAACATACAGGTTCATAGTATCTGTCCTCACAGGCTTCAGAATATAGCAGAAAGTAATTTGCTGAGGACCATCTATTCATGAAGCATGTGAACAACAACATTTGATAATTTTTAATAAACACCTTGTCTTGATACCTGTGCCACCTCAGACGATGTTGTTCGAAAATTCCCTAAATTACCACTGTACCATTAGAGCATTTCCCCACAACGATCATGCATATTTGCAACTACTTTAACTGGATATCACACAGCAGTTACTCCATAGAACATACCAATTTTGAGATGGCATTCTGCTTATTATGCAAAAATGTATCAAGAGATGTAATTGGTTATATAAAAAGCATTGACAAATTATAACATGCTTACCTTGGGACCTGGAGGTCCACTTTGTCCTATTCCTCTTTGACCCTTCTCTCCAGGAAACCCTCGATCCCCCTGTAGTTTAATATATTTAATTATTAATATATTTAACGTTATTTAACTTGTTACTATTTGATGATTACCAAATTGCATATAAATATATTTTAAACATTTAATTTACTTAATACAAAAGTCACATTTAACTGAGAGAGTAATGGGCCTGTCTCACTTAGGCAACTTTTTAGGCGACTACAGACTATGCAGTCGCCACATGGTTGCCACATGTTTGTGGGTGGTTGCCGGGGAGTTGCCTTTATGGTCGTGAGTAGTTCCCGCATACTGGGAACTAGTCGCGGCCTCATTATAGTCGCCGCAAATTTTTCAACATGTTGAAAAATTAGCGGTGACTAGAATGAGGCCGCCATGGTATGTAGCGAGAATTCTCGTGCCGTAGGTGGATCGCCAGGAGGTCCTAGTGGGTTGCCAGGACGCCGATGGTTCTCGTAGGTTCTGGTAGGTTGTAGCCGGTGCTGACCAGTGAATTTCATTGGGGAAAAAAAACGTATGCAGTAGTTTTCAGAACCAAGGATATCCGACTGATAATGTTAAGTATCTGCCGAGCTTCACAGACGTGTATCTCTGGCTTCTTAAAAGTTGTCTCCACTCCTTCTCCCCCCTCTCTCCCCCTTCTCTTACCCCCCCCCCCCCTTTAAAGGACTTACCGTACACTGTGCTTTAGCCGTCTTAATTACAGCTGCAACTTTCCTGCTCATTGCGGTGTGTCTGTATCACATTGGCTTTGCACCGTGGGAATTTCACTCAGACAGCGCCCCCCCACTTGCCCTGCCACCCGCCTGCATAAAGGGCTGGTGAAGGAAGCGATGTGTGTGTGTGTTCCATTCTGACAGTCGCCGTTCCTGTTGCCTTTTTTTCAGGTGACAGCTGGCAACTTGAAAGTCGACGGCAGTCGCCTGAAAAATCACCTAACTGGGACAAGCCCATAACACTATCTGAAAAGCAGCTCGTCTTGGTTCCTGAAATTTTAGTGCTTAAATAGTTGATCAATGCAGTGCAGAGGTGCTGGATTCCCCTAGGTTTGCAGCTCAGTTCAAGGTCGGGGTCAAGGAAAGAGTGTTCACATCACGGCCCTGTTTCCACCAATCTTTCCACCACTACGGACAAGCGCAAGACACAATCGTATGCAGATGCCGAGAAGTGTGTTCAGCTCTGGCTGAACAATTTCTAATCTTGTGATGTGAACTCGATAAGAACTCGATTTTCAGATTAAACAGTGCATCTCCAACTGAGCTGCTAACATCACAATATAATTTGTTGCTCTTAATGAAATCAAACTCAGTGTTAAGGAACAGGAGAGGGACTTGAGGAGAATGCAGACTCATGGGATTTCAGCTCAATTCAAGGGAAAATAAAGAACCTATGTAAAACATTATTTAGAGCTCAGTAAGGTCAGAATTCATAGTATAAGGCATTTCAGTAAAGTGAGGCTGTAGAAGCTTCAGAAAAGGTACAACATAATTTCACTAACTTGCTGCCTGGAGGAAGAAATATAGCTCAGGTTAAATTCAACACAATAGTCCTTATAAATAAGGTTAGAAATAGGAACTAATGATGAGACATTTAATTTCATTGGTAAAACAGAGAACAAGATGAAAGAACAATTATAATACTGAAGCCTTCAATTCTAAGAGTCAGGTCTCGATGGTGAAATGAATCATCATTCAAAGTTACATTAAATAGGTGAGAAAGTGTTCAGAAGTTGAAGTGATACAGTAGATAAAGGGGATCAGAATTGTAAATTTGTTGAGGGTAAATGATGACAAGGACAAGGCCAAATGCTTTATTTATACATTGCAACATGAATGCAATTCTATTTTTTTATCATGTATTGTATTTCATTAATGTACATTTTAACAGATTCACTAGTCCCACCAAAACAATATATATTTTTGTATTCAGCAAGACCATCTTGTCATCTGAGTTTATATGAGAAATTAAGTATAGAAAAATACCAACTAATTTAAAAGTGAGCATCAAACCAGTTGCTGAAAGATGTGAAAAATAACACGTTAACACCACTGGGATTTTGGAAATTGAGTTCTATCTATAGTGAAATCTTCAATAATGAAATCTTGAAAATCTGGGATGTAAATGATTTAAATGTTGACAATAAAACAAAAATTATAGGGAATATAATATTCTTTGGCTTGTGCAGCAAATGAAATCCTGAAATATTAGAGGAGGAAGTTCACATTCTGACCTCCAACCCCTAACTTGAAATACTTGGCCTATTGTACAACACATGTTCAGCGTGTAAACGAGCCAAGAGCAGGATTCCAGTGAATGCTTCATTCAAGAAACTGTTGCAGAAAAAGACAGTAGCATACGAGGCACATTATTTTTATTTTTATTTTGTTTATCAGTGCACTGATAAGCAGGACTTTATCACAGGCCTCCTTCATGTACACTTTTCCACTGCAGATCACACAAGGAAATCAGTTTCCTGGGACTGGATCACAGGGCTTGCAGAAGAGTGAATCGGGTTTCAGATGGAGGCTTGGCAAAGAGATTTGGATTGTGCAAGACACAGATATCAGATCAATAGTTAATGAAGAGGCTGGGCAAACATTGAGAGCTTGGCAAGGTAAGGGTTACAGACTTGGGTTGGGTGGGGAGGAGGAAGCTGGATGGCCTAAGGGAAAGCTAACATGACGTCTAAATACAATATCGAAAGAGCACCTGTCTCTGCTGGATTCCCACTCTAGAGTTGACAAACCTTTTGTATGTTACATGGAAGCAGTCTCCATATGTGTTGCGATTAGCTGTACATGTTATATATCAATAATAATCAGAGATGATGCCCACGTGTGCGTGAGTACCATTCGACACACTGCACTTCTCTGGATTCCTCCATGATTTAGTGCATCAGATGAACAGAAAGCACAGAAAGAAGACTGCAAACTCGTCAAATTCATCTATGTCCACAATTTTGCTTTCTGAATGAGAAAACATGATCCAATTTCTTGGCAGGTACTCCATGAAAGTAATAAAAGATTACTTTCTGAAGAAAGTACTCAGTCTGAAAAAGGGTTTCGGTCCGAAACGTTGCCTATCTCCTTCGCTCCTTAGATGCTGCTGCACCCGCTGAGTTTCTCCAGCCTTTTGTGTACCCAAGTAATAAAAGATGTTCAATTCATTACAGTAATTTAACTATGTACCTTTTCTCCAATTATACCTTCTCCTCTTGGACCTCTTGGCCCAGGGGGTCCTTTAAAGCCTTGGTCCCCCTGTATAAAATAAAGGTAAAGCCTGTCAAGATTCAGTCCATTGTTAGTGAAACTGTTAATTCTTAATTACCTTCTCACTCTGTTCCCATAGCATCCTGAGCAACTTCAAAATGATTTTTTTTAATCGTGCCCTGACTGCACTTCCTGTCACTCTTCAGTGGAAGTAGAGGATCCTGATCTTGATGATTATAGCTTATGGCAGGATTACTGTTGCAGTGATCCTCTAACAAATCAATGGCTTGCCATCTATCCAGGCTTCCAAGCCAAAGTTTCCTAATCTGTATTCGATTCCCATCCTTCATGAATGAATCAGTTCTTTATGGGCATTAAAGATGCAAATTTGTCCATAGGTAATGTGGATTTGATATTTAAAGAGTAGTAAAGGTGAGATTTTCCTGTTCTTTGTACCCCTCAGCTATTCACAAAGCGTATCACAAAGCTGTTCACAAATAACATCTATGTGTCATGGGTACAGGTGTCAGAGGTTATGGGGAGAAGGCAGGAGAATGGGGTTAGGAGGGAGAGATAGATCAATCATGATTGAATGGCGTACTTGATGGGCTGAATGGCCTAATTCTGCTCATATCACCTATGATCTAGTGAACAAAAAAAGCTAAAGCTAGAGGTACATGGGTCCCTAAAAGTAGCAATACAGATGGATGGGGTCATTAAGAAGGCACTAAGTAGAGATGTAGGGATATGAAGCATGTGATTGGGATGTGAAATTGGAAAGTTATCAATGTCAGCAGGAAGAAAAGAATAATGATCAAATGGGGAGAGACTGCAGAATGCAACTAATCAGGTGTATCTAGATGTACTTGCACATGGAAAACAGAGACTAAGCATGTGTTTGCAGGAAAACAAATAGAAGGTAAATGGAATATTGGTCTTCATTTATAGGAAGATGGAATTTAAGAAAAAATCATATTTCTCATGTTCTTATGGAAGGTGAGGATAGGCACATGTGCTCCTGAAGCAAGGTGTCTAGTATCGAGAAGGTAGACTCTGATGAAAAAGAATAAGGTAAGGAAAAGTTCTATTGTTCATTACAATTGTCAATCAACAAAATTATTCAGTGAGCAAAGCATAACTGATTAGGCAAGATAGCATAGAAAAATTATTTTGGATGGTAGAAACGCTAAAAATGCTAAATGCTAAAAATACTTTGGTGGATGGGAGAGAGCAGAATGAATTGAGAACACACCATCCGTGGAAGAATTCTGATAAAATGTCATTGATCTAAAATGTTAATTCTGTTTCCTTTTCTTCAAAGGCTGCCTAACCTGCTGAGTTTTTCCAATATTCTTTCCTTTATGTGAGAATTAGTTAGTGATCCCAATACTCTAGGAATAGAGCTGAGATGAAGCAGACCAAACTGAACAGACGTCAGGCACAACTTAGACAAGATCCTATGTCAGGAATCTTAAAAGGTTTATGAAATAGCACACATAGATAACCCACATTAGATAATACTCAGGTACTGTACACAATATTATGATTAATTCACGGCCACACATTATAAAATCAAGATGCAATTAATAAATAGCAAATAAGAAGTAGACATCATATAGTAGTCTATAGTATACCGGTCGAACAACCGCACCACCGATGACCGCAACATGCCCGACAGGCCTCCCAGAGGACTGCGGAGAAGCCGGAGAAGACGGGTGGCGAGGCCTGTCTGGGAGACTCAGTGGCTGCGGCGATGGGAGCCTCGGCGGCAGCAGCGGAAGCCTCAATGGCAACGGGAGCCTCAGCGGGCAGTGGAAGCCTCGGCGGCAACAGCAGCCTCGGCGTTGGTGGGGCCTCAGTGGTAATGGGAGCCTCGGTGTTGGTGGGGCCTGAGCGGTAACGGGAGCCTCGCAATCGACCGTGATCAGCAATCGATAAGCGTGAGGAGGGGAGGGGAAAACAATGGGGACCCAGTCTGGCGGGACTGCCGTGAGGGATAGTAGGAGAACAAAGAGGGACCCAGTGTATGGGAGGCACTAGTTTTAGAATCCTCTGCCATGGGATTAAGCCTGCGTTCGTTTGTTTGTTCACTTGTTCCGGTTAAGATGCTGTGAACATGACAGCCAGCCAACAGTTGCTTGTTTTTTTCTTTTTTTTCTCACTTTCAAATTAATTTTAATTTCAAGTTTTCGTGCACCTTGTTGTGTGTTCTGACGGTTGGCAGACCAATTTCCCTCCGTGGATGAATAAAGTTTTATCGTATTGTATCACATCGTACCATATCGTATATATTATGGGCAGTACAGGAGTGCAGCTAATAGAACCATAGCCTCACAGCGTCAATCTGGTTACAATCCTGACCTCAGGTACTGTCTTTGTGGAGTTCCATATTGTTGCTGATTCCTTATGAGTTTCCTCTGGGTGTTCTAATTTCCCCCTGCATCCCAATGATGTGCAGGTCAATTGGTTAATTAGCCACTATGAATTACCCCTATTATAGAACAGGGGGCGCCACACGATGGCTGCCTTGCCAACGGCTGTCTTCGTCTTTTCCTTCTTTGGGTTTTTGGTTTGTTGTAAAATGTATGTTTTACTTCGGAGTCACGTGAGTGACTACGTGAACCCCGTACAGCCGTTCGTGCGTCATTACGTCAGACGTTTTTCGTGCAGGCGACTGTGGAGCAGCTCAGCTCCTCCATGGTAAGTCTAAAAAAGTTGCAGGTAAGTGTTATTTTTTCTTACCTGTTCTAGGTCTCCTGCAGGAACCTCCGGGGTTTTTTGCAGTGGATGTTCGCGATGACCGACGAGGGAACCAGCCTAGGGCTTTGGGGGGGAAACCCTGGTCCGACCGCGGAAGCGGAGAGCTGGGAAAGTCGGGTTCGCGATCGGAGTCACTGATAAACGCGGTCAGTGACTCCACACGTTGGGTTCCCGGGTAGGGGAAACCCGAGAATAGTGCGGTTTTAGACCGCAGTAGTCCCTAGGGGATGGGGCTTAACGGACCTGAACGGTCTGCCTGGGTTCCCGGTGGAGGGGAAACTCAAGCATATGCGGTTCTAGACCGCAGTAGTCCCCAGGACATGGGGTTAAAATTAATTTAAATGGTTAAACTGGGTTCCCGGTGCAGGGGAAACCCAGGTATATGTGTGGTTCCCAGACCACAGTAGTCCCCAGCGCATGGGGTTAAGACAAACCTAAACGGTTAGGCTGGGTTCCCGGTGCAGAGGAAACCCAGCTATATGTGTGGTTCTCAGACCACAGTAGTCCCCAGGTAATGGGGTTAATTCACATAAATCATTAGCCTGCGTGCCAGGAGGGTACCGTGGGTATATATTTATATATATATATATATATTATATTTATATGGATTCCTGGTGAGGGGAAATTCACCTTTGGGGTTCCCAAACTACATTAATCCCCAGGATATGGGGACAACTGACAAAATAGTCAGTACAATTGGGAAAGTTGGGAGATTTCACCTCTGGGAATTAATTTAGAGAGCAGCACTTTTGGGTAGGGCTGCTTCATGGGAATGTCAAGTTATGGCAGTGCCAGCCTATGGGAAAGGCTGTGTCAGCAGTATCTTTGTTTAGGACTGCTAATGGGGATGCCAAGCTATGGTAGGCTAGCCTGATGGAGAGGCTGTGCCAGCAGTACCTTTGCTCAGGACTGCTCAGGGGGATGCCAAGCTATGGCAGGCTAGCCTATTGGAGAGGCTGTGCCAGCAGCACCTTTGCTCAGGGCTGCTTATGGGGATACCAAACTATGGCAGGCTAGCCTATTGCAGAGGCGGTGCCAGCAGTACCTTTGCTCAGGACTGCTCTAAGGGAATGCCAAGTTATGGTAGGCTAGCCTATTGGAGAGGTTATGCCAGCAGCACCTTTGCTCAGGGCTGCTTGATGAGAATGCCAAATCTATGGCAAATACTGGGCTATGGGAAAGTCCGGGCCAGCAGCTACTTTGTTCAGGGCTGCTTCATGGGCACCAGGGGTACCTTGTTAGGGCTGCTTTATGGGAATAGCAGTTTAGTAGGGTATTCCCATTCATAGTAATCATGGGGGATGAGGAGGCATTGTTAGGATAAGGCAATATAACAGAATGATGACAAAAGTATTCAAAGTAAACTATACACAGTTTTAAAAGCGCTTGTGCTAAAATCCGCTGTCTAGTCTCAAACTATATTTGAGAAATTGGGCTCCTCTATCCAGTTAGATTAAGTCCTATCAAATAGATTTGTAGGATGTTGGGATTTACTTTTAGGTATTCAATTGGCCATGATGCCGGCCTGGGCAACAGATTGCAGTCAATAAGACTTTGGTAACAGTTGTTGGTATAAAACAGTTCTAGTCGTTGGATTAATTGTTAAGTGCATAGATGCAATTCAGGTGTGTAAGTACCTGCAACAGTTATTTTGTTAAATGGTTAATTAGTAAGTGCCGTCTAGGTCATTGTTAACACCAGCTGAAATTAATAATGTCACGATGATGGACAAACAGTGTTCATTACTGCTCTAGTAGTTGTTAGGTAAACCTTTTATTCTATTGCAAATTGGTGCTAAAATGGCCTAAATGGGAAATGGTGTCAGCAGGGCTTTGTAGCAGGCCTGCTTTATGGCTCCCTCATGTAGGAGGTGAGCATGTGGGATTGGTATAGTTTATCCGAGTCTGAGGGTATAGCCATAGAGCATGCCCAAGAGATCGGGGCATGTGCCAGAGGTCTAGGCCTGGCAAGAAAGTTACCATCCCAAACACAATATACAGTGAACACCGCTTTCAGGGGGATATTACAGTTGGCTGCCGAATCTTCTATTCGGGTAAGACTTTTCCATAGGTGTAACCTGGAGGGCGAAGCACAAGCTATTGGAACAAGCAAGGTTTCATAGTTTTGGCAACAATGCATCCCATGTCTTTTTTGGCAGTAGCGGTTCACTGAAGTTGCTGGCAGCATGAAAGCTGGCCAGAGGTTCCATGCACTGGACTTGTGCTACTCTACAATTAAGGGACCACTTGCAGTTTGGTAGGTGTATACTTAGTTATACAGTACAAATGATTGAGGCATTATCAGCTACTTTGAACGGTAAATGTAAAATGTACAATATTGGTTTTCAAGCAGATTAGAGTGGACAGGTTCAGTATAAGGACCAAGATTGTCTTGCTAGACTGGCTCGGAAATCGGGCCACAGTTGCTATTTAAGGTAGTTACCAAGTAGCTGAAAGATCATCTCGAGTTTGGAGATGGAACAGATTTGCATGACTTGCCCAAAAAGTTCTGTTATTAGTATCAACTATTTATAGACTCTACGGGCATTGTATGGGCTATAGAGTGATTGGACAAATGAGCATATTGTCATGCTCATGTTCAGGTTGATGCATTGTGATGATGGCATATGTTAGTCACGAGGGTGTAATCGGTTAAAGAATCACTGGAATGGTTACATAGTTTTGTTGCCACAGGAGAATCATCAAGTGTGGGTAATGGCAACACAGAGTTGGTGTTGAATTGCACTGTATTATGAAATTCTGGTTCAATGGAACACCTAATATGAATATATGTATATGTGTATACATATGTATGTTGGTTTCATGTTTATTTCACTGGTTGCAAAATATTTGGCATAGCAGTGGTGAAAGATACGTTCTCGCCAAAAGGAGCAGGAGGGTCTTTTATGGCTACCTCCATTTTGTCTCATCAATCGAGGTTTCAAATAGAATCACTAAGAGGCTTTAAGTTCCTATTGTGTGATTATGCAAATTGATTCCCCATTTGTTGCAAATAATTATATAACCTTTTTGGTTATTTTAAACTTGAATTTGCTTGTTCAGCCTGAGGTTTCGGAAATCAGATGTTGCATGATAAACCCAAAGTTATGTTCTGCAGGTCTAACAAACTGCCTAAAGGTTTGGGTTGTTACATCTATCCTTCTATGTGTTCAAAGTGTTTGCGTAGCACCAAACGGCTGAATTTCTTTTCCAGGAGATGAAAGAGTTTGTTATGCTTATGTTCCATGGAAAATGGTATTGATTGCTAATGTTTCAAGTTCATGCTTAATGATTGTCTGTTACTTATGGAGTTATACGGCCATTAATTGGCTCGATGAGCTTCCTCATTGAATTGGCTGTAGCAAACAAGACTCACTCTGTCGGGTCCACACCGGTTATCAAGGGGTAGGATATCTTCAACATGGGTCCCAGGACCAGTATAATGCCATATGCGATGTTGATATTTGTGAACACTATTTCACCAGGAGGCAGCAACTATATCCTTAAATTTGGCTGGATTAGGTAGTTATCCTTTTGGCACTGGTTTAGTGCAGCAGGTTCAGTCGCTAAATAATTGTGATGGTACAGGATGATAATGTCTGTAAATTATAATATATAATATGTTATAAATACTTGAGCAGACCAGAAGGGGGTTAGGTCTCAAAATAGTCACAGGCATACCAGGGGACCTTTGATAAGGTAAGCACACATGTATACAACAATATGTCAAGGTCATCAAGAACCTTGGAGTTCTGGACTAGCAATGTTGTTAGTCACAAAGAATTTGGGAGAATGTATTGTTCATGGCATTCCAGATGAGGAAAACGGAGTTATGTTATGTACTAATGGATTCTGTTTCCAGATCTCATTCCACCAGGGCTGCTACAACATCAGCAGCAAGGGTATTTATGTTCCGCTGGGTTGCATTGTTGCGGCTGGAGTATGGTCCATCGAATGAATCTCCAAACATCTGTAATGACCCATTGGTGCACCAGGAGTATTGTTAACTCTATTTATGTTCTGGTTATATGTTCCATCTGGGTGAGAGATGGAAATATTATTGTTTCATTTAAACAGCATCAGCATGTTTTACATCTATGTTATGACTGTATGCATTATGAATGTTTTCCCTTCATTTGTCAATGAAGCAGCTGTGGTTGTGTATACTCGTTTCACACGGCATGAAATCACAGAGCTTTGAAGTCTTCACGTAGTCACTCACGTGACTCCGAAGTAAAATAGTAAGATTAAACAAGAACTTACCAGTTTGAATTTTGATCTTTATTTTATGAGGAGTCGAG
This sequence comes from Raja brachyura, assembly GCA_963514005.1. Next base: position 101,219,646 of record OY740782.1, on the reverse strand, counting down.
TTGAGGGACTACGTGCCCTCCGCTCCCAGCCCTCATAGATTTCATCTGGTAGTTCTAGTCTTTATCTTATATTATACTTCAGTTATTAGTTGCTGTGATTTCACACCGTTGCTTTGAAGATTGACGCACGAACGGCTGTACGGGGTTCACGTAGTCCCTCAACTCGACTCCTCATAAAATAAAGATCAAACTTCAAACTGGTAAGTTCTTGTTTAATCTTACTATTTTAGTTTATCTTTAGTTTTGTATTTTGTGGGTAGTGGTTGGGGTGGGGGGGGGGGAAACCTTTTTTAATCTCTCTCCTCGATGGAGATGCAACTTTTTCCGTGTCGTATCTCCATCCGCACTGCGGCTTGACATCGTGAAGGTGGCGGCCTCTTGTTTGGGATTTCGAGAGCTCCAAAACTGCAGAGCCTGCGGACTTTAACATATTGGAGTAGGTGATCGGCCTTTGGTGCTCCAACCTGCGGGAGCTGTGGGACTTCAACATCGTGAAGCTCGCTGTCCCCGGTTGGGGACCAATTTCAGGAACTCCAAGCCGCAGGAGTTCGACCGCCCCGATGTGGGAGCTCGATCGCCGGCTGCGGACGATTTGACTCCCTTGACCTGCGGACGGTTCGACTCCTTAGACCGCATTGAACGATTGAAGCTGCGGTTGGATTCATACTGGAGCATCCACGATACTGAGAAAGTCGTAAATAGCACGAACAGTGAGTTGGCCATACCTTGGTAAAAGTTAAGCGGACAGAAAGGGAACGGGTGGCCACTATCCAGCGTAGCAGTAGGCAGGTAATGCAGGAGTCCCCTGCGGTCATCTCCCTCCTAAACAGATATACCATTCTGGATACTGTTGGGGGGAGATGGCTCATCAGGGGAAGGCAGCAGCAGCCAAGTTCTTGGCACTGTGTGTGGCTCTGCAGCACAGGAGGGGAAGAAAAAGAGTGGGAGGGCTATAGTAATAGGGGATTCAATTGTAAGGGGAATAGATAGGCATTTCCGCAGCCACAAACGAGACTCCTCTCAGCTGCATGGAGGCGGAGAGGAGAGCTCTTCAGCGCGTCGTTCACAGAGCACAAAAGATTATTGGGACACCACTACCAGCCTTGGAGGGAATCTACCACACACGGTGCCTCAGGAAGGCCTTCAGCATCCATAAAGACTATTCTCACCCTTGCAATAGACTGTTCAAACTACTCCCTTCCGGCAGACGTTACAAGGCCTTCTACGCCCGCACCTCCAGACTCAGGAAGAGCTATATTCCCAGAACTATAGCGGCTCTGAACCGGCCCTGCTGAGTGCCCCCCACCCCCATGGACTGCCTCCCCTCGGATGGTCACATCGCACAGACACATCTGCACTTTAGTCTGTTTTTACTTTTACTGGTCTAATGTACGTTTTACAAACCTTGTTCTCGGGGCATCTAAACCTAAATTTTATTAGTCGTTTAAGTTATGACATCGGATGGAAGTTGTAAACCAAATCTCGTTACACTTATGAGTAATGACAATAAAAGATATTATTATTATGATGTACACAAAAATGCTGGAGAAACTCAGCAGCTCCAGCATTTTTGCTGCTGCACCCACTGAGTTTCTCCAGCATTTTTGTGTACCTTCGATTTTCCAGCATCTGCAGTTCCTTCTTAAACTCCAGGATGGTATGTTGCCTCCCTGGTGCATGGATCAGAGATGTCTCTGAGTGGCTGCAGAACATTCTGGAGGGGGAGGGTGAATAGCCAGTTGTCGTGGTGCACATTGGCACCAACGATATAGGTAAAAAATGGGATGAGGCCTTACAAGGTGAATTTAGGGAGCTAGGAGATAAACTTAAAAGTAGGACCTCAAAGGTAGTAATCTCTGGATTACTACCAGTGCCACATGCCAGTCAGTGTAGAAATAGGAAGATATTTCAGATGAATACGTGGCTTGAAAAATGGTGCAAGGGGGAGGGATTCAAATTTCTAGGGCATTGGAACCAGCTCAGGGGAGGTGGGACCAGTACAAACAGGACAGTCTGCACCTGGGCTGGAATGGAACCAATGTCCTTGGGGGAATGTTTGCTAGTGCTGTCAGGGAGGATTTAAACTAATGTGGCAGGGGGATGGGAGCATGAGCAGAGAGACAGAGGGGTATAAAGTGTGGGTAGAAACAATAGGTAGCAAGGTGAAAAGTAAAAGTGGTAGGCAGACAAATCCAGGGCAAAAATCAAAAAGGGCCACTTTTCAACATATTTGTATAAGGGGTAAGAGTGTTGTAAAAACAATCCTGAGGGCTCTGTCTCAATGCAAGGAGCATTCGTAATAAGGTGGATGAGTTGAATGTGCAGATAGTTATTAATGAATGTGATATAGTTGGGATCATGGAGACATGACTCCAGGGTGACCAAGGCTGGGAGCTGAACATTCAGGGATATTCAATATTCATGAGGAATAGACAGAACGGAAAAGGAGGTAGGGTAGCGTTGCTGGTCAGAGAGGTGATTAACGCAATAGAAAGGAAGGACATTAGCTTGGAGGATGTGGAATCGATATGGGTAGAGCTGCGAAAACACTAAGGGGCAGAAAACGCTGGTGGGAGTTGTGTACAGGCCACCTAACAGTAGTATTGGAGTTGGGGGTGGCATCAAACAGGAAATTAGAAATGCGTGCAACAAAGGTAAAACAGTTATAATGGGTGACTTCAATCTACATATAGATTGGGTGAATCAAATTGGCAGGGGTGCTGAGGAAGAGGATTTCTTGGAATGTATGCGGGATAGTTTTCTAAATCAACATGTAGATGAACCAATGAGAGAGCAGGCTATTCTAGACTGGGTATTGAGGAATGAGGAAGGGTTAACTAGCAGTCTTGTTGTGCATGGCCTCTTGGGCAAGAGTGACCATAATATGGTTGAGTTCTTCATTAGGATGGAGAGCGACATAGTTAATTCAGAAACAAGGGTTCTGAACTTAACGAAAGGTAACTTTGAGGGTATGAGACGTGAATTGGCCAAGATAGACTGGCAAGTGATTCTTAAAGGGTTGATGGTGGAGAAGCAATGGAAGGTATTTAAAGACCACATGGATGAACTACAACAATTGTTCATCCCAGTTTGGCAAAAGAACAAATCAGGAAAGGTAGTGCATCCATGGATAACAAGGGAAATCAGGGATATTATCAAAACTAAAGATGAAGCATACAAATTAGCCAGAAAAAGCAGCCTTCCAGAGGACTGGGAGGAAATCAGAGTCCAGCAGAGGAGGACAATGGGCTTAATTAGGAAAGGGAAATAAATTGAAAGAAAACTGGCAGGGAACATAAAAACTGACTGCAAAAGCTTTTATAAATATGTGGAGAAAAAGATTAGTTAAAACAAATGTAGGTCCCTTGCAGTCAGAAACAGGTGAATTGATCATGGGGAACAAGGAAATGGCAGACCAATTGAATAACTACTTTGGGTCTGTCTTCACTAAGGAAGACATAAATAATCTGCTGGAAATATCAGGGGACCGGGGGTCAAATGAGATGGAGGAACTGAATGAAATACAGGTTAGTCGGGAAGTGGTGTTAGGTAAATTGAATGGATTAATGGCCGATAAATCCCCAGGGCCAGATAGGCTGCATCCCAGAGTGCTTAAGGAAGTAGCCCCAGAAATAATGGATGCATTAGTGATCATTTTTCAAAACTCTTTAGATTCTGGAGTAGTTCCTGAGGATTGGAGGGTAGCTAATGTAACCCTACATTTTAAAAAGAGAAGGAGAGAGAAAACGTGGAATTACAGACCAGTTAGTAGGGAAAATGCTAGAGTCAGTTATTAAAGACAGGATAGCAGCACATTTGGAAAGTGGTGAAATCATTGGACAAAGTCAGCATGGATTTATGAAGGGTAAATCATGTTTGACGAATCTTATAGAATTTTTCAAAAATGTAACTAGTAGAGTGGATAAGGGAGAACCAGTGGATGTGTTATATCTGGACTTTCAGAAGGCTTTCGACAAGGTCCCACACAAGAGATTAGTATGCAAACTTAAAGCACATGGTATTGGGGGTTCAGTATTGATGTGGATAGAGACCTGGCTGGCAGAGAGGAAGAATAGGAGTAAACGGGTCTTTTTCAGAATAGCAGGCAGTGACTAGTGGGGTACCGCAAGGCTCAGTGCTGGGACCCTAGCTATTTACAATATATATTAATGATTTGGATGAGGGAATTGAATGCAGCATCTCCAAGTTTGCACATGACATGAAGCTGGGGGACAGTGTTAGCTGTGAGGAGGATGCTAGGAGGCTGCAAGGTGACTTGGATAGTTTGGGTGAGTGAGCAAATGCATGGCAGATGCAGTATAATGTGGATAAATGTGAGGTTATCCACTTTGGTGGCAAGAACAGGTAGGTAGACTATCTGAATGGCGGCCGATTAGGAAAAGGGGAGATGCAACGAGACCTGGGTGTCATGGTACATCAGTCATTGAAAGTAGGCGTGCAGGTGCAGCAGGCTGTGAAGAAAGCGAATGGTATGTTAGCATTCATAGCAAAAGGATTTGAGTATAGGAGCAGGGAGGTTCTACTGCAGTTGTACAGGGCCTTGGTGAGACCACACCTGGAGAATTGCATACAGTTTTGGTCTCCCAATCTGAGGGAAGACATTCTTGCCTTGGGGGGAGTACAGAGGAGGTTCACCGGACTGATTCCTGGGATGGCAGAACTTTCATATGACGAAAGACTGGATAAACTTGGCTTGTACTCGCAGGAATTTAGAAGATTGAGGGGGATCTTCTAGAAACTTACAAAATTCTTAAGGGGTTGGATGGGCTAGATGCAAGAAGATTGTTCTCGATGTTGGGGAAGTCCAGAACAAGGGGTCACAGTTTAAGGATTTAGGGGGAATTCTTTTAGGACCGAGATGATAATTTTCTTTTTCACCCAGAGAGTGTGAATCTGTGGAATTCTTTGCCACAGAAAGTAGTTGAGGCCAGTTCATTGGCTATACTTAAGAGGGAGTTAGATGTGGCCCTTGTGGCTAAAGGGATCAGGGGGTATGGAGAGAAGGCAGGTACAGGATACTGAGTTGGATGATCAGCCATGATCATATTGAATGGTGGTACAGGCTCGAACGGCCGAATGGCCTACTCCTGCGCCTATTTTCTATGTTTCTATGTTTCTTTGGTAGGAAAGGGGGAAAGAAGATAAGACTTTATTGCCTTCCATCACAGAGGGGAATGTGGTGGAGCCACTGTGGTGCATGCTTAAGTCAATTTTTATGTAGTTGTATGTCTTGTTGCTTTTTTTGTTATGACTGTATGGCAAACCAAATTCCTTGTAAGTTGCAAAACATACTTGGCTAATAAATTACGATTATGATTGATAATTGTAGCTGAGTAGTAAAATCTGTAGTCGTGTGTCCTGTAAAATCGGTGAGTCTGTAGGATTTGTGTAAATGGATGATTAACGTGGACTCGATGGGTTGAAGAGCTTCTTTCCATGCTCTATCTCTGTCTCTCTGTTAGAGATAAAAGTAAATTAGTGATACAGTACCTTTTCACCTTGAAACCCAATTCCTGCATTGCCTTTTGGACCAGATGGTCCATGGTGGCCAATATCACCCTGCAACAAAGAGAAGACAAAAATATCCTTATTTTATTTCAAACATGCTTTCTCTTCATAATCAAAACTGACTGATTATCCAAGTACTGATATCAAAATTGAAGCTCTGTGATTGAATGAGCATGAACCATGCATGGTGTGGTTATGCCTTTCCAGTAACTTAGCTTATTTGTCCATCACAGCAATATTTTGAATTTTAGTATGGAAAGTATACAGCTGTTTTCTTGATATTAGTTTTTTTTTTAATTTTATTATCAGTGTATTAAGCAATCACATTTAGAACCTCCCTCATTTCTTTTCAGTGGTGATGTTACTGGATTTGGGATTTTACAGAGAAGTGACAAGACTATTTTTGAAAGGGAGATACAATAAACTGCAGACATTGGAATATTCAGCAAAGAAACAAAATGCTAGCGGAATTCAGCAGCTCAGGCAGCATCTATGGAGGAGGACAGGTGATATTTCAGCTCCTCCAGAACTTTGTTATTCACTCATCTCCCCAATGTTTGTGCATCTCAGATGGCGGTCGTACCTATATCAACACATTGTGGACTTCTGTGCCTGTGTACTGCAGTGTATATATGCAGAATACGCAGCAGGTTAGTCCCACCATCTTGCCTCACAATCTTCCCCAGGACTTGCTTCTGAGTCCGAGGCATTCTATAACACACTGAGCTGAGAAAGCAGATATGCATTGTTTTGGAGCCTTTAGCTTTGAATGGAATTGAATTGAATACATTTTATTAGCCAAGTATGTATACATACAAGGAATCTGCCTTGGTGCTTTGCTTGCAAGGATAAAAACACGATATACAGTAGACAATTAAAAAATAAAACATTATAATTTAAACATGTCAAGAATTAAATAAAATACCAGAGCAAAAGGAGGCTACAGACTTTTGTAGAGTTACTGCTCATGGAAAAAAAAAACTGTTTTTATGTCTGGCTGTGGCAGCTTTGACAGCCATAGCTGATGCATCTGGTGTAGCCTTAATCACTAAGTGGTAAATTAAGGTAAGTCTCTTGTGCTTCCTTATCTAATTAACATTACCATTTATAATTAATTTACATGTTGAATGTGTTTTCAAGTGGAATTACTTTTAATTATTTTGCTGTTCTTCAACAGTTTCTAAATGTTTCTGCTCATCAGAGAAATTTGGAAGCAGTAGAAAAGTGCTTCTGACGGCATGGGGCCCAGTGCAATATGGTCCAATATGCTTTGCGCATGATGCTACAGTGCTACCTTTCATTTTGTTGATGGATAGTTCGGATTAGGCATTCACAGAAAAATGTTGTTGATGTACTCTGGCTCCCACTTGCTCACTGCAGATAGCCCGCTAGCATTTTCCTTAAATAATGTAAATGCATTGGAATAAGTTCAGGTAAGGTTATTAGACCAAAACCTAAACAGAGACTAAATAGGCTAGGCTTGCATCAGATGTGGTTTTGGAGAGGGGAAAAACATATCATCTGAGTGGTCTTGACCAGGTAGATGTGGAGAATATATTGGAAGCCAGGAAAGACCAAGACAAACCGAGAACAGCAACAGATGACCTCAGGCAGAGTGGATCTCTGATAGGTCAATTATTGGCTAGGGACGATGTGATCCCAAGAGGTATACATCGTTGTGAACTGCAGAACTGGCTAATGGACTTTTAGAGGAGGGACACCCCCCTCCCTCCCCCTTCCTCCATTAAAAGGAGGGTAAAGTGAAACACATGCTGTCTCCAAGTGTGATTCTGAGTAATGATCAGGAGAGGAATGCTTGGTCAAATATTTCTCCCTCAGTAAAACACTGTTGAGACCAGACATAGTACTCCATTTGACTAAATTTAAATTGGACTTTGCCTGCGGTCTGCCTAATCAAAGCAACTAAGTAACAATTCTGCAATGTATGTTAAACTATTGAGTTATTCTGAGAGTTCTTTATAGATTTTAATATTTTAAAAGAAAAGATTGGAAAATTATTTCTACCTTGGCACCTTTAATTCCAGTTCCTGGAGTTCCTCGAGAGCCTTTAGGGCCACTAAAGCCAATGTCACCCTGCAAAAGTTAAGCATGTACAGTATCAATAATTATATCAATAATATTTACACTCAAGTAAAAAAATTAACTACGCATTTCTTTAGCATTAATAAAAGTTTAATGTCTGCCTTGTTATGGTCCTGCTCCCAGATTTGCACTGGTCGCAGTTAATGGCGTTGCATTATAGCTCCAGGGCCTCTGTGTAATCCTGACCCAGTTTGTGTGAAGTTTGCACATTCTCTCTGTGACTGTGTGGGTTTCCCGTGGGTGCTCAGTTTTCTTCCCACATGCCAAGCATGTGCTGGTTGGCAGGTTGCTGTAAATGAGTGGCAGCATAATCAGTGTATTTGGGGGAGATGATAGGAATACAAGAAGCAATGTGGGATTGATGTCAATGGGTGCTTCGTAGAGGATGTAGATGTGCAGGCCATTTAATCATTATTTTTAATCTTGAAGTTCAGACCCATCAAGTCCATTCTGTGTCCTGGTAGAACAATCCCATCAGTCCCATTTCTTCACTCTTTTTTCAAATAACTATTTTCTTACAAGTGCCCATCTAATTCCCCTTTAAAGACACTGGTTGATTTTGTTCCCACCACCCTCACCAATCCTAACTATTCTGAGTAAAAACTTTTTTATCATATTGCACAATGTATCTCTTGCCCAAAACACTGAGACTGCATCCAACAATAAACTTTATTAGTTCAGAAACATATTTATTGATATATGTTCTATTTTCTTTGAACACAGTTGCTATTAAAAATATTGATGAAGGGAAACCAAAAACCTGTTTGGTTGGGCAAGATGGCCGATGACAAGAGGTCATCTGTCCATTGCATCCATGAATGAACACCACTGAATTAAAAAATAATAATTTATTGATCCTACAGTATCTTTGTATGTGCAAACCTACTAACATTAAAGGTGATTTGCTTTTGGAAGTCATTCATTGGCTCAATAACATCCTCATGTTCTGCAAAAATATGGAATTGTTGGTACAATTAAATACAAATAACTTCTCTCATTCTTTTTTTCAATCTTTCTTTATTTCTTCCTTTTCCAAAATGAGGCACTGGACTATTCTGTTAGGTAAATAGTTGACAGAACATTCAATGTGTATGCGATGACTTTAAAATATGAATAAACAACTCTCCATACAGTTGGAATTTGGTGCGCTTCCTCACGTCATTAAAATTATTCCAGTAAATCTGAGATTGTGACTAAAGCTAAAAAATATTCTAATCATATTGATTCCTACATCTAATATAATGTAGGGGCGCCGTCCTGTATGGTATGGCTGCCCAGCCTGCAGCTGTTCATTTTTTCACTCTTTTTTAAATTTTTAGTGAGTTTCAGTGTATTGTTTTTGGAGTTCTAGTCTTTTTTATGTGGGGGGGGGGGGTGGGGGGGTGGGGAAGGGCAAAACTACTTTTCAGGGCCCTACCTGGTCGGAGAGGCAGCTTTTCTCTGGGCTGCACTTTCGACCCATTCTCGCAGCCTACCAGCGGTCCTGGAGCGGCATTTCCTGAGGGGACCGCCCAGAACCTCGGCTTCGGCGGTGGCACAGATAATACACATTATTTCCCCGATTTTTAAATTAAAATTGTTGACCAATCTGACATCTATATACTTTTAAAACTCTGTGTGTGTGTGCGTGCATGTGCGTGTGCGTGTGTTTTGCATGTGAAACCAGACACAAAAACTTGGATATTTTTACAATTTCGGTAGAGACTAACCTTATGAGTTCACTCCTTAGTCAATTATTTCCCCAGTATTTGAATAAAATTGATCACAAACTCAATTTTTTAATTATAAACACCTCTCACCAGCTGCTGATGTCACAATGCCCACATGCCCACCAATCCAGGCCCACCTGCCTCCAGGCCCAGCCCCCCCCCACTGCCATGGATTAAAATGTGCAGAAAGATCGAGAAGGTTCTGCAGAACAAAGATTCTACAGCTGCGTTCCGCTATAGCTTCTTTGTTCTACAGATCTCGGGGCAGCGACTCCTCACGCGCTGAAATTCTCCTCATAAGTTCCGCTGAACTTTCTCCTCACAGCCGGTGTAGCTCGCGAAGCTCCGCCCTCCTGCGAGCCCCTCCCATTCCCTGCGCGCTCATTCCAGCTGTGGGTTTCCAGAGAGTCAGAAGCCGGTGCATCTTTTCTCTCAACGCTCGCACCTGGGCGAACACGTCTTGCCTTAGCGGCTTTAAAAGGCTGTTGCCAGCTGGCATGTATCAACAGCTGCGGGCGTCGCAAGGCCGAGTTACGTCAACACCACCGCCGCGCTGCGCGCTGGTATTTGGCTCTCTGACTCCTCCATGTGCTGTGTTCCTCTCTGTAAACGAGCAAGTTCTGGAGGACAGGCGAGATCCTGGGGCGGTGAAGAGGGGGAGTGGGGGGATTGAGGGAGTAGGGAGGGAGAGGGGGGGAGGTGAGGAGGGAGAGTGTGGGAATAGAGGGAGAGGAGTGGGGGTGATAGGGAGTGGGGAATTGATGGACAGCCCCTACCCCTCTCCCCTTACCCCTCTCCCCCTCCCTCCCCACTCTTCCCCTCTCTCTCCCCTACCCCATCTCCCCCTCCCTCCCCACTCTTCCCCCTCTCTCCACACTGTTCCCCCTCTCTCTCCTATCCCATCTCCCTCCTCCCCTCCACCATTCCCCCCACCTTTCCCCCTTCCCTTCCCCCGCTATCAACCCCCCTCTCTCCCTCTCACTCCACCTCTCTCACTTCCCTTCTCTCTCACTCCGCCTCCCCCACCCTCCCCCCTCACCCACCCTTCCTCTCCTCCTCCGCTCCAGCCCCTCTCCCTCTGTCGCTTGCCCTTCTGTCTCTGCCCCTTTCTCTCTGTCTCTTCCCATTCTCTCTCTACTCTCACTCTTTACCCCCCTCCCTCTCTAGACGCTCCTGCGAGTTGGGGGCTATGCATCAGTGAATAGGGCGGTTATGGGGTAAAAGAAACAAAATAATAATAATATTAATATCAAGGGGGTAGTTAGCGTGTGTGCGGGGGGGTGTAGTTAGTGTGTGTGATGCCACATGCTGCCCCCCCCAGCCCCCCCTCCCCTGCAACCACATGTTGGGGGAACAGACCCAATGGGTCTGCACTTGGACTAGTTTTTTTTAATCTGACCGCTGCCCAGCTGCTGACGTTACAA